>JBAIAA010000067.1:0-600000 GCA_037893245.1 Crossaster papposus | reverse complement strand
ATTGGCCCTCTCGGCCCTTCAGGTATCCCCCCGGTATTCTCTCTGTGTTACATTATTACAAATACAAACAATTCTCATCGCATTGGCCCTCTCGGCCCTTTAGGTATCCCCCAGGTATTCTATGTGTGTTACATTATCACAAATACAAACAATTCTCATCGCATTGGCCCTCTCGGCCCTTCAGGTATCTCCCCGGTATTCTCTCTGTGTTACATTATTACAAATACAAACAATTCTCAACACATTGGCCCTCTCCGCCCTTCAGGTATCTCCCCGGTATTCTCTCTGTGTTACATTATTACAAATACAAACAATTCTCATCGCATTGGCCCTCTCCGCCCTTCAGGTATCCCCCCGGTATTCTCTCTGTGTTACATTATTAAAAATACAAACAATTCTCATCGCATTGGCCCTCTCGGCCCTTTAGGTATTCCTCCGGTATTCTCTCTGTGTTACATTATTACAAATACAAACAATTCTCATCGCATTGACCCTCTCAGCCCTTTAGGTATCCCCCCGTTATTCTCTCTGTGTTACATTATTACAAATACAAACAATTCTCATCGCATTGACCCTCTCAGCCCTTGAGGTATCCCCCCGGTATTCTCTGTGTGTTACATTATCACAAATACAAACAATTGTCATCGCATTGGCCCTCTCGGCCCTTCAGGTATCTCCCCGGTATTCTCTCTGTGTTACATTATTACAAATACAAGCAATTCTCATCGCATTGGCCCTCTCGGCCCTTGAGGTATCCCCCCGGTATTTTCTCTGTGTTACATTATTACAAATACAAACAATTCTCATCGCATTGGCCCTCTCTGCCCTTTAGGTATCTCCCCGGTATTCTCTCTGTGTTACATTATTACAAATACAAACAATTCTCATCACATTGGCCCTCTCGGCCCTTTAGGTATTCCCCCGGTATTCTCTCTGTGTTACATTATTACAAATACAAACAATTCTCATCACATTGGCCCTCTCGGCCCTTTAGGTATTCCCCCGGTATTCTCTCTGTGTTACATTATTACAAATACAAACAATTCTCATCGCATTGGCCCTCTCGGCCCTTCAGGTATCTCCCCGGTATTCTCTCTGTGTTACATTATTACAAATACAAACAATTCTCATCGCATTGGCCCTCTCGGTCCTTTAGGTATCCCCCCGGAATTCTCTCTGTGTTACATTATTACAAATACAAACAATTCTCATCGCATTGGCCCTCTTGGCCCTTTAGGTATCTCCCCGGTATTCTCTCTGTGTTACATTATTACAAATACAAACAATTCTTATCGCATTGGCCCTCTCGGCCCTTCAGGTATCTCCCCGGTATTCTCTCTGTGTTACATTATTACAAATACAAACAATTCTCATCGCATTGGCCCTCTCGGCCCTTCAGGTATCCCCCCCGGTATTCTCTCTGTGTTACATTATTACAAATACAAACAATTCTCATCGCATTGGCCCTCTCCGCCCTTTAGGTATTCCCCCGGTATTCTCTCTGTGTTACATTATTACAAATACAAACAATTCTCATCGCATTGGCCCTCTCCGCCCTTCAGGTATCCCCCCGGTATTCTCTCTGTGTTACATTATTACAAATACAAACAATTTTCATCGCATTGGCCCTCTCGGCCCTTTAGGTATTCCTCCGGTATTCTCTCTGTGTTACATTATTACAAATACAAACAATTCTCATCGCATTGACCCTCTCAGCCCTTTAGGTATCCCCCAGGTATTCTCTGTGTGTTACATTATCACAAATACAAACAATTCTCATCGCATTGGCCCTCTCGGCCCTTTAGGTATCTCCCCGGTATTCTCTCTGTGTTACATTATTACAAATACAAACAATTCTTTTCGCATTGGCCCTCTCGGCCCTTTAGGTATCCCCCCGGTATTCTAGCTGTGTTACATTATTACAAATACAAACAATTCTCATCGCATTGGCCCTCTCGGCCCTTTAGGTATCCCCCAGGTAATCTCTGTGTGTTACATTATCACAAATACAAACAATTCTCATCGCATTGGCCCTCTCGGCCCTTCAGGTATCCCCCCGGTATTCTCTCTGTGTTACATTATTACAAATACAAACAATTCTCATCGCATTGGCCCTCTCGGCCCTTTAGGTATCCTCCAGGTATTCTCTGTGTGTTACATTATCACAAATACAAACAATTGTCATCGCATTGGCCCTCTCGGCCCTTCAGGTATCTCCCCGGTATTCTCTCTGTGTTACATTATTACAAATACAAACAATTCTCATCGCATTGGCCCTCTCGGCCCTTCAGTGTTACATTATTACAAATACAAACAATTCTCATCGCATTGGCCCTCTCGGCCCTTTAGGTATCCCCCAGGTATTCTCTGTGTGTTACATTATCACAAATACAAACAATTCTCATCGCATTGGCCCTCTCGGCCCTTCAGGTATCTCCCCGGTATTCTCTCTGTGTTACATTATTACAAATACAAACAATTCTCAACACATTGGCCCTCTCGGCCCTTCAGGTATCTCCCCGGTATTCTCTCTGTGTTACATTATTACAAATACAAACAATTCTCATCGCATTGGCCCTCTCCGCCCTTCAGGTATCCCCCCGGTATTCTCTCTGTGTTACATTATTACAAATACAAACAATTCTCATCGCATTGACCCTCTCAGCCCTTTAGGTATCCCCCCGTTATTCTCTCTGTGTTACATTATTACAAATACAAACAATTCTCATCGCATTGACCCTCTCAGCCCTTTAGGTATCCCCCCGTTATTCTCTCTGTGTTACATTATTACAAATACAAACAATTCTCATCACATTGGCCCTCTCGGCCCTTTAGGTATCACCCCGGTATTCTCTCTGTGTTACATTATTACAAATACAAACAATTCTTATCGCATTGGCCCTCTCGGCCCTTTAGGTATCCCCCCGGTATTCTAGCTGTGTTACATTATTACAAATACAAACAATTCTCATCGCATTGGCCCTCTCGGCCCTTTAGATATCCCCCCGGTATTCTCTCTGTGTTACATTATTACAAATACAAACAATTCTCATCGCATTGGCCCTCTCGGCCCTTGAGGTATCCCCCCGGTATTCTCTCTGTGTTACATTATTACAAATACAAACAATTCTCATCGCATTGGCCCTCTCGGCCCTTTAGGTATCTCCCCGGTATTCTCTCTGTGTTACATTATTACAAATACAAACAATTCTCATCGCATTGGCCCTCTCGGCCCTTTAGGTATTTCCCCGGTATTCTCTCTGTGTTACATTATTACAAATACAAACAATTCTCATCACATTGGCCCTCTCCGCCCTTTAGGTATCTCCCTGGAATTCTCTCTGTGTTACATTATTACAAATACAAACAATTCTCATCACATTGGCCCTCTCGGCCCTTTAGGTATCTCCCCGGAATTCTCTCTGTGTTACATTATTACAAATACAAACAATTCTCATCACATTGGCCCTCTCCGCCCTTTAGGTATCTCCCCGGAATTCTCTCTGTGTTACATTATTACAAATACAAACAATTCTCATCACATTGGCCCTCTCCGCCCTTTAGGTATCTCCCTGGAATTCTCTCTGTGTTACATTATTACAAATACAAACAATTCTCATCGCATTGGCCCTCTCGGCCCTTTATGTATCTCCCCGGTATTCTCTCTGTGTTACATTATTACAAATACAAACAATTCTCATCACATTGGCCCTCTCCGCCCTTTAGGTATCTCCCCGGAATTCTCTCTGTGTTACATTATTACAAATACAAACAATTCTCATCACATTGGACCTCTCGGCCCTTTAGGTATCTCCCCGGAATTCTCTCTGTGTTACATTATTACAAATACAAACAATTCTCATCGCATTGGCCCTCTCGGCCCTTCAGGTATCCCCCCGGTATTCTCTCTGTGTTACATTATTACAAATACAAACAATTCTCATCGCATTGGCCCTCTCGGCCCTTCAGGTATCCCCCCGGTATTCTCTCTGTGTTACATTATTACAAATACAAACAATTCTCATCGCATTGGCCCTCTCGGCCCTTTAGGTATCCCCCAGGTATTCTCTGTGTGTTACATTATCACAAATACAAACAATTGTCATCGCATTGGCCCTCTCGGCCCTTCAGGTATCTCCCCGGTATTCTCTCTGTGTTACATTATTACAAATACAAACAATTCTCATCGCATTGGCCCTCTCGGCCCTTTAGGTATCCCCCCGGTATTCTCTCTGTGTTACATTATTACAAATACAAACAATTCTCATCGCATTGGCCCTCTCGGTCCTTTAGGTATCCCCCCGGAATTCTCTCTGTGTTACATTATTACAAATACAAACAATTCTCATCGCATTGGCCCCCTCGGCCCTTCAGGTATCTCCCCAGTATTCTCTCTGTGTTACATTATTACAAATACAAACAATTCTCATCACATTGGCCCTCTCCGCCCTTTAGGTATCTCCCTGGAATTCTCTCTGTGTTACATTATTACAAATACAAACAATTCTCATCACATTGGCCCTCTCGGCCCTTTAGGTATCTCCCCGGAATTCTCTCTGTGTTACATTATTACAAATACAAACAATTCTCATCGCATTGGCCCTCTCGGCCCTTTAGGTATCTCCCCGGTATTCTCTCTGTGTTACATTATTACAAATACAAACAATTCTCATCGCATTGGCCCTCTCGGCCCTTCAGGTATCCCCCCGGTATTCTCTCTGTGTTACATTATTACAAATACAAACAATTCTCATCGCATTGGCCCTCTCGGCCCTTTAGGTATCCCCCAGGTATTCTCTGTGTGTTACATTATCACAAATACAAACAATTGTCATCGCATTGGCCCTCTCGGCCCTTTAGGTATCCCCCCGGTATTCTCTCTGTGTTACATTATTACAAATACAAACAATTCTCATCGCATTGGCCCTCTCGGTCCTTTAGGTATCCCCCCGGAATTCTCTCTGTGTTACATTATTACAAATACAAACAATTCTCATCGCATTAGCCCCCTCGGCCCTTCAGGTATCTCCCCAGTATTCTCTCTGTGTTACATTATTACAAATACAAACAATTCTCATCACATTGGCCCTCTCCGCCCTTTAGGTATCTCCCTGGAATTCTCTCTGTGTTACATTATTACAAATACAAACAATTCTCATCACATTGGCCCTCTCGGCCCTTTAGGTATCTCCCCGGAATTCTCTCTGTGTTACATTATTACAAATACAAACAATTCTCATCGCATTGGCCCTCTCGGCCCTTTAGGTATCTCCCCGGTATTCTCTCTGTGTTACATTATTACAAATACAAACAATTCTCATCGCATTGGCCCTCTCGGCCCTTTAGGTATCTCCCCGGTATTCTCTCTGTGTTACATTATTACAAATACAAACAATTCTCATCGCATTGGCCCTCTCGGCCCTTCAGGTATCCCCCCGGTATTCTCTCTGTGTTACATTATTACAAATACAAACAATTCTCATCGCATTGGCCCTCTCGGCCCTTTAGGTATCCCCCAGGTATTCTCTGTGTGTTACATTATCACAAATACAAACAATTGTCATCGCATTGGCCCTCTCGGCCCTTCAGGTATCTCCCCGGTATTCTCTCTGTGTTACATTATTACAAATACAAACAATTCTCATCGCATTGGCCCTCTCGGCCCTTGAGGTATCCCCCCGGTATTCTCTCTGTGTTACATTATTACAAATACAAACAATTCTCATCGCATTGGCCCTCTCGGCCCTTTAGGTATCTCCCCGGTATTCTCTCTGTGTTACATTATTACAAATACAAACAATTCTCATCGCATTGGCCCTCTCGGCCCTTCAGGTATCTCCCCGGTATTCTCTCTGTGTTACATTATTACAAATACAAACAATTCTCATCGCATTGGCCCTCTCGGTCCTTTAGGTATCCCCCCGGAATTCTCTCTGTGTTACATTATTACAAATACAAACAATTCTCATCACATTGGCCCTCTCGGCCCTTTAGGTATTCCCCCGGTATTCTCTCTGTGTTACATTATTACAAATACAAACAATTCTCATCACATTGGTCCTCTCGGTCCTTTAGGTATCCCCCCGGAATTCTCTCTGTGTTACATTATTACAAATACAAACAATTCTCATCGCATTGGCCCTCTCGGCCCTTTTGGTATCTCCCCGGTATTCTCTCTGTGTTACATTATTACAAATACAAACAATTCTCATCGCATTGGCCCTCTCGGCCCTTCAGGTATCTCCCCGGTATTCTCTCTGTGTTACATTATTACAAATACAAACAATTCTCATCACATTGGCCCTCTCGGTCCTTTAGGTATCCCCCCGGAATTCTCTCTGTGTTACATTATTACAAATACAAACAATTCTCATCGCATTGGCCCTCTCGGTCCTTTAGGTATTCCTCCGGTATTCTCTCTGTGTTACATTATTACAAATACAAACAATTCTCATCGCATTGGCCCTCTCGGTCCTTTAGGTATCCCCCCGGAATTCTCTCTGTGTTACATTATTACAAATACAAACAATTCTCATCGCATTGGCCCCCTCGGCCCTTTAGGTATCTCCCCGGAATTCTCTCTGTGTTACATTATTACAAATACAAACAATTCTCATCGCATTGGCCCTCTCGGCCCTTCAGGTATCCCCCCCGGTATTCTCTCTGTGTTACATTATTACAAATACAAACAATTCTCATCGCATTGGCCCTCTCCGCCCTTCAGGTATTCCCCCGGTATTCTCTCTGTGTTACATTATTACAAATACAAACAATTCTCATCGCATTGGCCCTCTCCGCCCTTCAGGTATCCCCCCGGTATTCTCTCTGTGTTACATTATTACAAATACAAACAATTTTCATCGCATTGGCCCTCTCGGCCCTTTAGGTATTCCTCCGGTATTCTCTCTGTGTTACATTATTACAAATACAAACAATTCTCATCGCATTGACCCTCTCAGCCCTTTAGGTATCCCCCCGTTATTCTCTCTGTGTTACATTATTACAAATACAAACAATTCTCATCACATTGGGCCTCTCGGCCCTTTAGGTATCACCCCGGTATTCTCTCTGTGTTACATTATTACAAATACAAACAATTCTCATCGCATTGGCCCTCTCGGCCCTTTAGGTATCTCCCCGGTATTCTCTCTGTGTTACATTATTACAAATACAAACAATTCTCATCGCATTGGCCCTCTCGGCCCTTCAGGTATCTCCCCGGTATTCTCTCTTTGTTACATTATTACAAATACAAACAATTCTCATCGCATTGGCCCTCTCGGTCCTTTAGGTATCCCCCCGGAATTCTCTCTGTGTTACATTATTACAAATACAAACAATTCTCATCGCATTGGCCCTCTCCGCCCTTCAGGTATCCCCCCGGTATTCTCTCTGTGTTACATTATTAAAAATACAAACAATTCTCATTGCATTGGCCCTCTCGGCCCTTTAGGTATTACTCCGGTATTCTCTCTGTGTTACATTATTACAAATACAAACAATTCTCATCGCATTGACCCTCTCAGCCCTTTAGGTATCCCCCCGTTATTCTCTCTGTGTTACATTATTACAAATACAAACAATTCTCATCACATTGGGCCTCTCGGCCCTTTAGGTATCACCCCGGTATTCTCTCTGTGTTACATTATTACAAATACAAACAATTCTTTTCGCATTGGCCCTCTCGGCCCTTTAGGTATCCCCCCGGTATTCTAGCTGTGTTACATTATTACAAATACAAACAATTCTCATCGCATTGGCCCTCTCGGCCCTTTAGGTATCCCCCAGGTATTCTCTGTGTGTTACATTATCACAAATACAAACAATTCTCATCGCATTGGCCCTCTCGGCCCTTCAGGTATCCCCCCGGTATTCTCTCTGTGTTACATTATTACAAATACAAACAATTCTTTTCGCATTGGCCCTCTCGGCCCTTTAGGTATCCCCCCGGTATTCTAGCTGTGTTACATTATTACAAATACAAACAATTCTCATCACATTGGGCCTCTCGGCCCTTTAGGTATCACCCCGGTATTCTCTCTGTGTTACATTATTACAAATACAAACAATTCTCATCGCATTGGCCCTCTCGGCCCTTTAGGTATCTCCCCGGTATTCTCTCTGTGTTACATTATTACAAATACAAACAATTCTCATCGCATTGGCCCTCTCGGCCCTTCAGGTATCTCCCCGGTATTCTCTCTTTGTTACATTATTACAAATACAAACAATTCTCATCGCATTGGCCCTCTCGGTCCTTTAGGTATCCCCCCGGAATTCTCTCTGTGTTACATTATTACAAATACAAACAATTCTCATCGCATTGGCCCTCTCCGCCCTTCAGGTATCCCCCCGGTATTCTCTCTGTGTTACATTATTAAAAATACAAACAATTCTCATTGCATTGGCCCTCTCGGCCCTTTAGGTATTACTCCGGTATTCTCTCTGTGTTACATTATTACAAATACAAACAATTCTCATCGCATTGACCCTCTCAGCCCTTTAGGTATCCCCCCGTTATTCTCTCTGTGTTACATTATTACAAATACAAACAATTCTCATCACATTGGGCCTCTCGGCCCTTTAGGTATCACCCCGGTATTCTCTCTGTGTTACATTATTACAAATACAAACAATTCTTTTCGCATTGGCCCTCTCGGCCCTTTAGGTATCCCCCCGGTATTCTAGCTGTGTTACATTATTACAAATACAAACAATTCTCATCGCATTGGCCCTCTCGGCCCTTTAGGTATCCCCCAGGTATTCTCTGTGTGTTACATTATCACAAATACAAACAATTCTCATCGCATTGGCCCTCTCGGCCCTTCAGGTATCCCCCCGGTATTCTCTCTGTGTTACATTATTACAAATACAAACAATTCTTTTCGCATTGGCCCTCTCGGCCCTTTAGGTATCCCCCCGGTATTCTAGCTGTGTTACATTATTACAAATACAAACAATTCTCATCGCATTGGCCCTCTCGGCCCTTTAGGTATCCCCCAGGTATTCTCTGTGTGTTACATTATCACAAATACAAACAATTCTCATCGCATTGGCCCTCTCGGCCCTTCAGGTATCCCCCCGGTATTCTCTCTGTGTTACATTATTACAAATACAAACAATTCTCATCGCATTGGCCCTCTCGGCCCTTTAGGTATCCCCCAGGTATTCTCTGTGTGTTACATTATCACAAATACAAACAATTGTCATCGCATTGGCCCTCTCGGCCCTTCAGGTATCTCCCCGGTATTCTCTCTGTGTTACATTATTACAAATACAAACAATTCTCATCGCATTGGCCCTCTCGGCCCTTCAGGTATCCCCCCGGTATTCTCTCTGTGTTACATTATTACAAATACAAACAATTCTCATCGCATTGGCCCTCTCGGCCCTTTAGGTATCCCCCAGGTATTCTCTGTGTTACATTATCACAAATACAAACAATTCTCATCGCATTGGCCCTCTCGGCCCTTCAGGTATCTCCCCGGTATTCTCTCTGTGTTACATTATTACAAATACAAACAATTCTCAACACATTGGCCCTCTCCGCCCTTCAGGTATCTCCCCGGTATTCTCTCTGTGTTACATTATTACAAATACAAACAATTCTCATCGCATTGGCCCTCTCCGCCCTTCAGGTATCCCCCCGGTATTCTCTCTGTGTTACATTATTAAAAATACAAACAATTCTCATCGCATTGGCCCTCTCGGCCCTTTAGGTATTCCTCCGGTATTCTCTCTGTGTTACATTATTACAAATACAAACAATTCTCATCGCATTGACCCTCTCAGCCCTTTAGGTATCCCCCCGTTATTCTCTCTGTGTTACATTATTACAAATACAAACAATTCTCATCGCATTGACCCTCTCAGCCCTTGAGGTATCCCCCCGGTATTCTCTCTGTGTTACATTATTACAAATACAAACAATTCTCATCGCATTGGCCCTCTCGTCCCTTCAGGTATCTCCCCGGTATTCTCTCTGTGTTACATTATTACAAATACAAACAATTCTCATCGCATTGGCCCTCTCGGTCCTTTAGGTATCCCCCCGGAATTCTCTCTGTGTTACATTATTACAAATACAAACAATTCTCATCGCATTGGCCCCCTCGGCCCTTCAGGTATCTCCCCAGTATTCTCTCTGTGTTACATTATTACAAATACAAACAATTCTCATCACATTGGCCCTCTCCGCCCTTTAGGTATCTCCCTGGAATTCTCTCTGTGTTACATTATTACAAATACAAACAATTCTCATCACATTGGCCCTCTCGGCCCTTTAGGTATCTCCCCGGAATTCTCTCTGTGTTACATTATTACAAATACAAACAATTCTCATCGCATTGGCCCTCTCGGCCCTTTAGGTATCTCCCCGGTATTCTCTCTGTGTTACATTATTACAAATACAAACAATTCTCATCGCATTGGCCCTCTCGGCCCTTTAGGTATCTCCCCGGTATTCTCTCTGTGTTACATTATTACAAATACAAACAATTCTCATCGCATTGGCCCTCTCGGCCCTTCAGGTATCCCCCCGGTATTCTCTCTGTGTTACATTATTACAAATACAAACAATTCTCATCGCATTGGCCCTCTCGGCCCTTTAGGTATCCCCCAGGTATTCTCTGTGTGTTACATTATCACAAATACAAACAATTGTCATCGCATTGGCCCTCTCGGCCCTTCAGGTATCTCCCCGGTATTCTCTCTGTGTTACATTATTACAAATACAAACAATTCTCATCGCATTGGCCCTCTCGGCCCTTGAGGTATCCCCCCGGTATTCTCTCTGTGTTACATTATTACAAATACAAACAATTCTCATCGCATTGGCCCTCTCGGCCCTTTAGGTATCTCCCCGGTATTCTCTCTGTGTTACATTATTACAAATACAAACAATTCTCATCACATTGGCCCTCTCGGCCCTTTAGGTATTCCCCCGGTATTCTCTCTGTGTTACATTATTACAAATACAAACAATTCTCATCACATTGGCCCTCTCGGCCCTTTAGGTATTCCCCCGGTATTCTCTCTGTGTTACATTATTACAAATACAAACAATTCTCATCGCATTGGCCCTCTCGGCCCTTCAGGTATCTCCCCGGTATTCTCTCTGTGTTACATTATTACAAATACAAACAATTCTCATCGCATTGGCCCTCTCGGTCCTTTAGGTATCCCCCCGGAATTCTCTCTGTGTTACATTATTACAAATACAAACAATTCTCATCGCATTGGCCCTCTCGGCCCTTTAGGTATCTCCCCGGTATTCTCTCTGTGTTACATTATTACAAATACAAACAATTCTTATCGCATTGGCCCTCTCGGCCCCTCAGGTATCTCCCCGGTATTCTCTCTGTGTTACATTATTACAAATACAAACAATTCTCATCGCATTGGCCCTCTCGGTCCTTTAGGTATCCCCCCCCGGAATTCTCTCTGTGTTACATTATTACAAATACAAACAATTCTCATCGCATTGGCCCCCTCGGCCCTTTAGGTATCTCCACGGAATTCTCTCTGTGTTACATTATTACAAATACAAACAATTCTCATCGCATTGGCCCTCTCGGCCCTTCAGGTATCCCCCCCGGTATTCTCTCTGTGTTACATTATTACAAATACAAACAATTCTCATCGCATTGGCCCTCTCCGCCCTTTAGGTATTCCCCCGGTATTCTCTCTGTGTTACATTATTA
Source organism: Crossaster papposus (assembly GCA_037893245.1). Taxonomy (NCBI): domain Eukaryota; kingdom Metazoa; phylum Echinodermata; class Asteroidea; order Velatida; family Solasteridae; genus Crossaster; species Crossaster papposus. The sequence continues at coordinate 588,298 of JBAIAA010000067.1, read as the reverse complement.
CAAATACAAACAATTCTCATCGCATTGGCCCTCTCCGCCCTTCAGGTATCCCCCCGGTATTCTCTCTGTGTTACATTATTACAAATACAAACAATTTTCATCGCATTGGCCCTCTCGGCCCTTTAGGTATTCCTCCGGTATTCTCTCTGTGTTACATTATTACAAATACAAACAATTCTCATCGCATTGGCCCTCTCGGTCCTTTAGGTATCCCCCCGGAATTCTCTCTGTGTTACATTATTACAAATACAAACAATTCTCATCGCATTGGCCCTCTCCGCCCTTCAGGTATCCCCCCGGTATTCTCTCTGTGTTACATTATTAAAAATACAAACAATTCTCATTGCATTGGCCCTCTCGGCCCTTTAGGTATTACTCCGGTATTCTCTCTGTGTTACATTATTACAAATACAAACAATTCTCATCGCATTGACCCTCTCAGCCCTTTAGGTATCCCCCCGTTATTCTCTCTGTGTTACATTATTACAAATACAAACAATTCTCATCACATTGGGCCTCTCGGCCCTTTAGGTATCACCCCGGTATTCTCTCTGTGTTACATTATTACAAATACAAACAATTCTTTTCGCATTGGCCCTCTCGGCCCTTTAGGTATCCCCCCGGTATTCTAGCTGTGTTACATTATTACAAATACAAACAATTCTCATCGCATTGGCCCTCTCGGCCCTTTAGGTATCCCCCAGGTATTCTCTGTGTGTTACATTATCACAAATACAAACAATTCTCATCGCATTGGCCCTCTCGGCCCTTCAGGTATCCCCCCGGTATTCTCTCTGTGTTACATTATTACAAATACAAACAATTCTTTTCGCATTGGCCCTCTCGGCCCTTTAGGTATCCCCCCGGTATTCTAGCTGTGTTACATTATTACAAATACAAACAATTCTCATCGCATTGGCCCTCTCGGCCCTTTAGGTATCCCCCAGGTATTCTCTGTGTGTTACATTATCACAAATACAAACAATTCTCATCGCATTGGCCCTCTCGGCCCTTCAGGTATCCCCCCGGTATTCTCTCTGTGTTACATTATTACAAATACAAACAATTCTCATCGCATTGGCCCTCTCGGCCCTTTAGGTATCCCCCAGGTATTCTCTGTGTGTTACATTATCACAAATACAAACAATTGTCATCGCATTGGCCCTCTCGGCCCTTCAGGTATCTCCCCGGTATTCTCTCTGTGTTACATTATTACAAATACAAACAATTCTCATCGCATTGGCCCTCTCGGCCCTTCAGGTATCCCCCCGGTATTCTCTCTGTGTTACATTATTACAAATACAAACAATTCTCATCGCATTGGCCCTCTCGGCCCTTTAGGTATCCCCCAGGTATTCTCTGTGTTACATTATCACAAATACAAACAATTCTCATCGCATTGGCCCTCTCGGCCCTTCAGGTATCTCCCCGGTATTCTCTCTGTGTTACATTATTACAAATACAAACAATTCTCAACACATTGGCCCTCTCCGCCCTTCAGGTATTCCTCCGGTATTCTCTCTGTGTTACATTATTACAAATACAAACAATTCTCATCGCATTGACCCTCTCAGCCCTTTAGGTATCCCCCCGTTATTCTCTCTGTGTTACATTATTACAAATACAAACAATTCTCATCGCATTGACCCTCTCAGCCCTTGAGGTATCCCCCCGGTATTCTCTCTGTGTTACATTATTACAAATACAAACAATTCTCATCGCATTGGCCCTCTCGTCCCTTCAGGTATCTCCCCGGTATTCTCTCTGTGTTACATTATTACAAATACAAACAATTCTCATCGCATTGGCCCTCTCGGTCCTTTAGGTATCCCCCCGGAATTCTCTCTGTGTTACATTATTACAAATACAAACAATTCTCATCGCATTGGCCCCCTCGGCCCTTCAGGTATCTCCCCAGTATTCTCTCTGTGTTACATTATTACAAATACAAACAATTCTCATCACATTGGCCCTCTCCGCCCTTTAGGTATCTCCCTGGAATTCTCTCTGTGTTACATTATTACAAATACAAACAATTCTCATCACATTGGCCCTCTCGGCCCTTTAGGTATCTCCCCGGAATTCTCTCTGTGTTACATTATTACAAATACAAACAATTCTCATCGCATTGGCCCTCTCGGCCCTTTAGGTATCTCCCCGGTATTCTCTCTGTGTTACATTATTACAAATACAAACAATTCTCATCGCATTGGCCCTCTCGGCCCTTTAGGTATCTCCCCGGTATTCTCTCTGTGTTACATTATTACAAATACAAACAATTCTCATCGCATTGGCCCTCTCGGCCCTTCAGGTATCCCCCCGGTATTCTCTCTGTGTTACATTATTACAAATACAAACAATTCTCATCGCATTGGCCCTCTCGGCCCTTTAGGTATCCCCCAGGTATTCTCTGTGTGTTACATTATCACAAATACAAACAATTGTCATCGCATTGGCCCTCTCGGCCCTTCAGGTATCTCCCCGGTATTCTCTCTGTGTTACATTATTACAAATACAAACAATTCTCATCGCATTGGCCCTCTCGGCCCTTGAGGTATCCCCCCGGTATTCTCTCTGTGTTACATTATTACAAATACAAACAATTCTCATCGCATTGGCCCTCTCGGCCCTTTAGGTATCTCCCCGGTATTCTCTCTGTGTTACATTATTACAAATACAAACAATTCTCATCACATTGGCCCTCTCGGCCCTTTAGGTATTCCCCCGGTATTCTCTCTGTGTTACATTATTACAAATACAAACAATTCTCATCACATTGGCCCTCTCGGCCCTTTAGGTATTCCCCCGGTATTCTCTCTGTGTTACATTATTACAAATACAAACAATTCTCATCGCATTGGCCCTCTCGGCCCTTCAGGTATCTCCCCGGTATTCTCTCTGTGTTACATTATTACAAATACAAACAATTCTCATCGCATTGGCCCTCTCGGTCCTTTAGGTATCCCCCCGGAATTCTCTCTGTGTTACATTATTACAAATACAAACAATTCTCATCGCATTGGCCCTCTCGGCCCTTTAGGTATCTCCCCGGTATTCTCTCTGTGTTACATTATTACAAATACAAACAATTCTTATCGCATTGGCCCTCTCGGCCCCTCAGGTATCTCCCCGGTATTCTCTCTGTGTTACATTATTACAAATACAAACAATTCTCATCGCATTGGCCCTCTCGGTCCTTTAGGTATCCCCCCCCGGAATTCTCTCTGTGTTACATTATTACAAATACAAACAATTCTCATCGCATTGGCCCCCTCGGCCCTTTAGGTATCTCCACGGAATTCTCTCTGTGTTACATTATTACAAATACAAACAATTCTCATCGCATTGGCCCTCTCGGCCCTTCAGGTATCCCCCCCGGTATTCTCTCTGTGTTACATTATTACAAATACAAACAATTCTCATCGCATTGGCCCTCTCCGCCCTTTAGGTATTCCCCCGGTATTCTCTCTGTGTTACATTATTACAAATACAAACAATTCTCATCGCATTGGCCCTCTCCGCCCTTCAGGTATCCCCCCGGTATTCTCTCTGTGTTACATTATTACAAATACAAACAATTTTCATCGCATTGGCCCTCTCGGCCCTTTAGGTATTCCTCCGGTATTCTCTCTGTGTTACATTATTACAAATACAAACAATTCTCATCGCATTGACCCTCTCAGCCCTTTAGGTATCCCCCCGTTATTCTCTCTGTGTTACATTATTACAAATACAAACAATTCTCATCACATTGGGCCTCTCGGCCCTTTAGGTATCACCCCGGTATTCTCTCTGTGTTACATTATTACAAATACAAACAATTCTCATCGCATTGGCCCTCTCGGCCCTTTAGGTATCTCCCCGGTATTCTCTCTGTGTTACATTATTACAAATACAAACAATTCTCATCGCATTGGCCCTCTCGGCCCTTCAGGTATCTCCCCGGTATTCTCTCTTTGTTACATTATTACAAATACAAACAATTCTCATCGCATTGGCCCTCTCGGTCCTTTAGGTATCCCCCCGGAATTCTCTCTGTGTTACATTATTACAAATACAAACAATTCTCATCGCATTGGCCCTCTCCGCCCTTCAGGTATCCCCCCGGTATTCTCTCTGTGTTACATTATTAAAAATACAAACAATTCTCATCGCATTGGCCCTCTCGGCCCTTTAGGTATCCCCCCGGAATTCTCTCTGTGTTACATTATTACAAATACAAACAATTCTCATCGCATTGGCCCCCTCGGCCCTTTAGGTATCTCCCCGGAATTCTCTCTGTGTTACATTATTACAAATACAAACAATTCTCATCGCATTGGCCCTCTCCGCCCTTCAGGTATCCCCCCGGTATTTTCTCTGTGTTACATTATTACAAATACAAACAATTTTCATCGCATTGGCCCTCTCGGTCCTTTAGGTATCCCCCCGGAATTCTCTCTGTGTTACATTATTACAAATACAAACAATTCTCATCGCATTGGCCCCCTCGGCCCTTTAGGTATCTCCCCGGAATTCTCTCTGTGTTACATTATTACAAATACAAACAATTCTCATCGCATTGGCCCTCTCGGCCCTTCAGGTATCCCCCCCGGTATTCTCTCTGTGTTACATTATTACAAATACAAACAATTCTCATCGCATTGGCCCTCTCCGCCCTTCAGGTATTCCCCCGGTATTCTCTCTGTGTTACATTATTACAAATACAAACAATTTTCATCGCATTGGCCCTCTCCGCCCTTCAGGTATCCCCCCGGTATTCTCTCTGTGTTACATTATTACAAATACAAACAATTTTCATCGCATTGGCCCTCTCGGCCCTTTAGGTATTCCTCCGGTATTCTCTCTGTGTTACATTATTACAAATACAAACAATTCTCATCGCATTGACCCTCTCAGCCCTTTAGGTATCCCCCCGTTATTCTCTCTGTGTTACATTATTACAAATACAAACAATTCTCATCACATTGGGCCTCTCGGCCCTTTAGGTATCACCCCGGTATTCTCTCTGTGTTACATTATTACAAATACAAACAATTCTCATCGCATTGGCCCTCTCGGCCCTTTAGGTATCTCCCCGGTATTCTCTCTGTGTTACATTATTACAAATACAAACAATTCTCATCGCATTGGCCCTCTCGGCCCTTCAGGTATCTCCCCGGTATTCTCTCTTTGTTACATTATTACAAATACAAACAATTCTCATCGCATTGGCCCTCTCGGCCCTTCAGGTATCTCCCCGGTATTCTCTCTGTGTTACATTATTACAAATACAAACAATTCTCATCGCATTGGCCCTCTCGGTCCTTTAGGTATCCCCCCGGAATTCTCTCTGTGTTACATTATTACAAATACAAACAATTCTCATCGCATTGGCCCTCTCGGCCCTTTAGGTATCTCCCCGGTATTCTCTCTGTGTTACATTATTACAAATACAAACAATTCTTATCGCATTGGCCCTCTCGGCCCCTCAGGTATCTCCCCGGTATTCTCTCTGTGTTACATTATTACAAATACAAACAATTCTCATCGCATTGGCCCTCTCGGTCCTTTAGGTATCCCCCCCCGGAATTCTCTCTGTGTTACATTATTACAAATACAAACAATTCTCATCGCATTGGCCCCCTCGGCCCTTTAGGTATCTCCACGGAATTCTCTCTGTGTTACATTATTACAAATACAAACAATTCTCATCGCATTGGCCCTCTCGGCCCTTCAGGTATCCCCCCCGGTATTCTCTCTGTGTTACATTATTACAAATACAAACAATTCTCATCGCATTGGCCCTCTCCGCCCTTTAGGTATTCCCCCGGTATTCTCTCTGTGTTACATTATTACAAATACAAACAATTCTCATCGCATTGGCCCTCTCCGCCCTTCAGGTATCCCCCCGGTATTCTCTCTGTGTTACATTATTACAAATACAAACAATGTTCATCGCATTGGCCCTCTCGGCCCTTTAGGTATTCCTCCGGTATTCTCTCTGTGTTACATTATTACAAATACAAACAATTCTCATCGCATTGACCCTCTCAGCCCTTTAGGTATCCCCCCGTTATTCTCTCTGTGTTACATTATTACAAATACAAACAATTCTCATCACATTGGGCCTCTCGGCCCTTTAGGTATCACCCCGGTATTCTCTCTGTGTTACATTATTACAAATACAAACAATTCTCATCGCATTGGCCCTCTCGGCCCTTTAGGTATCTCCCCGGTATTCTCTCTGTGTTACATTATTACAAATACAAACAATTCTCATCGCATTGGCCCTCTCGGCCCTTCAGGTATCTCCCCGGTATTCTCTCTTTGTTACATTATTACAAATACAAACAATTCTCATCGCATTGGCCCTCTCGGTCCTTTAGGTATCCCCCCGGAATTCTCTCTGTGTTACATTATTACAAATACAAACAATTCTCATCGCATTGGCCCTCTCCGCCCTTCAGGTATCCCCCCGGTATTCTCTCTGTGTTACATTATTAAAAATACAAACAATTCTCATCGCATTGGCCCTCTCGGCCCTTTAGGTATCCCCCCGGAATTCTCTCTGTGTTACATTATTACAAATACAAACAATTCTCATCGCATTGGCCCCCTCGGCCCTTTAGGTATCTCCCCGGAATTCTCTCTGTGTTACATTATTACAAATACAAACAATTCTCATCGCATTGGCCCTCTCCGCCCTTCAGGTATCCCCCCGGTATTCTCTCTGTGTTACATTATTACAAATACAAACAATTTTCATCGCATTGGCCCTCTCGGTCCTTTAGGTATCCCCCCGGAATTCTCTCTGTGTTACATTATTACAAATACAAACAATTCTCATCGCATTGGCCCCCTCGGCCCTTTAGGTATCTCCCCGGAATTCTCTCTGTGTTACATTATTACAAATACAAACAATTCTCATCGCATTGGCCCTCTCGGCCCTTCAGGTATCCCCCCCGGTATTCTCTCTGTGTTACATTATTACAAATACAAACAATTCTCATCGCATTGGCCCTCTCCGCCCTTCAGGTATTCCCCCGGTATTCTCTCTGTGTTACATTATTACAAATACAAACAATTTTCATCGCATTGGCCCTCTCCGCCCTTCAGGTATCCCCCCGGTATTCTCTCTGTGTTACATTATTACAAATACAAACAATTTTCATCGCATTGGCCCTCTCGGCCCTTTAGGTATTCCTCCGGTATTCTCTCTGTGTTACATTATTACAAATACAAACAATTCTCATCGCATTGACCCTCTCAGCCCTTTAGGTATCCCCCCGTTATTCTCTCTGTGTTACATTATTACAAATACAAACAATTCTCATCACATTGGGCCTCTCGGCCCTTTAGGTATCACCCCGGTATTCTCTCTGTGTTACATTATTACAAATACAAACAATTCTCATCGCATTGGCCCTCTCGGCCCTTTAGGTATCTCCCCGGTATTCTCTCTGTGTTACATTATTACAAATACAAACAATTCTCATCGCATTGGCCCTCTCGGCCCTTCAGGTATCTCCCCGGTATTCTCTCTTTGTTACATTATTACAAATACAAACAATTCTCATCGCATTGGCCCTCTCGGTCCTTTAGGTATCCCCCCGGAATTCTCTCTGTGTTACATTATTACAAATACAAACAATTCTCATCGCATTGGCCCTCTCCGCCCTTCAGGTATCCCCCCGGTATTCTCTCTGTGTTACATTATTAAAAATACAAACAATTCTCATTGCATTGGCCCTCTCGGCCCTTTAGGTATTACTCCGGTATTCTCTCTGTGTTACATTATTACAAATACAAACAATTCTCATCGCATTGACCCTCTCAGCCCTTTAGGTGTCCCCCCGTTATTCTCTCTGTGTTACATTATTACAAATACAAACAATTCTCATCACATTGGGCCTCTCGGCCCTTTAGGTATCACCCCGGTATTCTCTCTGTGTTACATTATTACAAATACAAACAATTCTTTTCGCATTGGCCCTCTCGGCCCTTTAGGTATCCCCCCGGTATTCTAGCTGTGTTACATTATTACAAATACAAACAATTCTCATCGCATTGGCCCTCTCGGCCCTTTAGGTATCCCCCAGGTATTCTCTGTGTGTTACATTATCACAAATACAAACAATTCTCATCGCATTGGCCCTCTCGGCCCTTCAGGTATCCCCCCGGTATTCTCTCTGTGTTACATTATTACAAATACAAACAATTCTTTTCGCATTGGCCCTCTCGGCCCTTTAGGTATCCCCCCGGTATTCTAGCTGTGTTACATTATTACAAATACAAACAATTCTCATCGCATTGGCCCTCTCGGCCCTTTAGGTATCCCCCAGGTATTCTCTGTGTGTTACATTATCACAAATACAAACAATTCTCATCGCATTGGCCCTCTCGGCCCTTCAGGTATCCCCCCGGTATTCTCTCTGTGTTACATTATTACAAATACAAACAATTCTCATCGCATTGGCCCTCTCGGCCCTTTAGGTATCCCCCAGGTATTCTCTGTGTGTTACATTATCACAAATACAAACAATTGTCATCGCATTGGCCCTCTCGGCCCTTCAGGTATCTCCCCGGTATTCTCTCTGTGTTACATTATTACAAATACAAACAATTCTCATCGCATTGGCCCTCTCGGCCCTTCAGGTATCCCCCCGGTATTCTCTCTGTGTTACATTATTACAAATACAAACAATTCTCATCGCATTGGCCCTCTCGGCCCTTTAGGTATCCCCCAGGTATTCTCTGTGTTACATTATCACAAATACAAACAATTCTCATCGCATTGGCCCTCTCGGCCCTTCAGGTATCTCCCCGGTATTCTCTCTGTGTTACATTATTACAAATACAAACAATTCTCAACACATTGGCCCTCTCCGCCCTTCAGGTATCTCCCCGGTATTCTCTCTGTGTTACATTATTACAAATACAAACAATTCTCATCGCATTGGCCCTCTCCGCCCTTCAGGTATCCCCCCGGTATTCTCTCTGTGTTACATTATTAAAAATACAAACAATTCTCATCGCATTGGCCCTCTCGGCCCTTTAGGTATTCCTCCGGTATTCTCTCTGTGTTACATTATTACAAATACAAACAATTCTCATCGCATTGACCCTCTCAGCCCTTTAGGTATCCCCCCGTTATTCTCTCTGTGTTACATTATTACAAATACAAACAATTCTCATCGCATTGACCCTCTCAGCCCTTGAGGTATCCCCCCGGTATTCTCTCTGTGTTACATTATTACAAATACAAACAATTCTCATCGCATTGGCCCTCTCGTCCCTTCAGGTATCTCCCCGGTATTCTCTCTGTGTTACATTATTACAAATACAAACAATTCTCATCGCATTGGCCCTCTCGGTCCTTTAGGTATCCCCCCGGAATTCTCTCTGTGTTACATTATTACAAATACAAACAATTCTCATCGCATTGGCCCCCTCGGCCCTTCAGGTATCTCCCCAGTATTCTCTCTGTGTTACATTATTACAAATACAAACAATTCTCATCACATTGGCCCTCTCCGCCCTTTAGGTATCTCCCTGGAATTCTCTCTGTGTTACATTATTACAAATACAAACAATTCTCATCACATTGGCCCTCTCGGCCCTTTAGGTATCTCCCCGGAATTCTCTCTGTGTTACATTATTACAAATACAAACAATTCTCATCGCATTGGCCCTCTCGGCCCTTTAGGTATCTCCCCGGTATTCTCTCTGTGTTACATTATTACAAATACAAACAATTCTCATCGCATTGGCCCTCTCGGCCCTTTAGGTATCTCCCCGGTATTCTCTCTGTGTTACATTATTACAAATACAAACAATTCTCATCGCATTGGCCCTCTCGGCCCTTCAGGTATCCCCCCGGTATTCTCTCTGTGTTACATTATTACAAATACAAACAATTCTCATCGCATTGGCCCTCTCGGCCCTTTAGGTATCCCCCAGGTATTCTCTGTGTGTTACATTATCACAAATACAAACAATTGTCATCGCATTGGCCCTCTCGGCCCTTCAGGTATCTCCCCGGTATTCTCTCTGTGTTACATTATTACAAATACAAACAATTCTCATCGCATTGGCCCTCTCGGCCCTTGAGGTATCCCCCCGGTATTCTCTCTGTGTTACATTATTACAAATACAAACAATTCTCATCGCATTGGCCCTCTCGGCCCTTTAGGTATCTCCCCGGTATTCTCTCTGTGTTACATTATTACAAATACAAACAATTCTCATCACATTGGCCCTCTCGGCCCTTTAGGTATTCCCCCGGTATTCTCTCTGTGTTACATTATTACAAATACAAACAATTCTCATCACATTGGCCCTCTCGGCCCTTTAGGTATTCCCCCGGTATTCTCTCTGTGTTACATTATTACAAATACAAACAATTCTCATCGCATTGGCCCTCTCGGCCCTTCAGGTATCTCCCCGGTATTCTCTCTGTGTTACATTATTACAAATACAAACAATTCTCATCGCATTGGCCCTCTCGGTCCTTTAGGTATCCCCCCGGAATTCTCTCTGTGTTACATTATTACAAATACAAACAATTCTCATCGCATTGGCCCTCTCGGCCCTTTAGGTATCTCCCCGGTATTCTCTCTGTGTTACATTATTACAAATACAAACAATTCTTATCGCATTGGCCCTCTCGGCCCCTCAGGTATCTCCCCGGTATTCTCTCTGTGTTACATTATTACAAATACAAACAATTCTCATCGCATTGGCCCTCTCGGTCCTTTAGGTATCCCCCCCCGGAATTCTCTCTGTGTTACATTATTACAAATACAAACAATTCTCATCGCATTGGCCCCCTCGGCCCTTTAGGTATCTCCACGGAATTCTCTCTGTGTTACATTATTACAAATACAAACAATTCTCATCGCATTGGCCCTCTCGGCCCTTCAGGTATCCCCCCCGGTATTCTCTCTGTGTTACATTATTACAAATACAAACAATTCTCATCGCATTGGCCCTCTCCGCCCTTTAGGTATTCCCCCGGTATTCTCTCTGTGTTACATTATTACAAATACAAACAATTCTCATCGCATTGGCCCTCTCCGCCCTTCAGGTATCCCCCCGGTATTCTCTCTGTGTTACATTATTACAAATACAAACAATTTTCATCGCATTGGCCCTCTCGGCCCTTTAGGTATTCCTCCGGTATTCTCTCTGTGTTACATTATTACAAATACAAACAATTCTCATCGCATTGACCCTCTCAGCCCTTTAGGTATCCCCCCGTTATTCTCTCTGTGTTACATTATTACAAATACAAACAATTCTCATCACATTGGGCCTCTCGGCCCTTTAGGTATCACCCCGGTATTCTCTCTGTGTTACATTATTACAAATACAAACAATTCTCATCGCATTGGCCCTCTCGGCCCTTTAGGTATCTCCCCGGTATTCTCTCTGTGTTACATTATTACAAATACAAACAATTCTCATCGCATTGGCCCTCTCGGCCCTTCAGGTATCTCCCCGGTATTCTCTCTTTGTTACATTATTACAAATACAAACAATTCTCATCGCATTGGCCCTCTCGGTCCTTTAGGTATCCCCCCGGAATTCTCTCTGTGTTACATTATTACAAATACAAACAATTCTCATCGCATTGGCCCTCTCCGCCCTTCAGGTATCCCCCCGGTATTCTCTCTGTGTTACATTATTAAAAATACAAACAATTCTCATCGCATTGGCCCTCTCGGCCCTTTAGGTATTCCTCCGGTATTCTCTCTGTGTTACATTATTACAAATACAAACAATTCTCATCGCATTGACCCTCTCAGCCCTTTAGGTATCCCCCCGTTATTCTCTCTGTGTTACATTATTACAAATACAAACAATTCTCATCACATTGGGCCTCTCGGCCCTTTAGGTATCACCCCGGTATTCTCTCTGTGTTACATTATTACAAATACAAACAATTCTTTTCGCATTGGCCCTCTCGGCCCTTTAGGTATCCCCCCGGTATTCTAGCTGTGTTACATTATTACAAATACAAACAATTCTCATCGCATTGGCCCTCTCGGCCCTTTAGGTATCCCCCCGGAATTCTCTCTGTGTTACATTATTACAAATACAAACAATTCTCATCGCATTGGCCCTCTCGGTCCTTTAGGTATCCCCCCGGAATTCTCTCTGTGTTACATTATTACAAATACAAACAATTCTCATCACATTGGCCCTCTCGGCCCTTTAGGTATTCCCCCGGTATTCTCTCTGTGTTACATTATTACAAATACAAACAATTCTCATCACATTGGCCCTCTCGGCCCTTTAGGTATTCCCCCGGTATTCTCTCTGTGTTACATTATTACAAATACAAACAATTCTCATCGCATTGGCCCTCTCGGCCCTTCAGGTATCTCCCCGGTATTCTCTCTGTGTTACATTATTACAAATACAAACAATTCTCATCGCATTGGCCCTCTTGGTCCTTTAGGTATCCCCCCGGAATTCTCTCTGTGTTACATTATTACAAATACAAACAATTCTCATCGCATTGGCCCCCTCGGCCCTTTAGGTATCTCCCCGGAATTCTCTCTGTGTTACATTATTACAAATACAAACAATTCTCATCACATTGGCCCTCTCGGCCCTTTAGGTATTCCCCCGGTATTCTCTCTGTGTTACATTATTACAAATACAAACAATTCTCATCACATTGGCCCTCTCGGCCCTTTAGGTATTCCCCCGGTATTCTCTCTGTGTTACATTATTACAAATACAAACAATTCTCATCGCATTGGCCCTCTCCGCCCTTTAGGTATCCCCCCGTTATTCTCTCTGTGTTACATTATTACAAATACAAACAATTCTCATCGCATTGGCCCTCTCGGCCCTTTAGGTATTCCTCCGGTATTCTCTCTGTGTTACATTATTACAAATACAAACAATTCTCATCGCATTGACCCTCTCAGCCCTTTAGGTATCCCCCCGTTATTCTCTCTGTGTTACATTATTACAAATACAAACAATTCTCATCACATTGGGCCTCTCGGCCCTTTAGGTATCACCCCGGTATTCTCTCTGTATTTGTAATAATGTAACACAAACAATTCTTTTCGCATTAGCCCTCTCGGCCCTTTAGGTATCCCCCCGGTATTCTAGCTGTGTTACATTATTACAAATACAAACAATTCTCATCGCATTGGCCCTCTCGGCCCTTTAGGTATCCCCCAGGTATTCTCTGTGTGTTACATTATCACAAATACAAACAATTCTCATCGCATTGGCCCTCTCGGCCCTTCAGGTATCCCCCCGGTATTCTCTCTGTGTTACATTATTACAAATACAAACAATTCTCATCGCATTGGCCCTCTCGGCCCTTTAGGTATCCCCCAGGTATTCTCTGTGTGTTACATTATCACAAATACAAACAATTGTCATCGCATTGGCCCTCTCGGCCCTTCAGGTATCTCCCCGGTATTCTCTCTGTGTTACATTATTACAAATACAAACAATTCTCATCGCATTGGCCCTCTCGGCCCTTCAGGTATCCCCCCGGTATTCTCTCTGTGTTACATTATTACAAATACAAACAATTCTCATCGCATTGGCCCTCTCGGCCCTTTAGGTATCCCCCAGGTATTCTCTGTGTGTTACATTATCACAAATACAAACAATTCTCATCGCATTGGCCCTCTCGGCCCTTCAGGTATCTTCCCGGTATTCTCTCTGTGTTACATTATTACAAATACAAACAATTCTCAACACATTGGCCCTCTCGGCCCTTCAGGTATCTCCCCGGTATTCTCTCTGTGTTACATTATTACAAATACAAACAATTCTCATCGCATTGGCCCTCTCGGCCCTTTAGGTATTCCTCCGGTATTCTCTCTGTGTTACATTATTAAAAATACAAACAATTCTCATCGCATTGGCCCTCTCGGCCCTTTAGGTATTCCTCCGGTATTCTCTCTGTGTTACATTATTACAAATACAAACAATTCTCATCGCATTGGCCCTCTCGGCCCTTTAGGTATCTCCCCGGTATTCTCTCTGTGTTACATTATTACAAATACAAACAATTCTCATCGCATTGGCCCTCTCGGCCCTTCAGGTATCCCCCCGGTATTCTCTCTGTGTTACATTATTACAAATACAAACAATTCTCATCGCATTGGCCCTCTCGGCCCTTTAGGTATCCCCCAGGTATTCTCTGTGTGTTACATTATCACAAATACAAACAATTCTCATCGCATTGGCCCTCTCGGCCCTTCAGGTATCTTCCCGGTATTCTCTCTGTGTTACATTATTACAAATACAAACAATTCTCAACACATTGGCCCTCTCCGCCCTTTAGGTATCTCCCCGGAATTCTCTCTGTGTTACATTATTACAAATACAAACAATTCTCATCACATTGGACCTCTCGGCCCTTTAGGTATCTCCCCGGTATTCTCTCTGTGTTACATTATTACAAATACAAACAATTCTCATCACATTGGCCCTCTCGGCCCTTTAGGTATTCCCCCGGTATTCTCTCTGTGTTACATTATACAAACAATTCTCATCGCATTGGCCCTCTCGGCCCTTTAGGTATCTCCCCGGTATTCTCTCTGTGTTACATTATTACAAATACAAACAATTCTCATCGCATTGGCCCTCTCGGCCCTTCAGGTATCTCCCCGGTATTCTCTCTTTGTTACATTATTACAAATACAAACAATTCTCATCGCATTGGCCCTCTCGGTCCTTTAGGTATCCCCCCGGAATTCTTTCTGTGTTACATTATTACAAATACAAACAATTCTCATCGCATTGGCCCTCTCCGCCCTTCAGGTATCCCCCCGGTATTCTCTCTGTGTTACATTATTAAAAATACAAACAATTTTCATCGCATTGGCCCTCTCGGCCCTTTAGGTATCCCCCCGGTATTCTCTCTGTGTTACATTATTACAAATACAAACAATTCTCATCGCATTGGCCCTCTCGGCCCTTTAGGTATCCCCCAGGTATTCTCTGTGTGTTACATTATCACAAATACAAACAATTCTCATCGCATTGACCCTCTCGGCCCTTTAGGTATCCCCCCGTTATTCTCTCTGTGTTACATTATTACAAATACAAACAATTCTCATCACATTGGGCCTCTCGGCCCTTTAGGTATCACCCCGGTATTCTCTCTGTGTTACATTATTACAAATACAAACAATTCTTATCGCATTGGCCCTCTCGGCCCTTTAGGTATCCCCCCGGTATTCTAGCTGTGTTACATTATTACAAATACAAACAATTCTCATCGCATTGGCCCTCTCGGCCCTTTAGGTATCGCCCCGGTATTCTGTCTGTGTTACATTATTACAAATACAAACAATTCTCATCGCATTGGCCCTCTCGGCCCTTTCGGTATCCCCCTGGTATTCTCTCTGTGTTACATTATTACAAATACAAACAATTCTCATCGCATTGGCCCTCTCGGCCCTTTCGGTATCCCCCTGGTATTCTCTCTGTGTTAAATTATGAAAAATACAAACAATTCTCATCACATTGGCCCTCTCGGACTTTCAGGTATCTCCCCGAAATTCTCTCTGTGTTAAATTATTAAAAATACAAACAATTCTCATCACATTTGCCCTCTCGGCCCTTCAGGTATCTCCCCGGAATTCTCTCTGTGTTAAATTATTACAAATCCAAACAATTCTCATCACATTGGCCCTCCCTGCCCTTCAGGTATCTCCCCGGAATTCTCTCTGTGTTACATTATTACAAATACAAACAATTCTCATCACATTGGCCCTCTCGGCCCTTCAGGTATCTCCCCGGAATTCTCTCTGTGTTACATTATTACAAATACAAACAATTCTCATCACATTGGCCCTCTCGGCCCTTCAGGTATCTCCCCGGAATTCTCTCTGTGTTACATTATTACAAATACAAACAATTCTCATCACATTGGCCCTCTCGGCCCTTCAGGTATCTCCCCGGAATTCTCTCTGTGTTAAATTATTACAAATCCAAACAATTCTCATCGCATTGGCCCTCCCTGCCCTTTAGGTATCTCCCCGGTATTCTCTCTGTGTTACATTATTACAAATACAAACAATTCTCATCACATTGGCCCTCTCGGCCCTTCAGGTATCTCCCCGGAATTCTCTCTGTGTTACATTATTACAAATACAAACAATTCTCATCACATTGGCCCTCTCGGCCCTTCAGGTATCTCCCCGGTTTTCTCTCTGTGTTACATTATTACAAATACAAACAATTCTCATCGCATTGGCCCTCTTGGCCGTTTAAGTATCTCCCCGGTATTCTCTCTGTGTTACATTATTACAAATACAAATAATTCTCATCGCATTGGCCCTCTCGGCCCTTTAGGTATCTCTCCGGTATTCTCTCTGTGTTACATTATTACAAATACAAACAATTCTCATCGCATTGGCCCTCTCGGCCCTTTAGGTGTATCCCCCCGGTATTCTCTCTGTGTTACATTATTAAAAATTCAAACAATTCTCATCGCATTGGCCCTCTCGGCCCTTTAGGTATCTCTCCGGTATTCTCTCTGTGTTACATTATTACAAATACAAACAATTCTCATCGCATTGGCCCTCTCGGCCCTTTAGGTGTATCCCCCCGGTATTCTCTCTGTGTTACATTATTAAAAATACAAACAATTCTCATCGCATTGGCCCTCTCGGCCCTTCAGGTATCTCCCCGGTATTCTCCATATATGTGTTACATTATTAAAAATACAAACAATTCTCATCGCATTGGCCCTCTCGGCCCTTTAGGTATCCCCCCGGTATTCTCTCTGTTACATTATTACAAATACAAACAATTCTCATCGCATTGGCCCTCTCGGCCCTTTAGGTATCCCCCCGGTATTTTCTCTGTGTTACATTATTGCAAATACAAACAATTCTCATCGCATTGGCCCTCCTGGCCCTTTAGGTATCTCCCCGGTATTCTCTCTGTGTTACATTATTACAAATACAAACAATTCTCATCGCATTGGCTCTCTCGGCCCTTCAGGTATCTCCCCGGAATTCTCTCTGTGTTACATTATTACAAATACAAACAATTGTCATCACATTGGCCCTCTCGGCCCTTCAGGTATCTCCCCGGTATTCTCTCTGTGTTACATTATTACAAATACAAACAATTCTCATCGCATTGGCCCTCTCGGCCCTTCAGGTATCCCCCCGGTATTCTCTCTCTGTTACATTATTACAAATACAAACAATTCTCATCGCATTGGCCCTCTCGGCCCTTTAGGTATCCCCCAGGTATTCTCTGTGTGTTACATTATTACAAATACAAACAATTCTCATCGCATTGGCGCTCTCGGCCCTTCAGGTATCTCCCCGGTATTCTCTCTGTGTTACATTATTCCAAATACAAACAATTCTCATCGCATTGGCCCTCTCGGCCCTTTAGGTATCCCCCCGGTATTCTCTCTGTGTTACATTATTACAAATACAAACAATTCTCATCGCATTGGCCCTCTTGGCCCTTCAGGTATCTCCCCGGTATTCTCCATGTGTTACATTATTACAAATACAAACAATTCTCATCGCATTGGCCCTCTCGGCCCTTTAGGTATCTCCCCGGTATTCTCTCTGTGTTACATTATTACAAATACAAACAATTCTCATCGCATTGGCCCTCTCGGCCCTTTAGGTATCCCCCCGGTATTCTCTCTGTGTTACATTATTACAAATACAAACAATTCTCATCCCATTGGCCCTCTCGGCCCTTTAGTTATCCCCCCGGTATTCTCTCTGTGTTACATTATTACAAATACAAACAATTCTCATCGCATTGGCCCCCTCGGCCCTTTAGGTATCCCCCCGGTATTCTCTCTGTGTTACATTATTACAAATACAAACAATTCTCATCGCATTGGCCCTCTCCGCCCTTCAGGTATCCCCCCGGTATTCTTTCTGTGTTACATTATTACAAATACAAACAATTCTCATCGCATTGGCCCTCTCCGCCCTTCAGGTATCCCCCCGGTATTCTCTCTGTGTTACATTATTAAAAATACAAACAATTCTCATCGCATTGGCCCTCTCGGCCCTTCCGGTATCTCCCCGGTATTCTCCATGTGTTACATTATTAAAAATACAAACAATTCTCATCACATTGGCCCTCTCGGCCCTTCAGGTATCTCCCCGGAATTCTCTCTGTGTTACATTATTACAAATACAAACAATTCTCATCACATTGGCCCTCTCGGCCCTTTAGGTATCCCCCGGTATTCTCTGTGTGTTACATTATTTCAAATACAAACAATTCTCATCGCATTGGCCCTATCGGCACTTTAGATATCTCCCCGGTATTCTCTCTGTGTTACATTATTACAAATACAAACAATTCTCATCGCATTGGCCCTCTCGGCCCTTCAGGTATCTCCCCGGAATTCTCTCTGTGTTAAATTATGAAAAATACAAACAATTCTCATCACATTGGCCCTCTCGGACTTTCAGGTATCTCCCCGAAATTCTCTCTGTGTTAAATTATTAAAAATACAAACAATTCTCATCACATTTGCCCTCTCGGCCCTTCAGGTATCTCCCCGGAATTCTCTCTGTGTTACATTATTACAAATCCAAACAATTCTCATCACATTGGCCCTCCCTGCCCTTCAGGTATCTCCCCGGAATTCTCTCTGTGTTACATTATTACAAATACAAACAATTCTCATCACATTGGCCCTCTCGGCCCTTCAGGTATCTCCCCGGAATTCTCTCTGTGTTACATTATTACAAATACAAACAATTGTCATCACATTGGCCCTCTCGGCCCTTCAGGTATCTCCCCGGTATTCTCTCTGTGTTACATTATTACAAATACAAACAATTCTAATCGCATTGGCCCTCTCGGCCCTTTAGGTATTTCCCCGGTATTCTCTCTGTGTTACATTATTACAAATACAAACAATTCTCATCACATTGGCCCTCTCGGCCCTTCAGGTATCTCCCCGGAATTCTCTCTGTGTTAAATTATTACAAATCCAAACAATTCTCATCGCATTGGCCCTCCCTGCCCTTTAGGTATCTCCCCGGTATTCTCTCTGTGTTACATTATTACAAATACAAACAATTCTCATCACATTGGCCCTCTCGGCCCTTCAGGTATCTCCCCGGAATTCTCTCTGTGTTACATTATTACAAATACAAACAATTCTCATCACATTGGCCCTCTCGGCCCTTCAGGTATCTCCCCGGTTTTCTCTCTGTGTTACATTATTACAAATACAAACAATTCTCATCGCATTGGCCCTCTTGGCCCTTTAAGTATCTCCCCGGTATTCTCTCTGTGTTACATTATTACAAATACAAATAATTCTCATCGCATTGGCCCTCTCGGCCCTTTAGGTATCTCTCCGGTATTCTCTCTGTGTTACATTATTACAAATACAAACAATTCTCATCGCATTGGCCCTCTCGGCCCTTTAGGTGTATCCCCCCGGTATTCTCTCTGTGTTACATTATTAAAAATTCAAACAATTCTCATCGCATTGGCCCTCTCGGCCCTTTAGGTATCTCTCCGGTATTCTCTCTGTGTTACATTATTACAAATACAAACAATTCTCATCGCATTGGCCCTCTCGGCCCTTTAGGTGTATCCCCCCGGTATTCTCTCTGTGTTACATTATTAAAAATACAAACAATTCTCATCGCATTGGCCCTCTCGGCCCTTCAGGTATCTCCCCGGTATTCTCCATATATGTGTTACATTATTAAAAATACAAACAATTCTCATCGCATTGGCCCTCTCGGCCCTTTAGGTATCCCCCCGGTATTCTCTCTGTTACATTATTACAAATACAAACAATTCTCATCGCATTGGCCCTCTCGGCCCTTTAGGTATCCCCCCGGTATTTTCTCTGTGTTACATTATTGCAAATACAAACAATTCTCATCGCATTGGCCCTCCTGGCCCTTTAGGTATCTCCCCGGTATTCTCTCTGTGTTACATTATTACAAATACAAACAATTCTCATCGCATTGGCTCTCTCGGCCCTTCAGGTATCTCCCCGGAATTCTCTCTGTGTTACATTATTACAAATACAAACAATTGTCATCACATTGGCCCTCTCGGCCCTTCAGGTATCTCCCCGGTATTCTCTCTGTGTTACATTATTACAAATACAAACAATTCTCATCACATTTGCCCTCTCGGCCCTTCAGGTATCTCTCCAGAATTCTCTCTGTGTTAAATTATTACAAATACAAACAATTCTCATCACATTGGCCCTCTCGGCCCTTCAGGTATCTCCCCGGTATTCTCTCTGTGTTACATTATTACAAATACAAACAATTCTCATCGCATTGGCCCTCTCGGCCCTTTAGGTATCTCCCCGGTATTCTCTCTGTGTTACATTATTACAAATACAAACAATTCTCATCACATTGGCCCTCTCGGCCCTTCAGGTATCTCCCCGGTTTTCTCTCTGTGTTACATTATTACAAATACAAACAATTCTCATCGCATTGGCCCTCTCGGCCCTTCAAGTATCTCCCCGGTTTTCTCTCTGTGTTACATTATTACAAATACAAACAATTCTCATCGCATTGGCCCTCTTGGCCCTTTAAGTATCTCCCCGGTATTCTCTCTGTGTAACATTATTACAAATACAAATAATTCTCATCGCATTGGCCCTCTCGGCCCTTCAGATATACCCCCGGTATTCTCTCTGTGTAACATTATTACAAATACAAATAATTCTCATCGCATTGGCCCTCTCGGCCCTTTAGGTATCTCTCCGGTATTCTCTCTGTGTTACATTATTACAAATACAAACAATTCTCATCGCATTGGCCCTCTCGGCCCTTTAGGTGTATCCCCCCGGTATTCTCTCTGTGTTACATTATTAAAAATACAAACAATTCTCATCGCATTGGCCCTCTCGGCCCTTCAGGTATCTCCCCGGTATTCTCCATGTGTTACATTATTACAAATACAAACAATTCTCATCACATTGGCGCTCTCGGCCCTTCAGGTATCTCCCCGGAATTCTCTCTGTGTCACATTATTACAAATACAAACAATTCTCATCACATTGGCCCTCTCGGCCCTTCAGGTATCCCCCCGGTATTCTCTCTGTTACATTATTACAAATACAAACAATTCTCATCGCATTGGCCCTCTCGGCCCTTTAGGTATCCCCCGGTATTCTCTGTGTGTTACATTATTTCAAATACAAACAATTCTCATCGCATTGGCCCTATCGGCACTTTAGATATCTCCCCGGTATTCTCTCTGTGTTACATTATTACAAATACAAACAATTCTCATCGCATTGGCCCTCTCGGCCCTTCAGGTATCTCCCCGGAATTCTCTCTGTGTTAAATTATGAAAAATACAAACAATTCTCATCACATTGGCCCTCTCGGACTTTCAGGTATCTCCCCGAAATTCTCTCTGTGTTAAATTATTAAAAATACAAACAATTCTCATCACATTTGCCCTCTCGGCCCTTCAGGTATCTCCCCGGAATTCTCTCTGTGTTAAATTATTACAAATCCAAACAATTCTCATCACATTGGCCCTCCCTGCCCTTCAGGTATCTCCCCGGAATTCTCTCTGTGTTACATTATTACAAATACAAACAATTCTCATCACATTGGCCCTCTCGGCCCTTCAGGTATCTCCCCGGAATTCTCTCTGTGTTACATTATTACAAATACAAACAATTGTCATCACATTGGCCCTCTCGGCCCTTCAGGTATCTCCCCGGTATTCTCTCTGTGTTACATTATTACAAATACAAACAATTCTAATCGCATTGGCCCTCTCGGCCCTTTAGGTATTTCCCCGGTATTCTCTCTGTGTTACATTATTACAAATACAAACAATTCTCATCACATTGGCCCTCTCGGCCCTTCAGGTATCTCCCCGGAATTCTCTCTGTGTTAAATTATTACAAATCCAAACAATTCTCATCGCATTGGCCCTCCCTGCCCTTTAGGTATCTCCCCGGTATTCTCTCTGTGTTACATTATTACAAATACAAACAATTCTCATCACATTGGCCCTCTCGGCCCTTCAGGTATCTCCCCGGAATTCTCTCTGTGTTACATTATTACAAATACAAACAATTCTCATCACATTGGCCCTCTCGGCCCTTCAGGTATCTCCCCGGTTTTCTCTCTGTGTTACATTATTACAAATACAAACAATTCTCATCGCATTGGCCCTCTTGGCCCTTTAAGTATCTCCCCGGTATTCTCTCTGTGTTACATTATTACAAATACAAATAATTCTCATCGCATTGGCCCTCTCGGCCCTTTAGGTATCTCTCCGGTATTCTCTCTGTGTTACATTATTACAAATACAAACAATTCTCATCGCATTGGCCCTCTCGGCCCTTTAGGTGTATCCCCCCGGTATTCTCTCTGTGTTACATTATTAAAAATACAAACAATTCTCATCGCATTGGCCCTCTCGGCCCTTTAGGTATCTCTCCGGTATTCTCTCTGTGTTACATTATTACAAATACAAACAATTCTCATCGCATTGGCCCTCTCGGCCCTTTAGGTGTATCCCCCCGGTATTCTCTCTGTGTTACATTATTAAAAATACAAACAATTCTCATCGCATTGGCCCTCTCGGCCCTTCAGGTATCTCCCCGGTATTCTCCATATATGTGTTACATTATTAAAAATACAAACAATTCTCATCACATTGGCGCTCTCGGCCCTTCAGGTATCTCCCCGGAATTCTCTCTGTGTTACATTATTACAAATACAAACAATTCTCATCACATTGGCCCTCTCGGCCCTTCAGGTATCTCCCCGGTATTCTCTCTGTGTTACATTATTACAAATACAAACAATTCTCATCGCATTGGCCCTCTCGGCCCTTTAGGTATCCCCCCGGTATTCTCTCTGTTACATTATTACAAATACAAACAATTCTCATCGCATTGGCCCTCTCGGCCCTTTAGGTATCCCCCCGGTATTTTCTCTGTGTTACATTATTGCAAATACAAACAATTCTCATCGCATTGGCCCTCCTGGCCCTTTAGGTATCTCCCCGGTATTCTCTCTGTGTTACATTATTACAAATACAAACAATTCTCATCGCATTGGCTCTCTCGGCCCTTCAGGTATCTCCCCGGAATTCTCTCTGTGTTACATTATTACAAATACAAACAATTGTCATCACATTGGCCCTCTCGGCCCTTCAGGTATCTCCCCGGTATTCTCTCTGTGTTACATTATTACAAATACAAACAATTCTCATCACATTTGCCCTCTCGGCCCTTCAGGTATCTCTCCAGAATTCTCTCTGTGTTAAATTATTACAAATACAAACAATTCTCATCACATTGGCCCTCTCGGCCCTTCAGGTATCTCCCCGGTATTCTCTCTGTGTTACATTATTACAAATACAAACAATTCTCATCGCATTGGCCCTCTCGGCCCTTTAGGTATCTCCCCGGTATTCTCTCTGTGTTACATTATTACAAATACAAACAATTCTCATCACATTGGCCCTCTCGGCCCTTCAGGTATCTCCCCGGTTTTCTCTCTGTGTTACATTATTACAAATACAAACAATTCTCATCGCATTGGCCCTCTCGGCCCTTCAAGTATCTCCCCGGTTTTCTCTCTGTGTTACATTATTACAAATACAAACAATTCTCATCGCATTGGCCCTCTTGGCCCTTTAAGTATCTCCCCGGTATTCTCTCTGTGTAACATTATTACAAATACAAATAATTCTCATCGCATTGGCCCTCTCGGCCCTTCAGATATACCCCCGGTATTCTCTCTGTGTAACATTATTACAAATACAAATAATTCTCATCGCATTGGCCCTCTCGGCCCTTTAGGTATCTCTCCGGTATTCTCTCTGTGTTACATTATTACAAATACAAACAATTCTCATCGCATTGGCCCTCTCGGCCCTTTAGGTGTATCCCCCCGGTATTCTCTCTGTGTTACATTATTAAAAATACAAACAATTCTCATCGCATTGGCCCTCTCGGCCCTTCAGGTATCTCCCCGGTATTCTCCATGTGTTACATTATTACAAATACAAACAATTCTCATCACATTGGCGCTCTCGGCCCTTCAGGTATCTCCCCGGAATTCTCTCTGTGTCACATTATTACAAATACAAACAATTCTCATCACATTGGCCCTCTCGGCCCTTCAGGTATCCCCCCGGTATTCTCTCTGTTACATTATTACAAATACAAACAATTCTCATCGCATTGGCCCTCCTGGCCCTTTAGGTATCTCCCCGGTATTCTCTCTGTGTTACATTATTACAAATACAAACAATTCTCATCGCATTGGCCCTCCTGGCCCTTTAGGTATCCCCCCGGTATTCTCTCTGTGTTAAATTATTAAAAATACAAACAATTCTCATCACATTGGCCCTCTCGGCCCTTCAGGTATCTCCCCGGTTTTCTCTCTGTGTTACATTATTACAAATACAAACAATTCTCATCGCATTGGCCCTCTCGGCCCTTCAAGTATCTCCCCGGTTTTCTCTCTGTGTTACATTATTACAAATACAAACAATTCTCATCGCATTGGCCCTCTTGGCCCTTTAAGTATCTCCCCGGTATTCTCTCTGTGTAACATTATTACAAATACAAATAATTCTCATCGCATTGGCCCTCTCGGCCCTTCAGATATACCCCCGGTATTCTCTCTGTGTAACATTATTACAAATACAAATAATTCTCATCGCATTGGCCCTCTCGGCCCTTTAGGTATCTCTCCGGTATTCTCTCTGTGTTACATTATTACAAATACAAACAATTCTCATCGCATTGGCCCTCTCGGCCCTTTAGGTGTATCCCCCCGGTATTCTCTCTGTGTTACATTATTACAAATACAAACAATTCTCATCGCATTGGCCCTCTCGGCCCTTTAGGTATCTCCCCGGTATTCTCTCTGTGTTACATTATTACAAATACAAACAATTCTCATCGCATTGGCCCTCTCGGCCCTTCAGGTATCTCCCCGGTATTCTCTCTGTGTTACATTATTACAAATACAAACAATTCTCATCGCATTGGCCCTCCCTGCCCTTCAGGTATCTCCCCGGAATTCTCTCTGTGTTACATTATTACAAATACAAACAATTCTCATCGCATTGGCCCTCTCGGCCCTTCAGGTATCTCCCCGGTATTCTCTCTGTGTTACATTATTACAAATACAAACAATTCTCATCGCATTGGCCCTCTCGGCCCTTTAGGTATCCCCCCGGTATTCTCTCTGTGTTACATTATTACAAATACAAACAATTGTCATCACATTGGCCCTCTCGGCCCTTCAGGTATCTCCCCGTAATTCTCTCACAGGTGTTACATTATTACAAATACAAACAATTCTCATCGCATGGCCCTCTCGGCCCTTCAGGTATCTCCCCGGAATTCTCTCTGCGTTAAATTATGAAAAATACAAACAATTCTCATCACATTGGCCCTCTCGGCCCTTCAGGTATCTCCCCGGAATTCTCTCTGTGTTAAATTATTACAAATACAAACAATTTTCATCACATTGGCCCTCTCGGCCTTTCAGGTATCTTTCCGAAATTCTCTCTGTGTTAAATTATTACAAATACAAACAATTCTCATCACATTGGCCCTCTTGGCCCTTCAGGTATCTCCCCGTAATTCTCTCACAGGTGTTGCATTATTACAAATACAAACAATTCTCATCACATTGGCCCTCTCGGCCCTTCAGGTATCTCCCCGGTATTCTCTCTGTGTTACATTATTACAAATACAAACAATTCTTATCGCATTGGCCCTCTCGGCCCTTCAGGTATCTCCCCGGAATTCTCTCTGTGTTAAATTATTAAAAATACAAACAATTCTCATCGCATTGGCCCTCTCGGCCCTTTAGGTATCTCCCCGTTATTCTCTCTGTGTTACATTATTACAAATACAAACAATTCTCATCGCATTGGCCCTCTCGGCCCTTTAGGTATCCCCCCGGTATTCTCTCTGTGTTACATTATTAAAAATACAAACAATTCTCATCACATTGGCCCTCTTGGCCCTTCAGGTATCTCCCCGGAATTCTCTCTGTGTTACATTATTACAAATACAAACAATTCCCATCACATTGGCCCTCTCGGCCCTTTAGGTATTCCCCCGGTATTCTTTCTGTGTTACATTATTACAAATACAAACAATTCTCATCGCATTGGCCCTCTCGGCCCTTTAGGTATCCCCTCGGTATTCTCTCTGTGTTACATTATTACAAATACAAACAATTGTCATCACATTGGCCCTCTCGGCCCTTCAGGTATCTCCCCGTAATTCTCTCACAGGTGTTACATTATTACAAATACAAACAATTCTCTTCGCATTGGCCCTCTCGGCCCTTTAGGTATTTCCCCGGTATTTTCTCTGTGTTACATTATTACAAATACAAACAATTCCCATCACATTGGCCCTCTCGGCCCTTTAGGTATTCCCCCGGTATTCTCTCTGTGTTACATTATTACAAATACAAACAATTCTCATCGCATTGGCCCTCTCAGCCCTTTAGGTATCCCCCCGGTATTCTCTCTGTGTTACATTATTACAAATTTACAAACAATTCTCATCGCATTGGCCCTCTCGGCCCTTTAGGTATTTCCCCGGTATTTTCTCTGTGTTACATTATTACAAATACAAACAATTCTCATCGCATTGGCCCTCTCGGCTTTTCAGGTATCTCCCCGGAATTTTCTCTGTGTTAAATTATTAAAAATACAAACAATTCTCATCACATTGGCCCTCTCGGCCCTTCAGGTATCTCCCCGGAATTCTCTCTGTGTTACATTATTACAAATACAAACAATTCTCATCGCATTGGCCCTCTCGGCCCTTTAGGTATCTCCCCGGTATTCTCTCTGTGTTACATTATTACAAATACAAACAATTCTCATCGCATTGGCCCTCTCGGCCCTTTAGGTATCTCCCCGGTATTCTCTCTGTGTTACATTATTACAAATACAAACAATTCTCATCGCATTGGCCCTCTCGGCCCTTCAGGTATCCCCCCGGTATTCTCTCTGTGTTACATTATTACAAATACAAACAATTCTCATCGCATTGGCCCTCTCGGCCCTTTAGGTATCCCCCAGGTATTCTCTGTGTGTTACATTATCACAAATACAAACAATTGTCATCGCATTGGCCCTCTCGGCCCTTCAGGTATCTCCCCGGTATTCTCTCTGTGTTACATTATTACAAATACAAACAATTCTCATCGCATTGGCCCTCTCGGCCCTTGAGGTATCCCCCCGGTATTCTCTCTGTGTTACATTATTACAAATACAAACAATTCTCATCGCATTGGCCCTCTCGGCCCTTTAGGTATCTCCCCGGTATTCTCTCTGTGTTACATTATTACAAATACAAACAATTCTCATCGCATTGGCCCTCTCGGCCCTTCAGGTATCTCCCCGTAATTCTCTCACAGGTGTTGCATTATTACAAATACAAACAATTCCCATCACAATGGCCCTCTCGGCCCTTTAGGTATTCCCCCAGTATTCTCTCTGTGTTACATTATTACAAATACAAACAATTCTCATCACATTGGCCCTCTCCGCCCTTCAGGTATCCCCCCGGTATTCTCTCTGTGTTACATTATTAAAAATACAAACAATTCTCATCGCATTGGCCCTCTCGGCCCTTTAGGTATCCCCCCGGTATTCTCTCTGTGTTACATTATTAAAAATACAAACAATTCTCATCGCATTGGCCCTCTCGGCCCTTTAGGTATCCCCCCGTTATTCTCTCTGTGTTACATTATTACAAATACAAACAATTCTCATCACATTGGGCCTCTCGGTCCTTTAGGTATCCCCCCGGAATTCTCTCTGTGTTACATTATTACAAATACAAACAATTCTTTTCGCATTGGCCCTCTCGGCCCTTTAGGTATCCCCCCGGTATTCTAGCTGTGTTACATTATTACAAATACAAACAATTCTCATCGCATTGGCCCTCTCGGTCCTTTAGGTATCCCCCCGGAATTCTCTCTGTGTTACATTATTACAAATACAAACAATTCTCATCGCATTGGCCCTCTCGGCCCTTCAGGTATCTCCCCGGTATTCTCTCTGTGTTACATTATTACAAATACAAACAATTCTCATCGCATTGGCCCTCTCGGCCCTTTAGGTATCTCCCCGGTATTCTCTCTGTGTTACATTATTACAAATACAAACAAATCTCATCGCATTGGCCCTCTCGGCCCTTCAGCGGCCGATTTCACCAATGTTAGGATTAATCCTAGGAAGAGTAACTCCTCCTAACTTGCAATAGATCCAATGCAAGTTAGGATGAGTTACTCATCCTAACTCGAGATAGGATTAATCCTAGCGTTTCGTGAAATCGGCCGCAGGTATCTCCCTGGAATTCTCTCTGTGTTACATTATTACAAATACAAACAATTCTCATCACATTGGCCCTCTCGGCCCTTTAGGTATCTCCCCGGAATTCTCTCTGTGTTACATTATTACAAATACAAACAATTCTCATCGCATTGGCCCTCTCGGCCCTTTAGGTATCTCCCCGGTATTCTCTCTGTGTTACATTATTACAAATACAAACAATTCTCATCGCATTGGCCCTCTCGGCCCTTTAGGTATCTCCCCGGTATTCTCTCTGTGTTACATTATTACAAATACAAACAATTCTCATCGCATTGGCCCTCTCGGCCCTTCAGGTATCCCCCCGGTATTCTCTCTGTGTTACATTATTACAAATACAAACAATTCTCATCGCATTGGCCCTCTCGGCCCTTTAGGTATCCCCCAGGTATTCTCTGTGTGTTACATTATCACAAATACAAACAATTGTCATCGCATTGGCCCTCTCGGCCCTTCAGGTATCTCCCCGGTATTCTCTCTGTGTTACATTATTACAAATACAAACAATTCTCATCGCATTGGCCCTCTCGGCCCTTGAGGTATCCCCCCGGTATTCTCTCTGTGTTACATTATTACAAATACAAACAATTCTCATCGCATTGGCCCTCTCGGCCCTTTAGGTATCTCCCCGGTATTCTCTCTGTGTTACATTATTACAAATACAAACAATTCTCATCGCATTGGCCCTCTCGGCCCTTCAGGTATCTCCCCGGTATTCTCTCTGTGTTACATTATTACAAATACAAACAATTCTCATCGCATTGGCCCTCTCGGTCCTTTAGGTATCCCCCCGGAATTCTCTCTGTGTTACATTATTACAAATACAAACAATTCTCATCACATTGGCCCTCTCGGCCCTTTAGGTATTCCCCCGGTATTCTCTCTGTGTTACATTATTACAAATACAAACAATTCTCAACACATTGGCCCTCTCGGCCCTTCAGGTATCTCCCCGGTATTCTCTCTGTGTTACATTATTACAAATACAAACAATTCTCATCGCATTGGCCCTCTCCGCCCTTGAGGTATCCCCCCGGTATTCTCTCTGTGTTACATTATTACAAATACAAACAATTCTCATCGCATTGGCCCTCTCGGCCCTTTAGGTATCTCCCCGGTATTCTCTCTGTGTTACATTATTACAAATACAAACAATTCTCATCGCATTGGCCCTCTCGGCCCTTCAGGTATCTCCCCGGTATTCTCTCTGTGTTACATTATTACAAATACAAACAAATCTCATCGCATTGGCCCTCTCGGCCCTTCAGCGGCCGATTTCACCAATGTTAGGATTAATCCTAGGAAGAGTAACTCCTCCTAACTTGCAATAGATCCAATGCAAGTTAGGATGAGTTACTCATCCTAACTCGAGATAGGATTAATCCTAGCGTTTCGTGAAATCGGCCGCAGGTATCTCCCTGGAATTCTCTCTGTGTTACATTATTACAAATACAAACAATTCTCATCACATTGGCCCTCTCGGCCCTTTAGGTATCACCCCGGTATTCTCTCTGTGTTACATTATTACAAATACAAACAATTCTTATCGCATTGGCCCTCTCGGCCCTTTAGGTATCCCCCCGGTATTCTAGCTGTGTTACATTATTACAAATACAAACAATTCTCATCGCATTGGCCCTCTCGGCCCTTTAGATATCCCCCCGGTATTCTCTCTGTGTTACATTATTACAAATACAAACAATTCTCATCGCATTGGCCCTCTCGGCCCTTGAGGTATCCCCCCGGTATTCTCTCTGTGTTACATTATACAAACAATTCTCATCGCATTGGCCCTCTCGGCCCTTTAGGTATCTCCCCGGTATTCTCTCTGTGTTACATTATTACAAATACAAACAATTCTCATCGCATTGGCCCTCTCGGCCCTTCAGGTATCTCCCCGGTATTCTCTCTTTGTTACATTATTACAAATACAAACAATTCTCATCGCATTGGCCCTCTCGGTCCTTTAGGTATCCCCCCGGAATTCTTTCTGTGTTACATTATTACAAATACAAACAATTCTCATCGCATTGGCCCTCTCGGCCCTTCAGGTATCTCCCCGGTATTCTCTCTTTGTTACATTATTAAAAATACAAACAATTCTCATCGCATTGGCCCTCTCGGCCCTTTAGGTATTCCTCCGGTATTCTCTCTGTGTTACATTATTACAAATACAAACAATTCTCATCACATTGGGCCTCTCGGTCCTTTAGGTATCCCCCCGGAATTCTCTCTGTGTTACATTATTACAAATACAAACAATTCTTTTCGCATTGGCCCTCTCGGCCCTTTAGGTATCCCCCCGGTATTCTAGCTGTGTTACATTATTACAAATACAAACAATTCTCATCGCATTGGCCCTCTCGGTCCTTTAGGTATCCCCCCGGAATTCTCTCTGTGTTACATTATTACAAATACAAACAATTCTCATCGCATTGGCCCTCTCGGCCCTTTAGGTATCTCCCCGGTATTCTCTCTGTGTTACATTATTACAAATACAAACAAATCTCATCGCATTGGCCCTCTCGGCCCTTCAGCGGCCGATTTCACCAATGTTAGGATTAATCCTAGGAAGAGTAACTCCTCCTAACTTGCAATAGATCCAATGCAAGTTAGGATGAGTTACTCATCCTAACTCGAGATAGGATTAATCCTAGCTTTTCGTGAAATCGGCCGCAGGTATCTCCCTGGAATTCTCTCTGTGTTACATTATTACAAATACAAACAATTCTCATCACATTGGCCCTCTCGGCCCTTTAGGTATCTCCCCGGAATTCTCTCTGTGTTACATTATTACAAATACAAACAATTCTCATCGCATTGGCCCTCTCGGCCCTTTAGGTATCTCCCCGGTATTCTCTCTGTGTTACATTATTACAAATACAAACAATTCTCATCGCATTGGCCCTCTCGGCCCTTTAGGTATCTCCCCGGTATTCTCTCTGTGTTACATTATTACAAATACAAACAATTCTCATCGCATTGGCCCTCTCGGCCCTTCAGGTATCCCCCCGGTATTCTCTCTGTGTTACATTATTACAAATACAAACAATTCTCATCGCATTGGCCCTCTCGGCCCTTTAGGTATCCCCCAGGTATTCTCTCTGTGTTACATTATTACAAATACAAACAATTCTCATCGCATTGGCCCTCTCGGCCCTTTAGGTATCTCCCCGGTATTCTCTCTGTGTTACATTATTACAAATACAAACAATTCTCATCGCATTGGCCCTCTCGGCCCTTCAGGTATCTCCCCGGTATTCTCTCTGTGTTACATTATTACAAATACAAACAATTCTCATCGCATTGGCCCTCTCGGTCCTTTAGGTATCCCCCCGGAATTCTCTCTGTGTTACATTATTACAAATACAAACAATTCTCATCACATTGGCCCTCTCGGCCCTTTAGGTATTCCCCCGGTATTCTCTCTGTGTTACATTATTACAAATACAAACAATTCTCATCACATTGGCCCTCTCGGCCCTTTAGGTATTCCCCCGGTATTCTCTCTGTGTTACATTATTACAAATACAAACAATTCTCATCGCATTGGCCCTCTCGGCCCTTCAGGTATCTCCCCGGTATTCTCTCTGTGTTACATTATTACAAATACAAACAATTCTCATCGCATTGGCCCTCTCGGCCCTTCAGGTATCTCCCCGGTATTCTCTCTGTGTTACATTATTACAAATACAAACAATTCTCATCGCATTGGCCCTCTCGGTCCTTTAGGTATCCCCCCGGAATTCTCTCTGTGTTACATTATTACAAATACAAACAATTCTCATCACATTGGCCCTCTCGGCCCTTTAGGTATTCCCCCGGTATTCTCTCTGTGTTACATTATTACAAATACAAACAATTCTCATCACATTGGCCCTCTCGGCCCTTTAGGTATTCCCCCGGTATTCTCTCTGTGTTACATTATTACAAATACAAACAATTCTCATCGCATTGGCCCTCTCGGCCCTTCAGGTATCTCCCCGGTATTCTCTCTGTGTTACATTATTACAAATACAAACAATTCTCATCGCATTGGCCCTCTCGGTCCTTTAGGTATCCCCCCGGAATTCTCTCTGTGTTACATTATTACAAATACAAACAATTCTCATCGCATTGGCCCTCTCGGCCCTTTAGGTATCTCCCCGGTATTCTCTCTGTGTTACATTATTACAAATACAAACAATTCTCATCGCATTGGCCCTCTCGGCCCTTCAGGTATCTCCCCGGTATTCTCTCTGTGTTACATTATTACAAATACAAACAATTCTCATCGCATTGGCCCTCTTGGTCCTTTAGGTATCCCCCCGGAATTCTCTGTGTGTTACATTATCACAAATACAAACAATTCTCATCGCATTGGCCCTCTCGGCCCTTCAGGTATCTCCCCGGTATTCTCTCTGTGTTACATTATTACAAATACAAACAATTCTCAACACATTGGCCCTCTCGGCCCTTCAGGTATCTCCCCGGTATTCTCTCTGTGTTACATTATTACAAATACAAACAATTCTCATCGCATTGGCCCTCTCCGCCCTTCAGGTATCCCCCTGGTATTCTCTCTGTGTTACATTATTAAAAATACAAACAATTCTCATCGCATTGGCCCTCTCGGCCCTTTAGGTATTCCTCCGGTATTCTCTCTGTGTTACATTATTACAAATACAAACAATTCTCATCGCATTGGCCCTCTCGGCCCTTTAGGTATCCCCCCGGTATTCTCTCTGTGTTACATTATTACAAATACAAACAATTCTCATCGCATTGGCCCTCTCGGCCCTTCAGGTATCCCCCCGGTATTCTCTCTGTGTTACATTATTACAAATACAAACAATTCTCATCGCATTGGCCCTCTCGGCCCTTTAGGTATCCCCCAGGTATTTTCTCTGTGTTACATTATTACAAATACAAACAATTCTCATCGCATTGGCCCTCTCGGCCCTTTAGGTATCTCCCCGGTATTCTCTCTGTGTTACATTATTACAAATACAAACAATTCTCATCGCATTGGCCCTCTCGGCCCTTCAGGTATCTCCCCGGTATTCTCTCTGTGTTACATTATTACAAATACAAACAATTCTCATCGCATTGGCCCTCTCGGTCCTTTAGGTATCCCCCCGGAATTCTCTCTGTGTTACATTATTACAAATACAAACAATTCTCATCACATTGGCCCTCTCGGCCCTTTAGGTATTCCCCCGGTATTCTCTCTGTGTTACATTATTACAAATACAAACAATTCTCATCACATTGGCCCTCTCGGCCCTTTAGGTATTCCCCCGGTATTCTCTCTGTGTTACATTATTACAAATACAAACAATTCTCATCGCATTGGCCCTCTCGGCCCTTCAGGTATCTCCCCGGTATTCTCTCTGTGTTACATTATTACAAATACAAACAATTCTCATCGCATTGGCCCTCTCGGCCCTTTAGGTATCTCCCCGGTATTCTCTCTGTGTTACATTATTACAAATACAAACAATTCTCATCGCATTGGCCCTCTTGGTCCTTTAGGTATCCCCCCGGAATTCTCTGTGTGTTACATTATCACAAATACAAACAATTCTCATCGCATTGGCCCTCTCGGCCCTTCAGGTATCTCCCCGGTATTCTCTCTGTGTTACATTATTACAAATACAAACAATTCTCAACACATTGGCCCTCTCGGCCCTTCAGGTATCTCCCCGGTATTCTCTCTGTGTTACATTATTACAAATACAAACAATTCTCATCGCATTGGCCCTCTCCGCCCTTCAGGTATCCCCCTGGTATTCTCTCTGTGTTACATTATTAAAAATACAAACAATTCTCATCGCATTGGCCCTCTCGGCCCTTTAGGTATTCCTCCGGTATTCTCTCTGTGTTACATTATTACAAATACAAACAATTCTCATCGCATTGGCCCTCTCGGCCCTTTAGGTATCCCCCCGGTATTCTCTCTGTGTTACATTATTACAAATACAAACAATTCTCATCGCATTGGCCCTCTTGGTCCTTTAGGTATCCCCCCGGAATTTTCTCTGTGTTACATTATTACAAATACAAACAATTCTCATCGCATTGGCCCCCTCGGCCCTTTAGGTATCTCCCCGGTATTCTCTCTGTGTTACATTATTACAAATACAAACAATTCTCATCACATTGGCCCTCTCGGCCCTTCAGGTATCTCCCCGGTATTCTCTCTGTGTTACATTATTACAAATACAAACAAATCTCATCGCATTGGCCCTCTCGGCCCTTCAGGTATCTCCCCGGTATTCTCTCTGTGTTACATTATTACAAATACAAACAATTCTCATCGCATTGGCCCTCTCGGTCCTTTAGGTATTCCCCCGGTATTCTCTCTGTGTTACATTATTACAAATACAAACAATTCTCATCGCATTGGCCCTCTCGGCCCTTCAGGTATCTCCCCGGTATTCTCTCTGTGTTACATTATTACAAATACAAACAATTCTCATCGCATTGGCCCTCTCGGCCCTTCAGGTATCCCCCCGGTATTCTCTCTGTGTTACATTATTACAAATACAAACAATTCTCAACACATTGGCCCTCTCGGCCCTTCAGGTATCTCCCCGGTATTCTCTCTGTGTTACATTATTACAAATACAAACAATTCTCATCGCATTGGCCCTCTCGGCCCTTTAGGTATTTCCCCGGTATTCTCTCTGTGTAACATTATTACAAATACAAACAATTCTCATCACATTCACTGTCAGATCACGAAATGGACTTACAAACACTCCCAAATGTGCTATAGCGCCCATTAAGCCTAACAAACACTTTTTGGCACTAATAACCGTCAGATCACGAAATGGACTTACAACACTCCCAAATGCTCTATAGCGCCCATTGAGCCTAACTAACACTTTTCGGCACTATTTACCTTCAGATCACGAAATTGACTTACAACACTCCCAAATGCTCTATAGCACCTATTGAGCCTAACAAACACTTTTCGTCACTTTTTACCTTCAGATCACGAAATGGACTTACAACACTCCCAAATGCTCTATAGCGCCTATTGAGCCTAACAAACACTTTTCGTCACTTTTTACCTTCAGATCACGAAATTGACTAACAACACTACCAAATGCTCTATAGCGCCTATTGAGCCTAACAAACACTTTTCGGCACTTTTTACCTTCAGATCACGAAATTGACTTACAACACTACCAAATGGTCTATAGCGCCCAATAAGCCTAACAAACACTTTTTGGCACTATTTACCTTCAGATCACGAAATTGACTTAACAACACTCCGAAATGCTCTATAGCGCTCATTGAACCTAACAAACACTTTTTGGCACTATTTACCTTCAGATCACGAAATGAACTTACAACACTCCCAAATGGTCTATAGCGCCCATTAAGCCTAACAAACACTTTTCGGCACTATTTACCTTCAGATCACGAAATGGACTAACAACACTCCCAAATGCTCTATAGCGCCTATTGAGCCTAACAAACACTTTTCGTCACTTTTTACCTTCAGATCACGAAATTGACTAACAACACTACCAAATGCTCTATAGCGCCTATTGAGCCTAACAAACACGTTTTGGCACTATTTACCTTCAGATCACAAAATGGACTTACAACACTCCCAAATGGTCTATAGCGCCCATTGAGCCTAACAAACACTTTTCGGCACTATTTACCTTCAGATCACGAAATGAACTTACAACACTCCCAAATGCTCTATAGTGCCCATTAAGCCTAACAAACACTTTTCGGCACTATTTACCTTCAGATCACGAAATTGACTAACAACACTCCCAAATGCTCTATAGCGCCTATTGAGCCTAACAAACACTTTTAGTCACTTTTTACCTTCAGATCACGAAATTGACTAACAACACTACCAAATGCTCTATAGCGCCTATTGAGCCTAACAAACACTTTTCGGCACTTTTTACCTTCAGATCACGAAATGGACTAACAACACTCCCAAATGCTCTATAGCGCCTATTGAGCCTAACAAACACTTTTCGGCACTTTTTACCTTCAGATCACGAAATGGACTTACAACACTCCCAAATGCTCTATAGCGCCCATTGAGCCTAACAAACACTTTTTGGCACTTTTTACCTTCAGATCACGAAATTGACTAACAACACTCCTAAATGCTCTATAGCGCCCATTGAGCCTAACAAACACTTTTTTGGCACTATTTACCTTCAGATCACGAAATGGACTTACAACACTCCCAAATGGTCTATAGCGCCCTTTGAGCCTAACAAACACTTTTCGGCACTATTTACCTTCAGATCACGAAATGAACTTACAACACTCCCAAATGCTCTATAGCGCCCATTAAGCCTAACAAACACTTTTCGGCACTATTTACCTTCAGATCACGAAATTGACTAACAACACTCCGAAATGCTCTATAGCGAGTATTGAGCCTAACAAACACTTTTTGGCACTATTTACCTTCAGATCACGAAATGGACTTACAACACTCCCAAATGGTTTATAGCGCCCAATAAGCCTAACAAACACTTTTTGGCACTTTTTACCTTCAGATCACGAAATTGACTAACAACACTCCGAAATGCTCTATAGCGCTCATTGAGCCTAACAAACACTTTTTGGCACTATTTACCTTCAGATCACGAAATGGACTTACAACACTCCCAAATGGTTTATAGCGCCCAATAAGCCTAACAAACACTTTTCGGCACTTTTTACCTTCAGATCACGAAATTGACTAACAACACTCCCAAATGCTCTATAGCGCCTATTGAGCCTAACAAACACTTTTTGGCACTATTTACCTTCAGATCACGAAATTGACTAACAACACTCCTAAATGCTCTATAGCGCCCATTGAGCCTAACAAACACTTTTTGGCACTATTTACCTTCAGATCACGAAATGGACTTACAACACTCCCAAATGGTTTATAGCGCCCAATAAGCCTAACAAACACTTTTCGGCACTTTTTACCTTCAGATCACGAAATTGACTAACAACACTCCCAAATGCTCTATAGCGCCTATTGAGCCTAACAAACACTTTTCGGCACTTTTTACCTTCAGATCACGAAATGGACTTACAACACTCCCAAATGCTCTATAGCGCCCATT
This sequence comes from Crossaster papposus, assembly GCA_037893245.1. Classification (NCBI taxonomy): domain Eukaryota; kingdom Metazoa; phylum Echinodermata; class Asteroidea; order Velatida; family Solasteridae; genus Crossaster; species Crossaster papposus. The sequence goes on along the minus strand of JBAIAA010000067.1, from coordinate 550,853 downwards.
GAGCCTAACAAACACTTTTTGGCACTATTTACCTTCAGATCACGAAATTGACTAACAACACTCCTAAATGCTCTATAGCGCCCATTGAGCCAAACAAACACTTGTTGGCACTATCTACCTTCAGATCACGAAATTGACTAACAACACTCCCAAATGCTCTATAGCGAGTATTGAGCCTAACAAACACTTTTCGTCACTTTTTACCTTCAGATCACGAAATGGACTTACAACACTCCCAAATGCTCTATAGCGCCTATTGAGCCTAACAAACACTTTTCGTCACTTTTTACCTTCAGATCACGAAATGGACTTACAACACTCCCAAATGCTCTATAGCGCCCATTGAGCCTAACAAACACTTTTTGGCACTATTTACCTTCAGATCACGAAATTGACTAACAACACTCCTAAATGCTCTATAGCGCCCATTGAGCCTAACAAACACTTTTCGTCACTTTTTACCTTCAGATCACGAAATGGACTTACAACACTACCAAATGGTCTATAGCGCCCAATAAGCCTAACAAACACTTTTCGGCACTTTTTACCTTCAGATAACGAAATTGACTAACAACACTCCTAAATGCTCTATAGCGCCCATTGAGCCTAACAAACACTTTTTGGCACTATTTACCTTCAGATCACGAAATTGACTTACAACACTCCCAAATGGTCTATAGCGCCCATTGAGCCTAACAAACACTTTTCGGCACTATTTACCTTCAGATCACGAAATTGACTAACAACACTCCCAAATGCTCTATAGCGCCTATTGAGCCTAAAAAACACTTTTAGCCACTTTTTACCTTCAGATCACAAAATGGACTTACAACACTCCCAAATGCTCTATAGCGCCCATTAAGCCTAACAAACACTTTTCGGCACTATTTACCTTCAGATAACGAAATTGACTAACAACACTCCCAAATGCTCTATAGCGCCTATTGAGCCTAACAAACACTTTTCGTCACTTTTTACCTTCAGATCACGAAATGGACTTACAACACTCCCAAATGCTCTATAGCGCCTATTGAGCCTAACAAACACTTTTCGTCACTTTTTACCTTTAGATCACGAAATTGACTTAACAACACTCCGAAATGCTCTATAGCGCTCATTGAGCCTAACAAACACTTTTTGGCACTATTTACCTTCAGATCACGAAATGGACTTACAACACTCCCAAATGCTCTATAGCGCCTATTGAGCCTAACAAACACTTTTCGTCACTTTTTACCTTTAGATCACGAAATTGACTAACAACACTCCCAAATGCTCTATAGCGCCTATTGAGCCTAACAAACACTTTTCGGCACTTTTTACCTTCAGATCACGAAATGGACTTACAACACTCCCAAATGCTCTATAGCGCCCATTGAGCCTAACAAACACTTTTTGGCACTATTTACCTTCAGATCACGAAATTGACTAACAACACTCCTAAATGCTCTATAGCGCCCATTGAGCCTAACAAACACTTTTTGGCACTATTTACCTTCAGATCACGAAATTGACTTACAACACTCCCAAATGGTCTATAGCGCCCATTGAGCCTAACAAACACTTTTCGGCACTATTTACCTTCAGATCACGAAATGAACTTACAACACTCCCAAATGCTCTATAGCGCCCATTGAGCCTAACAAACACTTTTCGGCACTATTTACCTTCAGATCACGAAATTGACTAACAACACTCCCAAATGCTCTATAGCGCCTATTGAGCCTAACAATCACTTTTCGCCACTTTTTACATTCAGATCACGAAATGGACTTACAACACTCCCAAATGCTCTATAGCGCCTATTGAGCCTAACAAACACTTTTCGGCACTTTTTACCTTCAGATCACGAAATTGACTTAACAACACTCCGAAATGCTCTATAGCGCTCATTGAGCCTAACAAACACTTTTTGGCACTATTTACCTTCAGATCACGAAATGGACTTACAACACTCCCAAATGGTCTATAGCGCCCAATAAGCCTAACAAACACTTTTCGGCACTTTTTACCTTCAGATCACGAAATTGACTAACAACACTCCCAAATGCTCTATAGCGCCTATTGAGCCTAACAAACACTTTTCGGCACTTTTTACCTTCAGATCACGAAATGGACTTACAACACTCCCAAATGCTCTATAGCGCCCATTGAGCCTAACAAACACTTTTTGGTACTATTTACCTTCAGATCACGAAATTGACTAACAACACTCCTAAATGCTCTATAGCGCCCATTGAGCCTAACAAACACTTGTTGGCACTATTTACCTTCAGATCACGAAATGGACTTACAACACTCCCAAATGGTCTATAGCGCCCATTGAGCCTAACAAACACTTTTCGGCACTATTTACCTTCAGATCACGAAATGAACTTACAACACTCCCAAATGGTCTATAGCGCCCATTAAGCCTAACAAACACTTTTCGGCACTATTTACCTTCAGATCACGAAATTGACTAACAACACTCCCAAATGCTCTATAGCGCCTATTGAGCCTAACAAACACTTTTCGCCACTTTTTACCTTCAGATCACGAAATGGACTTACAACACTCCCAAATGCTCTATAGCGCCTATTGAGCCTAACAAACACTTTTCGGCACTTTTTACCTTCAGATCACGAAATGGACTTACAACACTACCAAATGGTCTATAGCGCCCAATAAGCCTAACAAACACTTTTCGGCACTTTTTACCTTCAGATCACGAAATTGACTAACAACACTACCAAATGCTCTATAGCGCCCATTGAGCCTAACAAACACTTTTTGGCACTATTTACCTTCAGATCACGAAATGGACTTACAACACTCCCAAATGCTCTATAGCGCTCATTGAGCCTAACAAACACTTTTTGGCACTATTTACCTTCAGATCACGAAATGAACTTACAACACTCCCAAATGGTCTATAGCGCCCAATAAGCCTAATAAACACTTTTCGGCACTTTTTACCTTCAGATCACGAAATTGACTAACAACACTACCAAATGCTCTATAGCGCCTATTGAGCCTAACAAACACTTTTCGGCACTTTTTACCTTCAGATCACGAAATGGACTTACAACACTCCCAAATGCTCTATAGCGCCCATTGAGCCTAACAAACACTTTTTGGCACTATTTACCTTCAGATCACGAAATTGACTAACAACACTCCTAAATGCTCTATAGCGCCCATTGAGCCTAACAAACACTTTATGGCACTATTTACCTTCAGATCACGAAATGGACTTACAACACTCCCAAATGGTCTATAGCGCCCATTGAGCCTAACAAACACTTTTCGGCACTATTTACCTTCAGATCACGAAATGAACTTACAACACTCCCAAATGGTCTATAGCGCCCATTAAGCCTAACAAACACTTTTCGGCACTATTTACCTTCAGATCACGAAATTGACTAACAACACTCCCAAATGCTCTATAGCGCCTATTGAGCCTAAAAAACACTTTTAGCCACTTTTTACCTTCAGATCACGAAATGGACTTACAACACTCCCAAATGCTCTATAGAGCCTATTGAGCCTAACAAACACTTTTCGTCACTTTTTACCTTCAGATCACGAAATGGACTTACAACACTCCCAAATGCTCTATAGCGCCCATTAAGCCTAACAAACACTTTTCGGCACTATTTACCTTCAGATAACGAAATTGACTAACAACACTCCCAAATGCTCTATAGCGCCTATTGAGCCTAACAAACACTTTTCGTCACTTTTTACCTTTAGATCACGAAATTGACTTAACAACACTCCGAAATGCTCTATAGCGCTCATTGAGCCTAACAAACACTTTTTGGCACTATTTACCTTCAGATCACGAAATGGACTTACAACACTCCCAAATGGTCTATAGCGCCCAATAAGCCTAACAAACACTTTTCGGCACTTTTTACCTTCAGATCACGAAATTGACTTACAACACTCCCAAATGGTCTATAGCGCCCATTGAGCCTAACAAACACTTTTCGGCACTATTTACCTTCAGATCACGAAATGAACTTACAACACTCCCAAATGCTCTATAGCGCCCATTGAGCCTAACAAACACTTTTCGGCACTATTTACCTTCAGATCACGAAATTGACTAACAACACTCCCAAATGCTCTATAGCGCCTATTGAGCCTAACAAACACTTTTCGTCACTTTTTACCTTCAGATCACGAAATGGACTTACAACACTCCCAAATGCTCTATAGCGCCCATTGAGCCTAACAAACACTTTTTGGCACTATTTACCTTCAGATCACGAAATTGACTAACAACACTCCTAAATGCTCTATAGCGCCCATTGAGCCTAACAAACACTTTTTGGCACTATTTACCTTCAGATCACGAAATGGACTTACAACACTCCCAAATGGTCTATAGCGCCCAATAAGCCTAACAAACACTTTTCGGCACTTTTTACCTTCAGATCACGAAATTGACTAACAACACTCCCAAATGCTCTATAGCGCCTATTGAGCCTAACAAACACTTTTCGCCACTTTTTACCTTCAGATCACGAAATGGACTTACAACACTCCCAAATGCTCTATAGCGCCTATTGAGCCTAACAAACACTTTTCGGCACTTTTTACCTTCAGATCACGAAATTGACTAACAACACTACCAAATGCTCTATAGCGCCTATTGAGCCTAACAAACACTTTTCGGCACTTTTTACCTTCAGATCACGAAATGGACTTACAACACTCCCAAATGCTCTATAGCGCCCATTGAGCCTAACAAACACTTTTTGGCACTATTTACCTTCAGATCACGAAATTGACTAACAACACTCCTAAATGCTCTATAGCGCCCATTGAGCCTAACAAACACTTTATGGCACTATTTACCTTCAGATCACGAAATGGACTTGCAACACTCCCAAATGGTCTATAGCGCCCATTGAGCCTAACAAACACTTTTCGGCACTATTTACCTTCAGATCACGAAATGAACTTACAACACTCCCAAATGGTCTATAGCGCCCATTAAGCCTAACAAACACTTTTCGGCACTATTTACCTTCAGATCACGAAATTGACTAACAACACTCCCAAATGCTCTATAGCGCCTATTGTGCCTAACAAACACTTTTCGCCACTATTTACCTTCAGATCACGAAATTGACTAACAACACTCCTAAATGCTCTATAGCGCCCATTGAGCCTAACAAACACTTTTTGGCACTATTTACCTTCAGATCACGAAATTGACTTACAACACTCCCAAATGCTCTATAGCGCCCATTGAGCCTAACAAACACTTTTCGGCACTATTTACCTTCAGATCACGAAATGAACTTACAACACTCCCAAATGGTCTATAGCGCCCATTAAGCCTAACAAACACTTTTCGGCACTATTTACCTTCAGATCACGAAATTGACTAACAACACTCCCAAATGCTCTATAGCGCCTATTGTGCCTAACAAACACTTTTCGCCACTATTTACCTTCAGATCACGAAATTGACTAACAACACTCCTAAATGCTCTATAGCGCCCATTGAGCCTAACAAACACTTTTTGGCACTATTTACCTTCAGATCACGAAATTGACTTACAACACTCCCAAATGCTCTATAGCGCCCATTGAGCCTAACAAACACTTTTCGGCACTATTTACCTTCAGATCACGAAATGAACTTACAACACTCCCAAATGCTCTATAGCGCCCATTGAGCCTAACAAACACTTTTCGGCACTATTTACCTTCAGATCACGAAATTGACTAACAACACTCCCAAATGCTCTATAGCGCCTATTGAGCCTAACAAACACTTTTCGTCACTTTTTACCTTCAGATCACGAAATGGACTTACAACACTCCCAAATGCTCTATAGCGCCTATTGAGCCTAACAAACACTTTTCGTCACTTTTTACCTTCAGATCACGAAATGGACTTACAACACTCCCAAATGCACTATAGCGCCTATTGAGCCTAACAAACACTTTTCGGCACTTTTTACCTTCAGATGACGAAATGGACTTACAACACTCCCAAATGCTCTATAGCGCCCATTGAGCCTAACAAACACTTTTCGGCACTATTTACCTTCAGATCACGAAATTGACTAACAACACTCCCAAATGCTCTATAGCGCCTATTGAGCCTAACAAACACTTTTCGTCACTTTTTACCTTCAGATCACGAAATGGACTTACAACACTCCCAAATGCTCTATAGCGCCTATTGAGCCTAACAAACACTTTTCGTCACTTTTTACCTTCAGATCACGAAATGGACTTACAACACTCCCAAATGCACTATAGCGCCTATTGAGCCTAACAAACACTTTTCGGCACTTTTTACCTTCAGATGACGAAATGGACTTACAACACTCCCAAAAGCTCTATAGCGCCCATTGAGCCTAACAAACACTTTTTGGCACTATTTACCTTCAGATCACGAAATTGACTAACAACACTCCCAAATGCTCTATAGCGCCTATTGAGCCTAACAAACACTTTTCGTCACTTTTTACCTTCAGATCACGAAATGGACTTACAACACTCCCAAATGCTCTATAGCGCCTATTGAGCCTAACAAACACTTTTCGTCACTTTTTACCTTCAGATCACGAAATGGACTTACAACACTCCCAAATGCACTATAGCGCCTATTGAGCCTAACAAACACTTTTCGGCACTTTTTACCTTCAGATCACGAAATGGACTTACAACACTCCCAAAAGCTCTATAGCGCCCATTGAGCCTAACAAACACTTTTTGGCACTATTTACCTTCAGATAACGAAATTGACTAACAACACTCTTAAATGCTCTATAGCGCCCATTGAGCCTAACAAACACTTTTCGGCACTATTTACCTTCAGTTCACGAAATGAACTTACAACACTCCCAAATGGTCTATAGCGCCCATTAAGCCTAACAAACACTTTTCGGCACTATTTACCTTCAGATCACGAAATTGACTAACAACACTCCCAAATGCTCTATAGCGCCTATTGAGCCTAACAAACACTTTTCGGCACTTTTTACCTTCAGATCACGAATTGGACTTACAACACTCCCAAATGCTTTATAGCGCCCATTGAGCCTAACAAACACTTTTTGGCACTATTTACCTTCAGATCACGAAATTGACTAACAACACTCCTCAATGCTCTATAGCGCCCATTGAGCCTAACAAACACTTTTTGGCACTATTTACCTTCAGATCACGAAATTGACTTACAACACTCCCAAATGGTCTATAGCGCCCATTGAGCCTAACAAACACTTTTCGGCACTATTTACCTTCAGATCACGAAATGAACTTACAACACTCCCAAATGCTCTATAGCGCCCAATGAGCCTAACAAACACTTTTCGGCAGTATTTACCTTCAGATCACGAAATTGACTAACAACACTCCCAAATGCTCTATAGCGCCTATTGAGCCTAACAAACACTTTTCGGCACTTTTTACCTTCAGATCACGAAATGGACTTACAACACTACCAAATGCTCTATAGCGCCCATTGAGCCTAACAAACACTTTTTGGCACTATTTACCTTCAGATCACGAAATTGACTAACAACACTCCTAAATGCTCTATAGCGCCCATTGAGCCTAACAAACACTTTTTGGCACTATTTACCTTCAGATCACGAAATTGACTAACAACACTCCTAAATGCTCTATAGCGCCCATTGAGCCCAACAAACACTTTATGGCACTATTTACCTTCAGATCACGAAATGGACTTACAACACTCCCAAATGGTCTATAGCGCCCATTGAGCCTAACAAACACTTTTCGGCACTATTTACCTTCAGATCACGAAATGAACTTACAACACTCCCAAATGGTCTATAGCGCCCATTAAGCCTAACAAACACTTTTCGGCACTATTTACCTTCAGATCACGAAATTGACTAACAACACTCCCAAATGCTCTATAGCGCCTATTGAGCCTAACAAACACTTTTCGCCACTTTTTACCTTCAGATCACGAAATTGACTTACAACACTCCCAAATGCTCTATAGCGCCTATTGAGCCTAACAAACACTTTTCGTCACTTTTTACCTTCAGATCACGAAATGAACTTACAACACTCCCAAATGCTCTATAGCGCCCATTGAGCCTAACAAACACTTTTTGGCACTATTTACCTTCAGATCACGAAATTGACTAACAACACTCCTAAATGCTCTATAGCGCCCATTGAGCCTATTGCTGTTTTGAGGAATCCATAACTGTTATTGGCAACGTGATTTTTTTAGAAATCAAAATTTCTGAGGTCAACTACACCCTTTAATTCTTCTTTTTCGACGTTTGGAGCTTTTACAAAAGTACCTTGTAAGTTGTATTAAAATTCATGACCTTGAAGCTGTCACTCAAACGGAGGTAATTTCGGGCATGAAAATGGTGCCACCAACGTCCATGGTGGTGTTTCAGCCTACTTGGGCTATTAATTAGTAGTAATAAGGAGCCTATTTGTACTGACAATATTTTCATAAAAAGGACAACTTAAATGTACATTACTTTTTATAAACCTTGACAGGATGTACTGTGGCTAGTATCAACATTTAGAGGCATTGAATTGGATTGGATTACAAGAAACTGCAAAGGCCATGGATAAGTGTGTCCATATCAAGAAACTGCGAGTAACGCACAATCACTTCGTGTTCAACCCACAAAAATGGCTGTGCAAGGTGTGTGGTACAACCGAGAGTGTTTGGGTAAGTGACTATATGTGATGAGATTAAGCAAAATCAGTCTGAAGGGGAGTTTTACATATTCTTTTGTAGCGTAATTTAGGCTCCATTTCAGTGAAAACCCCATGTGAATACGACCTTTGGTTAACAAATTACAACCATTTGAACACCAGCATGTTAAAAATAAAGAAACTCAGAAAATCATGTTTTTGTATCATTTCACTTCTGAATTTGGTTAACCCTTTGGTGCACAGATTAATTTTATTGTTTTTAATGTAAAATAAAAGAAGTAATGCAATTTATTTAAAAATGGTGCTCGGTGCTTTACCTGATTGAGATACAGATATGAACCTGTGGAATTATTTGTAGCCAAGGGGATAATCTTTCAGAATATGAAAAAGAGCAATGAAAAAAAACAATATTTTTAAAACAAAACAACCCTGATTATTAGCACGAAGATCATCAGCAGAGTGCAAGATCGAATCCATGGCTGCAGGTTCTTGCCGGACTCGAATGCCTTGTGATGTACGTATGTGTCATAACCATCGTTCACTGTGTCGTTTTCATCAATTATGAAAAAGGATCATCTTGAATCTTATCATCTGATATATTATCAAGGAATTCCAGTGCTTGATCAGGCCCAAAACGAGTCGCCATGTCGCTTTTTCATCGCAAAATTAAAAAAAAAAAAAAACCACCACGTTCAACCATATTTTTCTACATTTTTTTCAATAGCGCCCCCTATTGAATTTCACATCAAACGAAAGCTCAACAATTGCTCTAAACAACCGAATGAGGGCGGTATATAAGGGGACCGTAGTTTTTGAGTTATGACCACTTATCAAAGTCCAAATTGAACGTGTTTTTGGTGGTCGCTAGTGACCGCAGTGTGCACCAAGAGGTTCAAAGAGTATTTTCATGTAAAAGAAAAATATTTTCCCCTTCTGTTTTTGTAAAAAAGTCAATTTGGATTTGTCTACCCCTACGAACATATTTTGGCCCTATCTCAAAACAAGAATTGCCTTGTCCCGACTGATTTTGCTTGGTCGAATCACATATATATTGACTTGACTATAAACTGTATACTGTGACCTAACTCACTCGAATTAATGACTGAATGACCTCAAGTCACTTATGACAATGACATTGTTAAGGAAGTATTTTATACACAGTGGCTGTCATTACAGCAGTCGGTGATCTGGTAAGTAGTAGGTAAGTTAAACCCCGCCACTCACTTCATATTTGAATACTAGGGTAAACACCCAAACAAATCTGCAAATAAACCTGGTCGACATTCTGACAAACAAACCTGATACTGAATGTGCACAAACCTATGGAGCCGGGTACCAGTTTTGTATCGATCGGTTGATTTCAACAGGTGGCGCCCTGTGCTACGGCGTACTTAGTAAAGAAAGGGAGCATCGCGCGCACGGCAAACCACTCGAAAATATGTCGTCAAAAAAATTCCTCAATCTAAAAAGAAGACCAACTCTCATCGTATTTGAGGGCCAGAGGTGTTGTAGTAAATGATGAAAAGCACAAAGAGCTTGCCGAGAAGGCATACCGGGCCGAAAAGCTTGGTTTAGTTACAAAACAGCTCCCTTTGTCTCCCCATCATGCTTTGCGCTACGTCTTTGGGATTGCGATCAGCAACCTTATGTATGCTTTTATATTGTATTTTGAGAATAATTGTAGAAATCTTTTTACACATTGTTGCACTAGTAATTAAATTTAGATGTTATTTTAAAAATTCAAATTTAATAAAGCCTAGTGTAACGTCTCACTTGGGTAGAGGCGTTATCAAAATAAGAGTCAAGATACAGCATCTTACACACACTATACTACTGGTTTATTCAGAAGTATTTACATCACAATAGAGGGCGCACTATATACAAGATCTAGTTTGTGCCTCACATGTTATCTGAGTATTGAGAGAGTGAAGCTCTGTGGCTAGAGCATACAGCTCATGCTGGGAACGAAGCTCTGTGTATGAGCTCAGCTCGGATAATAATCTACCTCGCCATTTCCACACCCTTTATATAGGCTTTTGGGTGCGCGTCTTAACCAATGAGAGCATTGGATTCTGGTAGTTATGAATAATGCATACGTGTACAAAGTCAATGGGGATGTTCCTATGGAGGATTTGTACACGTTCTGACTTAGACATTCTTGCAGGAGAAAGTCCGAGAGTTGTGGTGAGCGGGTGAAGTAGGATTACTCGTGGGTGCGTTACGGGGAGTAATCCTCGAGGAAAGGGAAAGGGGTAACTTTCTCGGTACATAGGGTTATGCACAAGACTTAGTCTCTAGACAAGATGAGAACCTACACACAGTTCTATGGAGTAACTCTTGCGTGGGGAGGGTAACTTGACCTCTGGTGTACCGTGACAGTACAGTGTGGTTTAGCGGCTCCCAGTCGCTATGTATAGGGTCAGATACACGGGAAGGTTTAGCGGTCCACACTCGCTAATGTGAAGGGTCAGTTTGGGTCGAATACAGGGGTAAGGTATATGAGGGGAATTCACATCGACTCCGGGGAAAGTATGAGGGAAAACGACTAAGTCATAACTCGCTGTGAACGAGGTCATAGCACACAGTACATGCTAGATGCATTGCGCGCTATACAATAGCGTACCGTACCATGTGCTGTACACGCGTACCAGTATTGGTGCGTGATAACTTCGCGCTGTGTGAGGGCACACATATCGCTGCAAGAACACTGCGCGTTGGTTGGGAAAGAAATAAAGACCGCTCGCTGTATGCGTGAACGCAACACTAGCATTTGATGTCGAACGTTAGACTGAACAATGTATTTTTAAGGTCGAACAAAACAAAACATGCTGTCACGTGGGTTTGTTATTCAAAATTCGGTCTCAGAATTCATTGCTCACAACTGAGCCAACTCGACCGTAGGTCCGATAAATGGAAAGACACACCGACCGTTGAGACACGCCGACCGTTGAGACACGCCGACCGTTGAGACACGCCGACCGTTGAGACACGCCGACCGTTGAGACACGCCGACCGTTGAGACACGCCGACCGTTGAGACAGGCCGACCGTTGAGACAGGCCGACGGTTGAGACAAGCCGACCGTTGAGACAACTCGCCGTTGAGTGGGTTGAGTAGGGTGGGTAGGGTGGGTAGGGTGAGTAGGTGTAGGGAAGGGTGGGAAGGGTGAGTAGGTGGAGGGAAGGGTGAGTAGGTGTAGGGAAGGGTGAGTAGGTGTAGGGAAGGGTGAGTAGGTGTAGGGAAGGGTGAGTAGGTGTAGGGAAGGGTGAGTAGGATGAGACAGGCCGACCGTTGAGACACGCCGACCGTTGAGGTACGCCGACTGTTGAGGTACGCCGACCGTTGAGACACGCCGACCGTTTAGACACGCCGACCGTTGAGACACGTGTCTCAATGGTCGACAGGTCTCAACACATCAAAGTGTCTCTTTACGTCGACCCACGTCGACCCACGTCGAGACACGCCGACCGTAGGGTGAGTAGGTGTAGGGAAGGGTGAGTAGGTGTAGCGAAGAATGAGTAGGCGTGGGGAAGGGTGAGTAGGGTGAGTAGGTGTAGGGAAGGGTGAGTAGGTGTAGGGAAGGGTGAGTAGGGTGAGACAGGCCGACCGTTGAGACGACGCCGACCGTTGAGACACGCCGACCGTTGAGGTACGCCGACCGTTGAGACACGCCGACCGTTGAGACACGCCGACCGTTGAGACATGTGTCTAAACGGTCGACAGGTCTCGACACATCAAAGTGTCTCATTACGTCAACCCACGTCGACCCACGTCTTGACACGTCGACCCACGTCGAGACACGCCGACCGTAGGGTGAGTAGGTGTAGGGAAGGGTGGATAGGTGGGTACAACTATAGAATGCAGAGCCACTCGACCCCTCTCGACTTTATTTACCCTATCACATAAAATGGAGTGGCCCTGTATTCTATGGGGCCGGGTATTGGGGTATACAGGGTTAGGGTTAGGGTTAGGGTCAGTTCATTATATGTCCTAGGGTAAATAAAGTCGAGAGGGGTTGAGTGGCCCTGCATTCTATAGTTGCTCCAGGCCGACCGTTGAGACGACGCCGACCGTTGAGACACGCCGACCGTTGAGGTACGCCGACCGTTGAGACACGCCGACCGTTGAGACACGCCGACCGTTGAGACACGTGTCTCAATGGTCGACAGATCTCGACACATCAAAGTGTCTCTTTACGTCGACCCACGTCGACCCACGTCTTGACACGTCGACCCACGTCGAGACACGCCGACCGTAGGGTGAGTAGGTGTAGGGAAGGGTGGGTAGGTGTTGGGGAAGGGTGAGTAGGTGTGGGGAAGGGTGAGTAGGTGTCAGCAACCTTATGTATGCTTTTATATTGTATTTTGAGAATAATTGTGGAAATCTTTTTACACATTGTTGCACTAGTAATTAAATTTAGATGTTATTTTAAAAATTCAAATTTAATAAAGCCTAGCATTTAGCCAATTTGATGTCGAACGTTAGACTGAACAATGTATTTTTAAGGTCGAACAAAACAAAACATGCTGTCACGTGGGTTTGTTATTCAAAATTCGGTCTCAGAATTCATTGCTCACAACTGAGCCAACTCGACCGTAGGTCCGATAAATGGAAAGACACGCCGACCGTTGAGACACGCCAACCATTGAGACACGCCGAACGTTGAGACACGCCGACCGTTGAGACACGCCGACCGTTTAGACACGCCGACCGTTGAGACACGCCTACCGTTAAGACACGCCGACCGTTGAGACAGGCCGACCGTTGAGACAGGCCGACCATTGGGACACGCCATCCGTTGAGACAAGCCGACCGTTGAGACAACTCGCCGTTGAGTGGGTTGAGTAGGGTGGGTAGGGTGGGTAGGGTGAGTAGGTGTAGGGAAGGGTGGGAAGGGTGAGTAGGTGTAGGGAAGGGTGAGTAGGTGTAGGGAGGGGTGAGTAGGTGTAGGGAAGGGTGAGTAGGATGAGACAGGCCGACCGTTGAGACACGCCGACCGTTGAGACACGCCGACCGTTGAGACACGCCGACCGTTGAGACACGTGTCTCAATGGTCGACAGGTCTCGACACATCAAAGTGTCTCTTTACGTCGACCCACGTCTTGACACGTCGACCCACGTCGAGACACGCCGACCGTAGGGTGAGTAGGTGTAGGGAAGGGTGAGTAGGTGTATCGAAGAATGAGTAGGCGTGGGGAAGGGTGAGTAGGGTGAGTAGGTGTAGGGAAGGGTGAGTAGGTGTAGGGAAGGGTGAGTAGGGTGAGACAGGCCGACCGTTGAGACGACGCGGATCGTTGAGACACGCCGACCGTTGAGGTACGCCGACCGTTGATACACGCCGACCGTTGAGACATGTGTCTCAACGGTCGACAGGTCTCGACACATCAAAGTGTCTCATTACGTCAACCCACGTCGACCCACGTCTTGACACGTCGACCCACGTCGAGACACGCCGACCCACGTCGAGACACGCCGACCGTAGGGTGAGTAGGTGTAGGGAAGGGTGGATAGGTGTAGGGAAGGGTGAGTAGGTGTAGGGAAGGGTGAGTAGGTGTAGGGAAGGGTGAGTAGGTGTAGGGAAGGGTGAGAGAGGCCGACCGTTGAGACGACGCCGACCGTTGAGACACGCCGACCGTTGAGGTACGCCGACCGTTGAGACACGCCGATCGTTGAGACACGCCGACCGTTGAGACATGTGTCTCAACGGTCGACAGGTCTCGACACATCAAAGTGTCTCATTACGTCAACCCACGTTGACCCACGTCTTGACACGTCGACCCACGTCGAGACACGTCGACCGTAGGGTGAGTAGATGTAGGGAAGGGTGAGTAGGTGTAGCGAAGAATGAGTAGGTGTAGGGTAGGGTGAGACACGTCGACCCACGTTGAGACACGTCGACCCACGTTGAGACACGCCGACCCACGTTGAGACACGCCGACCCACGTTGAGACACGCCGACCCACGTTGAGACACGCCGACCCACGTTGAGACACGCCGACCCACGTTGAGACACGCCGACCCACGTTGAGACACGCCGACCCACGTTGAGACACGCCGACCCACGTTGAGACACGCCGACCCACGTTGAGACACGCCGACCCACGTTGAGACACGCCGACCCACGTTGAGACAGGCCGACCGTTGAGACAGGCCGACCGTTGAGACACGCCGACTGTTGAGAAACGTCATGATACATGAAGAGGTTTTGTTTTTGTTCGGGCGGTGCCGGGTCATCAATACGGCTGGGGTTGCCGCTGGGTGAGATGAAAGGTTTAGCTGCTTTAGTTTAGGAAAATGATGGTGCTATCCCATTCAAACTAAGTACTACAGATGTAATTGAAAACTGGGTTAAAATACCATGTAAACTAGGAGGTACATTGGGCATTACAAATATGCCGTTTGTTGCATATTTAACACTTGAATAAGATTAATACTGCTGCAAACTGCTTATTGGCTGGAATGACCTGAAATATACAAATCAAATAAGTTAAGAGGTCCTAATATTTCGATCTTAACAAGATCTTCTTCAGTGACTAAATGGCTGTGTACAAGAAACAAACATACAGCATGATGCACATCATGGATGCTGAAGAAACACAAACGAAAAATATTTAACACTTATTATTTTTCTATTTACAGATGAGGCGGTGGCTCGCCAATGAACCATTTGTGTTGCATGAGACGATTGTAGTGCTGTCCGTGATGAATCGCAGTCATTTCAAGACTGACAAGTTCACATTCATGACGAAATTAAAAAAACCTTGGGCTATCAGTATCAGGTTATAAATTTATAATCTAAACGCCTTCAAGAATCGAAAAAGTGTAGAGATATGTACACATTTGTTTTATATCAATCAAGCACTCGGAACAGTTTTCTAAAAACAAATCCTTACCACGTATTTAGTTTATTTGGATAAGAATTTAATACGAATTTAGAATTTTATAAAAATGTACTTTAAGACCTGGTGTTTCCTGAAAAAAATAGAAAAAAAATATGCAGGTAGACATTGTGACACACAAACTAACTTCTTTTATAATGGACATTAGTCAAAAAAATATGTTTGTAATGCACAGGTTTTTCAAATGAAATGCTTGCAAATGTGATTATTGTCTCTCCTTATTAAGTATAATACAGAAGCATGTACATGTACATCAACGGTCGACTTGTCTCAACGGTCGACTTGTCCCGAGTCGAGTTGTCTCAACGGTCGACCTTTCTGACATCCTCTGGAAGCATCGACCTCTCAATGCTATTTTGTCCTTGTAATAACTGACCTCACAATGAAATTATTTCCTGCAAGGTAGGGATGGGTCTGGATCTCGGAGTCTGCACTAGAAAAAAAATTATGGGAAAAAAAATTGTGGGTCTCCATGCAAATGATTCGGTTGCACACAACAAAAATTGGCAAAGGTGGGTGGGTCACTGGTCAGATTTATGTTAGGATTTTCTACACATGATATAAAATAAAACATTTCCGAATACCCTCGATAAGGAGAAACAAAAATATTCAGACAGGGGTAATAATAATTATGTGAACAATAAGTTTCTTGATACAGAGGGAAAACTACACACACAACTCTGCTAGATAGAACTGACAATTTTAATTTTTTTAAGAGGGTACGGGGTGATATAGTGTAATTATATACGGGTTTGGTTTCATCATGCGCGTTTTGAATTCAAATTGGAGTGACTGCGGTATCCGAATGAAAATATTGAGAAAAATATGCTAATTTAATATTATAATTTCAAAGCTTTCAACCATCCTAAATTTGCACTAAGCACATAACCGTGCTTATTAAAACCAGCTTACCAGCCGTTTAAAATTATTTACTTTTATAGTTATAATTAACTTTTATATATACATATATTTGTTTTAAAGCCTGATTTATACTAACGGGCCAGAATCGCGGAATATGTTTGTGTGTAGAAATACAACGAGTGGTCTGCCAAGACTGTGACACGTGCCCGCCTGCTCTTTCATTTAGCCAGCTGGTGTTGCGTGTGAAGATCCGTCTCTACCGGTAAAGAGAATTGTGGCCATTTCCCCGCAGCTACAGACTTGGTGAGCTTATAAAGATGCTTCTTGCTAAATCCATGGAGAAATAAGAACGATGTTAAATGTTTGAAGCAAACCTTGATCAGGTAAAAGTAATTTGCAGTACAAGTCAACTCGATTAATACTCCCCTCCACCCGGTTGGTTAGGGGTTATTAATTATACTATAGGGTCATTATCGTTCATTTAATCGGTAGGCGTTAACGTGGGAAGATCCCCGCAACTTGGTGAGATTATGAAGGTGCTTCTTGCTGAACCGGGCCATGGCGTTGCATTTTAAAAGGTTCTAACGTGACAAACTAAACCAAAAAAAACCGAGCCTGAACATTCTCGTAAACCATATAATTAAATCAAGTTTATAATTTGTAAATGTTTACTTATTGATTGACAGATGATGACTTTTATTTATCTTTGGGGTAAACAGTTTCTCTATAATTGTTTCCGTAGGGAGACACAGCAACCTCAATCGTTAGCAAATGTGGATATAATTGCTTCTTTTTAACGAATTTGTTAGATTGCCTCAATTTGACGATCAGTCCGACAACTTGTTTTGAATTGTTGGTCCACTGTGTTTTGCACTGAGATTTGCAAAATAAAAACAGCATCAGGGATTTTTGTCGAAACTACGACCCTCTTTGCTGAGGCCATGCATTGTTTGCTTCTGGGCAACTTGAAATGTTTTAACTTTTAGTTTTCCGTACCTTTCTGGCTGCACTTGCCTTGATATGTGATTGATATTCTAATTACCAGTTACTTCTTGTTTACCCAATTTAATTTGATCTGTGTTTTATTTTTGGTAGTTGTTTTTGTGATAGGTTCTATTCTGTTAAACCACTATAGTTCATAGTTTGCTTTATTGTCACACATTTATTGAAACGTGCCTTAATTGTTTTGCGTTTTAAAATTTAGATACAATGTACTGTGCAAGTGTAGACTCAAAATCAATTTATTATATATTGTCGTCTTAATTTATTGTCGTCTGTGCAGGTACATGTACTTTTTATACCACCGAAATAAACATCTTTGGGGTATTCATCGCATCCAGGGAGAAGATTGCTGATTTCATCAGTTTTGCGAACGAGTACCACTCGGCACTTTGATTCACAGCCAAAGTCGGTAAAGTATCTTTATTCTTCCTTTATATGCAAGTTAGCATCAGTCAGAACCACTTGTTACCAGCATCTAGTACAAGCCAACCGACTCTCCTTCGTACTTGCAATAGAGTAGACTGGGGTTAGTTGGATCGATTTTTACCCAAACATATATACTTCACAAGCTAGTTTTTATTCAGAAAAACAATGTACCAGATGTACCAGTTTGTGCATTTCTGTGTAGCAAATGTATCTACCTGTTTGGTGTAAGTTGATATATAAATGTATGGTATGCGGTAATGACTTAAAAACTTCATTTAATATTTGAGTTCAAGTAAAAGAAATATTTCAAGCACTATAGCCCATGCACCCAGCATGTAAACACAAATTTACTGAAATAAATATGCAGGGAAGTTCTACAAATACTCTATAAAAGGGTTAAGATTTGTTTAACCATTTAAAAACCGATACTTTTAGTTTTCAGGCAAAAAAACCGATTGGTAGTCTGACATAACAATTGCTTAGAGGTTTGTTATGTCAGACTACCATCGAATGCTTTGAGGTTTGTTATGTCAGACTGCCATCGAATGCTTTGAGGTTTGTTACGTCAGACTACCATCAAGAGCTTTGAGGTTTGTTATGCCAGACTACCATCGAGAGCTTTGAGGTTTGTTACGTCAGACTACCATCAAGAGCTTTGAGGTTTGTTATGTCAGACTACCATCGAATGCTTTGAGGTTTGTTATGTCAGACTGCCATCGAATGCTTTGAGGTTTGTTACGTCAGACTACCATCAAGAGTTTTGAGGTTTGTTATGCCAGACTACCATCGAGAGCTTTGAGGTTTGTTACGTCAGACTACCATCAAGAGCTTTGAGGTTTGTTATGTCAGACTACCATCGAAAGCTTTGAGGTTTGTATGTCAGACTACCATCAAGAGCTTTGAGGTTTGTTATGCCAGACTACCATCGAATGTTTAGAGGTTTGTTACGTCAGAATACCATCAAGAGCTTTGAGGTTTGTTATGTCAGACTACCATCGAATGCTTTGAGGTTTGTATGTCAGACTACCATCGAATGCTTTGAGGTTTGTTCTGTCAGACTACCATCGAATGTTTAGA
The DNA here is from genome assembly GCA_037893245.1 of Crossaster papposus. Classification (NCBI taxonomy): domain Eukaryota; kingdom Metazoa; phylum Echinodermata; class Asteroidea; order Velatida; family Solasteridae; genus Crossaster; species Crossaster papposus. The sequence continues at coordinate 531,913 of JBAIAA010000067.1, read as the reverse complement.
GGTTTGTTATGTCAGACTACCATCGAATGCTTTAAGGTTTTTTTTCTGTCAGACTACCATCGAATGTTTAGAGGTTTGTTACGTCAGACTAGCATCGAATGCTTTGAGGTTTGTTATGTCAGACTAGCATCGAATGCTTTGAGGTTTGTTATGTCAGACTAGCATCGAATGCTTTGAGGTTTGTTCTGTCAGACTACCATCAAATGCTTTGAGGTTTGTTCTGTCAGACTACCATCGAATGCTTTGAGGTTTGTTACGTCAGACTAGCATCGAATGCTTTGAGGTTTGTTATGTCAGACTAGCATCGAATGCTTTGAGGTTTGTTATGTCAGACTAGCATCGAATGCTTTGAGGTTTGATCTGTCAGACTACCATCAAATGCTTTGAGGTTTGTTCTGTCAGACTACCATCGGATGTTTAGAGGTTTGTTATGTCAGACTAGCATCGAATGCTTTGAGGTTTGTTATGTCAGACTAGCATCGAATGCTTTGAGGTTTGTTATGTCAGACTAGCATCGAATGCTTTGAGGTTTTTTTCTGTCAGACTACCATCGAATGTTTAGAGCTTTGTTACGTCAGACTAGCATCGAATGCTTTGAGGTTTGTTATGTCAGACTAGCATCGAATGCTTTGAGGTTTGTTATGTCAGACTAGCATCGAATGCTTTGAGGTTTGTTCTGTCAGACTACCATCAAATGCTTTGAGGTTTGTTCTGTCAGACTACCATCGAATGTTTAGAGCTTTGTTATGTCAGACTACCATCGAATGTTTAGAGGTTTGTTACGTCAGACTAGCATCGAATGCTTTGAGGTTTGTTATGTCAGACTAGCATCGAATGCTTTGAGGTTTGTTACGTCAGACTACCATCAAGAGCTTTGAGGTTTGTTATGGCAGACTACCATCCAGAGCTTTGAGGTTTGTTATGCCAGACTACCATCGAATGTTAAGAGGTTTGTTATGCCAGACTACCATCGAATGTTTAGAGGTTTGTTATGTCAGACTACCATCGAATGCTTTGAGGTTTGTTCTGTCAGACTACCATCAAATGCTTTGAGGTTTGTTATGTCAGACTACCATTGAATGCTTTGAGGTTTGTTACGTCAGACTAGCATTGAATGTTTAGAGGTTTGTTATGTCAGACTATCATTGAATGCTTTGAGGTTTGTTACGTCAGACTACCATTGAATGCTTTGAGGTTTGTTACGTCAGACTACCATTGAATGTTTTGAGGTTTGTTATGTCAGACTACCATCGAATGCTTTGAGGTTTGACATTAGGTAAGACATTGAGTTTTATTTCCTTTCAAACATATGTTTGAAATAGGATAAGTAAAAAATCTAGGAACTTTTCTAGTATTTCAGGACATAGTGCCCCTTTATAGGTGTTACTTTGGCTAGGAGTTGTAAATCATTATAATTTGTTTGCTTGTTTTCTTTAGTTTGTTTTTACTCCTCTGGTTTCTCACGTCCAATTTAATTTTATACCCCTTTCTTGTAATACTGTTCCCCACTCCTTTTCCTCACAACCACCTCCCCTATTAATCCTAGTCACACGACGAAAAGTGTTTGTTAGGCTCAATAGGCGCTATAGAGCATTTGGGAGTGTTGTTAGTCAATTTCGTGATCTGAAGGTAAATAGTGCCGAAAAGTGTTTGTTAGGCTCAATGGGCGCTATAGAGCATTTGGGAGTGTTGTAAGTTCATTTCGTGATCTGAAGGTAAATAGTGCCGAAAAGTGTTTGTTAGGCTCAATGGGCGCTATAGAGCATTTGGGAGTGTTGTAAGTCCATTTCGTGATCTGAAGGTAAATAGTGCCAAAAAGTGTTTGTTAGGCTCAATGGGCGCTATAGAGCATTTAGGAGTGTTGTTAGTCAATTTCGTGATCTGAAGGTAAATAGTGGCGAAAAGTGTTTGTTAGGCACAATAGGCGCTATAGAGCATTTGGGAGTGTTGTTAGTCAATTTCGTGATCTGAAGGTAAATAGTGCCGAAAAGTGTTTGTTAGGCTTAATGGGCGCTATAGACCATTTGGGAGTGTTGTAAGTTCATTTCGTGATCTGAAGGTAAATAGTGCCGAAAAGTGTTTGTTAGGCTCAATGGGCGCTATAGACCATTTGGGAGTGTTGCAAGTCCATTTCGTGATCTGAAGGTAAATAGTGCCATAAAGTGTTTGTTAGGCTCAATGGGCGCTATAGAGCATTTAGGAGTGTTGTTAGTCAATTTCGTGATCTGAAGGTAAATAGTGCCAAAATTTTAGTTTTCTGGCCCCTCCCATAAACCTGTGATGAGGAAGTATAACAATGAATTTGCATTATTAGTGCGTTGCGTTTCTGTTGTTAGATGTTCATAGTGGTATAGTTTCTATTTCTACCTTTGTGTATACCAAGCATACCGTTGTATTGTTATAGAAGTATTACACAAATACAGCACTGTCTTAATTGTTGCGTGAGCTCATTTGTATGCATAAGTTATATAACTTCGCCAGGAAGGGACGCCGACTTGCATGCCTTTGCTTTTCTTTTCAAGTTTTGGCTACAATACACGTCACAGTTCTTCACTATGCGCATAACTGTGTACATACAATTAAGGCACGGATATCTCGCTCGCTACACGTACAAATATAAAACGCGTACGGCCGTACGGAAAGCTACGCGTACGGCCGTACGGATAGCTACGCGTACGGCCGTACGAATAGCTACGCGTACGCGTATCCGTTCGTGTTCGGAACCTCAGTCCGTTTTTGAGTTTGCTGGAGAGAGCATCAACTCGCCTCTCCTGAAATAGCGCCGGACGAGCCACATCTTGGGTCGGTGGCTATAAGACAGAGGAAATAGCTGAACTGCAGAGAGCAGATCCAGACCTGAGAATCATCATGGAATTGATGATCAAATCTCCCGACAGACCAAGCAGAGACCAGATAGCACGAGAGAGTCCCGCCTCAAGGAACTTGTGGTTGCTATGGCAACAGCTGGTGCTAAAAGACGGTGTTCTTTTCAAAAGATGGGTGACCCCTGATCAAACCCAGTCTTACCTACAACTTGTTGTTCCACAAGAACTACAGGGTGCCGTTCTTAAAGCTACACACGACGCCGTGATCTCTGCTCATCTCGGGGTGAAGAAAACTTCTCAGAAAGTCAAACGCCAGTTTTACTGGTACCGACTGAAGGAAACCGTTCGTGAATGGGTCCGGAAGTGTGCGAAGTGTGGTGCACGGAAAAGGCCACACACAACCCCCAGAGCACATCTCAAGGATTATCGAGTCGGCGCGCCGCTAGACAGACTGGTCACGGATATCCTTGGTCCGTTTCCTGTCAGTGACAATGGCAACAGATACATTCTCCTAGTCGGTGACCAATTCACAAAGTGGATGGAGGCTTACCCCATTCCCAACCAGAAGGCAGAGACGGTAGCTCATAAAATCGTCTACGAGTATATTTCCCGTTTTGGCCCACCCCTTGACATTCACTCCGATCAGGGTCGAACGTACGAGTCTCATCTCATGCAAGAAGTTTGTAAACTGTTGGAAATCCACAAAACTCGAACTTCTCCATATCATCCATCCGCCAATGGACAGGCGGAGAGATTTAATCAAGTTTTAGTCGACATGATCGCAGCGTATGTTGACGGTGACCAACAAAATTGGGATACCCACCTCCCACTTCTAACTTCAGCGTACAGAAGTTGTCAGCATGAAGCTACACGTTACTCACCTAACATGTTGATGTTAGGTCGAGAAACGCACTTGCCAATTGCGTTTGTACTCGGTGGCCCCGCCACAGAGTACCCACCTCAAAATGAATGCGAGTATGTTGCATCATTAAGGAAGAGGATGGAAACCGTCTATCATCTAGTTCGCAAACATCTTGGTAAATCCGCTGAACGACAGAGGAAAGACCACGATCCCCGAGTTTCCCAAAGAAACTATCAAATTGGTGACCTGGTGTACATGCGCGATAGCACCAGAACCCCTGGTTTATCCCCTAAGCTAAAACAAGCTAAATGGGTCATTCTCATCATTCTCCGAACAATGAGTGATCTCCTGTTTGAGATACGGGTCAAGCAAAGAGGAAAAACAAAAATTCTTTATCACGACCGGCTTAAACATTATTTCAGCGATGAAGTCCCTTCATGGATGGTGGACATCCGTAAGACGTTACTTGCGAAAAGTTCTCCTTCAACGGATGATGCCGTCCTCCGCAGTAACACCAACAAAAACACCTGGCACCAGGAACACTGGCGCCCCCTCGTCAGCCCGGCCTGCTAAAGTACATGGTTCCCCCAAACCAACTGTAGCGCCATCTACGTCAGGAACTTCAACCTTGTCAGAGAGGAGAAGTGCCCGTACTAAGAGTAGGCCAGCGAGACTGCAAGATTATTTCTAGTCTCCCAGCCCGATATTCGCGATGAACATCGGACAAGTATTCCCGGACGCCCCAGTCCCAGTCCTCTCCGGCACCGCCGATCACGCTCACAGACGTGATGGAAGTCGCTCAGGCCCAGTCGTGTCACCTGGTCCGTGTGATCCAACGCATTGACAATTAGGGACAAACTGCGTCAGTTGTGAACTTATAGTGATTTCACTACCATCTCAATGGACACTGAACTTTTACTTTCGTCGTTTTAGATGGATATTTATTCTTCTGTTTTCGCTCTCATTATTCTTATGTTAAAGGAGTGTATTCTTTTGATTTTCTTTTTGAGTTAACCTTTAGTGTGTCTTTTCTAGCGCTCCGTTTAACTTTGATGTATTCAGTTACTTTAGTTCAATTTTCTATTATTTTGTTTACCGTATGTTATTCCCTACGTTACAACGAGGACGTTGTAAAAACTGGGGGGAGATAGTGTTGCGTTCACGCATACAGCGAGCGGTCTTTATTTCTTTCCCAACCAACGCGCAGCGTTCTTGCAGCGAGATATGTGTGCCCTCACACAGCGCGTAGTTATCACGCACCACTACTGGTACGGGTGTACAGCACAGGGTACGGTACGCTATTGTATAGCGCGCAATGCATCCAGCATGTACTGTGTGCTATGGGCCCGTTCACAGCGAGTTATGACTTAGTCGTTTTCCCTCATACTTTCCCCGGAGTCGATGTGAATTCCCCTCATATACCTTACCCCTGTATTCGACCCAAACTGACCCTTCACATTAGCGAGTGTGGACCGCTAAACCTTCCCGTGTATCTGACCCTATACATAGCGACTGGGAGCCGCTAAACCACACTGTACTGCCACGGTACACCAGAGGTCAAGTTACCCTCCCCACGCAAGAGTTTACTCCATAGAACTGTGTGTAGGTTCTCATCTTGTCTAGAGACTAAGTCTTGTGCATAACCCTATGTACCGAGAAAGTTACCCCTTTCCCTTTCCTCGAGGATTACTCCCCGTAACGCACCCACGAGTAATCCTACTTCACCCGCTCACCACAACTCTCGGACTTTCTCCTGCAAGAATGTCCAAGTCAGAACGTGTACAAATCCTCCATAGGAATATCCCCATTAACTTTGTACACGTATGCATTATTCATAACTACCAGAATCCAATGCTCTCATTGGTTAAGACGCGCACCCAAAAGCCTATATAAAGGGTGTGGAAATGGCGGAGTAGATTATTATCCGAGCTGAGCTCATACACAGAGCTTCGTTCCCAGCATGAGCTGTATGCTCTAGCCACAGAGCTTCACTCTCTCAATACTCAGATAACATGTAAGGCACAAACTAGATCTTGTATATAGTGCGCCCTCTATTGTGATGTAAATACTTATGAATAAACCAGTAGTATAGTGTGTGTAAGATGCTGTATCTTGACTCTTATTTTGATAACGCCTCTACCCAAGTGAGACGTTACAATGTTTATAATGTCATGTACCTCTTAATTTATCGGTGCTGTTTTGCACAGTTTGGCTGGCACCAGTTGAGGAACGTCACATGCATGGTAAATAAAGTGATCTTTACTGTTTTAATAAAACGTAGCTTGAATTTGGTTATTTAATTCTGGTGCAAGACTAATTAGGGAGTTTGACATAGTGTGACGTTATCAGTCGCGCACGTACACTTAATGAATTAATAAGTAGGCAAATTTTGTGCGTGATTCATTTCCATGCGCTGTCGGCGCGCGGCACATGAAGCTAATAAAAAATCCCCCTTCCGTGATGGTTTAGAGTAGACAAGTTATTTTGCAAGTTTGTGTGTGATTTCTTTAGTTTACTTCTCATTACGGAGGAGGGGGCCGGGGTTTATTCGTCAGACCCCCTAAATCTGCGCGGTCCTATTTCTGCGCACTCGCCTTTAATTTCAATTTGGCAACGCGCGCGTCTTAAAAATGATGTACCGTCACTAGGATCGTATTCTTTGATGCATGAACTTTCACAACCACCGAAAAAATATGTAAAGTGAATGCTTTAACGGTAAGTCGGGCAAAAATTGAAAAAAAATCTGCTTTTTACAGCTAATTTACTAGGTACAATTGTTGGTAGAGGCTTTCGGGCCTGCAGAAGTCGAAAAGATGACCGCACGGTAAACTTTGTTATTCGCCCTCTGTCGTCAGTATTATAGCTACCGTGTCCTATATAATTCATTATTTTTTTTAAGGGGGTTTAAGACTTGCGGTGCAACAAAGAAGACATGTTTCTTATATTATTTTGGAATTTTCTTCTGTCATACCTATTAAAATCTGACATCTTGACAATTTTCTCTGTTGATTGGGATGATCAATATATGACATATATGACATAGATCTATCAAGATAATTCGTTCAGGATACCAAATCTAAGAAGGGGTCAATTTATTAAGGCATTTAAATATTATTAGATTTATTTGTATTTTTATTTAATTCAGGCCTAATCAACAACTGAGTTTATTGATGCACCCTTCTAAAAACTCAGCGAACCAATTGCTACTTGAAATGAACAATACAACGCACAACTTGGTCCTGGGTACAAACCATTATCACAAAGATTATTAATATTACGAACGAGAGGCTTTGAACGTCTGAGGTGCCGATTTGTAATATTGTAAAACTATTTTGTATTGCCTAAAGAACATAAAAAGCCATTTTAGTATGAATTCAGAGCACGGCAGTCTTTAGTTTAGTTTGACTGAGAGTATGATTCGTGAACACTCGTGTAGAGCTAATCCTACTATATTTAAAGTAACACAAATTGAATTAATTATTTTAATATTAATGTACATTTCCAACTTTAATAATACATTTCTTCAATGATAACAATACAAACTGGGGTCTACATATATATTAAATAGTTAAATATGTATAAATTGGATGTGAATTTTAAATATATGCCTTTTTGTAAAAACAAAATTAACAATTATCTATTGAGAATTCAACCATTATGTCGAATTAATCTTGAAATTACGAAAAGTGTACTGGCATTGAAAAAAAAGGAAATAATTATGTTAAAAATGTTCAAGCTAATAGGCCTATATTTTCCACAATCAAGGAGTAAAAAATGTTGTTCTTGAGTTGCATGGCCCGGACACCGTAGATTTTCCATGAAGCGCCCCAGTGCGCAGATTTAGGCAGGATTTTTTTCTGAACGCCAAAACTGCACGCTTTGCAATTCCCCGCTTGTCGCTACAAATAAAGATAATTTTTCTTTGTTAATCGGCATGGTGGAAGATCGTAAGCCAACAATATAAGTTTTGTTGATAAAAAGAGTGGTTGCTCTTTTAGTTTTAAGCTACTCGGTTGCAAACCCTTATGTGCGCAGAAATAGGATGATCGAGGATATAATAACGGTAAAGTACATGTATTGAGAATGTTTAACTTTTATGCAAACAGTGAAAAAGATACCTTTCGCGTTTACACGAGGCAAGTTTTGTTAATGTAAGGCGGCAAAAGGGAAGAGTTGCTGAACATTGGCTGCATTTTGTGTCAATCTGGATATGCTTTTTGTTTTTATGGGCTCATAAGATTAAAGGCCAACGAAAAAAGTCTCCGGTTTCTGGTATGCGCGCGCGTCGCCGTAGCCATGCGCGTCGGCAGGGGGGGGGGGGGGGCCCTTCGAGACTGTGATTGCGCAACGCTGACGTACCGTCCATTCTCAAAATAGGGGGGAACAATTTTCTCACGCGAAAAATAAAGAGTTTTTGGCATCCAATCTTAACATCTTGTCTTTTGTAGTTGTAAAAGGTTGTTATTTACCTTAATTTTTATCATCCAATGACAAAAATTGTATTGAAAATAACAAAAAGCAGTCGAAAAAATTAAGCGTTGACGTACCGTTGATGCACGTAGAGATTGTGCACAAATACTAAAACGACGTTGACAAATACCTCCCCTAAAAAGGGCAATAATAATCGATAAATTGTGAAAAATCGTGCTTCGCACCCACTCACTTTTTTCCATGGATACGTTTAAAAAGGATGTAGCACTGATATACTGAATTTTTAAAAAAATCTGCCTGTGAACCCCTTGCGTTTTATCGTGTTGTTTTCGAACGAAAATGGCAGAAAATGACATCGCCCCAAACAAAATCCGTGTAGATCGTGCCTGCGTACCTGGCTTTGCGGACGTTGTATGAATCACTAAATGCGGAGAGCGATACACGGGGCAAATTTGTACGTGTTTCAATGGTGCGCTTCGTGGTAGCGATCTATACGTATTTACTGTGTGAGATGTGTGGCTCATGAGCGTGGAAGAACGAATGAGATACATTTCAACGTTGGTGGCGCACTTTGTTGGGCCCCCCCAGAGCCGTAGATAGAGAGAGTTGCGACAACTACGGATTAGAAGCCATTTTGTTTCCATCTAACGCGCGCCGCGCGCGCTATCCGTGTTTTCGTACTACACAGTCACACTCGCTGCATGCGTTTTACGCACGACTTGGCTGATCAATCGTTGTCATTGAAAAAATGCTCATCCAAGTGACACAAATCTATAGAGCTAATTAACAAATAAAACAGTTTCAGGCTACAAAAGTAATTTGGAAAGTCATTTTCGAAAGGAAGAACTATTTACACAAGGAGCTGAAGCACTGATTTCGTGTTTTGTATTCTTTTGTTTTCTTTAAGAATGTATTTTTTTGGTTAATATGTCAAGAATATATATTTAGAAATATATTTAGTCACAACAAACAAAAGTAGTCAAAAGTACGACCCAGCTGGATGTTTTAATTTCTTAGATATTTAATTTTCAGAAAATATATATAAACAAAGAGGCAAAAAGTCAATTTTAAGTGTTTAAGTTTTAAGTTCGATTGTCATTTAGTCTGGATTTATTTTCAAGTAGGTTAACAGGTAAAAGTAAACCAATAAAATACAGTTAAAATCCATTTGTGCTAGTAAAAAAAAAAAAACTTGAATTTTGAATCTTTGGCTTTTATTTCCTTTGCCAAAATTACTTAGGCTATATCCAGACAAAGCATTTTTTCCTTCAGAGTGTATACTGTTCCTTAGGTGACACATCATTTCTAATACATTTACTGCTTGTTTGGAATGAACACCCATGTTTTTACAAATCAAAGCTCATTATACAGCCACTTAAGTCAAAGCAGTTCATTTTGATCTGGCTAGTCTTTAAACTTATTGGGGCAAGTGTTCCTGACAAATCTTGATCCATGATAGCAGCAATTGATTGGAAGCAGTAACATCAGTGTACTAATCACTTCAAGTACCAGCAGCGTATAACTTGCGTTTAATTTGTAGGGGGGGGGGGGGCACCTTCTAAATTTAAAAGGGAGGGGGGATATAGTTACATCACTGCTGAGTACAAGCGGACCTGCTGCATGAAGGCAGTGTCAGCCCAAACTGCTTTGCACGAGTAGCCAAAAAGTTAATAAAATTAACACAACAAAAGTAAAGGTACATGTGAAACAATGCCTCTATTGCATGTATCATTTTTAATTTACTTTTGATAATTTACTTTCCTTTTTACAAATGTCATGGCACAAACTGCAATATGATGAGGAAAAAGATTTCTCATTTCTAAACAGTGTCCTCCAACTTTCCAAAGTCAAGTGCCCTTTGTGGAAAGGCCGTGGCTATTTTTACGTGACCGTAAACCTACGTACTTTTGATATTTTTATGCGAGTTCTGGTTGCGCATGCGCAGTCCCTAGTTAATTGTATAGTTCCTAGTATTTCGTATACACGACTTTTATAACTTTTTCTATAAGACCCTATCTAGATGAGATTATTAACCAATAATTTTGGTTAATAGAAACAGGTATAAATCGTGTATACGAAAAAACTAGGGACTGTATACAATTAACTAGGGAACAATCATTGTACCCATTTATTTTGGTGAATTATGGCTGTCAACCGTCGTTGGTCTTCATATGTTCCGCGTGTATTGAGTTTCCCTTGTCTTTGTCGGGAACCAGTTATATCACGTAAAAATAGTAGGGTTACGGTCACGTAAAAATAGCCACTTTGTTGTGGAAATCCTTGTGATAAGCTAGTTGTAGAGACTTGCAGGAACTTCAACTTTCTGTCAGCCTGTTGAGGCTTTCCTTGCCGTCAAGGAATGTTCTCCTACACAAAGGGAAAAAAAGGGTGTTGTTAATACTAAATTTGAACGGTGTAATCATTTGAACAGACACAACTAGTATAAGGCATGCTTAATACAAAATAAAAAAAGTAAAAGCAGTGTACATGCAATCCAGTTGGGCATACTGGTACATGTATTTTAAACCAGAACATTTGTATTTTCTGGTGCCATACAAATTAGAATACGCGAGACAACTCGTATGCGAACCAACTCGTACGCGAGACAACTCGTACGCATGCCAAATATTTTGTTATCTTAAAAATACTAATCAAACGAAAACATTAGTCTAAAAATATCTATTATTAAAAAAGTTATGTCAAACGACGATTACGAAATTAAAACCAAGATGTATAATAAATGTTACACGAATGCCTTCGTAAAAAGAAAAGTCTTAAGCAATAATATTCTTAAAAACCGAAAGAGATGAGACTGAACAGACTAAATCTCATGCAACTTGTACATTGTTACATTGTTATTAATGGAAATAAAATTGTTGACGAAAATGTATACAACATGAACTAGGCTAAAGGGTAAAGCTAAGGTTATGCCAAAAAGGTTAATATTTAATATTGCCTAACATCATGTATTCTTTGTAATTTTGGTCTGTGCATTTGTTGATGTTTCCCGAGAAATAAAATAGAAAATAGAGAATAGATTCGCCTTGGATGCCCAAAGTATCTGCCTTTTTAATTGATCAACACCACCCGTACCCGTGAACCACATTTTTAAACCGCGTACGACTACGACGAGTTGGCTGGCGTACGAGTTGCCCCGCGTACGAGTTGGCACTATTCGCACGTATACAACAAGTCACAAAATCGCAAATATTTTCGCGAAATCTTTGCCAAATTGCTTAGGCTTTCACAACTCATCGTGCTCACAAAATCTAGAACTTGCATTCAACTTGCCTTTCCATGTTTTCTTCCGAGTAGAATGGCTGTGAACCTTGTTGTACTGTTACAGACAATTTTACACCCAAACAAAATACATACACGCCGGAAACGCTAAACACCGCGGCACTGCACTTGGGAACCAAAATGGCTCCATACACCACGTGACCTAGCCGTTTTGGGTCTGTCATGTCGCAACTCTCTCTATCTACGGCTCTGGGCCACTGACCTCAACACCTGGACAGATCATTGTCCATATTCTGCTGTGCTAACACTTGAAGTCGGCGCGAACTGGAAGTGCAACATGGCGTCACTGCTGTGAGCCAATGAAATGTCCAGTTGTAGAGGTCAGTGGATTTACCAACCAACTGAACTCTACACCTGGACATTTCATTGGCTCACAGCAGTGACGCCATGTTGCACTTCTCTGCATGCCGACTTCAAAATGAAACAATGGATGATCTGTCCATGTATAGAGGTCAGTGCTCTGGGCCCCCCCAGAGCCGTAGATAGAGAGAGTTGCGACAACTACGGATTAGAAGCCATTTTGTTTCCACGTAACGCCGCGCGCGCTATCCGTGTTTTTGTACTACATGCACTCGCTCATCAAAGTGACTCAAACATATAGAGCTAATTAACAAATTAAAAAGTTTCAGGCTACAAAAGTAATTTGGAAAGTCATTTTCGAAAGGAAGAACTATTTACCCAAGGAGCTGAAGCACTGATTTCGCGTTTTGTATTCTTTTGTTTTCTTTAAGAATTTTTTTTTTTTAATGCCAAGAATGAAGTATACTGTATATGATTTATTGAAATACCAGGCCAAACAGAAATATATTTAGTCACAACAAACAAAAGTAGTCAAAAGTACGACCCAGCTGGATGTTTTAATTTCTTAGATATTAAATTTTCAGAAAATATCTATAAACAAAGTGGCAAAAAGTCAATTTTAAGTGTTTAAGTTTTAAGTTTGATTGTCATTTTAGTCTGGATTCATTTTCAAGTAGGTTAACACGTAAAAGTAAACCAATGAAATACATGTACAGTTAAAATCCATTTGTTCTAGTAAAAAAACAAACTTGAATTTTGAATCTTTGGCTATTATTTCAAGACAAAGGATTTTTTTCTTCAGAAGTTCAGAGTGTACTGTTCCTCAGGTGACACATCATTCATGATACTGCTTGTTTGGAATGAACACACATGTTTTTACAAATCAAAGCTCATTATACAGCCACTCAAGTCAAAGCAGTTCATTTTGATCTGGCTAGGTCAACAATATTTTTTTGTCTTTCAACTTATTGGGGCAAGTGTTCCTGACAAATCTTGATCCATGATAGCAGCAATGATTTGAGCCAGTAACATCCGTGTACTTCAAGTACAAGCAGCATAACTTGTGTTGAATTTGTAGGGGGGGGGCACCTTCTAAATTTGAAAGGGAGGGTGGGGGGGGGGGGGGGGTGGTATAGTTACACCACTGCCGAGTACAAGCGGACCTGCTGCATGAAGGCAGTGTCGGCCCAAACTGCTTTGCAAGAGTAGCCAAAAAGTTAATAAAACTAACACAACAAAAGTAAAGGTACATGTGAAACAATGCTTCTACTGCTGCATGTATAATTTTTAATTTAATTTTAACAATTTACTTTTCTTTTTACAAATGTCATGGCACAAACTGCAATATGACGAGGAACAGGATTTCTCATTCCTAAACAGTGTTCTCTAACTTTCCAAAGTCAAGTGCCCTTTGTGGAAAGGCCGTGGCTATTTTTACGTGACCGTAAACCGTACCTACGTACTTTTGCTATTTTTATGCCTGGCGAGTTCTGGTTGTGCATGCGCAGTCCCTAGTTAATGGACCGATCCGGCCTGTCAATCACTACGCGCGCATTGACCAATAAGATTACGAGTTTTGTTAAGGTAACTTAGCAACGGTTGCTACAGGCGTGGTCCGCCATTAGCTCGGTCAAACTATCACATGTGGTTACAAACGTGTACACAAACAAATGGCTTCGGTACGAAAAAGCACCGTATTTGTCAATCAAAATACGGCTGTATGGAGTTAAAAAAATTGTCAAAAATATGCATGAAATGGTCATGAAATATGTAAATAACACGCTGGTACTCGGATTACGACATCATTTTTTTCCGTTAAATACCAAAACAAATCTCGAAAATGAGAATTACCGTTGAACTCGTGTGACGTGAACGGCGGGAATGTCAAGAAGATAAACAAGGTCCAGGACAGTGCGGTCTAAGGTAGGATAGGGGCCTATGTAGAGTTAATAGTAATGCTCTACATGTATAGCAGTCTATTAATTAGGCTATGGTTTAATCCTGTTGTGACAAAATACGCGATTTATTCCAGTACCGGTAGTGACTTACCAAGCAACACTTACATGTACACCGTCCATATAAATTGACATGCATGCATGCTTCATTTCCCCCAACTGCAACTTAACCATCCTCCATGTACTGTTCATACCGTTGGTCATCCTATAATGGTCATCCTTTTAGTTCGCCAGCTAGCTTACTGATAGTAATTTTGTCCCCGCCTAAAGTTTAAATCAATATTTTCGTTGTACGTGTTCTACGCCTAGCCTACACGTACATGTACATGCACATCAATACATACATGTACATGTACATACATGTACATACGTACACGTTCACGTGTGTGCAACTTGACCGAGGTAATGGCGTCGCCATGCCGTTGCTAAGGTGGGCGGGGCTTATGGTCAAATCCGGATCGGTCCATTGTATACAGTTCCTAGTATTTCGTATACAAGACCTTTATACCTTTTTCTATAAGACCCTATCTAGATGAGATTATTAACCAATAATTTTGGTTAAATCGTGTATACGAAAAAACTAGGGACTGTATACAATTAACTAGGGATTGCATCCATTTATTTTGGTGAATTATGGCTGTCAACCGTCGTTGGCCTTCATATGTTCTGCGCGTATTGAGTTTCCCTTGTCTGTGTCGGGAACCAGTTATATCACGTTCACGTAATAGCCACTTTGTTGTGGAAATCCTTATGATAAGCTAGTTGTAGAGACTTGCAGGAACTTGCAGGAACTTCAACTTTCTGTCAGCCTGTTGAGGCTTTACTTGCCGTCAAGGAAAGTTCTCCTACACAAAGGGAAAAAAAGGGTGTTGTTAATACTAAATTTGAAAAGTGTAATCATTTGAACAGACACAACTATATAAGGCATGCTTATACAAAATAAAAAAATGTAAAAGCAGTGTACATGCAATCCAGTTGGGCATACGGGTACATGTATTTTAAGCCAGAACATTTGTATTTTCTGGTGCCATACAAATCAGAATACAGGTCAACTCGTACGCAAGCCAACTCGTATGCGAACCAACTCGTACGCGGTCCAACTCGTACGCGTGCCAAATATTTTGTTGTTATCTTAAAAATACTAATCAAACGAAAACATTAGTCTAAAAATATATATTATTATACGATTATCTACGATGATTACGAAATTAAAACCAAGATGTTTTTACACTAATGGAATGCCTTTGTAAAAAGAAAAGTCTTAAGCAATAGTCTTCTTAAAAACCGAAAGAGATGAGACTGTACAGACTGAATCGCATGCAACTTGTGCATTAAATGGAAATAATGGAAATAAAATAAATTGTTGACGAAAATGTATACAAGGCTAAAGCCCAAGGTTAACCCTAACTCCCTACACAACAAAGGAAGTTGGAGGATTTTGGAGGAATTGTATTGTTCAATAACAATGGTGAGGGAGTTAGGGTT
Source organism: Crossaster papposus (assembly GCA_037893245.1). Lineage (NCBI taxonomy): Eukaryota > Metazoa > Echinodermata > Asteroidea > Velatida > Solasteridae > Crossaster > Crossaster papposus. The sequence continues at coordinate 516,755 of JBAIAA010000067.1, read as the reverse complement.
AATAATGCCAAAAAGGTTCATAATGCCTAACAAGTACAGTGGGCCGTATGCATAAAAACTAGCATTTGCTTTTACTATCAATTTTCAAGCATTTACTGGAATCTGTATGAATAAAAATGAAGCAAAAGGTTTTACTGGAAAGTATTTGCTAAAGACTAAAAGTATTTACTTTTTAATTTCCAGCATTTGCTAGAATGTTAGTATTTGCTCCATTTGGTATGAATAAAAATGAGTAAATGCTTCAGATTTGCAGTATTTACTCGTAATTTTTCAAGGTTGGGTCGGGGCTACCTTGAAAAAAGAGAAGCAAATACTAATATGAAAAATAGGAGCTTTTGTATATTGTGGTTAGGCAGGAAAAGTTATGAACATGGAAGATGGATTGTCTAGGATTAAAATACAAGCAGTTGTACTGATTTTGGGCAAGGAAATGAGACGTAGATGGCCGATAATTTATTGCAATATTGCTGATACAGAAAACGGCATCGTGACTGCGAAGCAGTAACTTGAGGTTCCGATTTCATTCAAACACCCCTGTCAGCGTACGAGCGTCTATGCGTGGGTGTGTATCGTACACACAATAGAGACTCTATTGTTATAAACCATTCGGCTGTGAAATCAATTGCAAGTAAAAAGCATTTACTGCTATTTCAGCCAGTAAATGCTAAACAGTAAAACTTTATTTTATTCATACGAATTGAAGCATTTGCTTTTACTTAATGCTTTTACTTCGAAGTAAATGCTTTTACTTTTTGCTTGTACTTCATAGCATTTGCTAGTTCTTATTCATACGACCCAGTGTACTACTAACACTAGGGGTGTCATACACACCGTGCAGACCCACTAGACAACGAGTAACAACATGAGAATTTGCAGATCTCATGAAATGTATCATCTGAAAAAGAAAGACTTATATGAAAAATATGAGCAACATACATACTAGAAAAGATGATTTGAAATGCTTGAAAGATGTAAATAGAATAAATGAGATGGTTCAAAAAACACTTTTTAATTACTGTTGCTTAATACGTTTGTTGTCTAGGAAAAAGCGCAATCTGAAAAGTTTATCGGACCATAACTTGGCAACGCTTTGACCGATTTTGAAAGTTCAAGAAATAGTCCCAAATAACTTCCTAAAAGCAATATTAAAATTTGTATTGTCCCCCCTACTAACACTAACATCGTGTATTCTTTGTAATTTTGGTCTGTGCATTTGTTGATGTTTCCCGAGAAATAAAATAGAGAATAGATTCGCCTTGGATGCCCAAAGTATCTGCCTTTTTAATTGATCAACACAACCCAGTCCCGTACCCGTGAACCACATTTTTAAACCGCGTACGAGTTGGTTGGTGTACGAGTTGTACCGCGTACGAGTTGGCACCATTCGCACGTTACAAGTCACGTAAAATCGCAAATATTTTCGCGAAATCTTTGCCAAATTGCTTAGGCTTTCACAACTCATCGTGCTCACAAAATCTAGAACTTGCATTCAACTTGCCTTTCCATGTTTTCGGAGTAACTATAGAATGCAGGGCCACCCGCGAACACCTTTTTTTTCGGTTGGATGCGCTGGGGGTCGACCTGAAGTAACTTTAAATTCAGAGATGCCGTTACAGATATCATACAGTTTTGGGCGGATGTGCGTTGAAGTTCGATAAAATGTCTAAGTACAAAAAAACTTCACCAGTGATTGCGGTGGACATATGAAGCGAATCGTATTTTACAAGTATAAGGTTATGCCTGGATGCAGTCAACAGAGGGCCGTATATGAAGCGAATTATATATATAGAAGTGACGGTTTAGGGTTGTCTGGGATGCGTGGATGCGCGGATGCGCGGATGCGAGGTCGAAAAAAGCTTGACGTCATCACGTGTTAGGCTCATTACAATCAACAGAGGGCCGTATATGAAGCGAATTATAGAAGTGACGGTTTGGGTTGTCTGGGATGCGTGGCCGCGCGGATGCGCGGATGCGAGGTCGAAAAAAGCTTGACGTCATCACGTGTTAGGCTCATTACAGTCAACAGAGGGCCGTATATGAAGCGAATTATATATATAGAAGTGACGGTTTAGGGTTGTCTGGGATGCGTGGATGCGCAGATGCGCGGATGCGAGGTCGAAAAAAGCTGACGTCATCACGTGTTAGGCTCATTACAGTCAACAGAGGGCCGTATATGAAGCGAATTATATAGAAGTGACCGTTTAGGGTTGTCTGGGATGCGTGGATGCGCGGATGCGCGGATGCGAGGTCGAAAAAAGCTTGACGTCATCACGTGTTAGGCTCATTACAGTCAACAGAGGGCCGTATATGAAGCGAATTATAGAAGTGACGGTTTTGGGTTGTCTGGGATGCGTGGATGCGCGGATGCGCGGATGCGAGGTCGAAAAAAGCTTGACGTCATCACGTGTTAGGCTCATTACAGTCAACAGAGTGCCGTATATGAAGCGAATTATATATATAGAAGTGACGGTTTAGGGTTGTCTGGGATGCGTGGATGCGCGGATGCGCGGATGCGAGGTCGAAAAAAGCTTGACGTCATCACGTGTTAGGCTCATTACAGTCAACAGAGGGCCGTATATGAAGCGAATTATATATATAGCAGTGACGGTTTCGGGTTGTCTGGGATGCGTGGATGCGCGGATGCGCGGATGCGAGGTCGAAAAAAGCTTGACGTCATCACGTGTTAGGCTCATTACAGTCAACAGAGGGCCGTATATAAGCGAATTATATATATATAGAAGTGACGGTTTTGGGTTGTCTGGGATGCGTGGATGCGCGGATGCGCGGATGCGAGGTCAAAAAAAGCTTGACGTCATCACGTGTTAGGCTCATTACAGTCAACAGAGGGCCGTATATGAAGCGAATTATATATAGAAGTGACGGTTTCGGGTTGTCTGGGATGCGTGGATGCGCGGATGCGCGGTCGGCATAGGCAAAAAGTCAATAGACGTGGGACGTAGTATGTCTGTTTACACATGCGCTTTCTTACGCGAACAAAGTCGGGACGCCAGATGAGTTTATTTAGGTGCATAATTAACCCATAATAATTGATACAGTCCCTAGTTAATTGTATACAGTCCCTAGTTTTTCGTATACACGACTTTTATACCTTTTTCTATAAGACCCTATCTAGACGAGAATATTTAGGTGCATAATTCACCCATACAAACGGATACAGTCCCTAGTTAATTGTATACAGTCCCTAGTTTTTCGTATACACGACTGTTATACCTTTTTCTATAAGATCCTATCTAGATGAGATTATTTAGGTGCATAATTCACCCATACAAATGGATACAGTCCCTAGTTAATTGTATACAGTCCCTAGTTTTCCGTATACACGACTTTTATATCTTTTTCTATAAGATCCTATCTAGATGAGATTATTTAGGTGCATAATTCACCAATAAAAATGTATACAGTCCCTAATTAATTGTATACAGTCCCTAGTGTTTCGTATACACGACTTTGATACCTTTTTCTATAAGACCCTATCTAGATGAGATTATTTAGGTGTCTATTTAAACAATTCTCTTTGTTAATATAAACAATAATGAAAGTCGTGTCTACGGACTGTATCCATTTATTTTGAATTATCGCTGTCAACCGGCGTTGGTTTTTATACGTTCAGCGCGTATTGAGTTTAATGATTTAACTAAAAATGGTTTGCGCAGCAGCGCCCTCTTGTGATATTTAGTTTTTTTAGTTACCGTCTAGCTGGGCGGAGAATGGAATGACCCGGTTTATAGGCCGTTTTCTAAACCCCTGCCTTCAGCCTATTGCTAAACCGCATGGATGAAACCGAGACGTAGACGAAGCTGGGGTTTGTAAAACGGCCCTAAAGTCTTGGCTGCGCATCCACGCATCCGGATGCGGGGAGCTGAGCTGGGGTTTCGAAAACGGCCATAAAGTCTCGACTGCGCATCCGCGCATCCACGCATCCGGATGCGGGGAGGTTTCATGGTGACCGCGCATCCACACAGCCATGGATGCGCGGTGACGTGACCGCGCATCCACGCAGCCATGGATGCGCGGATATAGAATGGAGTGGCCCTGCATTCTATAGTTGTACCCCATGAAGATAATCATACTATCTATAGGACCTTGATGATGACATTTGTTGAAAGGAATGTTTATTGGAAAAAGGAGACGAATTAAGATACAACAAGTTGGATAATAGGGTGCTTTAGTAATGAGACGGTACGCACAGGAGACGGAGTGTTTAACCAACTGTGACGGGTCCCGCACTCTTGTTACCGTCGTGATATTTAAGCGCTTTCGCTGTGGTGCTAAAGGCGACGGGGACGCAAAGTGCACAGTGCACAGCGTGCAGGCACGTCATGCATTACGATGAAAAAGGGCCCCCAAAGTGGGCCTAAACGGCCAAACCATCAATTTATTGTATATAGATTGAGGTATAGAATAAGCTACTTACCGAACAGACATCGCCAACACTAATTGATTCCCTGTTGTTATCTTCATTCATTGTAGTACCCTCCATAGTCAGCATAGATATTTCTAGATACAAATTATTTTTTCAGCTCTCTCTCTCTTACGTCGTGTTTAGGGAACGAACGCTATGTTGGCCGAGTACCGTTCCGAAAATCAACGGGACGGAGAGATTTCAGGTTGGCGCATGCGCAGTTTGTTTTTTTCGCTGGCGTTACCGTCTCCTTGTGCGTACCGTCTCGTTACTAAAGCACCCTATTGTCAGTAATACAATAGTCCCTCTTATTTCTTATTATTGTGCATTTTAAGTAATTATACAGTCACTTTTAGGTTGTTGATATTCGTTTAAATGTCAGTCATTATGTGTTCATGTATTACAATTTGTCTAATTAATTATCTTGTCCGACTGTTGGGCAGGCAGTCAGACAAGATAATTAATTAGACAAATTGTAATACATGAACACATAATGACATATGACTGATATTTAAACAATTTGTGTAATTAAGGTGCAGTTAGTGTGTATTATTTAAATGCAAATGTATGCTGAATTTCTTGTTAAATTGTTACTTCTCATTACTTTTGTTCTTGTATTCTTCGCATTTCTTCGAATTATTTCCATTCTTCGCATTCTTAAAATTCTTTTTCGCACTTTGAGAGTTATTCGCATTCTTATTACAATTTTTATTTGCATTTTTGTTGGCATTCTTCGAATTCTTTGAATCTTATTTGTATTATCAATTTTTCTATAAATTTGTGAAATTTTTCTTTAAATCTGTTAAATCTTTGGCGCATTCATCGGCGCATTTTTAGATGCATTTAAAAGCGGTGGTTACATCTTACGATCATGAACGTAGTTGAACGCAGTATGGTGTGACCGTAGTAGACCCTAGTAGTTAAACGTAGTTAAACGTAGTTAAACGTAGTTAATCGTAGTTAATCGTAGTTAATCGTAGCTAATCGTAGCTAATCACAGTTAATCGCAGTTAATCACAGTTAATCGCAGTTAATCGCAGTTAATCGCAGTTAATCGCAGTTAATCGCATTTAAACGCATTTAAACGCAGTTAAACTTTACCGTAGTGTGGACCGTAGTTGACCGTAGTAACTACGGTCTACTACGGTCAAATGAACTATGTTCAATTATGTTTATGACCGTAAGATGTGACCACCGCAAGATGTGACCACCGCTTTAGATGCCTCTTCTTCGCATTTATTTTTGAATTTATTCTATTCTTGTCGTTCTTCAAAATCTTTTTAGCTTTTTTCGTATACTTTTTACACTTTTGGAGTTCTTCACATTCTTATTTCAATTTTTATTTGCGTTTTTATTTGCATTCTTCGCATTCTCCTTGGAATTTTCCCTATTCTTGGCATTCTTTCTCGTATCCCTGCGACGCATTTTTATTCTGCGACCAATTCTTCGATGCATTCTTTTTCTGCGGAAGTTTCCCTGCGACGCATCCTTATTCTTTGACGCATCATTCAACGCATTCTTATTCTTCGACGCATTCTGCGACGCATTCTTATTCTCCGACGCATTATTAGACGAATTTTGTGAGTCCTTTAAATTTTGTGAATTCGTCTAAGAATTTGTCAAATGTTAATGCAAATTCTTCAAATTGTTATTTGTTGACATATTCTTTGACGCATTCCTGTGCATTATTCGGGACGAATTCTTCGATGCATTCTTCGATGCATTCTTCGATGCATGTTTAAATGCATTTTTTGAATTCTTAGTGTGAGGAGGCGTTCTTAGCTTTTATTGTTCAATTTGTATAACTTGTGTTATCTCTCTCCGCTGAACTGTGGCGCCCTTTATTTTAACATAATGTTCATGTAAAAGTTTGATGACCCAAGGCTCCTTACTGCCTGCACAATCTTTTACAGGTAAGAACGTCAATTTTTGACTTAATATTTCAACCTAGATTTTGGAGACTACACAATAATGATACACGCTGCATGCTGTATGTGGTGATTTGTGGAGGCAGTTAGCTTGTTGTGCGCGCGTGGAATAATAATTTAATTACAATGTATTACATTGCTGGTTGTGGCGGGTTGCATGGATGTCGCTATAGTGCGCTGGACTTTAGGGGAATAGGCATGTATTTTCTGTGTGTGAATGAGTGCAGCTGGGCCCAGCGATATGTGTTTGTGTCCTATACCCCTCCTACCTAGCGTTTCTGTGGCATCTTTGCGACCTACATAATCTGGAATATTTAATGATTGAGAAATTGATGATGACATTTGTTGAAAGGAATGTTTATTGGAAAAAGGAGACGAATTAAGGTACAACAAGTTGGATACAGTAATACAATAGTCACTCTTATTTCTTATTATTGTGCATTTTAAGTAATTATACAGTCACTTTTAGGTTGTTGATATTCGTTTAAATGTCAGTCATTATGTGTTCATGTATTACAATTTATCTAATTAATTATCTTGTCCGACTGTGTTGGGCAGGCAGTCAGACAAGATAATTAATTAGACAAACTGTAATACATGAACACATATGACTGATATTTAAACAATGTGTGTAATTAATTGTCTTGTCCTACTGTTGGGCAGGCAGTCAGACAAGATAATTAATTAGACACTTCGACACAAGTTTCCAAACTTCTAAATAACACTTTTTTGGTACCACGCTTACATAAAAAGTACAATAGGCATGAGCTATAGACCCAAGCGGATAAACGGGAAACAATAATAGACAAGTATCATTAATGTGTAATCTCCAAAATCTAGGTTGAAATATTCATTCAAAAATTGACGTTCTCACCTGTGAAAGATTGTGCAGGCAGTAAGGAGCCTTGGGTCATCAAACTTTTACATTAACATTATGTTAAAATAAAGGGCGCCACCGTCCAGAGAAGAGAGACAACACAACTTATAATTTCTTTTGTCTTTCCTACAGGTTTATATTTTGGGCAGCTTAAGAAAGAGGTGTCTAAGACAGGAGGTGAATTGTTGCTTGCCAATTTGTATGCAGTCAAGTGCTTCTTGGCATTGTTGTCAAATGGCATTCGAGGTAACGGCAATTGACTCGAATCTGTAATGCAGAGAAAATTAAGTACTTGTATTATTTAACTCACAATATTTGTAATGATTTAATACAGTTTTGTGTTTCTCATTCATGATGTCAAACAGGGATGTTTGTGTACCTGCTAAGATAGCGAATGATGATTCGGGCTTCACAGCACTGCACACTTTGGGTGTAAATACGTTTCTTGCTTCTGGAGCTGTATGAGTGCTCAGGATCAGATGCCTAGTGGTAATTAAGTGTAAGAATATTAAAATTCTTTTAGACATATACTTTTTATCATGTTTTGTAAAAGAGTACCCAGTAGGTATTTAATAACCTAAAAGCAATAATGACCGGTAACTAAATTCATCAAATGTACCTTATTCAAATCACATGTTCAAACAATAATTTTACAAAGCATTAAGGTGCAGTTAGTGTGTATTATTTAAATGCAAATGTATGCTGAATTTCTTGTTAAATTGTTACTTCTCATTACTTTTTTTCTTGTATTCTTCGCATTTCTTCGAATTATTTCCATTCTTCGCATTCTTAAAATTCTTTTTCGCACTTTGAGAGTTATTCGCATTCTTATTACAATTTTTATTTGCATTTTTGTTGGCATTCTTCGAATTCTTTGAATTTTATTTGCATTATCAATTTTTCTATAAATTTGTGAAATCTTTGGCGCATTCATCGGCGCATTTTTAGATGCATTTTAAAGCGGTGGTTACATCTTACGGTCATAAACGTAGTTGAACGCAGTATGGTGTGACCGTAGTAGACCCTAGTAGTTAAACGTAGTTAATCGTAGTTAAACGTAGTTAATCGTAGTTAATCGTAGTTAATCGTAGTTAATCGTAGTTAACCAGTTCGCGCCGGGATTATTTTAACATCGCCGAGCCCACGGGCGGGATTATTTTTAACGAAACTCGATCCGAAGCGGGTTCAAGCTGATAGTGCCGGGTAGCACACCCACGCATTTCCGGCCTTGCTCACTGCTGACATACATTTCCGAACTTGAACTTGGCGTGTTTATGCGTCATCCGTTTTGAATTTGGGGAATTTTTTGCGTTTATATACGTCATCCGGCGCGAACTGGTTAATCGTAGTTAATCGTAGCTAAACGTAGTTAAACGCAGTTAAACTTTACCGTAGTGTGGACCGTAGTTGACCGTAGTAACTACGGTCTACTATGGTCAAATGAACTATGTTCAATTATGTTTATGACCGTAAGATGTGACCACCGCAAGATGTGACCACCGCTTTAGATGCCTCTTCTTCGCATTCTTTTTTTAATTTATTCTATTCTTGGCGTTCTTCAAAATCTGTTTAGCTTTTTTCGTATACTTTTTACACTTTCGGAGTCCTTCACATTCTTATTTCAATTTTTATTTGCGTTTTTATTTGCATTCTTTGCATTCTTCTGGGAATTTTCCCTATTCTTGGCATTCTTTCTCGTTTCCCTGCGACGCATTTTTATTCTGCGACCCATTCTTCGATGCATTCTTTTTCTGCGGAAGTTTCCCTGCGACGCATTCTTATTCTTTGACGCATCATTCAACGCATTTTTATTCTTCGACGCATTCTGCGACGCATTCTTAATCTCCGACGCATTATTAGACGAATTTTGTGAGTCCTTTAAATTTTGCGAATTCGTCTAAGAATTTGTCAAATGTTAATGCAAATTCTTCAAATTGTTATTTATTGACATATTATTTGACGCATTCCTGTGCATTATTCGGGACGAATTCTTTGATGCATTCTTCGATGCATGTTTAAATGCATTTTTTGAATTCTTAGTGTGAGGAGGCGTTCTTAGCTTTTATTGTTCAATTTGTATAAGTTGTGTTATCTCTCTCCGCTGAACTGTGGCGCCCTTTATTTTAACATAATGTTCATGTAAAAGTTTGATGACCCAAGGCTCCTTACTGCCTGCACAATCTTTTACAGGTAAGAACGTCAATTTTTGACTTAATATTTCAACCTAGATTTTGGAGACTACACATTAATGATACACGCTGCGTGCTGTATGTGGTGATTTGTGGAGGCAGTTAGCTTGTTGTGCGCGCGTGGAATAATAATTTAATTACAATGTATTACATTGCTGGTTGTGGCGGGTTGCATGGATGTCACTATAGTGCGCTGGACTTTAGGGGAATAGGCCTGTATTTTCTGTGTGTGAATGAGTGCAGCTGGGCCCAGCGATGTGTGTTTGTGTCCTATACCCCTCCTACCTAGCGTTTCTGTGGCATCTTTGCCACCTACATAATCTGGAATATTTAATGATTGAGAAATTGATGATGACATTTGTTGAAAGGAATGTTTATTGGAAAAAGGAGACGAATTAAGGTACAACAAGTTGGATACAGTAATACAATAGTCACTCTTATTTCTTATTATTGTGCATTTTAAGTAATTATACATTCACTTTTAGGTTGTTGATATTCGTTTAAATGTCAGTCATTATGTGTTCATGTATTACAATTTGTCTAATTAATTATCTTGTCTGACTGTTGGGCAGGCAGTCAGACAAGATAATTAATTAGACAAATTGTAATACATGAACACATATGACTGATATTTAAACAATTTGTGTAATTAATTGTCTTGTCCTACTGTTTGGCAGGCAGTCAGACAAGATAATTAATTAGACACTTCGACACAAGTTTCCAAACTTCTAAATAACACTTTTTTGGTACCACGCTTACATAAAAAGTACAATAGGCATGAGCTATAGACCCAAGCGGATAAACGGGAAACAATAATAGACAAGTATCATTAATGTGTAATCTCCAAAATCTAGGTTGAAATATTCAGTCAAAAATTGACGTTCTCACCTGTGAAAGATTGTGCAGGCAGTAAGGAGCCTTGGGTCATCAAACTTTTACATTAACATTATGTTAAAATAAAGGGCGCCACCGTTCAGAGAAGAGAGACAACACAACTTATAATTTCTTTTGTCTTTCCTACAGGTTTATATTTTGGGCAGCTCAAGAAAGAGGTGTCTAAGACAGGAGGTGAATTGTTGCTTGCCAATTTGTATGCAGTCAAGTGCTTCTTGGCATTGTTGTCAAATGGCATTCGAGGTAACGGCAATTGACTCGAATCTGTAATGCAGAGAAAATTAAGTACTTGTATTATTTAACTCACAATATTTGTAATGATTTAATACAGTTTTGTGTTTCTCATTCATGATGTCAAACAGGGATGTTTGTGTACCTGCTAAGATAGCGAATGATGATTCGGGCTTCACAGAACTGCACACTTTGGGTGTAAATACGTTTCTTGCTTCTGGAGCTGTAGGAGTGCTCAGGATCAGATGCCTAGTGGTAATTAAGTGTAAGAATATTAAAATTCTTTTAGACATATACTTTTTATCATGTTTTGTAAAAGAGTACCCAGTAGGTATTTAATAACCTAAAAGCAATAATGACCGGTAACTAAATTCATCAAATGTACCTTATTCAAATCACATGTTCAAATAATAATTTTACAAAGCATTAAGGTGCAGTTAGTGTGTATTATTTAAATGCAAATGTATGCTGAATTTCTTGTTAAATTGTTACTTCTCATTACTTTTTTTCTTGTATTCTTCGCATTTCTTCGAATTATTTCCATTCTTCGCATTCTTAAAATTCTTTTTCGCACTTTGAGAGTTATTCGCATTCTTATTACAATTTTTATTTGCATTTTTGTTGGCATTCTTCGAATTCTTTGAATTTTATTTGCATTATCAATTTTTCTATAAATTTGTGAAATCTTTGGCGCATTCCATCGGCGCATTTTTAGATGCATTTTAAAGCGGTGGTTACATCTTACGGTCATGAACGTAGTTGAACGCAGTATGGTGTGACCCTAGTAGTTAAACGTAGTTAAACGTAGTTAAACGTAGTTAATCGTAGTTAATCGTAGTTAATCGTAGTTAACCAGTTCGCGCCGGGATTATTTTAACATCGCCGAGCCCACGGGCGGGATTATTTTTAACGAAACTCGATCCGAAGCGGGTTCAAGCTGATAGTGCCGGGTAGCACACCCACGCATTTCCGGCCTTGCTCACTGCTGACATACATTTCCGAACTTGAACTTGGCGTGTTTATGCGTCATCCGTTTTGAATTTGGGGAATTGTTTGCGTTTATATACGCCATCCGGCGCGAACTGGTTAATCGTAGTTAATCGTAGCTAAACGTAGTTAAACGCAGTTAAACTTTACCGTAGTGTGGACCGTAGTTGACCGTAGTAACTACGGTCTACTACGGTCAAATGAACTATGTTCAATTATGTTTATGACCGTAAGATGTGACCACCGCAAGATGTGACCACCGCTTTAGATGCCTCTTCTTCGCATTATTTTTTGAATTTATTCTATTCTTGGCGTTCTTCAAAATCTTTTTAGCTTTTTTCGTATACTTTTTACACTTTCGGAGTTCTTCACATTCTTATTTCAATTTTTATTTGCGTTTTTATTTGCATTCTTTGCATTCTTCTGGGAATTTTCCCTATTCTTGGCATTCTTTCTCGTTTCCCTGCGACGCATTTTTATTCTGCGACCCATTCTTCGATGCATTCTTTTTCTGCGGAAGTTTCCCTGCGACGCATTCTTATTCTTTGACGCATCATTCAACGCATTTTTATTCTTCGACGCATTCTGCGACGCATTCTTAATCTCCGACGCATTATTAGACGAATTTTGTGAGTCCTTTAAATTTTGCGAATTCGTCTAAGAATTTGTCAAATGTTAATGCAAATTCTTCAAATTGTTATTTATTGACATATTATTTGATGCATTCCTGTGCATTATTCGGGACGAATTCTTTGATGCATTCTTCGATGCATGTTTAAATGCATTTTTTGAATTCTTAGTGTGAGGAGGCGTTCTTAGCTTTTATTGTTCAATTTGTATAAGTTGTGTTATCTCTCTCCGCTGAACTGTGGCGCCCTTTATTTTAACATAATGTTCATGTAAAAGTTTGATGACCCAAGGCTCCTTACTGCCTGCACAATCTTTTACAGGTAAGAACGTCAATTTTTGACTTAATATTTCAACCTAGATTTTGGAGACTACACATTAATGATACACGCTGCGTGCTGTATGTGGTGATTTGTGGAGGCAGTTAGCTTGTTGTGCGCGCGTGGAATAATAATTTAATTACAATGTATTACATTGCTGGTTGTGGTGGGTTGCATGGATGTCACTATAGTGCGCTGGACTTTAGGGGAATAGGCATGTATTTTCTGTGTGTGAATGAGTGCAGCTGGGCCCAGCGATGTGTGTTTGTGTCCTATACCCCTCCTACCTAGCGTTTCTGTGGCATCTTTGCGACCTACATAATCTGGAATATTTAATGATTGAGAAATTGATGATGACATTTGTTGAAAGGAATGTTTATTGGAAAAAGGAGACGAATTAAGGTACAACAAGTTGGATACAGTAATACAATAGTCACTCTTATTTCTTATTATTGTGCATTTTAAGTAATTATACAGTCACTTTTAGGTTGTTGATATTCGTTTAAATGTCAGTCATTATGTGTTCATGTATTACAATTTGTCTAATTAATTATCTTGTCCGACTGTTGGGCAGGCAGTCAGACAAGATAATTAATTAGACAAACTGTAATACATGAACACATATGACTGATATTTAAACAATTTGTGTAATTAATTGTCTTGTCCTACTGTTGGGCAGGCAGTCAGACAAGATAATTAATTAGACACTTCGACACAAGTTTCCAAACTTCTAAATAACACTTTTTTGGTACCACGCTTACATAAAAAGTACAATAGGCATGAGCTATAGACCCAAGCGGATAAACGGGAAACAATAATAGACAAGTATCATTAATGTGTAATCTCCAAAATCTAGGTTGAAATATTCAGTCAAAAATTGACGTTCTCACCTGTGAAAGATTGTGCAGGCAGTAAGGAGCCTTGGGTCATCAAACTTTTACATTAACATTATGTTAGAATAAAGGGCGCCACCGTCCAGAGAAGAGAGACAACACAACTTATAATTTCTTTTGTCTTTCCTACAGGTTTATATTTTGGGCAGCTCAAGAAAGAGGTGTCTAAGACAGGAGGTGAATTGTTGCTTGCCAATTTGTATGCAGTCAAGTGCTTCTTGGCATTGTTGTCAAATGGCATTCGAGGTAACGGCAATTGACTCGAATCTGTAATGCAGAGAAAATTAAGTACTTGTATTATTTAACTCACAATATTTGTAATGATTTAATACAGTTTTGTGTTTCTCATTCATGATGTCAAACAGGGATGTTTGTGTACCTGCTAAGATAGCGAATGATGATTCGGGCTTCACAGCACTGCACACTTTGGGTGTAAATACGTTTCTTGCTTCTGGAGCTGTATGAGTGCTCAGGATCAGATGCCTAGTGGTAATTAAGTGTAAGAATATTAAAATTCTTTTAGACATATACTTTTTATCATGTTTTGTAAAAGAGTACCCAGTAGGTATTTAATAACCTAAAAGCAATAATGACCGGTAACTAAATTCATCAAATGTACCTTATTCAAATCACATGTTCAAACAATAATTTTACAAAGCATTAAGGTGCAGTTAGTGTGTATTATTTAAATGCAAATGTATGCTGAATTTCTTGTTAAATTGTTACTTCTCATTACTTTTTTTCTTGTATTCTTCGCATTTCTTCGAATTATTTCCATTCTTCGCATTCTTAAAATTCTTTTTCGCACTTTGAGAGTTATTCGCATTCTTATTACAATTTTTATTTGCATTTTTGTTGGCATTCTTCGAATTCTTTGAATTTTATTTGCATTATCAATTTTTCTATAAATTTGTGAAATCTTTGGCGCATTCATCGGCGCATTTTTAGATGCATTTTAAAGCGGTGGTTACATCTTACGGTCATGAACGTAGTTTAACGCAGTATGGTGTGACCCTAGTAGTTAAACGTAGTTAATCGTAGTTAATCGTAGTTAATCGTAGTTAATCGTAGTTAATCGTAGTTAATCGTAGTTAATCGTAGTTAATCGTAGTTAACCAGTTCGCGCCGGGATTATTTTAACATCGCCGAGCCCACGGGCGGGATTATTTTTAACGAAACTCGATCCGAAGCGGGTTCAAGCTGATAGTGCCGGGTAGCACACCCACGCATTTCCGGCCTTGCTCACTGCTGACATACATTTCCGAACTTGAACTTGGCGTGTTTATGCGTCATCCGTTTTGAATTTGGGGAATTGTTTGCGTTTATATACGTCATCCGGCGCGAACTGGTTAATCGTAGTTAATCGTAGCTAAACGTAGTTAAACGCAGTTAAACTTTACCGTAGTGTGGACCGTAGTTGACCGTAGTAACTACGGTCTACTATGGTCAAATGAACTATGTTCAATTATGTTTATGACCGTAAGATGTGACCACCGCAAGATGTGACCACCGCTTTAGATGCCTCTTCTTCGCATTATTTTTTGAATTTATTCTATTCTTGGCGTTCTTCAAAATCTTTTTAGCTTTTTTCGTATACTTTTTACACTTTCGGAGTTCTTCACATTCTTATTTCAATTTTTATTTGCGTTTTTATTTGCATTCTTTGCATTCTTCTGGGAATTTTCCCTATTCTTGGCATTCTTTCTCGTTTCCCTGCGACGCATTTTTATTCTGCGACCCATTCTTCGATGCATTCTTTTTCTGCGGAAGTTTCCCTGCGACGCATTCTTATTCTTTGACGCATCATTCAACGCATTTTTATTCTTCGACGCATTCTGCGACGCATTCTTAATCTCCGACGCATTATTAGACGAATTTTGTGAGTCCTTTAAATTTTGCGAATTCGTCTAAGAATTTGTCAAATGTTAATGCAAATTCTTCAAATTGTTATTTATTGACATATTATTTGATGCATTCCTGTGCATTATTCGGGACGAATTCTTTGATGCATTCTTCGATGCATGTTTAAATGCATTTTTTGAATTCTTAGTGTGAGGAGGCGTTCTTAGCTTTTATTGTTCAATTTGTATAACTTGTGTTATCTCTCTCCGCTGAACTGTGGCGCCCTTTATTTTAACATAATGTTCATGTAAAAGTTTGATGACCCAAGGCTCCTTACTGCCTGCACAATCTTTTACAGGTAAGAACGTCAATTTTTGACTTAATATTTCAACCTAGATTTTGGAGACTACACATTAATGATACACGCTGCGTGCTGTATGTGGTGATTTGTGGAGGCAGTTAGCTTGTTGTGCGCGCGTGGAATAATAATTTAATTACAATGTATTACATTGCTGGTTGTGGTGGGTTGCATGGATGTCACTATAGTGCGCTGGACTTTAGGGGAATAGGCATGTATTTTCTGTGTGTGAATGAGTGCAGCTGGGCCCAGCGATGTGTGTTTGTGTCCTATACCCCTCCTACCTAGCGTTTCTGTGGCATCTTTGCGACCTACATAATCTGGAATATTTAATGATTGAGAAATTGATGATGACATTTGTTGAAAGGAATGTTTATTGGAAAAAGGAGACGAATTAAGGTACAACAAGTTGGATACAGTAATACAATAGTCACTCTTATTTCTTATTATTGTGCATTTTAAGTAATTATACAGTCACTTTTAGGTTGTTGATATTCGTTTAAATGTCAGTCATTATGTGTTCATGTATTACAATTTGTCTAATTAGTTATCTTGTCCGACTGTGTTGGGCAGGCAGTCAGACAAGATAATTAATTAGACAAACTGTAATACATGAACACATATGACTGATATTTAAACAATTTGTGTAATTAATTGTCTTGTCCTACTGTTGGGCAGGCAGTCAGACAAGATAATTAATTAGACACTTCGACACAAGTTTCCAAACTTCTAAATAACACTTTTTTGGTACCACGCTTACATAAAAAGTACAATAGGCATGAGCTATAGACCCAAGCGGATAAACGGGAAACAATAATAGACAAGTATCATTAATGTGTAATCTCCAAAATCTAGGTTGAAATATTCAGTCAAAAATTGACGTTCTCACCTGTGAAAGATTGTGCAGGCAGTAAGGAGCCTTGGGTCATCAAACTTTTACATTAACATTATGTTAAAATAAAGGGCGCCACCGTCCAGAGAAGAGAGACAACACAACTTATAATTTCTTTTGTCTTTCCTACAGGTTTATATTTTGGGCAGCTCAAGAAAGAGGTGTCTAAGACAGGAGGTGAATTGTTGCTTGCCAATTTGTATGCAGTCAAGTGCTTCTTGGCATTGTTGTCAAATGGCATTCGAGGTAACGGCAATTGACTCGAATCTGTAATGCAGAGAAAATTAAGTACTTGTATTATTTAACTCACAATATTTGTAATGATTTAATACAGTTTTGTGTTTCTCATTCATGATGTCAAACAGGGATGTTTGTGTACCTGCTAAGATAGCGAATGATGATTCGGGCTTCACAGCACTGCACACTTTGGGTGTAAATACGTTTCTTGCTTCTGGAGCTGTATGAGTGCTCAGGATCAGATGCCTAGTGGTAATTAAGTGTAAGAATATTAAAATTCTTTTAGACATATACTTTTTATCATGTTTTGTAAAAGGGTACCCAGTAGGTATTTAATAACCTAAAAGCAATAATGACCGGTAACTAAATTCATCAAATGTACCTTATTCAAATCACATGTTCAAACAATAATTTTACAAAGCATTAAGGTGCAGTTAGTGTGTATTATTTAAATGCAAATGTATGCTGAATTTCTTGTTAAATTGTTACTTCTCATTACTTTTTTTCTTGTATTCTTCGCATTTCTTCGAATTATTTCCATTCTTCGCATTCTTAAAATTCTTTTTCGCACTTTGAGAGTTATTCGCATTCTTATTACAATTTTTATTTGCATTTTTGTTGGCATTCTTCGAATTCTTTGAATTTTATTTGCATTATCAATTTTTCTATAAATTTGTGAAATCTTTGGCGCATTCATCGGCGCATTTTTAGATGCATTTTAAAGCGGTGGTTACATCTTACGGTCATGAACGTAGTTGAACGCAGTATGGTGTGACCCTAGTAGTTAAACGTAGTTAATCGTAGTTAATCGTAGTTAATCGTAGTTAATCGTAGTTAATCGTAGTTAATCGTAGTTAACCAGTTCGCGCCGGGATTATTTTAACATCGCCGAGCCCACGGGCGGGATTATTTTTAACGAAACTCGATCCGAAGCGGGTTCAAGCTGATAGTGCCGGGTAGCACACCCACGCATTTCCGGCCTTTCTCACTGCTGACATACATTTCCGAACTTGAACTTGGCGTGTTTATGCGTCATCCGTTTTGAATTTGGGGAATTTTTTGCGTTTATATACGTCATCCGGCGCGAACTGGTTAATCGTAGTTAATCGTAGCTAAACGTAGTTAAACGCAGTTAAACTTTACCGTAGTGTGGACCGTAGTTGACCGTAGTAACTACGGTCTACTACGGTCAAATGAACTATGTTCAATTATGTTTATGACCGTAAGATGTGACCACCGCAAGATGTGACCACCGCTTTAGATGCCTCTTCTTCGTATTTTTTTTAAAATTTATTCTATTCTTGGCGTTCTTCAAAATCTTTTTAGCTTTTTTCGTATACTTTTTACACTTTTGGAGTTCTTCACATTCTTATTTCAATTTTTATTTGCGTTTTTATTTGCATTCTTCGCATTCTTCTGGGAATTTTCCCTATTCTTGGCATTCTTTCTCGTTTCCCTACGACGCATTTTTATTCTGCGACCCATTCTTCGATGCATTCTTTTTCTGCGGAAGTTTCCCTGCGACGCATTCTTATTCTTTGACGCAACATTCAACGCATTTTTATTCTTCGACGCATTTTGCGACGCATTCTTATTCTCCGACGCATCATTAGACGAATTTTGTGAGTCCTTTAAATTTTGCGAATTCGTCTAAGAATTTGTCAAATGTTAATGCAAATTCTTCAAATTGTTATTTGTTGACATATTCTTTGACGCATTCCTGTGCATTATTCGGGACGAATTCTTCGATGCATTCTTCGATGCATGTTTAAATGCATTTTTTGAATTCTTAGTGTGAGGAGGCCTTCTTAGCTTTTATTGTTCAATTTGTATAAGTTGTGTTATCTTTCTCCGCTGAACTGTGGCGCCCTTTATTTTAACATAATGTTCATGTAAAAGTTTGATGACCCAAGGCTCCTTACTGCCTGCACAATCTTTTACAGGTAAGAACGTCAATTTTTGACTGAATATTTCAACCTAGATTTTGGAGACTACTCATTAATGATACACGCTGCGTGCTGTATGTGGTGATTTGTGGAGGCAGTTAGCTTGTTGTGCGCGTGTAGAATAATAATTTAATTACAATGTATTACATTGCTGGTTGTGGCGGGTTGCATGGATGTCACTATTAGTGCGCTGTACTTTAGGGGAATAGGCGTGTATTTTCTGTGTGTGAATGAGTGCAGCTGGGCCCAGCGATGTGTGTTTGTGTCCTATACCCCTCCTACCTAGCGTTTCTGTGGCATCTTTGCGACCTACATAATCTGGAATATTTAATGATTGAGAAATTGATGATGACTTTTGTTGAAAGGAATGTTTATTGGAAAAAGGAGACGAATTAAGGTACAACAAGTTGGATACAGTATACAATAGTCACTCTTATTTCTTATTATTGTGCATTTTAAGTAATTATACAGTCACTTTTAGGTTGTTGATATTCGTTTAAATGTCAGTCATTATGTGTTCATGTATTAAAATTTGTCTAATTAATTATCTTGTCCGACTGTTGGGCAGGCAGTCAGACAAGATAATTAATTAGACAAACTGTAATACATGAACACATATGACTGATATTTAAACAATTTGTGTAATTAATTGTCTTGTCCTACTGTTGGGCAGGCAGTCAGATAAGATAATTAATTAGACACTTCGACACAAGTATCCAAACTTCAAAATAACACTTTTTTGGTACCACGTTTTACATAAAAAGTACAATAGGCATGAGCTATAGACCCAAGCGGATAAACTGGAAACAATAATAGACAAGTATCATTAATGTGTAATCTCCAAAATCTAGGTTGAAATATTCAGTCAAAAATTGACGTTCTCACCTGTGAAAGATTGTGCAGGCAGTAAGGAGCCTTGGGTCATCAAACTTTTACATTAACATTATGTTAAAATAAAGGGCGCCACCGTTCAGAGGAGAGAGACGACACAACTTATAATTCTTTTTGTCTTCCCTATACCTGTGATCTAGGTGGAAACCGAGGGCCGGTCCCGACTTTGTAGGTGTTGGGGTGTAGGGGTGTTGGGGTGTTTGTTTCTTTGTTTCTTAATTTTGTATTTTATTTTTTGACTTGCTTGCCATCTTGTTCTTACATGTATGTAAATAACAATTTGTTTATATCAAATGTATTGTATTTAATTTATATTTATTTTTATTCGATATAGGCCTATTTTAATTGTGACCCACCAGGCCAAAACCAGGCGGAAGCCGGCAAATGCCATTTCGAGATATGGCATTGTACACACACAAAATGTGTTGCCGGTCGTTCGGGGTTTTTTCTTCATAAATCGTTAGATATAACTCCAATTTATAGGCTGTTCATGTTTAAATCTTTTTAAAAATCCCCGAAAGTGATAATATCGGCCTTCTCCTGATTTTTGTTGTCGTTGCTATTACTCAAATTGAGCAAACTTGTTGCCGCGAATGGCAACAAAATGTCACTTTTTGAAGCGTCGTTACTTTTCATTCCATAGCGGTACTGGTGTATGTGATGTACCATTTTAAAGCTTTAAACGCTAGCAATCCAATGGTATAAAAATCTCTCATATGAAAAATGTTGACTTTAGCCTGGTTTTGGGGTGATGGGTCACAATTGTATGTAGACATTTCAAGGTTGGGTAGGCAGGCTTTAGGGCTACAGTGTTTTAGTACACTTTTGCCTACCCTGGCCAGCTTGAAATGTTGTCTTGTCTTTGTTTAGATCCAACCCTCAATCTTGTATCATTTGTCTAACCTCCCCCCCCCAAAAAATAAAAAAATAAACAAATACACCACATTCTCACTCCCTATTTCCCTTCCTTTCTCTCTGTAAACCCACAACCACTCGTCACTCGCCTACCCGACACACTCACAACTCCCCCCCCCCCCTACTTGACCACTCCCCTCCTCACCCCTCCCCTCCTCCACCAATCCCCTCTTCCACCCCTCCCCTTCTCAACCACTTCAATCCTTCCCCAATCCCCATTGCATACTTTACTTCTCATTTCCCTTCGTTTCCCTCCGATAACCCCATCCCCCACTGACCCCAGCTCTCTAATCCTCCTTACCTCCTGAATATTTCAGTTTTGCTATGTAAACTTATTGTTTCTGTTATATTGAAAGCATTGTTACTTTACACTTGCAATGATTTCATGTACAGCTGTATAACTTTGTCAATGTACTGTTTTTTATTTCTTGGCCGAATAAATAATAATAATAATAATACGTTTGAGGCAATTAAAGATTCAAATGATTTATCCCCGCTGGACAGTTTGCAAGGCTTTGACGGAACTAGAGTTTGGTCAATTCAGGTCACTCCCCTTGTGGTCGGATTGATTTATGGATATGAACTAGTTCAGTCTTGGCTTGATACTATAACCTCAATTTGAGCACTCAGCCAGTCTCACTTTCGCTTGAGCAGCCGATCTGTTTAGCTGTAGAAATTTCGTCTTGCAAAAAATTGCCAATAAGTTCGCCAAATATTGGCGTAAATGTGCCCCGTACCAGGTCGAAGCGACGGGTTGCCTCCGGGCCGGTGGATGGAGCCAAGCGGCCGCAAGGACGGCCTCGATCATTCGTCCTCTCGGCAGGATGCTGTGGCCAGTCGACGCGATGCGAGTTCAGTCGAGCCATGGAATGCACCGACGGCAGCGGGTATTGCATACCTGTTGGATACGGCAGGCCCTGTCAGCAGCGACGGAGGCCCAATTGTTGCACCATCCACCATCGGTCGGTCCGGAGGTGACTCGTCCACGACTTTGGAGTCGGGTAAGTCTAGTGTGGCTATTAATGCTGAGGAATCAACCCCTCAACCAATTATTACCACTAGTCAGTGGCGTACCTGGCATACCTCGTCAGGGGGGGGCAAGCGATTTGGACGAGCAAGGGGGGGGGGAGGGGATGTGTGGCTGTGGAAAACTGGAAATGGGTGAAGGGGTAATAGGGGGTGTCCCAATAACACAGTAGGGATTTTGTTGATATTAGTATTTGTGATAGGGTGATTGTATATCTTTGGTCTATTTTGATTTAAAAGAAGGAATTACCATTTTAAAAGAATGTTAAATGTGTTGAATTTTGACAAAATCAGTGGTTAACGTATCACTGGTAATGACAATGTTTCTATTAACCTACTTCTATTATTCCTCTTTGAAGAAGCTTTTGACATATTATGTTCCCAATTCTGCATATTTGGAGATGTAAACAAGTGTATTTGACAATGAATTGAATTGTATTGATTTGCATTTGTTTCATTTCCACATGCACAATTAAAATTTTAAAAGAATATTCAGAATATGCATCTATTCACTCATTGAAAATAAATGTAGTAATAAAAAGTAAGAAAAAAATGAAACAGTAAAATGATATATCACTAGATATAAGAGAAATCACTCACTGGGAGGAATGTCAGAAGGTTGAGGGGTGGGGTCCGGGGCCCGCTTAAGGGCCCGGAAAATTTTTTGGATTGTATATGCTTTGCGGTGCAATCTGAGGCGATTGCTGGCCACTTTCCTGCAAGTTTTTTTGAAAAAATGTAAAATAAATATATGGAGATAAAATGGAGAATTATGGAGATTATAATAGAGAATGTATATATATATAAATATATATTACATATACGTTTTGTGAGGAATGTGGGGCACACCCCGAATTTGAAAATGTGAGCGCGGGGCGCGAAGCCTTTTCGGCGTGGGGTCCGGGGCCCGCTTAAGGGCCCCGGGAAATTTTGGATTCTATTATGCTTTGTGGTGCAGTCTGAGGCGATTCCTGGCCTCTTTCCTCGGATTGTTTCAGCAAAAGTTTTCAAGATTATATGGAGATAAAATGAAGAATTACGGAGATTATAAATATATTATAAATATATGAATGTGGGCCACACCCAAAACTAGAGCATGCGAGAAAATAAATATATTTAGCAAAACTGTCGCCAAAAAAATGAGCTTTCGGACAATGTCCTAGCTTGGGTTAGACAAACCATAGCTCCATGGACAAACCAACCAACTAACATTCTTACACAAGGTCATTAACAACATAAACATTCATCCAGATATACTGCAATAAAAGGGTAATTGGCAATTAGGGGACATTACTGCCAATTCAATGACTACATGTCAACCAGGCGCGGGGTTATTTATCGAACCTCGATGCCAGGCCTTCAGGTTGTCTTCTGCGGATAACACCAATGTCCAGCCTCCTCGACCTCTGCGAGTAGAGACCCTGAGAGGGCTTCATGATATGTGCATGGAGTAATTGAACGGGTGCGGGTCGCAAACTGGGGTTCCATGGATTGATAACCCTTTTTTGTCAGTATTATTTTATGCCAAAAATTAGACACAGCAGATCATCCGATCCGATCCTCCTCCTTTCCTTTTCCCTCACATCCCCCTCTTTACCCTCACCCCCGTTTTTTGTATTACTCATTTTACCCGGGGGGCACGTGCCCCCGCCAACCCCCCCCCCCCCCCCCCCCCCCCTCCTCTCAATGGAGGCCCTAAGTTCTTTGCTTTTCTTTGCTTTTTCCCCCTGATTTTCAATAGCACTTATTATAGGTCCCGTTATACCCAAAATCAAAGAACTGCTATTAACTTATACACTATAAAGAACTGGTACAGTTTGTTTCCTAGTTCCTTGACCTGGTTTTGAAAATGGCACATGCGCACAACCTTATGTCGCTTTACACAATGGCCGAAACAGCGGTGAAATCGCGCGCCACTAGACAGTTAGCATGCCGATTTTCATCATTTTTGTAGCGCTGAAAGTCAAAATTGTGTGTGAAATTACAGTGAATGCCCGTTTTGAAAATAAATGCATATGGCCTACCTATTCCAAACGCCGTTAACAGTGAACTGTCGGTTGGTTATTGGTAGAAAGTGGGGGGGCAAAATAGATACCTTTTCAAAAGTGGGGGGAAACCGCCCCCCGGCCCCCCCCCCCCCCCCCCCCCCCCCCCCGGTTCCGCCGCCCTTGGATGGTGCTCATTTTCCATTGACTATTTTTGGATTGTAATTTTATTGTGGGATCAGTTTAATTTGAGGGGAAGCAAGGTTCTAAGAACCTAAGTATCTTCCATTCGGTGGGGTCTAGACATGCCCAGTTATGATAATTGGCCTTTACCATGCTGGGAAAAAATCACGCCGGCCGGCTGGCCGGCCTACGAATCCTAGCGCGCGCCGCTCCTGACCGGGGGCGGGCGGCGCAGCCTAGCCTAGGCCCCGTGCTCATAACATTGTAGGCGTCTGTATGCAGGTCGTTGTACTAGCAATCGACGATCTCGTGCTGGCGTACTACGTATGAAGCTTGAAGTACATAGTTCATGCAAAATGATGCAACCCCCTTCCCCTCCGTCAGTTTGGTGTTTGCTTGTGATAGTGATTACCTTTTTTTTATTTATATTTATTTTTTTTGCTTGTCAATCAGACGTTGAGACATTGGTCTACCTTTCAGCCATTTGTATTGAAATTGCTCTTACGACTATTTTTTTTTTTGGTCACTCGTCAGGGGGGGCAGACTGCCCCCCTGCCCCCCCCCCCGTAGGTACGCTACTGCCACTAGTGTTCAGTATATTTGCACGTGCGTCACCAACTGTGACAATAATTGCTGTTTGCGTAACCAACTGTGACAATGTTGCTGAATAATTGCTGTTTGCGTCACAAACTGTGACAATTTTGCTGAATATAATTGCTGTTGGCGTCACTAACTGTGACAATACTGCTGTTCCCCGACATCAGCTTCGGTCGGGAATAAACTGTGATAATTGCGTAACATCATTTGAGCAGTGGACATCTGCCTTTTTGGTTTTGCCTTCGATATACTGTCTTGATGCGCCAACCTGGCCGGGCACGCCAATTTCTCAAATATTGCCGGTGGTCAACAATAACTGTGCAAGGAATTTAATCGCGGGAAATGCCTCCGGCCCAATTCCCGGTTTGCGCACCGTTGCTCCACCTGTCAAATATTCGGCCACCAGCAGCCCGCTGTCGAGACAATCGTCAGTCCAGCGAGCCAGGGCGCATGCCGGCAGCTAGCGCAAATACCAGTAAACCTGGGTTATGTGTTGCCATTCTTGCGCGTTTACAATTACACCAGTTTTGATGAAGCTATAGAGATGGTATCCAATTTTGCTCAGGGTGCAGTTATGGCCAACTCGGATAATAAATCGGCTTTTCGATTACTCCCTGTTCACCCGGATGATTTCGATTCGCTATGGTTTTCCCCTAATGGCCAAATATAATTATGATACATGTATGCCGATGGGGTGCACCATCTCATGTGTCACTTTTGAACGTTTTACTTAGCACTTTCATTGCGTACTGTACTCGTATTCGTAAGGTGGCTAACTCCCAACACATTGTGCATTATCTTGAGGATTTCTTGTTTGTAAGTGCTGGCCATTCTGAGGGATGCGCGTTCCCTCCAATAATTCCGGGTGGTGTGTGAGCGGTTCGGGGTCCCCCTTGCTGAATATAAAACTGAAGGGCCAGCCACGAGCCTTGCTTTCTTGGGTTTAGCAATTGACACTGTTACCCAACAGATACGTGTTCCCTGACAAGTTAGTTGCGTTACACAGTAAGCTATTTTAATTATTTGGATTATGGTAATTGCAGATCTGTGTCACAAACTTCATCATTGCTAAATTTAATTGCTGTTTGCGTCACAAACTGTGACAATATTGCTGAATATAATTGCCGTTTGCGTCACCAACTGTGACAATATTGCTGAATATAAATACGGTTTGCGTCACCAACTGTGACAATGTTGCTGAATATAATTATTGTTTGCGTCACCAACTGTGACAATTGCTAAATAGAATTGCTGTTTGCGTCACCAACTGTGACAATATTGCTAATATAATTGCTGTTTGAGTCACCAACTGTGACAATATTGCTGATTATCGCCCTTGCCCCTCGCATGCGTTTATTATATTAGCGGGCATTGCGTCTTTTCCAATGGTTTAGTGCAAACCATGGGTTTGCTGCCGCTAGGTGCCCTTCCCTGCAGCATCTAGTCTAGTTTTCGCATTCATTAGCCTACTTCCTATGTTTCTAGTATTTCTTCTAAATTGCAATTGCTGAGTTCAGGGTCTTTTGCGAGACGCCCTTGCCCCTCGCACGCGTTTATTATATCAGCGGGCTTTGCGTCTTTTCCAATGGTTTAGTGCAAACCATGGGTTTGATGCTGCTATAGGTGCCCCGCCCAGCAGTAGCAAGTTCAGTTTTTGCATTCATTACTTCCTATGTATCTGGTATTTCTTCGAAATTGCAATTGCTGAGTTACCCCGATGTGTGTACAAATAAGTTTGAACGACCACAGTTCACAGCGGTCATTCGCAGTGCACTTGACTTTGTAGGGCTTCATGGTGACAGATTTACAGCCCGTTCATTTTGCATTGGCGCAGCGACTGCTGCAATTTAACTACTAATGATGAGTATTAGTACTGATGGGTTCTTAATTTGTTTTATCTTTCTCAAATTGCATGAGCTTTTATCCCTGACAAGCCGACTCTGGGGGTAATTGGCGACGAGTTAGTTAATTGGTGCGCCCGAGTTAATTGGTGCGCCCGAGTTGCACGGTCGTCGCCCTGGGTGGAGTGGCTCCACCAGCTGGCCCACATCAACTGGATTGGACGTCTGGGACTGACGATGGACCAGTACCCCGGTTTCTGATGGAGGCTTGTTCGGCCGCTGTCGAATTGCCGGACTTTGTAATCATTCAGGTCGGGACCAATGACCTGGTATCACGCTGATGGCTTCCACCTAACTTATGAAGGTTGCTCTGTTTTTCTGAGCAACCATTGTCACGCCCCATTCATTCTGAGGCTATTTGGCGGCGGTCATGTTGCGATCCTCCTTTCGCAACATGTCCGTTTGGCGAAAATTGCATTCCAATAGCGCAAATAGGCCTCAAAGATTGGCCAATAAAACCTTAATTTAAGAGGCTTCAGGGAATTTGCGGCAAAAGCACTTAACCCTCTTTCTTTGTCGGTTCCAAGATGAAATCGGAACACGGTAGTTACAGTCCCTATATCTTTACCACAATCAATGATTGATATTTTGATTATTGCATTTCTTACTTATTGCCGACGATGATAATAGCCTATGGTATTGAGTAATGGTTTTATATCATATGGTTTGCATTGATAAACTGTTATAATATTGCTTGCTAATGAATATTGCATCGTATGGGCGGATGATGCTATTTGTATCTGAATTATTTGGATTATGGTAATTGCAGATCTGTGTCACAAACTGTGACATCATTGCTAAATTTAACTGCTGTTTGCATCACAAACTGTGACAATTTTGCTGTATATATATTGCTGTTTGCGTCACCAACGGTGACAATATTGCTGTTCCCCGACATCAGCTTCGGACGGGAACGAACTGTGATAATTGTGTAATATAATATTGCTCTCCTGTGCTACCCGCTTCGGGCTCGGACAAACTGTCATTACATTGCTTGCATTGCTGTCCCGTGCTATCATAGCTTCAAGCTGGGACAGCGCTTACAACAATAAACGGCTGCTCAGGCAACACGCAACAAAATACATTACGAGTGCTCGATCCTGTATGTCCAGTCTTGTCACATGTGGGTATAATACTCTTGGTTTAAACTACTCTTGTGACGTCACTCTATTCAGAAAAGTGTAGATTATTTTAAAGAATGTACAGTTAACTGTACATTCTTTTAAGAATTAACAGTAAAAGAACGACTCAATGGACACAGAAATAATTGCTATTGATATATTTATTACAACTTAGTAAGAGCTATGTCGACAATTTCTCTAGAGCTCTCAACAGTTGTCTTGGAGGTCTCTTTGCTGTGTCGACGCCCTTATGCAGTTTTCAGCCCGGCTGACTGCTCTTCTATGGTCCTCACTGGTTCTGGCCACCGAAGCCCTTGTTGTAGAGGCGAGATGCTGCCATGCTCGATCGTATGGAGTGGTTCGTCCAAAAACATTGTTGCACAGATTTTCCACAACCTGGGATATCAACAATAACAAAAATCTAATAAAATGGATGCGCCAACCCGCATGTAACAAATTGCATCAAGGTTTTTCTTAAACATTCAAAAATGAAAATGGCCCAAGACCTTATTACGACTAAGAAAACAAATGGGGAGGATAAACCTTTTCATTAGCAAGGTCGAAGCGATGGTTTGCGATTTAAAATATGTACATGTAATAGAAATTGATTTCTTGTAAATGGGAATAATTTTCGACGGAGATAGGCCACAGTTATGTCAAACGTTTGAAGGTTCTAAAATGTTCTACTAATGCCCAACTTTAAAAGGCCTGGTATACGTACAACACGTAAATGTACTTTTACATTCGCTAACTCACGCATGCTGTCCTGTCGTATACCCGTGTAGCAAAAACGACCGAAAAACCAACAGAAATTTGTTTTGTTCCGAGTCTGGTTTGACATGTGATAATGAAACCGTTCAGAGTTTAACAAAAGGCTGGTATGCTTTCGACACGGAATAATGACTACTGACGCCAAGTTATTTACATCATAAAAAAGGGCTAAAAATAATAAGCCAAAATGAGCTGCTGAGAGCCAAGCCAAATGTTGGGAATAAAAAGTTTATTTTACCTTTTCTTGCTTATTTTCCATCCTTTCCTGATCTGTTACAAGGGGTCCAAATCAGCCACGAGTGTAGGAAGTTTCTTCACCTCTGAATCTGCCGCTTTAGTATAAATCCTTATTGGAGTATAAATCCTCAGTGGAGTATAAATCCTCAGTGGAGTGTAAATCCTCAGTGGAGTGTAAATCCTCAGTGGAGTGTAAATCCTCAGTGGAGTGTAAATCCTCAGTGGAGTGTAAATCCTCATTGGAGTGTAAATCCTCATTGGAGTGTAAATCCTCATTGGAGTGTAAATCCTCATTGGAGTGTAAATCCTCATTGGAGTGTAAATCCTCATTGGAGTGTAAATCCTCATTGGAGTGTAAATCCTCATTGGAGTGTAAATCCTCATTGGAGTGTAAATCCTCATTGGAGTGTAAATCCTCATTGGAGTGTAAATCCTCATTGGAGTGTAAATCCTCATTGGAGTGTAAATCCTCATTGGAGTGTAAATCCTCATTGGAGTGTAAATCCTCATTGGAGTGTAAATCCTCATTGGAGTGTAAATCCTCATTGGAGTGTAAATCCTCATTGGAGTGTAAATCCTCATTGGAGTGTAAATCCTCATTGGAGTGTAAATCCTCATTGGAGTGTAAATCCTCATTGGAGTGTAAATCCTCATTGGAGTGTAAATCCTCATTGGAGTGTAAATCCTCATTGGAGTGTAAATCCTCATTGGAGTGTAAATCCTCATTGGAGTGTAAATCCTCATTGGAGTGTAAATCCTCATTGGAGTGTAAATCCTCATTGGAGTGTAAATCCTCATTGGAGTGTAAATCCTCATTGGAGTGTAAATCCTCATTGGAGTGTAAATCCTCATTGGAGTGTAAATCCTCATTGGAGTGTAAATCCTCATTGGAGTGTAAATCCTCATTGGAGTGTAAATCCTCATTGGAGTGTAAATCCTCATTGGAGTGTAAATCCTCATTGGAGTGTAAATCCTCATTGGAGTGTAAATCCTCATTGGAGTGTAAATCCTCATTGGAGTGTAAATCCTCATTGGAGTGTAAATCCTCATTGGAGTGTAAATCCTCATTGGAGTGTAAATCCTCATTGGAGTGTAAATCCTCATTGGAGTGTAAATCCTCATTGGAGTGTAAATCCTCATTGGAGTGTAAATCCTCATTGGAGTGTAAATCCTCATTGGAGTGTAAATCCTCATTGGAGTGTAAATCCTCATTGGAGTGTAAATCCTCATTGGAGTGTAAATCCTCATTGGAGTGTAAATCCTCATTGGAGTGTAAATCCTCATTGGAGTGTAAATCCTCATTGGAGTGTAAATCCTCATTGGAGTGTAAATCCTCATTGGAGTGTAAATCCTCATTGGAGTGTAAATCCTCATTGGAGTGTAAATCCTCATTGGAGTGTAAATCCTCATTGGAGTGTAAATCCTCATTGGAGTGTAAATCCTCATTGGAGTGTAAATCCTCATTGGAGTGTAAATCCTCATTGGAGTGTAAATCCTCATTGGAGTGTAAATCCTCATTGGAGTGTAAATCCTCATTGGAGTGTAAATCCTCATTGGAGTGTAAATCCTCATTGGAGTGTAAATCCTCATTGGAGTGTAAATCCTCATTGGAGTGTAAATCCTCATTGGAGTGTAAATCCTCATTGGAGTGTAAATCCTCATTGGAGTGTAAATCCTCATTGGAGTGTAAATCCTCATTGGAGTGTAAATCCTCATTGGAGTGTAAATCCTCATTGGAGTGTAAATCCTCATTGGAGTGTAAATCCTCATTGGAGTGTAAATCCTCATTGGAGTGTAAATCCTCATTGGAGTGTAAATCCTCATTGGAGTGTAAATCCTCATTGGAGTGTAAATCCTCATTGGAGTGTAAATCCTCATTGGAGTGTAAATCCTCATTGGAGTGTAAATCCTCATTGGAGTGTAAATCCTCATTGGAGTGTAAATCCTCATTGGAGTGTAAATCCTCATTGGAGTGTAAATCCTCATTGGAGTGTAAATCCTCATTGGAGTGTAAATCCTCATTGGAGTGTAAATCCTCATTGGAGTGTAAATCCTCATTGGAGTGTAAATCCTCATTGGAGTGTAAATCCTCATTGGAGTGTAAATCCTCATTGGAGTGTAAATCCTCATTGGAGTGTAAATCCTCATTGGAGTGTAAATCCTCATTGGAGTATAAATCCTCATTGGAGTATAAATCCTCATTGGAGTATAAATCCTCATTGGAGTATAAATCCTCATTGGAGTATAAATCCTCATTGGAGTATAAATCCTCATTGGAGTATAAATCCTCATTGGAGTATAAATCCTCATTGGAGTATAAATCCTCATTGGAGTATAAATCCTCATTGGAGTATAAATCCTCATTGGAGTATAAATCCTCATTGGAGTATAAATCCTCATTGGAGTATAAATCCTCATTGGAGTATAAATCCTCATTGGAGTATAAATCCTCATTGGAGTATAAATCCTCATTGGAGTATAAATCCTCATTGGAGTATAAATCCTCATTGGAGTATAAATCCTCATTGGAGTATAAATCCTCATTGGAGTATAAATCCTCATTGGAGTATAAATCCTCATTGGAGTATAAATCCTCATTGGAGTATAAATCCTCATTGGAGTATAAATCCTCATTGGAGTATAAATCCTCATTGGAGTATAAATCCTCATTGGAGTATAAATCCTCATTGGAGTATAAATCCTCATTGGAGTATAAATCCTCATTGGAGTATAAATCCTCATTGGAGTATAAATCCTCATTGGAGTATAAATCCTCATTGGAGTATAAATCCTCATTGGAGTATAAATCCTCATTGGAGTATAAATCCTCATTGGAGTATAAATCCTCATTGGAGTATAAATCCTCATTGGAGTATAAATCCTCATTGGAGTATAAATCCTCATTGGAGTATAAATCCTCATTGGAGTATAAATCCTCATTGGAGTATAAATCCTCATTGGAGTATAAATCCTCATTGGAGTATGTCCCAAAATACTGGTTTGAATCGCCATCAAATAAATTGGCGAGTCAGTTCTTGAGGTGACACAACATATCTCGTATACATATAACGTATTCCTACTCAAGAATATGTACGTATCATCACTGGAAGACTTTTTAGCGGAGTTAGCCGAGACACACCCGACGCACAAGAACGTATAGCATCAAATGACTTCGATGTCGAATGTACTGGGCATTTTAAACACCCTCATTTTACCCAACCTTTATTCAATTGTTTGGTTACGCAACACGGAGACCAGACAGGACAAAGCTTTCACGTTCCTTAGTAATAGTAGCTTGTACCACTGAAAAATAGACTTAATACATCTCATACTTTAAAGCATTAGTAAGAATTGACACTTGATGTTCCTTTTAAATGTTGACAATGGGTGTAAAAGGGACGTAGTTTAAGTCGGAGAAACGACTCAAAAGGTGGACATTCTTTGATTCAAATTGGGCTCGGACGCTGCGCGTCCTCGTCCATTCGAATCAAAGAATGCCCACTTTTTCGTCATTTCTCCTTAACAGAATATATTTATAGGCCTATGCCTACTTTAATAGACTGGAACCAAAAGGCTAATTACTAATATCTATTACTAGATCATTGCTGTTTTTATCCTAATATTTTATTTTTTTCTAATAAGTTATGTGTACACATTTGTATAACAAGTTCGCGTTGAATAAATATAGACCTAACGTTAACTGTTTTAAGCCGACCTACTTGTGAAATGAAATTTCTTTTTCTCTTGACTTAAATGCCATCTGTATGTCTCCGGTCACTTTACTGCTGCGCAGACCTTAACCATTGTTCTATGTATTTCAAACAACTCGATGCAAAATCCTATTTTTTTTTCTTGAAAAGTGATAACGTAAAGAAACAAGTTTACCACTTAAAAAAAAAATTCCGTAGGATTGTGCACAAACGCAGTCGCGTCACGTTCGTTTTTTACCCTTTCAAAAACAAGCGCAGGCACGCCATTTATACCCCAGTCACAATTAAAGCGGAGCCCGGGCGGCGTGTGCAATTTCTAGGCATCGGCCGGCGTGTAGAGGTCGGCGAAAGATCGTGCGATATGGCGGTCACAGTCACAATTAAAAGTGCCCCGTACGCTGCCATGACGGGGCCCAAGGGGTCGCCGACCGGCGATCGGCCGACTTTCTTGGAAATGGGGTCGAATTATTGGCCCGTTTATCGGCCGGTGTCCGGTAGGCACTCGTCCGGTGACCTGCTTATGTCCTTGCGATACCCCTGCGGTATCCGGCAGGGTGCCAACCAATTCGTACAGGTCGTACGGCGGCCGGACGGGCATCTGTAGTGTGCCTGTCGAGTGGCCAGCGATCAACGGCCGGCGGCAGAAGCTCTCATCTGACCTTCTTAATGGCCCTGTCACACTAGAACGTTTTAGGCCAACGCGTGAGTAGCGCGTTAAAAATATGCTGGCAAACGCTGAACTTTCACAGAAAAAGTCAAGTGGAACCGTGATTTCAGCGTGTCCATAACGCGTTAATAACGGGTTCATAGCGTTCGCCAGCGCGTGAATAACGCGTTAGTAACGCGCTCGACGACTGATGAACGACTGCCCAGCGCGTGAGTAGCGCGGTCCAACGCGCGCCAGCGTACGGCAACGAACACATGATTAGTTGTACAAAAAGATGACGCGCTACTACAGTAATGGCCCTGTCACACCAGAACGTTTTAGGCCAACGTGTTGAAATTTCGGCAACACGCGGGTAAACGCTGACCAACGCTGAAATCACGGTTCCACTTGACTTTTTCTTTTTCGTATCAACTATTTTTAACGCGCTACTCATGCATTGGCCTAAAACGTCCTGGTGTGGCAGGGCCATAACCAGCGTGTCGCAAGCGTACGCCGGCGTACGCCAGCGTGTGAATAGCGGGTTGATAACGATCGTCTAGCGTGTTCGACGCGTGAGTAACGAATCTAAAACGCGCCGCCAGCGTGTGCAGTCACACGCTGGCAAACGCTGGAAAT
The DNA here is from genome assembly GCA_037893245.1 of Crossaster papposus. Lineage (NCBI taxonomy): Eukaryota > Metazoa > Echinodermata > Asteroidea > Velatida > Solasteridae > Crossaster > Crossaster papposus. The sequence continues at coordinate 483,492 of JBAIAA010000067.1, read as the reverse complement.
TGTAGCTATTTTGAAGAAAAAAAATCAGCGTGTCCCAGCGTGTGAGTAACGCGCTCATCGTGTTGCTAACGCTGGCCTAGCGTTGGTTAGCGTTTTCCAGCGTGTTGCCAAAATTACAACACGCTACTCACGCGTTGGCCTAAAATGTTCTGGTGTGACAGGGCCATTAAATAAGAAAATGCCGTTGATACCTCCACAACGCTTGCGGGCACCTGCACAGCGCGTGTAGGTCGCCCGGTTGAGGGAGAGGTTGGCGTTTGCACGCTATACCGCTACAACCTGGTTCTTGTTGCATTAGTGGCTAAAGAAGAGATGTAGTACTTGCACTATGAAACTTGTGTGATAAACTGTGTGTAGATGTAGATGAGCCGCTTTTTTTACCCTGCGAGCCCCGGCCGATGCATGACCGATTTCAGACTGGGCGCCGGCAGGGCGCCGTCTGGCCCCGGCCGATTTCCGGCCAGGCACCGCCAAGTCGGCCGGACGCCTGGCGGGACCCGGCCGGCGTGTGGGCGGCGCCTGGCCGATATATTGATTGTCTGGGTTGTCCAAAAATTTGGCTCGGCGCCCGCCCGACGTGTGCGATGCCCTGCCGGACATCGGCTAGGCATCGACCGATTTATTGGCGATCAGTTTGCGATGCGAAACGCCGCACCAGGTTTTAATTCCGAGTTAAAAGTAACTCGATGCCCGCCCGATGCCAAAAAATGACCCGGCAGCCGCAAGGAGTCCCGTGGGGCCCCGGCCGAAAATGCCTAGAAATCCGCCGCAAACTAATCGCAAACCCATCGCAAGCCAATTGTGACTGGGGTATAATACCACAGTCACAATTAAAGCGGAGCCCGGGCGGCGTGTGCGATTTCTAGGCATCGGCCGGCGTGTAGAGGTCGGCGAAAGATCGTGCGATATGGCGGTCACAGTCACAATTAAAAGTGCCCCGTACGCTGCCATGACGGGGCCCGGGGGGTCGCCGACCGGCGATCGGCCGACTTTCTTGGAAATGGGGTCGAATTATTGGCCCGTTTATTGGCCGGTGTCCGGCAGGCACTCGTCCGGTGCCCTGCTTATGTCCTTGCGATACCCCTGCGGTATCCGGCAGGGTGCCAACCAATTCGTACAGGTCGTACGGCGGCCGGACGGGCATCTGTAGTGTGCCTGTCGAGTGGCCAGCGATCAACGGCCGGCGGCAGAAGCTCTCCTCTGACCTTCTTAATGACCCTGTCACACTAGAACGTTTTAGGCCAACGCGTGAGTAGCGCGTTAAAAATAGTTGATATGCTGGCAAACGCTGAACTTCCACAGAAAAAGTCAAGTTGAACCGTGATTTCAGCGTGTCCATAACGCGTTAATAACGGGTTCATAGCGTTCGCCAGCGCGTGAATAACGCGTTAGTAACGCGCTCGACGACTGATGAACGACTGCCCAGCGCGTGAGTAGCGCGGTCCAACGCGCGCCAGCGTACGGCAACGAACACGTGATTAGTTGTACAAAAAGATGACGCGCTACTACAGTAATGGCCCTGTCACACCAGAACGTTTTAGGCAAACGTGTTGAAATTTTGGCAACACGCGGGTAAACGCTGACCAACGCTAGGCCAGCGTTCGCAACGCGCTGAGCGCGTTACCCACACGCTGGAACACGCTGTCACACGCTGAGACAAAAATACGTTTTTCAACATACCTAAACAAATTGAGCGTTTGCCAGCGTGTGACTGCACACGCTAGCGGCGCGCAAGAAGGCCGTTACTTACGCGTCGAACGCGCTAGACGATCGTTACCAACCCACTACTCTCACGCTGGCGACCCGCTGTCGTATTTTTTATATAAATCAGTGATGCGTTCATTACACGCTGAGCGCGTTCCTCACACGCTTCTTACGCGCCGGCATACGCTATGAACCCGTTATCAACCTGTATGAACATGCTGAAATCACGGTTCCACTTGACTTTTTCTGTGAAAGTTCAGCAATTGCCAGCGTATCAACTATTTTTAACGCGCTACTCATGCATTGGCCTAAAATGTCCTGGTGTGGCAGGGCCATAACCAGCGTGTCGCAAGCGTACGCCGGCGTACGCCAGCGTGTGAGTAGCGGGTTGATAACGATCGCCTAGCGTGTTCGACGCGTGAGTAACGAATCTAAAACGCGCCGCCAGCGTGTGCAGTCACACGCTGGCAAACGCTGGAAATTATAGCTATCTTGATTTTAAAAAAATTCTCAGCGTATGAAAGCGTGTCCCAGCGTGTGAGTAACGCGCTCATCGTGTTGCTAACGCTGGCCTAGCGTTGGTTAGCGTTTGCCAGCGTGTTGCCAAAATTACAACACGCTACTCACGCGTTGGCCTAAAATGTTCTGGTGTGACAGGGCCATTAAATAAGAAAATGCCGTTGATACCTCCACAACGCTTGTGGGCACCTGCACAGCGCGTGTAGGTCGCCCGGTTGAGGGAGAGGTTGGCGTTTGCACGCTATACCGCTACAACCTGGTTCTTGTTGCATTGGTGGCTTTTTTTACCCTTCGAGCCCCGGCCGATGCATGACCGATTTCAGGCTGGGCGCCGGCAGGGCGCCGTCTGGCCCCCGGCCAATTTCCGGCCAGGCACCGCCAAGTCGGCCGGACGCCTGGCGGGACCCGGCCGGCATGTGGGCGGCGCCTGGCCGATATATTGATTGTCTGGGTTGTCTAAAATTTGGCTCGGCGCCCGCCCGACGTGTGCGATGCCCTGCCGGACATCGGCTAGGCATCGACCGATTTATTGGCGATCAGTTTGCGATGCGAAACGCCGCACCAGGTTTTAAGTCCGAGTTAAAAGTAACTCGATGCCCGCCCGATGCCAAAAAATGACCCGGCAGCCGCAAGGAGTCCCGTGGGGCCCCGGCCGAAAATGCCTAGAAATCCGCCGCAAACTAATCGCAAACCCATCGCAAACCCATCGCAAGCCAATTGTGACTGGGGTATAAGACGCGGTGTCCTATCCATCGTCGGCGCGGCGTTGATCGATCCCCTGGGGTGCGTTCCACTCACGCGAACGTTGGCCAACGTTGGCCAACGTTAGCGTTGTTCGCTTGAGTGGAACGCAATGTGCGCCAAGTTATGTTGGCTAACGTTAGCGAAAACGGCGAACGACATTCCGAGCTGTTCGCTGTTGGCCAGTGACGTATTTTAAAGATGGCGAAGAGGTTAGCAGACGGCAGTGTTCTTTTCACGGTTTTGATTTACGTTTCATACTTTTCGTTATAAATGGTAGATTGTTTTGAGCAGTTACAGGGATCTTTTCAAGACAAATAATGAGTTGGACAAAAAGCAGCCAACCAAACGATGTCACTGTCACTGGGCGCCGCCATTTTTAAAACGTAGTTTTTAAAAATATCGTTCCACTTCAACTAACGCAAACTCAAAACGTAGGCGAACGTTCGCGTAAACAGTTCGCGTAAAGGCCGGTTCATACTTCACGCGAAAGCGATTGCGATACGAATTTGACGTCACGAAGCATTTGCTGCGAACATTCGCCCAAGTTGAAATGTGTTCAACTTTTGCGATTTCGCATCGCGAAAACTCAACAATTCGGGGGCGCGTTTGCTTTCGCGGGGAGTACTATTTGCACTGCAGCGCGTGAGGGCGCAAGATAAGAGACTGTCAGTGTTAAGTCTGGTTTCGTCATGGCTGGACGTTCCATGTCTTCGCGTCTGTCCAGTCCGATGGCCACCCGGGCCGTGTTTTACACCGCGGCATTGCAGCAATCCAGGATTCAAGAGAGATCATTTCTGGGAAGGTTTTCCATCCCAGTAAAAGTCAATCGCGCTTGTGTTTGCGAGATTGCACACCCGTGCTAGTTTGAGGACTCTTTCTTGGATTGTATGGAGAAATGAGGTAGGATCAAACCACTTATTTGATTTGGCGCAGCTGAAACTGAAGAACCCTCCTCGAAAAGGGGCGTGTCGAAATGGTTTATGGAGCCGATCTCTGAGATAATTGTATTCTTATAAACGCGCAGCTATTCTTGTTTTACCTCACGTTTTGCCTTTGCTTCGGCAGAGTTTGGAATATGTCCCCAGGGTGCACTAGCATGTAGGTTTGAAGCTTGCCATGCTTGACGGCATAGAGCCTTCGTACCGAAGACCACAATTTGCGCGATAGGGAGTGGCCGCACTGATGCGTGGCAATGGAATGTGAGAGCACCACAATGGTCTATCCATCGCCCCGGTCGGCCTACTTGTTTAACAATAGGGCCAGGAATGTGGGTTTAATAACATAATTATTTTATTCGTGCTACTTAACGTTTGCATACGTTTTCAGCAATATATATATATTCACCAGTAAGAGGTACATCTCCTATTGCATTTTTTAAAATTCACATTTGCATTGAATTCATATAATGCATCTTTACGTATAAATTGCCATGCGAGGTGTACATGTCCAGTATAATGAAGTTGGTTACATAACAGGCATATGCCGGTGTATGGGCATCCCTATAGCACGCATGTTTGTGCAGCTGTTTGTACAGCTTTTTCTATGATGTCCCGCTGGACACCTGTCGGCTTTTGTTTCCAAATAAATGTCCCCGAAAAATTCACTTATTTAATTTCTGGTTTTGGTAAACGGGTCTGTTTCTCCGTATTGAAATACCGTATTGTGTTCTTTATGCAATCAGTGATCTTCTGTGATTTCTCTATTTCGGGGGGTGTTTTTCTACAAATCTGATTTTTAGGTTTAATTGAGACCTAGCGAGGATAGCAGTCTTATCGACCCCCTCCTGGTGTTAGCTGGGTATAATACACGTTTATTTACAAGGGCGACAAGCATTCCCTTCATAAACCTTTACCCAGCTGATTATAATGTATGTTCAGTTTTATTGGAATTCTGTGTTGAAATAATATATTTCCGCTACATATCTGTAGGAAAGCCCGTTTAATCTAAATGTTGGGACCCCGGTGCCATTTCATACTAGGGGAATGAAATTATGGAGGCTGGTGTGTGCTCTCGCATTGTGCCAGTCAGATTGCAGCGTAGTCATTAATGAGGTACGCTGCGAAGTTTTGTGCGGGTTGACGGCCTCGTAGCCGCACAATTTTACGAGGTTTTGTGTGCACGGAGGTGTGCCCCTCGGAATTAGGTCATGTTTTTTTTCCCCGAAATGTTAAACAAAAAACCAAATTAACGAGAATCGCGAAGTGTCTGTTTTTCAAATGACCTAATTCACGTGAATTATATTGTATACACGTGCGTGTTGTTGCATAACTTTGCTTTATGCTCACGTTTTGCATGTGATGCTTGTTTACGATAGTCAGAGCGCCACATGTTCTTGTCGAGCGCCTTTGCTCTGGTGTGGAGCAGGGGTTCCGACATGCGAATTACAGAGGTATCTTGAGTTTAATATAGCAACGCATGTTTGATCAAGGTGCTAGATTGTTTTGGTATTTGAGGACAGTAGAATTGAGGCATTTATGTGCTTTTTGAGCAGCATTATTTTTGTGAGCCTGCTTTCGGAATGGACGACATTTTAAGTGTTCGTAAGTGTTTGAGGTAAATAAAAGAACCACACATTTGAAAGATAGGTAACTAAATATATCTTGTTTGTCACCAAACTGTCGCATTCTTCTGCACAACTTTGTTTAGTAAAGTAAAAGGGTATGAAAACCTTTATGAATAATCTCACTAAACAATAAGACGATACTAGTATTATCAGCCTTTTTGTTGCATACAAATGTCGCAAAAATAATTAACGCAAGACACGCATACGTAGCAAATAAAGAAGAGCACTTCCGGAAGGCTCTGCACAGCTGACTGCCCTGACTGACAGTAAATTGACACCTCGAGCAGCCATGTATATTCATTGTAAATAGTTTAGTCTTGTGAATTCAACATTTATATCGATTCAAAGGAGGAACAGGGCATGCAGTCACAAAATCCCATTTGCGGATAAATAATTCAAATACTTTAGTTATGCTATGGCGATTATGAGCCACATTGCTTCTGAGGCGTTTAATCCCTTTTCTTGTGTAATTCTGTTATGTTTCGAGCGGGCTTACTTTTAACTGTGGTAATTATCAAAGCCTTGTTGTTTGTCTCAATGGCAGATGCATTGAATAGATGGAGCTGCAAACGGAGTCTTGGAGTCTTTTGCCTATAGTGATGCACACACATACATGTACATTGAATCATTGCCCGACAAGTAGTGCTGGTCGAGCAAGTCGCTTGATTTTGGTTGGGGAAATGTTAACTTCCAGATGTTAATTTGCAACATTACGTGCAGGGACGTAACATAACATACGGTTTTTTTCCCGTCGGGTTTAAAGTTGTGTAGTATTTGCACCACCGTTGTCGGAAAGTCTCTTTGCAGTCTCGAGTATAGCAACCCGTGAACGGACGTCTTTTTATCAGCTTAGCATAGTTCATTTGCGTTCATTTCGCTTGCCTATGATGGCCTATGTCGCCCGATAATAGAGTTGCGTGGAATACCGCCTTTTTATTTCGGTACAAACGCAGGTAGAAATAGTATTTGATGGCCAAAAGTCGGCCAGTCCGTCATTTTGCGAGTCGTGTCCAGTGACGGATATTTTCATATTGATAAAAAGGCATTTTAATATGAATTTGTTGTTGGTGCGGTCTATGCACCTCATATAGGTCAAAATATCATACTAAAGATAATTTTGATGAAATTGCAGACGACTGTATTATTATAAAATGTAAGTACAATGTTTCCTTTGTGTCTGATAGGAGATTTTAATGCCAGGTCAGGTAATCTAAATGACTCTGTAACATTAGATGATTCGGTCGCTCCTGTAGTTGGATTTGAGTTAGGAAATGACAGCTTATTTAGTGCCAAAAACGAATTATAATCTCTTGGTACATGTATATCAACGACCAGGTGTAACTCTGATTCTTGCCTAAATAATAACGGTTATAATCTCATCAACCTCTGTAAAAATCTTGATTTGCATATTGTTAATGTACGAACATGCAGATGGCGATTAAATCATAGGCAGGGTTACCTGCAGTAGTTCAAGCACGATTGACTATGTTATCGTTTCCACTGAGCTGTTCCCTCAAATTACAAATTATGCTGTTGGTAATTTCGATGGGTTCTTGTTGGTCAAACATAACCCAATTTCAGTTACCACTCAAGTTAAATATGTGTCATCAGCAGATCGATAGATGTAAGGAGCAAGTGCCAATTGTAGATACACAAACCACCACAAAAACTAATTGGGATTCGACTTTTTCTGTTTAATATAGAATGCATTTGATGAAGACGAAATTATGAAATTGCAAGCAAAAGTGGTAAAATATTAATCTCTGCAAATGGCACATTCTGATATGGATAACATCACAAGTGACTTGTGCGCTCAATTTTTGAATTCTGCTTTTCAAACTAGAATAAGTAAACAATGTAATATAAACCGTGGTTTAGCAGTGACCGCAAAAAAGCCAGATCTGAGTATTTAAAAACTAATATGAGATTAACAAAATCAATTCGCCTGAAGCTCAAGCCAAACTTAAATATGTTAGTAAAAAATATAAGAAGCTCATCAATAAACTAAACATGACTTTAGTAAAAACTCAATAATAAAATAAGGACACTTAGAGCACTAACCCAAAGGAGTATTGGACAATTATTAATGATGCCAGCAATCAGGGTAAAGATAAACTGAGAAATATTGCATTATAAGCATTATTTGAGTATTTTAAAAACTTGAGTTAGGTCCAACCGAAAAATATCATATCCAATGGCATTGATCCCAGAAAAATCGATCACTCGGTAAATGAGGAAACAAACAAGTGTTTCACTAGAATATGACATTTTGGTACAAATAAGGAAATCAGGAAATAATAAAGCTGCTGATGTTGATTTATTTATTAATGAATTTCTTAAACATAGTCCTGAGCCAATGATCACACTTTTTGTATCTCTGTTTAATTTGATATTAACTACTGGTTTAATCCCAACATAATGATGTATTGATGATGATCAAACCGATATGAAACAAAAAATTGTTCGCTTGGCGACACTGATAATTATAAAGGAATCACGCTGTTGAGCTGTTTGGGCAAGTTATTATCAGAGGCAGGGCCATGAAATATTGAGATTAATTTCCGTTTGCATGCCTAAAAACAGAGGCAGGGCCATGAATATTGTGATTAAAATATATGTTTGCTTGCCTGAAAACAGAGGCAGGGCCCAAAGTATTGAGTTTGCCTTGATTATTGTGATTGTATTCATGTTTGCATATCAGAAAACAGAGGTGGGTCCTTGATTATTGAGATTAGTGTTTTACTAAAAACGAAATTGTGGTTCAAATAAGAAAACAAAAAAATAATAAAGCTGCCGATGTTGATTTAATTATTAATAAATTTCTTAAACATTGCCCTGAGCCAATGATCACACTTATTGTATCTCTGTTTAACTTGATATTACATACCGGTTTAATCCCAACAGGTTGGTGTATTGGTATGATCAGACCGCTATATAAGAAAAATGATTCGCTTGGCGACACTGATAATTATAGAGGAATCACACTGTTGAGCTGTTTGGATAAATTATTATCAGAGAGGCAGGGCCATGAATATTGAGATTAAAATGTATGTTTGCTTGCCTGAAATCAGAGGCAGGGCCCGGAGTATTGAGTTTGTATTCCTGTTTGTTTGCCCGAAAACAGAGGTGGGGCCTTGAATATTGAGATTGTATTCCTGTTCGCATTTCAGAAAACAGAGGTATACGGGCCTTGAATGTTGTGATTGTATTCCTGTTTGCTCACTTGAAATCAGAGGTGGGCCTTGATTATTGCGATTGTATTCCTGTTTGCATATCAGATTGCAGAGGTGGGCCCTCGAATATTGAGTTTGTATTCCTGTTTGTATATCAGCAAACGGAGGTGGGGCCTTGACTATTGTGTTTGTATTCCTGTTTTGCATACCAGATAACAGAGGTGGGGCCTTGAATATTGAGATTGTATTCCTGTTTGCATATCAGACAACAGAGGTGGGCCCTCGAATATTGAGTTTGTATTCCTGTTTGCATTTTAGAAAACAGAGGTGGGCCCTTGAATATTGAGTTTGTATTCTGTTTGCATATCAGAAAACAGAGGTTGGCCCTTGAATTTTGAGATTTTATTCCTGTTTGCATATCAGAAAACAGAGGTGGGCCCTTGATTATTGAGATTGTATTCCTGTTTGCTTGTCGGAAAACAGAGGTGGGCCCTCGAATATTGAGTTTGTATTCCTGTTTGCATTTAGGCCCTTGAATATTGAGATTGTATTCCTGTTTGCATTTCAGAAAACGGAGGTGGGCTCTTGATTATTGAGATTGTATTCCTGTGCATTTCAAAAAACAGAGGTGGGGCCTTGAATATTGATATTATTTTCCTGTTTGCATGCCCGTCAACAGAGGTGGGGCCATAAATATAAATATTGTATTTTGTGGCCTCGACATGTAGGTCTATCCGCCCTCTCGCCACTCACAGTATCAAACTGCAACGTGCAACGTCCGGGAGCTGGTCCTGCAGAATCGAAATTTGCACTCCATAGCTCCCGCTTCGGCCGCCGATCCACGGAGGGAAAATTTGAGGAAATAAGGCGCATTGTGCATGCAACCCGGCGACGAGAAAAGTCCCACACGCAGCAGTTTTTTGTTCTGCGCATAAAGTTTGCGACTGTGTAAAGCTCATCTGCAAAATCAATTTATCAACTAAATAAACAGCGTTTAAGGTATGGGGAGGTCTTGTAGGTTTATTCAGAATGCATTCCCCAGTTCCACGCTATTTTGCTTCCCGTGTTCGTTTGGCGTCTGCAAGTCTATCGAGATGTTCCCGAAAGCGAGGTTGGAGTCTAAGTGAGGTGTGACGACACGAGACCCCAGCAATATGCCCGTCATCGACGCTCGTTGGCAACGTGATGCAGGGAATATGTGCTTGTAGGCCTATATTTTAGATATCTCAAAGGTCGTAATTGCGCCGGATGGTTCGAACTGTCGCTCATTAGGTAGTATTCCTCGCCCTAGTAACTACCAGCTTTTGTGGCCTCGACATGTAGGTCTATCCGCCCTCTCGCCACTCACAGTATCAAACTGCAACGTGCAACGTCCGGGAGCTGGTCCTGCAGAATCGAAATTTGCACTCCATAGCTCCCGCTTCGGCCGCCGATCCAGTTTGCTTCGACAGTTCGAATGGATGCGTACGCCCCCGTCGTCGATGGGTGACATACAATATAGGTTGGTTTTCTGTGCACGTATTTCCACCGCGTCGGTCGAAACGTTAGTATTTACGGCAAAGCGCCATCAGATGGGCGCGACGTTCGGTACGCGCGACGTTCGGTACGCGCGACGTTCGGTACGCGCGACGTTCGGTACGCGCGACGTTCGGTACGCGCGACGTTCGGTACGCGCGACGTTCGGTACGCGCGACGTTCGGTACGCGCGACGTTCGGTACGCGCGACGTTCGGTACGCGCGACGTTCGGTACGCGCGACGTTCGGTACGCGCGACGTTCGGTACGCGCGACGTTCGGTACGCGCGACGTTCGGTACGCGCGACGTTCGGTACGCGCGACGTTCGGTACGCGCGACGTTCGGTACGCGCGACGTTCGGTACGCGCGACGTTCGGTACGCGCGACGTTCGGTACGCGCGACGTTCGGTACGCGCGACGTTCGGTACGCGCGACGTTCGGTACGCGCGACGTTCGGTACGCGCGACGTTCGGTACGCGCGACTGAAATGTATCTCATTCATTCTTCCACGCTCATGAGCCACACATCTCACACAGTAAATACGTACAGATCGCTACCTCGAAGCGCAGATTGAAACACAAAGCCAGGTACACAGGCACGATCTACACGAATTTTTTGGGGGACGATGTCATTTTCTGCCATTTTCGTTCGAAAACAACACGATAAAACTCAAGGGGTTCACAGGCAGATTTTTTTTTAAATTCAGTATGTCACTGCTACATCCTTTTTTAACGTATCCATGGAAAAAAATGAGTGGGTTCGAAGCACGATTTTTCACAATTTATCGATTATTATTGCCCTTTTTAGGGGAGGTATTTGTTAACGTCGTTTGAGTATTTGTGCACAATCTCCACGCGCATCAACGGTACGTCAACGCTTAATTTTTTTCGACTGCTTTTTTTATTTTCAATACAATTTTTGTCATTGGATGATAAAAATTAAGGTAAATAACAACCTTTTACAACTACAAAGGACAAGATGTTAAGATTGGATGCCAAAAACTCTTTATTTTCGCGTGAGAAAATTGTTCCCCCCCTATTTTGAGAATGGACGGTACATCAGCGTTTCGCAATTACAGTCTCGAAGGCCCCCCCCCCCCCCCCCCCCCCCCCCCACCCCCCCCCCCCCCCCCCCCCCCCCCCCCCCCCCCCCCCCCCCCCCCCCCCCCCCCGGCGCGACGTTTGGTACGCGCGACGTTCGGTATGTGTGACGTGCCAAGGGTAACGTGCCAAGGGTAACGTGGTTTGGGTGAGGTTCGGGTGAGGTATTGCGAGAATGGGAGAGGCTTCGTATAGGCTTGGTTCGTAGCAGGGGGGGGGGGGGGGGGGGGGGGGGGGGGGGGGGGGGGGGGCGGAGGGGGGGGGGGGGGGGCCAACAAAGTGCGCCACCAACGTTGAAATGTATCTCATTCGTTCTTCCACTCTCATGAGCCACACATCTCACACAGTAAATACGTATAGATCGCTACCGCGAAGCGCACCGTTGAAACACGTACAAATTTGCTCCGCGCTCGCTCTCCGAATTCAGTGATTCATATAACGTCCGCAAAGCCAGGTACACAGGCACGATCTACACGAATTTGTTTTGGGGCGATGTCATTTTCTGCCATTTTCGTTCGAAAACAACACGATAAAACCATCGCAAGGGGTTCACAGGCAGATTTTTTTTTAAATTCAGTATATCACTGCTACATCCTTTTTAAACGTATCCATGGAAAAAAGTGAGTGGGTTCGAAGCACGATTTTTCACAATTTATCGATTATTATTGCCCTTTTTAGGGGAGGTATTTGTCAACGTCGTTTTAGTATTTGTGCACAATCTCTACGTGCATCAACGGTACGTCAACGCTTAATTTTTTTCGACTGCTTTTTTTTTATTTTCAATACAATTTTTGTCATTGGATGATAGAAATTAAGGTAAATAACAACCTTTTACAACTACAAAAGACAAGATGTTAAGATTGGATGCCAAAAACTCTTTATTTTTCGCGTGAGAAAATTGTTCCCCCCTATTTTGAGAATGGACGGTACGTCAGCGTTGCGCAATCACAGTCTCGAAGGGCCCCCCTCCGCCCCCCCCCCCCCCCCCCCCGGTTCGTAGCGAAGAATCTATCCCGTATCTAAACCTAGTAATAGTATCGATTCTGGAGCCCGAACAAAGCAGCAGTGCAATTAAGTTACTATTTGCACTGTAGCGCGTGAGGGCGCAAGATAAGAGACTGTCAGTGTCAAGTCTGGGGTGCGTTCCACTCCAGCGAACGTTGCCAACGTTGGCCAACGTTAGCGTTGTTCGCGTGAGTGGAACGCAATGTGCGCCAATTATGTTGGCGAACGTTAGCGAAAACGGCGAACGACATTCCGAGCTGTTCGCTGTTGGCCAGTGACGTATTTTAAAGATGGCGAAGAGGTTAGCAGACGGCAGTGTTCTTTTCACGGTTATGATTTACGTTTCATACTTTTCGTTATAAATGGTGGATTGTTTTGAGCAGTTACAGGGACCTTTTTAAGAAAAATAATGAGTTGGACAAAAAGCAGCCAACCAAACGATGTCACTGTCACTGGGCGCCGCCATTTGGAAAACGTAGTTTTTGAAATATCGTTCCACTTCAACTAACGCAAACTCGAAACGTAGATAGACGAACGTTCGCGCAAACAGTTCACGTAAGTGGAACGCAGCCCAGGTCGGGGAGTGAATGAACGACAAGGTAAAGCAGGTCGGTACAAGTTATACATTATGTGTACTTCTTTATCTGTGCCCAGGTTCTAATGAACAGCAGCTGTTACTTTTTTTTTTTTTAGTACAATCTAGTACCCTCCAGATGTTTGTCTGTTCGGACTCTGGTTTCTATGCTCGAATCTATCTCATATCTAAACCTAGTATCGATTCTGGAGCCCGAACAAAGCAGCAGTGCAATTAGGAGCAAGTTCGGGCGCGAACTATAGTTAACCATTAGTCAGTCTCTGCTTTACCAATGCGCATGCTCAAATGCAGTTCGCTCGAACGGCTCTAGTCGAACTATTGTTGAAAAGATGGCAACCGCTTTGTTTACATTTGCGACATGAATGAAATGGGTTTTGCCACTATTCTTCCACGCATATAAGTAGGATAAAGTTATGGATAAAGCCATAACGTTAGTCATGTTGGTCCTAAAACAAGACAAAAATTACATTAGGCCCGCCAGATTTTCACTTATCGTTACTGCCTTTCCCTCCGTCCGACTACTGACACGGTCACTGGTTCTCTCCATGTTTTCCTATGAAAAGAGGCTACTGTCAACCAGCGGCAACCGTGCTCCAGGGTCTGGTTCCAAATAGTCGACTAGATAGTCCAACCATTCTGCGTTCGAGCGATGTTAGTCGAACTATGGTTAACTATAGTTCGCGCCCGAACTTGCTCCATGTATGTACAGCGCGCCTCTAGTAGTCTTGGTTCCAAGACCATGGTGTTTGCGCGCACACACAACAACCAACGTTCAGATCACTGACGGTATAGAGGTCAGTGGTTCAGATAGTATTACGCGTTGTAACTTTGTTCCCCGGGTCTCACGCATAGAGGGCGCTTTGTAATTTTGTTCCCCGGGTCTCATAGAGGGCGCTTTGTAATTTTGTTTCCAAAAATCCTGAAGTATTTTCTTTACACAAATATAATAAAGTATGGTTTTTTTCTCCACACGAACAAAATTGGATCCGAAAGTCGGTGGGGAAAACAATCTAGTCACAGCGCCCTCTATGTTTATTAATTGCAAGCGTGTACAGCTAGTTTATGTGCTCTATATCTGAACGTTGGTCGTGTGTACGCGTACGCGGTACGCGCGCGCAAACACCATGGCCTTGGAACCAAGACTACGGGCGTTTACCAAATGGGGCTTGAGGCTTGGGGCTTGGGGCTAGGCTCGGGCTTGGCTTGGGCTTGGCTAGGCTCGGGCTTCATCACAAAGTAAAATGGCGGCCAAAACGATTCGTACGGTTAGGCTTCGGGAGGCTTCGGCTGGCGTATGGCTTCGATTATGATACTCGGCTCGGCGCGCGTCGCGAACTGAAAACAACTTTTTGCAATGTGCGCGTTGATTTTATCGCTGGTGATAGAACATTTGGTCCGACGAAGTTTAGTCCGTGAACTTACTTTATTAATCCACAAGGTTGCTGATAATATTGTTTCTTATTCTTCGGAGGTTTTCAAAATATACAATGAATGTAGTAGGTATTTTGGGGGAAAACGGTAGAGGGAAGGGGAGGGGGTTAAAGTAGATGCTGAGTTGATGAGTGCTTCTAAATTTTGTCCAATGTATTTTGTTAGTGTTTTGAAGGCCTATTCATATTTTTAGTGTCTTGAAGGTGGGGCTGGTTGAGTATCAGTATTTAGTACGAAGTACTTTAAGGGGCAACTCTGAAGCACCAATTAATAAGCAAACCCCTGTAATAAGAATTCTCAGTTAACAGTACTGCATTTTACTGGTGCAGGCTTTTGTGCATTAATTAATTAAACATTTAATAATTACAGCAGTCAGTACCAATAACATTTTCAATGCCAATTTTAACATTTTGTTTTTTTACTTTTAAATTAATGGTGTTTTATTCAATAAATACAATTTCAATTACATATTAATGTGGGAGACAAAGGTTGTTTGAGCATGACATGGTAATGAATTAATTGGTTTTTTTTAAGGAATACTTCATTATGAGATAACTTATCATATATATATCTTCCCAATTGGTTTTGTTTATTCTGAAGTTTAGAAAAGGCGTTCCAATAAAGTGCATACATGTACATGTACAGTTACAAATAAGAACATACGTACATTGTTCTTTTTTTAGAATCTTCAAAGTCATCATGGTTCATTCATGGGTCCAAAGTGTGATGCAAGATATTCATTATTTATAGTACATGTAGTGCATTCACATTTCACAATGAACAATATTTTCATCTTTTAAATGACATGGGACAGGAAATTTAGCAATGTGATGAACACCAGTCCAAACCAGTAGATCTAAATTTGTTTACTTTCGAGCGGAGTTCTACAAAGAATAGATAAAAACATATATACAAACGTATGCCAATTGTGCAAACCAATAGAAATAAAAGATAGGAGCATGTTGTAAATTGTTTAAATATACATTTTACCATTCAAGTAGTATTGGCAATGACAAGACAATAAGGGGTGATGCTAATCGCTTGTCAGAGGTGGAGAAAAGGAATTACCCTTTATATACATTGCAATGTATAATTGTTGAGAGTGTAGAATTCAAGTTAACAAAAATCTTGGGGTGACCCTGTGGGCCCCCCACCCCCTCCAATCTCCAGTACAGTCTTTGAAATTGTGCTGCAGTGTCAGCTCTTATATTCGCTAAACTGTAAACATTGATGTTGTCCGCCTTAAAATATTCCTTGTGGTAGTATATTTGTGTATTAAAATATTCCTGAATAAGATTAAAACTGCTGCAAACTGCTTACTGGCTGGAATGACCTGAAATATTTTAAATCAAATAACTTAAGAGGGCCTAATATTTCGATCTTAACAAGATCTTGTTAAGATCGAAATATTAGGCCCTCTTAACTTATTTGATTTAAAATATTCCTGTTAGTAACTTGCATTTTTGAGCTCAATTTATTAAAATAGGCTATGAAAGTTAAAGCAATGAGACAACCATGCAAGTAATATTGTGGTGCTTTTTTAAACCCTCAGAAAATAATTATCTTTCTTTGAGTTGAGATTTCCAAAGAATTGAGTTTCAGCCTTGCTGGAGACTGATGGCATAACCATTGCTTGTGTCATTTCTCCCTTGAGCAAACAGTAGTACCATTGTAGCATGTCTCTCCATTATGTAGCCTCATACAGCTGCCAGCCAGGAGGACTTCAGTGGTGCCTAGTTTACGACTCTTGATTTCTGAAAACAATATACAAGTGAAATGTTTAAATAATCACAAATTAATATAAACAAATTGAATATAATGGCTGTTTGTTAGCAGTCTAGTTTTCAATCTATCTGCAACAAAACATAATCATCATTGCTCTTTTCAAAGGTTTTCCATTCACAATGCTCTCATACAAGGGGATTTTTTTCGTCACTAGTCGAATGATGCTGATAAATCAGTAGATATACATGTTTTAAAAAAGGATTTTTTTTTGGGGGGGTGATGAAAATTGTAAATATGTTAATTAAAAGATGCCACAATGACTGGAATTATTACCCTGCTGAGGTATCTGCCAGATTGTACAGGTGGGTTTAAAATTGTGAATTTGTTTCTTCTCACAGAAATAACAGTGTACAGAGCTGACATACAGTAAGCATATCGCTGAAGGGCAGAGCCTGTTACTTAATTTGCTTTATTCTGATGCAAAATTACATTAACTAAATTGTTACAGATCATACCTGTGGTCATAGTGCATAGCCCCGTCTGTCACCAACATTATGAAGTGCTGGCTGTAGTCCAATTTCCGCGTTTCTTAAAGAGGGAACAAACAAATCAAAAAATTACACAGTTTATTTGAAGACATGGCCTATAGTCTAGTGTGTGGATGGCAATCGTGTGGTTTCACCCCCATTTTTTACTACATGTGTAGTTCCATTCTAAAATTGCTTTTGCGCTTACCAAATCAAAAGTGATTTTTCCAGATTCAAGCAGTCATTGTTCTTCATATTTGAACCAATGATTTTTTGTATTTTTGATAAGTCAGGTTTTGAAGAAAACTTGACTCAGTGTCTTACCCTTTTTGCATAGTCATGTACATGTATATTGCCATCTTGTGTTTTTGTGTCATGCCGGTTGTCGTTTTATTCCCAAAACCCTAGTTTATAACAATTCTAACCCTCTTTCCACGAATGCTGAATGCTTGCCTGCTGAATGCTGGTAAATACTTGCATGATTCCAAATTATAATTTGTCCTACTTGTATCATTGTCAAATTCCTCATAAAATTGCCTTTTTTGTTTGTACTAAATTGTAGTCTTATTCCTACGTTAAACCATGGTTAAAATACACCGTACACTCGCGCAGTGGACTTCCCTATCCGCAATAATGTTCCCAGCTCTGCTTTACTACATGTACATGTAAATTGCAATAGCGTACGACAGTGGGTTCAAACACACCGACAAAAAACAGCCGAGTTGTGGCCCAAAATATTAGCAACATTAACATGGCAAGTCACTTACATTGTACACTGGAATTTCGCTTTGCCTGGCTCAGCTCCTGTGGCTAAAGGGTTGTTCAATCGCCGTCAGAATCCCTCAATGTCGGCACAAAAAAGAAAATAAATGCCGCACACAGTGTTTTTCAAGATGGCGATTCGCTAAAAGTTTTTACACCGTGACGTCATCAAGCCCGGCGTTAGCCAGCTTTCGCGAGGCTTGGTGAGGCTTCGGAATACAGCCTGAAATCTAGCCCCGGGCTTACTTCGCGTAGCCTAGCCCGTCGTTTGGTATGAGGCTTCAAAATGGCGCCGCAAAAATCTAGCCCAAGCCTAGCCTCTAGCCTCCGTTTTGTAAACGCCCTACGCCTCTAGTGGAACGCAGCCGGCCCAGCATGCACTCCCCTCGATCCAGCGAGTACGACATTTTAATGAGGGCGCACTTCTACCACTAGTCTGGGGAATTCGGCGCTTCAACTTTCTACGTGGACATGCATTCTTGGAGAAGTACTAGACCAAAGTGACAATCGCCGCGAAACTTGGTAATTTTTTTTTAAGCACTTTCAGAATTGATTATTTCTTGCCATTTCAAGAAAAGTAGTGTTTGTAAACGCACAATTTATTGCACTGTGGTCGACATTTGTTTTATCGTTCACTTCCGGTAGTCAAACAAAATTGGGATTCTCTATACTGTGTGGGTCTTCTTATTCCCATGGACGGTCTGACTTTAGTTTGTTTATGCTACAGTACTTGGTCATGTTGGTACTAGTAGGGTCGAGATCGATAGATTTCCATACTAGCACGCAATCGTATCTGCTAACGTGTGAAAATTAGGTGACAATAATTTATTGTAAAATCAATATTTCTTCATATTTTATCTTCTAAATTTATCCCGTGACAGCCAAGAAGTTGCAGTTTCCAAATGTGACTTCCAATTTGACAAAATAAGTTATTAAAACCTGGGAAAAAAACCTATGAAAGTGCTCTATGTCGGAGAACTGCGCGATCGCTGCTTTCTATGGAGGCCGCCATTTTGGGAAATGTCCTGCTAGACCTTTGAACTGTGACGTCATTTCACTTGCTGTAGGGGATGTAGGAACGTGTTATGAAATGTATCGTGTTCAAGAGACATCAAGCTTTCGAATGATACCACTTTTGACACAGTTCTTCTGCGTTTTTGCCTTGAAAATCAAAAGAACGTTTTGATGAAATTTTTGCATCATTTCTACGCCAATGTTTCTGTTAAAATCACCCAAAAACTGTATCAAGGAAGCTGAAAAAGTAGTATTTTATGAAAGTCTGAAGTTTTCTGATCATGTTGCAGTGTGTTGCTGTGGGTCTACCTGCGCTAAGCTGCGATTGTCCAATGTAAAAAAATTGCCCACTTTCTGATTCATATATTTCCCGCCATATTGAGATATATGTTAACTAATAATTGATCTTACTTGATTACTCACCGCTTCGCTATTGACCTTTACAGAATGAATTGCTATACAAATAATAATAAAACTTGCATATCTCGGTCATATTTAAACACCATTGTGTTTCTCTTTTGACAAGCTTTCCAATGATACAAAATGTGTTGGGCTGCTGTAAAGAAATCTATTTTCCATTGATCTCCCTACTAATGGCTAGCCCCCGCACGAGTAGAGTACACTCTCCCTAGTGCGTGGTAGTACGTCCGAGCATGGAGGAATAAGAAGGAATTCCTCCATGGTCCGAGTAACTAACTAGGACCCAAATATAGCTTTTTTAACATTTGGACATGATCTTGCGATAGTAGGGTCCTATGGAGTTCCATTGGATTTGTTACATTTAAATCAAAATGCCAATTTTTCCAAATGTTTGCCCAAAGAAACATCAGATTTCACCCATAAAAAACGGCCACAAAAGTACTCGATAAGCTAGTAGTAGTACAGGTTGGAGGAATAAGAGCAGTGGTTGGACGAAGTTCTTCATTGCATTACGACTGACGTCCAGGGTATCAATTAAGCATTTTTTTTCTTCATATTTTTACCTGATGAAGGAAGCCGAAATCTCGCTTATGTTTTCCTTGTGTCTGGAACTACAGTACAGATCGTCATGGGTTATTAAAAGTTAATGTGTCTGTAGTTCCAGGCACAAGGAAGGAAAACATAAGCGAGATTTCAGCTTCCTTCATCAGGTAAAAATATTTTAAAAAGTTGTAAAGTTTTTCGCTATGGCAGGATACATTGATACCCTGGACTCTGTCGCGTTGTACACAACGGAGGAGTCCAACCTGGGCTATCGATAAGCCATCTGATTACAAGTACACATCGACGATTAAGATGGTGGTACTAAGGTTCCTTAGTCTATGGGTTTACTTACGCAAGCTGCCTCAGCACTTTGCTGCCGTGTCGGTATGCAATGCATCTTGGTCCCACGCGCGTAACCTTAGTACCACAATCTTAATCATTGATGTGTACTTGTATCTCAGATGGCTTATCAAGTACTTTTGTGGTCGTTGTGAGGGTGAAATCTGATATTTCTTTGGGCAAACATTTGGGAAAAGTGGCATTTTGATTTAAATGTAACAAATCCAATGGAACTCCCTAGGGCCCTACTACTATCGCAAGATCATGTCCATGTTAAAAAAGCGATATTTTGGTCCTAGTTACTCGGACTAGGGATATTCGTAAATGTCGGGCCAACAGATGGCCATAACTTTGGGTTGTTGAACCACTCTTCTTCAGGAATTAGGTACAGATTTTTTAGAGTTATTTCCCGATATATTAGTTTTCTATCAAAGCGAACTCTGTCTTCCTTTTGGAAGGTCTGTCGTGTAGGTTGTCAAAGGTTTCAAATCAGTACATGTATTTTGTTAACCCTAACCCCCTAGGCCTTACTTTGGGCTAAAGAACTGCGTACTACAGAATACTACTTAGTATTTTGTAGCATTGGGTACGGGTACGGGTACGGGTACGTCACCCCATCCCCAACTTCCCTTCTTCCGGTCATATATTACACCCACGGGTACTTTTGACTAGTTGGCCAAAAATGGAGCAAGGAACAGAAGTATCCTTCAAGAGTAATATTGCTTGTGATGCCCTGCTGTAAACCTCACAAACACTAGTTGGTCTAATGTTGTGACACCGTCCTCAGTGACTCCCTATGAGAAGTCATGTTACCGAAAACAATCCACAGGGTCTCCTGATTAATTATTACATTGGAGTATGTTATACAATTACAATTGAGCCTAGGTAGGATACAACATTTGCAGAGTATCAAACATTTCTACTAACGAATTATTAATAAATATTATACTTATTCAAAAGTAAATAATGATTCTACTATACATTCTGCAGAGGAATTGTGCTAGATATCCAGTAATTTTTCCGAAAAATTGAATTTTATTTAAAAGAAAAATCACAATTTACAACTGCCCGACGACGGTTAAAAACGAAAGTTTTTTTTCTTGCCATTCATGATTGTAAAATTCAGACAGGTCAGTTTGAAACAATATTTACTATAAAATAAATACAATCCTCCCCCCCCCCCCCCCCCGAATTCACCCATTTCTGACAATTCAAGTAATTAGCAATGGTGTATCCTACCTTAAAGTTACGTGTTTTTTTTGGTTAGTACAGTGGAACGCCGCTATAACGTACATCACAGGATCGTATATTGATCGTTCGGTATAGCGATTTTCAGGTGCTAGTCTATCACGTGCCTATTTTTCAAGATGGCGTCCGCCCTTATAGCGCCCTCTTGTGGCCTACACACAATTCTTATTCATCACATTAAATTATAAAGCAACTGTTGGCTTTTCCCTTCTATTCACATGGTAAATAATAGTCACCCAACACTCGTTAACATAAAGCACTGGCCAGTTGACATTTGGGAATTAAAGTCGGCCTAAATAAGCCTTATCGCAAATACCGCTTGAATGAATTCGCAAAATAGATACAAAGCACTGTGGGAAGGAAAAGGGAGCAGTATCTGCTCCTTTTCTCTTCCCACAATTCTTGTTATCCATTGTGCAAATTCACTCAAGCAGCTAGTACACCTAGCGATAAGGCTTATAGCGTTAAATATACCCAGTGAATTTCTAACAAATCTATTGACTCATTTTAAACAATATTTGGTACATGTACATAAATGTTTTTACACAGAATATTTGGAGCCAAGGATTGTGTTCGGTTAAATTAATAGCCGAATGTTCGCTATAGCGGTGTTCGGTATAGCGGTGTTCCACACTGAAAAATTGGATTAAAAAACTGAATACGTGTTTTTTAATTAAATTTTGTTCTATAGATGTAGTACCAACATGTAAGCAGTAATGGCGTCCTCTGGATCAATAGGAGGAATGGCAGGGTCCAATCAAATCTGCCTAAAAGACGCAGAGGCAGCTGCATTTCAGAAGCTGAGAGATGCAAAGACGTGAGTATACTAGAGAAAACAAGACACCGAGATAAAAAAATGGAAAGTATCCTGATGCTACTTCAGCGGTTGTGTACAAAGACTATGGAGAGTCTAGTCCCATACTTGTGGCTTAAAGGTAGTATACACCATTGGTAATTTGTTGAATTATCAGGAATGGGTGGATTTGGGGGGTTGTATTTTATAGTAAATGTCGTTTAACTGACCTGTCCGAATGTTTACATTCATGGATGCCGAGAAAAGCATGAAAAACAGCGTTTGTTTTCCACCGGAGTCGAGCAGTTATTCTTATGTTATCTTTGTTTTTTCGCGCTCGCCGGACGGCGAGAATGAATTTTGGTTTATACAATTCAATTTTTTTGAACAATTACAGGATATCTAGGGCCCTTATTTTGCTGGATGCCTACAATCATTATTTACTTTTAAATAAGTAAGATATTTCTTAATAATTCGGTAGTAAATTTTTTCGATATCTGCAAATGGTGTATACTACCTTTAAATACTAGACTTCCTTTGTATTGTGAGCCACACAGCTGCCATGTAAAAATGGAGAAAGGGCCAGAAAACATTCTGTTGCTATGGACGTGGACATAGTGCCATCAACCACCCCCAGAAAGATCAATGACGCATGCTCGATCTATGCACGACCAAAGCTGCCGTTGGTGGCGCTATGCAATCTTGTGCATGACTCCATCTTGTTAGTTATTGTTCTCATATTTGTTTTTGGGGAAAGTATGAAATTGTCTCAGAAATTACAGGAAAGCTATAGACAGTTTGAAGATACAGAATCCCCAAGTTTTGCAACTTTAACAAGGTCAGAACTGCATGAAATGATTATCAAGTGAAAACATAAGCCCAAATCGCGTTTTGTTTGTACCTGTTCGCCATTTTTACATACGGCCGCTGTGTGGCTCACATTACGGAGGAGGTCCAGTATTTAAGCCACATTATGGGGCTATGGAGAGTCAAGAAAAAACCAAATTTTTAACAAGATTAGAAATTGTATCTCAGTCCAATATTCATGTCTTTTCAACATTTTTGCACTGATTGACCTTCACTGAGATGATATATAAAGGAAAAAACAGCAGTGTTTCCAAAATAATTGATTATCTCACAGAATAATATTTTCAAGTAATTTCATTTTCACCCAAAACTATATATAATTTAAAAGTGAACAAAGAAATTGGCAAGGCGGGCCTTAAACCTGCGACCCCCTCGAATACCGGACTGGCGCTCTACCAACTGAGCTATCTTGCCCATTTCTTGTTCACTTTAAAATTTATGCAAATTTACCTGGTCAGTTTATCTGGTTTATTTGTGTATTATAAGATAAAAAGTCGTATCCTCAATAAGTGATCTCGACAATGTCGCTTCCAAGGTTGTATCGTAAAATTGGGTGTGATCCATGGCCACACGGCATTCTAGTGTTTATGACTTCTGACTAGCGCCTTCGAACAAAGATACTGAAAATTTGGGAGACCGCCAACATAGGGCAAGATAGCTTGTTTGGTAGAGCGCTAGTCCAATATTCCGAAGGTCGCAGGTTCAAGTCCCGCCTTGCCAATTTCTTTGTTTACTTTGACATTTATGAAAATTTACCTGTCAGTTTCTCTTGTGGTTTTTTTGTGTGTATATAATTTCATAACAAATTATTTGTTTACTTTATTTTCACTCAGCCCTGATGAGAGACAGAAGGCTCTAAAGACATGCCGTAAGATAATTTGTCATCTTGTGGATAGCTGCTTGACAGACTTGCAAAAAGGTCAGTGTATCCGGTTAAAAAGTTGTAGACATTATTAGTTAATTATTAGTTGAAATATCAGGGTGTGCTACTCACAGATGCCGGCCTCAACCCAGATCGGATCGGATCGGATCGGATCGCGGTTTGTGAGAAACAAAATCCTGTGCCTGGTCCTGGTCAATGCCAAAATAATCCAGAACTGGTTAAAAAAGAGAGCATTTTTAGAAAAAAACTAAAAAGCTGCAGTAAAGTGAGCATAATCTACTTTTAATAACCCTATCTCTCTACCCCATTTTTCTTACACATAACCTGAACCCTGCAAAATACTGCAATTCAAAAGTGGTAAAACTTGCCATTGAGCTATAAAGCAGCCAAACATGGAACAAACAGCTGCTACCTACGTGCCCAATTGACCATTTGCGTGTGGAATTTGAATAATATCTGGTACACTGACTCATTCACACAGTCGTGAACCACATAACGACCGAGGATCGATATTGTGTTTTCCTTTCTTCCTTTACTTAACCCAATCCCCATTGCTTAGCGCTTGCACCGTCGATCGAGGACAGAATTCGGACAAGCAAACCGTCGATCGAGGATCCTTTGTTCCCTTTGTTCTCTTTTGTGTTTCGATCCTCGATCGTAATGCAAGACAAGAACACACAGCTTGGCACAGTTTACATTTAAATTCTCCAGACCAAAGACACTGTTGCTATATCACGTGATTCGGGGCAAGCCTTACGCTAGCAACCCCCGGCTCTGGAATAGTCTGGTGTCTTTGTACCATTGTCAACCATTGTGAACAATCTATTGGTGCTGAGCGTCTCTAACGTAACTATGCAAGAGCTTGCCCCAAATGACGTGATCAGTGTATTTGGTCTGGATAATTTAAAGTCAAACTGTGCCAAGCTGTGTGAACAAGTCAGTGTACCAGATATTATTTAAATTCCACACGCAAATGGTAAATTACAATATGGGTCTGCACACATGACCCTTGGTATGCAAACGTTTCCCATCCTTGACACATAACTTACATCTTGACTGAAGATCTATGAAGAATGTGCATAGAGCATGAGCAGTGTGAAAGTACAAAGGAACAAAAACCTTCATTTGGATAAATACCCAAGTAACCTCAAATCTGCAAAAGCATTCAGTATTAGTTTAGGCTTTATGACCTGGATCCTGCATTGTCCTCCAGTGGCAAAACCCCAAATGCACTCAATCCTGCAAATTTCTCTGATGCATCAACTTCCAAGCGACCTCAATCCTGCAAAATTCCTTGCAATTTGCAAATAGTATTTTTGAGAATTTGGGAAGGTTAGGGTAAACAAACTAAACAAGTAAATAAATCACAAAACTTTTGATTTTTAAATATTTAAATCGCAATAATTTATTTTGTGGAAAATTGTAACTGGTAGAGTGTGCAATAACAGTCTTATTTAGACCATTAAAATACTTTTGTGTCAATCTCACAGATTGCAGAATAGCAAGACTGAACGATTATGCTTTACATGCACAAAGTGTATGTATATTCATAGAAACGTGTGCATTTAATGCATTTGTAGGTTACTACCCTCGAATACATGCGCATGCCGTCTCAACCGCTACAGATCTCATTTTTATATTTCACAAGTACATGTACCATGAGTAAATCTGATGTCACTATTTAAAGGAAATGTAAAAAAAAAAAAAGTTATTGCAGATTATATCATTCCACCCATGCTGCCAGTCACTACATTTGTTATCCATCCCCAAACAAAATTGTTACAAGTTATTATTTTTGGTGTACAAATCATTTCACAACCAGTCACCAGATTATATGCAGTTTTGCATTTTGCCTTATGTTTGCTCCAGACTCAATCTTTGTTCTAGTTCTTTCTGTCTGACGTCCCCACGTACCCACAACAAAGCTGGTGACAAAACCTTCACAGTCACTGCAGCAAAGGAGTGGAATAGTCGGCCCTTTTCCATTGAAAGTGTTAAATCCCTGGAATAATTCAAGAAGATCATCAAGCCCCATCTGTTCCACTAATAATTAATTCTCAGTCAATTCTACCGGTGTTTACTGATTTATACTTTAATTTATTGTTTTGTAAGCATTGTGGTTTATTTTACGAATGAGAGCATTCTTAACCCTTTTTTCTATCAGAGTTCTTTACTGAGAGTCAGTGATACATGCCAAATCACTCCAGCTGCAGTGCATTGAGGAATTTTTGCATGTACAGTGAAGAGCACTTCTGTATGATAAATGGGCATATGGCTTTGCTTATCAGTGTAATATACAAGGTGGACCCAGCATGACCTAGTTGACCTGCAGTTTCCTATGGCATTTCTTGGAGTTCTTTTAAGGGCCTGAACAAACATAGTCCTCCATAGTGCTCCTGCCCCTTGACCTTGATCCCTCGTTTCTGGCAAACATCCTAGTAGATAACCCTGGCAACTTGTCATGCCTCCTCTTGTATTCCATCTGTGCCATCTTGTTGCATTCACAAACCAAATGAAATACTTCTCATCTTTCTGCTCCCACATCCTACACATTTGTCCCTCTATCTTCGCCTTCATTACTTTCCTCCAAAGTGCCTGGTCCTGTGCAGCAGTTATCAAACCCCCCATCTCCTTCTTCAAGTCACCTCTCTTTAATCATCTCCAGGTCTTGTTACCTGCTACCTCTTCCGTGTCTCTCAGAAATTTCTTATAAAGTGGCTTTCCTTCTCAATCTCTGAGCCTTTCCTCCTTCCTTTCCCTCTTGTACTCAACAGGATCAACTTCCTTTCCAACGACGAGTTTTTAGCCATCCTCAACAATCCATCCTGCGCCCGAGAAACATACCCTTAAAAACCTCTCTTCTCAATGTCAACAGTCTGTCATGCTTTTAGAGTTATTTCATATGGCCAAAACAATTCCAGCAAATTTAAAACCAGTCTGTGGGCCTGACATGGAAAAGTATTTGATTTCACACAGAATGACCTTTTTTGTTTGATCTTATCGTTTGGACCACAGTTGCAGCCGAGTTATCCAACAGCCAGCTAAGCACCGTCATGCTCAATTTCCTCGACCAGTACTGCATTAGTCAGTTCCCCATCATGTTTGCTCGCACGAGTTTGACAATGTCTGGTGTCAGTGATACAACAGGACCGTTAAGGCCGCAGTTAAAGGTGCCTCAGGATCCAGAATATCACATATGCAAAGGTACGAGACTGGGTGCTAGACCTGTTAAGGGTGGGTTTTCACGGGGCACGCGAACGATTTGCGAAGGATGCGAATGCCAAAAAAATTGCAAAGTCCAACATTCGGAGAAGTTTTTCTCTGAATGTTTCGCGACAATGCAGTTTGTGCATAGTTCTCACAACCTACGTGTGAATGTCGTGTGTAGCGTTGCCGAACTATGGCCAGTCCACATACACGAAGAACATGCGACTAAAATGTGAACAACACTAATGTTGCACGAATCTCGGGAAACTTTTTCAAATTCCCGCCAAACTAAAAACGACTCCCGCGAACAATTGACGACGCTTCCGAACCCCCGCCCCGCGAATGTTTGGCGAACATTTGTAACCTAAAATATGAATTTTCACTTTGCCATTTTTTCGGCATTTGCATCATTCGCGAATCGTCCGTGTGCCCCGTAAAAACTCACCCCAACTGTTAAACTGAATATAGTCTGGTTTTCTGCCCTGACAGTATTTTCATGTCCAGACTTCTAAAATTGAAGTTCAGGTAGGCCGACAACAAAAATAGTTCACGACCGCAGTACACTGCGTAGCCATTTTTATATGATGCAAATGATGCAACAATTCAAATTATGACGGCTTTTTCCCAAAAGGCACATTGGCGTTAAATAGTGATATTATATTTTGTCTGGTGTTGATTTTTGCCAATGCAAGTTTTGATTTCATGCAAAACAAAAATCTGGATCGATGAGCTTTATTTTGTTAACATTGTTTGCCTTACAACCACATAACTCCCAGAAACACTCAAACAGTGCAAAAGTCAACGATAATACCCGACTGTCAATAAAAAGTGTTCAAAACATTCCGGACATTTTCAGGAAAAGGCAGCATTCCCCTTTTTTTTCGTCATGTGACACTGGACGATACTGGACCTCAAAATTCATCAGGAATAGTCAGATGTATTTGGTCTGGGAACAGACTAGACTGAATACTGAAATGACTAGTTTGAATGTTGGCGCAGATCTTGTTTTTTTGAATTACTTGATTTTCTGTTTACAATTTTTTTCACAAAACCCTTGGTTGGTTTGCTATATACTCACTTGCCCAAACGATGAACCCGACCATTGATGTCAGGAACCAGAATCGACCAGTAAAGCAACTTTGTTAGACAGCACGAACTAATCTGATTATCTCTCTGAGGAGTACAATGCAATGCACACAATAACACAGCTGTGTTTCTTTATATTGCTGCCAACTGACCCAAATAGTGACTTCTGCATAGGAGGGTTAATGCACACCCCACAACCTGACCCCCTAACTTATAACTTGTCCGTTTTGGATTCTATCCACAGGTCTGAATACGTGG
Organism: Crossaster papposus; assembly: GCA_037893245.1. Classification (NCBI taxonomy): domain Eukaryota; kingdom Metazoa; phylum Echinodermata; class Asteroidea; order Velatida; family Solasteridae; genus Crossaster; species Crossaster papposus. The sequence goes on along the minus strand of JBAIAA010000067.1, from coordinate 455,471 downwards.
CTGCTATCTTGTCTGATCAGGATTCTCAATGATTACTTCTGTCTTGACCTTCATGATCAGATTGTCAAAGTCATGGTATCTCTGCTTCATGCTGTCAAGTACAAGGATCCACCTTCCTTTTCTGAGCTTCTCAATGAGCTCTGTAGATTTGTAACAGGTGAGATTCACACGAACGTTATTTATTTTGTGTTAATTGTCAGTAATATAAAAATTAGTAAGTCAGTAAAAAAAAATTGTGTAATTGATTTTTCATTGCTATTCTGGTACCATTTTCTCAGAACTTTGCATCGCCAATAATCGACGTTCATGTTAACATAACTTTTGATGTAGAGGTCCTAGAGACCTGAATGAAAAAGCATTAGAAAGAGGATGATCTCAAGTTTAAGATGATGTAAAGAACTCATTTTTTTATTTTGCCACCATGTGGCGGGTTCTCACAGATCGCATCACATTTTAGATATGAAGCTCACAATATCATGAAGTATCCTACTTGATGGCACGTAAATACAGTCATGTCTCGTTAAATATAAACTCGACCGGACCTAGCAAAATGGTTGGGTATATTAGATTTTTGTTTCGGTCCCATTCACTGTGCACATAAATTGTCTATGACACCTTGCAAGAGATTATAAATCCAACGTCATACTTATCTCAAGGGTGGAAAAAAAATGCGTTCAGTTTGACTTTCAAGTGAATTAAATTAAATGCGGCAAAAACAAACGAAAAAGCAAAAGATCAGTAACATTGCAAGATAGGTTTATCAAGTCTCGGTTTTGTGTTTTGCGTACAGATGTATCTGCAGCCGTCTTGAACAACTTTGCGGCTGGCGATGTTGAAGAACTAGATCCTCCTCTGATAATGAAACACTTTACTGTTGATGTGGACAAGCTAAGCAGCTTGGAGGTATGATGGCATCAAATAAATTTTAATAGATTTTTTACCTATGCCAAACTTCAGGTGCCGATTACTTGAAACAAGGTCCTGGGGGACATTCCTCATTTAGCCTCAGTAGATCACAAATGTTGGGATTCTTTGACTAACTTGCCGCGTCTTTTTTCTACTCTTCCTGTTGAACGGTGTTTGATTTGTTTATGTCTGGTTTGTATAGGAGCAGGAAGAAATGTTATGCACCTACAGAAACTCCCGACCGATCACGTTGAGGTATCACACTAACTGCAATCTCCTTCAGTTGAACCTGACGTGAGTATGAACACATTTATTTTCTTTGTATGAGAAACATTTTGCAACTCTACTGGTTATTCGTTGATACCCAACAGTTTTTGCTGTGTTTGTTCCTAATGTTGGTAGGGGTATATACTTGTGTATTTCTCACAGTGGATCACTGGCCAGTCGCATGTATTTCAGGATCATTAATTTGTGGAGTTCTTTGATCTCATAGTCTGCAGCATTGAATTTGTGATTTGCAGGGAATTCTACAGGAAGTGTGTTCGAGTCCAGCCTTTGGTTATGGTGCGTGTGCCCTTGGGCAAGGTGCTTTGTCATTCATTGCTTCTCTCCACCCAGGAGTAAATGAGTACCTGTTAGGGCAGAGATGGTTATTGCGGTTGATTTTAGCTGTTTTGCACCAAAATGGTGGCATCGAGCTGTATACTCCCCAAGGATCTTAGATGGAATTTGGAATATTTCTTTGACCCAATGAGCAGGGGTAATAATGCACCCATGCCACTCTGCTTTATAATGCAGCATCCTAATTGGTACAAGGGTAGATATCAAAAATAGGTTGACCCCTGCGTCATAGGTCGATTTGACAATTTTCGTACTGGCCAGACTTGTACTTGTTCGGGCTTCCAAAGGTCAAAGTTGCCTCAAAGAGTGTTTTCTAGGTCTTGTCACTGGTTTGTAAATTACTTTGTCATACAGACGAACGCACTATTGAATACTAGCGCACATTAGCTAAATGCGCAGTAGCGCGTTAACTTTCGGCTCCACTCTGTGTGAAATGTATGCGAGGTTCAAGTTGAAGAGACGGCACACTAACAAACCAGGTAGAAATGAATTCAGTTTTAAAACTTGAATGATTATTAATCATTCAAAAAAAGTGACATAAAGAGACCTTAAAGGTCTCTTTATGTCACTTTTTTTAAAACAAATTTCCTGTCGTTTTGATACATTTATGTGATAAAAGTACATTAAACTCTGTGTGGTTTGCAGGAAACTACTGAATGAGTTGATTTATGACGTGACACTGGTAACCTCCTTCCATCAGTCTCCAGGCTTTTGGTCCACTTTGGTACAACAGTTTGATGCCGGCCAGTACGAAATCAAACAGGTAACTTCAACTTCTGCTTTATTTACCAATATGAAAATAACAGGCAGGCTAATTTACCTGGACCAGTCAAAAAGTAACCAATTCAAAAACTATTAGAAATCTTACTTGTCAAGATATTAGTGACCAGCGAGTGCGTTGTTCGAATGCTTGCGCACACCATTCACAGGTAAACTAATTTAAATTTGGCCTCGGCAAATTTGAATTGAAATCAAAATCTTACAATATTGTTTTATTTGGAGCAATGAGCTAAAACTTCATCAGGTTGAGTTGCCAAGCACCTTTCTTTATATTTTGAACACTTTTGTTGCTTCAAACGATAAAAATGCACAACTGACAAATGGTATGCCAACTCTTAACCAGTTCGCGCCTGGATTATTTTAACATCACCGAGCCGAGGGGCGTGATTATTTTTAACGAAACTCGATCCGAAGCAGGTTCAGGCTGATAGTGCCGGGAAGCACTCCCATGTATTTCCGGCCTTGCTCGCTGCTGACAGACTTTTCCGAACTTGAACTTGGTGTGTTTATGCATCATCCGTTTTGAATTTGGGGAAAACTTTGCGTTTATATATGTCATCTGGCGCGAACTGGTTAAATCATTGGTAATTATATCATTATAACAGGCGACCCTAGATGTCATAACCAAGTTACTTCCTCTGAACGGACTACCAACGACGGACATTCTGAACAAGCTGATGCAACTCATGCTGTTCTTCCTGACGTTGTTCCTCTCTGGAGATGACCTGGAAGGATACGGGTGAGTTGAATCCAAAGTAAGACTGTGCATCGGAACAAGGTACCCGAGTACCCGACCGTGGATGTCAGGAACCGGGTCCAGATTATGGAATCGAGTACCCGTAACCAACTTTACAAATGACATAGTAACTTCTCAGACAATGAAATATAATGGTTTTGAATGTCTTTTGTTTATTTTTAACGTGAAACCAGGCTACAAAATATGAGGCGATAGTGTAGTTACGGGCCCCTCTCTAGTTTCGATCAAATTAGAGTCAAGGGTGTTTTCTTATCGTTCCAAAATGACTTCATCAACTTCGAATATAATTCTCTTGATTCTAATGACACTAATTTTTTTAAATTTGAACAGTTTCTTGCTGGAAAAAACGTGTTTTTTGGTTTTTGTCTTGCGAAGCAATGCGGTTTTGTCTATTCAATGTTTTGGGTGTCGCCATCTTTATGCATAAATAACTCTTTAACCCTAACCCTCCAGGTTATTTTTGATAGACAGCCTCCTACACCCAGCAAAGTGCAGCAACTGTCTAAACAACTTGGTAGTACATGTACAGTGCAGAAACATCCATCAGGTCAAAAATCTCAAGGTCAAACTGCCCTAGAGTCACTGATCACCGAACGCAGCCGATTCATCTCTGGCATTGTTCAATGGGGACTAGCTCTCAATAGTCTTATACTGTGGTATTAATACACTGGTGTCGACAGCAGAATGCATCAAAGTGCCCCCAGGCTTTTTTTTCTGATGCACTGTGCTGCGTGTAGCAGGGTTAGGGTTAAGAAGAAAACAATTTAAATTTGTTTGAACCCCCAAAGGGACATGGTGGGCTTGGAGAAAAGTCTAGCTTCCTGCCTCAAGGAGTTGTTCTCCCTTGATCAAACCTACCACCTACGTCATCTACCAGTCTCGGTTCTTAACGTTACCATGGAGACCATGGCAAGCTATCTACCAATCCGAGGCCTTGGAGTGATTCAAACAGGTGGGTCACTTTTTCTTGCCGTAATTAGGTCTTTATTACAAACTGGCTCGGGAGGGACGCGAACCCACAGTCAATAATGAGTTGAAGCTTTCACGCAAAATGTACATATTGCCGATGCAAATTCCATTTCTTAAAAGATTTTGGCTATGGTTCCCGTTGCTTTGTCAGACTTGAACCACCCATCCGACCCCGGCTAGCTTGGTGGTGAAGTGGTAAGACATCTGCACTAGAAAGCAAAAGGTTGTGGGTTCGAGTCCGACCTGAGTAGTTTGTAGCAATTTTCTCACAAGACGTCTGAGTATACAATCTTTAAAAAATACTTCAGGAAAGTGCAAATCCAAAATTAAAATGTACATCTTTCTGATGCAAAATCAACATTTTGGCAACTTTAGAATTTCATTAAAATCTTATGAATAATTTACTTCAGCGTGAGGAAAGTTAGCAGTATCCTGACGCCTCTTCAGTGGTTGTGTAAAAAGGTTACAGAGATTCTAAACAAATTATAATTATTTCCTAACAAAATTGACAATGTTTCTCAGTCCCAAATTCAACATTTTTGCACTGATTGACCTTCATTACATACCGTATGTTCATATTGTACCGCCTGTGTATCGGCTTAGTTTGAATGGACTTACTTGCTGCGCCTAGTCTCCGGTAATTTTACCTAGGGATGGGGGTGGTCTGTGCGATACCTTAACCCTGCGAGCAGCCATGGGGCGGATTCGGTAGGCACATTTGTTACTCTTTCTAACTTCCATATGAAGCCGACGGCGTATTCCATTCCAATTTTTCGTATTCCTCATTGACACACACAAGTTTAAAGTGGTATAGTCACTTTTGAGGAAGGAGTCCACTAGGGGTCACTCGAGTCGCGAGAAACCTGGGCCCCAGCGAAAAACCCATTCACTTGTGCACAAAATGGGCCCCATTAACTTGTGCACAAAATGGGCTCTTTTTGCTGGCGCAGCTCGCAGGGTTAAGACAATAGAAACAACTAAAGTTCGCAGTACTAACATACGTGTCATTTAGATGATATATGAAGGAAAAAACTGCGTCAGGTTGCAACATTATTTCCCCGCAGGACTTCAAAACAGCAGTCTGGAACAGTCTTAACAGAATTGTTACTATGGTTTGTTTTCCTATAGATGAGTTGAGAGATGCAATATGCCGGATGTTTCTATACATTTACAGCCAGACACCCAGTGACTCAGAGCCAGCCACAGCCGTCAGGCAGAAACACACTAAGGCTATCAATACCGCTCTCATTGTCGACTTGGGAAAGATCTCGAAGCTACAGGTCAGAAAAATGAATTCTTAATAAAGGGAATATGCATCATTTGCTTTTGTTGTCATTTTCAGAAATGGATGAATTTGAATTGTATAGCAAATATTATTACACTGTCTTGTTTGAAGGTTTGTATTTGTAGATGCTGAAAAAACAAACAAAAACAATCATGTTCTTGTAGTCTTGTTCCCTGATCCCACTTAAGATGAAACGGAGCAATTGATAAAGGTCGGGGAATTGTACGGATGGAAAACTGGTGTAGCTGGCTTGCACCCATTCATATGGAGGAGCGCCCCACTGGATGGCAGCACCTCTTCATGTGCTCTGTTCTTTTGTATTAAAATATTGTGTTCTACCTGTTATTGTTTCTTCAAAGTTTTACCAGTGGAACATCTACATGCAGGGATCCTACTGGACATTTTTCTATGTGTTCGAGTGGATATTTTTGATGTTTTTGATGGTGATATTAATTTCTGGATTCTTGGATTTCTACAGTGAACTGAGATCTGTTACATGCTGCCTGGTTGTTTATTGCCTCAAGAAGTAGCTGTTTACTTCAACTGGAACTCATTTGCATAAGCTCTTCATTTTCACAGCATGTGGTTTTCACCATCCTTTGTGTGATATCACCCTCTTCAGTTTGAACAATGGATTTATCTGCGTGCCTTTTCATCTTACTCCTCTGCACAGGACCAATTACCCTGTCTAATCAGGTGCATGTGGCAGTTCAGTCATGTAGTGTCCTGGATTGCACACATAAACTTCTTCAACACAAGAAATATCTTGGAAGTAGAATTCCTTACTATGGAAATACAAATGCTACTTTCCAAATTGATCTTCTTGCATCTGGTGATGTAAATCCAAACCCTGGTCCCACGTCAACTGACAATAAATATGTTTCTCATACCCTTCAGGATAAACAACGAATCACCTATAACCAACATCAACTTCTGTCTCTGAACAAATTCAATAACAAAACTTCTCCACCCCTGCCTCAATCTTTGTGGACTTGCATCAAAACTTTGGGATTAGCTAATAAGCACTCCCCAAGAGGAAAACGAGGTGGGCGTAGCAAATGGCAGAATGTTTCCCAATCAATTGTCCCGATCAACAACTTCCGAAGTGGAACTGAAAGCCCATGTACTACATGTAGTACTACTGGTGAAATGCAGAGTGAAAGAAAAGTAAACGTTTGTGTCCTAAATGCCCAGTCTGTAAATAACAAGACTACAGTGCTCACCGATTACTTTCTACAACAGGATTTTGATCTTATTGCATTGGTTGAAACCTGGCTCTCATCTGATTCCAGCAAGAACAAACAAGCTATTGGAGAGTTGTGTATGCCTGGTTATGATATGTACCACATACCCCGCCCTGATAGGCCTGGTGGCGGTGTATCTATTATACACAAGTCATCAATCATTAGAGGTGCTACTACGGCTCATGACGCTTCATCTTTTGAAAGTCTATGCTGTGACTTGACTTTCCCAGGAACATGTTCTCCCATCAAACTAGTTGTGATTTATAGACCACCATATAGTAAGAAAAATCGCACTACACCCAAAGTATTTCTTCAAGAATTCGCTGACTACCTTAGTTTGTTATCTGCATCAAAATGTAAACTCCTAATAATTGTTGGAGATTTTAACTTCCACTATGAATCTTTGACTGATCCTGATACAAACCACTTGAAAGAAATAATTTATGTCTCTAATCTTGAACAGTTTGTCACCTCACCAACTCACATTAGTGGCCATGTTTTAGATTTAATAATTGCACGTGCTTCTGATAACCTCGTTGAATCTGTGAAAGTTGACTGTTTGTTAACGGATCACGCTGCAATTCACTGCAAGTTGAACCTTGACAAGCCTCCACCTATGAAACAGCAAGTTTCTTATAGAAAGCTGAAAACAATCGACCATGCAGAATTCTCTACTGATCTAGAACATTCACTTTTGAATTTTGATCCCTCATCAGATTTAGATTATATTGTTGATCAGTATAATTCTTCACTTACGAGCATTTTGGACAAGCATGCCCCCTTAAAATCCCGCAGCATCACAATTCGACCTTCCAATCCATGGTACTCTCCTGAAATCGATGAGGCAAAGAAGCTGAGAAAAAGACTTGAAAGAAAATGGCGGAAAACCAGGTTGGAAATAGATCGTGAACTGTTCAAAGCTCAACGTCAACGAGTTTATAATATGATCAATGATGCCAAAGCTTCTTATTATAGAGACAAAATATCAACATGTACAGACCAGAAAGAACTTTTTAAGATTGTGGAACAACTACTTCATCAAAAAGGGAAATCTAAACTTCCCTCTCACAATTCTAAAGCAGAACTGGCAGAGAAATTTAATAAGTTCTTCATTTCCAAAATCTGCAAAATACGCAAGGAACTCGATACTTCTGCTGATGTTGGCATAAGTAATGACACAATTTTCCCCCAGACGGATGATGATAAATCGATTGCCAATCTTGAAGTTTTACTTCCTGCAACTGAAGTTGAAATTCGCAAAATAATCGATGCATCTCCACCAAAATCCTGCGATACTGATCCAATCCCTACTTGGCTCTTAAAGAAACATCTTAGTCTACTTGTTCCAGTAATCACAAGGATCGTCAATCTCTCGCTGGACTCGGCCACTTTCCCATCATGCTTCAAAACAGCTCTCGTTACACCTCTTCTTAAGAAACCATCATTGGACTCAGAAAACCTAAAGAACTACCGTCCTGTTTCAAATTTGGCTTTTGTCTCAAAAATCATCGAAAAAGTAGTATCGACTAGGTTATCAGATCATCTTACTGAAAATAATCTCGACGAACCATTCCAATCTGCCTACAGGAAAAACCATGGGACTGAGACAGCTTTGCTACGGGTGCAAAATGATATTCTCCATGCTATGGTTAACAAACGTGGTGTGTTTCTGGTGCTACTGGACTTGTCGGCTGCCTTTGATACCATAGACCACGGTGTCCTTCTATCACGTCTTTCATCTATTGGTGTCAAAGGTAGCGCCCTTGAATGGATAAGATCGTATTTGAGTGATAGATCTCAAGCAGTCAACATAAATGGATGTTTATCTTCAATCCTCCCGCTTCTCTTCGGTGTCCCACAAGGCTCTGTTCTGGGCCCTCAATTTTTCACTATTTACTCAGCTCCCATTGCAAATATTGCTCGTAAACATGGTTTACTGGTGCACATGTATGCGGATGACACGCAACTGTATTTACCATTTTATTTGTATGACAACGAAGATGAACTAGCTACTCGCAAACGCATGGAATCATGTATTGTGGACATAAAATCTTGGATGACTTCTAATAAACTGAAATTAAATGACGACAAAACTGAGCTCATCATAGTCACATCAAAATACCTTCAATCCAGAGCCACAAACAACTCTATTCAAATAGTGTCATCACCCATTCATGCTTCGCCAAGTGCTCGTAATTTGGGAATTATTTTTGACAACACGCTATCTATGGAGGATCACATCAAACGTGTCTGCAAAGCTACATATTTCCAAATCAGGAACATTAATCAAATTCGTAAAGTTTTGGATGACGATACAGCAGCTACTTTAGTCCATGCTTTGGTAATATCGAGATTGGACAATGGAAATTCTCTATTATATGGTATAAATGAACAACTACTGGCAAAGCTCCAACGTGCTCAAAATGCTGCAGCACGCATGTTAACCCGCACTCGTAAATTTGATCATATTTCGCCAATTTTGAAACAACTACACTGGTTACCAATTCGTCAAAGAATTCAATTTAAGCTACTTTTGCTCACTTGGAAATCACTTAATGCTATGGCACCAGTGTATATTAATGAACTTCTTTCTCCATATATTCCAAAACGCACTTTGAGATCTGCTGACAAAATTCTTCTGACTGTCCCTAGAACTGTTTCGTCGTATGGTGATCGTGGATTTTATGCAGCTGCTCCCAAGCTTTGGAATGCCTTGCCATTCGAACTTCGCAGTTGTAGTTCCATCAATGTTTTCAAAAAGTTGTTAAAAACTCATTTATTTGAAACTGCTTATAATATTTGATTGTTTTTGCAAAACATTTTATTGTGATTTATGTACTCATTTTGAGCTTTTACTTGATGTCTTTAATGTGATTTCTGGTATCGCATTGCTGACACATACCTTAATACATGTATGTTCGGCCATTTTTTTTTCTCATTTTGGTCGGGCAGGAATCAGTTATTGCTGTTAAGTTGTTGTAACTACTAATTCTGGTCTTCTCCTCTCTTTGCTTGTTTGCCATGTGCAGCTGGGCAGTGTGTGTTGGTACTGTGATATCCTCTTTGATCTTGTAGGGTCACATTATTGATCTTGAATTGCCTTTATGTTTTATTTATTGTTGCATTTTATTTTGGTTCATTATTTTTCCTTTGTCATGTTTGTGTTTTATGTTGCGCCTCGGAATAGGTTTTCTCTAGATAGATGGCGCATTATAAATGCTTTATATTATTATTATTATTATTATATCGATTTTTAAAAAAACCGGACACACTGAATATGGTAAATTCAAGGTAGTATTTCCAAGAAACTAGTTTTTTCCCAACGCTGGTCAGCCGACCAGAAAATGATATAAAAATACCACTTTTTAAAAAAATGTCGGTACACCAGGTGCCATAATTTCACAGAATGCTTTACACTGTAAAGTTTACTTTTACATAATTTTTCATAATGTTTTACACTGAGCCGAATCGAGAGATTTTGGTTAAAAAAATCTAGAAAGATTCCCTATCTATCCAAACTATTTTTTCTGCTTAGATTGTTTTCTTTCTTCTATTTTTGTATATCTTTTTGACCACCCTGTAGATTGGTTAAAACATTGGCTTGGTGTTGACAAAGATTTTAGGCAATTTAAAACAAAATTACCTTGATTTCTCCTCAGTTTGTTGTAGCACCTCTCCTGAGGACAATCCAGAATGAATTCACCTCCTGCCAAACCCACAAATCGGCACCCCAGCCGTCAATGCGCCTCTCTACCCTTACGACAACATCGTCATCGTCACTCAACTCCGTCAGCAGAAAGGATGTCCTCATCTCCATGGCGACCGTCGCCATGGATACCAGCAGCTCCTGCACAAGCAGTGGTGACGAAAGACAAGACAAGAGGAGACGCCTGGCTTTGCACAGGACACCGGGCAAGAAGGGAGGCAAAACGGGAGGCAAAACAGGGTGCGAATGAAAAACCAAACCGTTTGCATCACCCTTAACCTAAATCTTATGAATAGTTTATTATTATTTATTATTATTAATTCTTTCTGGCTATAAAACCAAAGATCCCTTAAAAGTGCTCTATGCACTGTAGCTCACAAGCCTGAAGAAACATAAAGAGAACGCAGGTCCCAGCGGTGGAAGGCGAGGAAAGAACTGCTGCGCCAACCTAACTCTGCTATTGTGGTGCCTGCTCCTATATCAAGCTTGGTGTTCGAGTAGTAGGACTTCTGCACTAGTAAGCACGAGTGCGTGAGTTTGAGTCCCACTCGAGTAGCTTTTCAGTATTGCCAATTTAAATTGCAGCCACAATCAGCATTCGGGGTGCAGGTCACTCACTGAACTGACAAATAATTGCGACCTCGAGCGCATGCATTGTTTTAACACTTGCGCACACTGTTTGCATATTACAAACTAACTACTAAAGAAAATGTCCATGAATGCCCCTCTGTTATGCATCTTTGGAAATGACCTTCTTTCAGAGCATCGGATTGCAAGGTTCGAGGTACAAATCAGCCCCCGCTCACCCACCATATGGGTAGCACTTCGGTGCGGTATTAGGTGAACTGGGAGTTGAAGACAGATGTGGCGCTCCGTCTCAACAATTGATCTTCCTGGTCTAGCACTAACAAAAAGGGGATACACTCTATTGTTGTGTGGCTCAGTCGGTAGAGCATCAGACCAAGGATTGCAAGGTCCGCGGTTCAAATCTGCCTTCGCTCACCCAGCGTATGGGTAGTACTTCGGTGCGGTAAGTGAACTGGGAGTTGAAGACAGATGTGACGCTCCGTCTCAACAATTGATCTTCCTGGTCTAGCACTAACAAAAAGGGGATACACTCTCTTGTTGTGTGGCTCAGTCGGTAGAGCATCAGACCAAGGATTGCAAGGTCCGCGGTTCAAATATGCCTTCGCTCACCCAGCGTATGGGTAGTACTTAGGTGCGGTAAGTGAACTGGGAGTTGAAAACAGGTGTGGCGCTCTGTCTCAACAATTGATCTTCCTGGTCTAGCACTAACAAAAAGAGGGATAGACTCCCTTGCTGTATTGCTGATACTGACAATAGGCCTCCTGAACCTACCTACCTACCCACCTACCTTCTTTTAGTGTTTTCTTCAAAATGAAAGCATGCCAGAAGGAATAATTTCACATGGAGTATAGTGTCAATAATCTTTACAAGCTATCAAAAGGTATAATTCAGCTTGAACTTCTCTTGCTTATATTTTTGGACATCAGGGAAGTGACCAGCAGTAGTGATGAGGATTCCGCTTTTGTCGTTGAGAATTCACTAACTGTCAAGGAAATCGCTGAGAAGTTGAGCAACTTGTACGGCAGTGTCTCCACAGCGCAAACCGTGAGTTTAGAAACTTGGAAGTTTTCTTGTTTGAAATTAAGCAAGTAGAAAGATCTTTTGCATGAAACAACTGGAAATATTTTCTATTTCCCCTGGATAGAATGCTAGTTCATCACAGAATAGTCTTCAGATACTAATTGTGACCCACTCCACAAAAAAGGTTATTATGAAATTGAGTAAATATACTTGCTCAAAGACACAATGTAGAACTAGCAGGAGGATTTGAACCCCTAACCCTCTGATCATGAGCCACAATCCGTAACTACTAGGTCACACTTCCCATTTTGTTACCAGAGATGAAACTTTTCAGATTTTAATTTTAAAGCAGACTTTTTCAATTTTTTTACGAAAATTTCGATTTTTCTGACGATCTTTTCCAAATATGATTTAAAAAATAAATCTCAACATGGTGAAAAGAAAACGCAATTTCATTCTGTTTTACCAGTCGTCGGTGCACAAATTATATTGTAGATGCACACAAGTAGGCCAAGATTGAAGTAGTTTACGGCTGGAAATAAGTGAAATTGGGCGGTGGGTGGGTTTTACTGTACATATACATTGTGCGCGCGCCCAAGATTTTGGACACCTTTTTTTGGTCAGTTTGGGCAGGTTTCAGCTCTGCATCACTACAGTCATGTTTTTATTCTTCTTTCTTTTCTTTCCTTTTCTTAACGACTCTAGGACAGTCTTAAAGACATTTTGGAAGGAATCCGCTGTTCCCTGGAGGTCCTCCTCCGATCCTGCTGTTACCTGCTTGCTAAGACCCCACCCAAGGACATGCAGGCCAACCCACCGGACAGAACTCCGCGGTCGTCCAAAACACGCAGCAAAGGTCCACCGTTTACCAAAAACGTTTTTGCTGCATGGATGCCTCCCGAACAAATAAGAGAGCTCTGCGCCACCCTTGTGGCTGTCGTACGCAATCTGGCCAAATGCCAAGAGGTCCGAGTCGTCAAACCGTGTTACAAGAAACTCATTGAGATTACCGGCTCTCTATTGGCTACCCAAGGTGAGCGTTGTTACTCAAGATCATAATCAATCAACCACAAAGCTCGGGATATTTTGGAATGTGAAAATAATACTTATTATTTTCACAAAAATTAATTAAAATACTAATGAAACTACATTTAAAGTGCTGTGTTTTCTTTTCAGATTTGATCAAGTTACCTCTTTCCCAGCTACATACATTTGTTTGGATGCTGTCGTTACCATGGCTACCTGTAAGTTTTTCTTTTCTATTTTAAATAATGTGAAATGTGGAAGGCACTTTTTAGCCAATACTGTCACTAATGCCAGGATCACCTTAGTCATGGAAACATTCCTGGAAAACCCTGGAATTGTTAAGGCTATTATAGAAAATCATGGAAAGGTCATGGAATTTTGTTTCCCACTGAACGGGGATTCTCCAAGAAAAAGTGTAAGGGAACTCTGCAATGTAATTGCAGGGCACATACAGAGTTTATAAACCTAGGGTTTGAGTTGATTTTGTAATGGTGTTTTTTTGCCTTCAGATGGATTCTAACTGGCTTGATCTGAGGGTCCAAGGAGATATGACATCTCGGGAGATCGCTAAGCTGAGTTCTGCCTTGGCTGATAAGATTGGTAAGTAAGCAAGCAAGCGTACCATCTTTAACATATGATGGCATTATTAACCCTTTGCATGCTATAGGCGCATATTTGCGCCCGCGCCTTGTATTCCCACACTGCTATAGGCGCATATTTGCGCCCAGATAGTATGCAGCATTTAGTGTCCAAATAAAACACGTCATCATAACCCCTGACCTGCATGTGGTATTGTATGACATTTTCAACATGTAATCAGCCAAACTTTTCTTGACAAATCTCTCAAAAACTTCATCTGAACGTTTTATGTTCTGCACCTGATTTACCCAATAATGTCATGGATGCCGATGATGCTTTTAGGGAGATTTTTGAGGACGCAGAATTGGGCATTTTAGAGGTTTTGGCAGGGAGTGAAATCGACGATTGTGATGACAATCACTGTGTGTACATGTCGCATGACTTAGTGGTATATTCAGCCCTGGCACCGGCGGACAACAACGGATCACGGGCGGGTGGTAATGATCGCCAAGCGGCCGCAAATAATGCAAGATGGCGGAGATGCGGCTTTTCATCGTAAACAACCATGGATTAAAAAATTTGGTAACTTCCACAATAAAAATGGCATAGACATCATGATTGAATCAATATCTTAGAAATCTTTTATTCTACAAATAATTAATTTTGTGTTTCGTAAGACAAAAACATCTTCAATAATAAAAAAAGCAATTTAATGCACAGATGCCTATTTTGAGTATGTACACACAAACAATCCAGCAGGGAGAGAATACTCAGTACACTGATTCGTAGCGTGCAAAGGGTTAACAGAACATTAAAAATTATATCGCAAAATTCCATCTTATGAAACATTTATGTGTGGTACCCGCTGCTAATCAGATTTGATCCAGCCCGTCGACCCTGGCTAGTTCGGTGGTCGAGTGGTTCGAGTCCCACTCAAATGATTTTTTTTCTAATAATCAGTCAGGACTACACTTTGTATAGTGTTTATAAAATATGTTATTAACGGACAAATTTAATATTGACAAAATAAAAAACCAAAATATAATTTGATTATATTTTGAGATACATTGTAAGTCCACCAGATTCAGTGTTTTTTACGGCTTTAAATTTGAGCAGTGCGGCAGAAAATGCAAGCGTGGAGCTATACACAGTGTTTTGGATTCTAGATGCTTTGTGGTGCATTCTGAGCATTTTCTGGCTGCTTTCCCCCGAATTTTGAGCTGAAAATGCGTGGAAACGTTTCCGACGCTGCCCCCATGCCACTATGGTAGTTAAACGGGTACTCAAGATGAATGAATCATGGCCAAACACAAAAATTAATGAATAACAGGAACAACTTAAATGCAGCGAATAACGAACGTGTAAAAACAATTTGTCCGCGCCCATGGGCACATAACAACAGTTTTGTAGTTATAGCCATCCGACGATGAGATTTTTTTTATATACTTCAATTTACAGGATATCTAGCGCAATCATTTTGATAGATGCCTGAAATCGTTTTAAATAAGTAAGATATTTCTTGACCAGTTTGCGCCGGGATTATTTTAACATTCACCGAGCCGAGGCTCGAAACTCGATCCGACGCAGGTTCAGGCCGATTGTACCGGGAAGCACAACCATGACATTTCTGGCCTTGCTCGGTGCTGAAAGACATTCGTGGCCTTACTCGTTGCGTGTTTATGCGTCATCTGTGAATCTTGGAAAAACTTTGCCTGTATGTACGTCCTCCGGCCCAAACTGGTTAATAATTTGGTAGTAAAACTTGTCGATATCTGCAAATGGTGCGTCCTACCTTTAAAAGGGTGCATGTCTTATCAGTCCCTTTGGTCCATTTTTAGATGGCCATCGTTTGTTTCGTTGGTGGTGTCTCACTGAAAATCTCCTTAAATTTACGTGTTATTTTAGATGAGGACATGGAGTGTCTGTTTCTTCACAATCTTGCGCTGTTTCCAAAGGAAATTGCATCCAAGTGGAGAACACATGTCTTCAAAGATGCTGTTGTAAGTAACTAAACTGAAAAAATTGAACGAATTCGCTGTGCAAATTCTCAGGTCGAGAGGGTGACATTTTTGGTCAAAATTGACCAGTTTTTGTTTCATCTTTTCCCGGGAATGGTAAGACATTAGGTTGATTTCCTATAAACCATATGTTTGAAATAGGATAAATAAACAGTCAAAAACATAATATTTTGGGGCATTTTAGGACATAGACATAGTGCCCCTTTAAGACCACCTACGTGACAGGATTTCAACCAATTGGTAAATTGTCTCAAAACCGCAAAATTGCGCCCCAACCGAAGAATGGCGTATCACTGTTAGTTGGCCCTGTCACATACTGCGCTTCGTAACGTCGCCCTATCTCAGGCTCTCAATGTTAACAAATCATTTAAAGTGATTCCAAGTGATCCCTGACCCATAAGCTGTCTACCCACTAATACCCCCTTCACTTACACAGGTTTTTTTTTAGAAGTCCTTACGGATCGCACTAATTCACAGATCTTTCACAAATCCTTACGATTTGGCCACTTTTGCGACTGATTTAAAAGTTGTTACGAGTTATTACGAGTTATTTACGGTTTATTACGAGTTATTGCGAGTTATTGCGATGTATTTACGTCAAAATTCCACGGGTTGTTACGAGTTGTCACAGATAACTACAAGCAACTTACTAGCATTTTACAAGCTTTTTACGGTTTGTAACGAGTATATTACGGATTGTTACTATTCATCAAAGCTTTTACGTGTTAGTTATGACCTGTTTACGTGTTGTTACGAATAGTTTCGAGTTAGTTACGAGTATTTACAAGTCCTCAGGATTTTTTGCCAAAAAAAGATATAAATCCAGCAAATCTCAATGTATCATCGAAGACAACTGATGAAGTGTTCAATTTTGCAGCTTTTATACCTTTCCCCAAAGTGTAAACAATACGTAATAATACGTAAAGTGTACGTATCTATTCGTAAGTACTCGTAACTACACGTAAAGTGCTCTTAATAACTCGGAACAATCCGTAAAGCCATCGTTACACGACCCAAATGAAATCGTAAACAACACGTAAGCACTCGTAATAATCTGTAAATAATCCGTAAACAAATTGTAAACTAACCGTAACAAATCGTTACAAATGTTGTTACGAATCATTTACGGATTCTTGCGAGCAGTTTACGGATAGTTACGTGTTGTTGCAAGCGGTTTACAATACTCACGGGTTGTTACGAGCTATTTACAAGTTATTTACAGAAAAATCAATCTGTGGACAATCGTAAGAAGATTTTTGACCTGTCAAAAAATTTGCCTCTCTTTTCACGGATTCTTAAGAGTGACAAGTTATTTTCGGATACCAGCGAGTTATTTACGGATGCTTGCGATTGACTACGATTTGGCGATCCGTAAGGACTCGTAAGAAAAATCAGTGTATGTGAAGGCGGTATCCCAGTAGTTTTTCTATAAAATAAACCAAAATGCCAGCATAAGCATAACTTCCATTACTTCCAATGATCTTTTAAGCCCTGTGATTTTGTCTTGACAGGGAAGTGCCAAGACGTCAGTTCGCGTTGCTGCAGTCAAGGCGTTCCCCTTCCTCCTCCACAATCTAGGAGCCAACTCTCTGCATCTTCTGTACGATCACTTCCAGTAAGTTGGTCACGTCATCGAACCTCGATCATTTATTACATTTAAAATATAAAAATCTCTGTTCACCGAAAGTAGTGCTTGGTTGCAGTGCCTGCTGCTATATTTGAACCAGCCACTCAAACGAGTAAGCTTGATGGTCGAGTGGTAAGACCTCTGCACTAGTAAGCAGGTGGAATGGGTTCGAATCCTACCCTAATTAACTTGTGAATAGCTTTTTCTTGCCTCCTCTTTGGACAAAAACTGAGTATACAGTGTCCATAAAAATAACGCTTTTCAACATTATCTGGGTAACTTATTTCTTGTATTGACCTTTGTACAGTGATATGCTCAAGGACAAGTCTACCATTGTCTTGGAGGAACTTGGCCGCACCGTCGGGACCGTTTCCTGCGTCGTCTGCAAAAATGTCACACCTCACAGGTAGGATGATGCTGGAGTTAATTCTGTCACCGATTCCATCTTAAATCCATTAAAGTTCATCACAAGTCGCTCTCAAGTCCTTGTCATGTCTGTCACAATTCCTTGTCATGTCTGTCACAAGTCCATTGCAAGTCCATTGCAAGTCCATTGCGACGGACTAGCGACGGACTAGCGACGGACTAGCGACGGACTAGCGACGGACTAGCGACTGTCGCTAGTCCGTCGCTAGTCCGTCGCTAGTCTGTCGCAACATTGTGGGGATCACTAAATGAGAAAAAAGATATTGACAATTTGGGAGACTGCCAACACATGGCAAGATAGCTCAGTTCACTTTAAAATGTATATTTTTTGAAAGCTCAAATCTGTTATGGCCGTATAGCCAAATATCTTTCTCATGACTTACTCTGACTGTGTGCCAAATGTCATGCTTTTTTGCATTAAGTAAACAATTCTATCATATTTTTGCACCAATCTGCCCGACTATATCTCTATAACGCCAACAGAACTGCTGACCCACTAACTGCAAAGAGTCTGTCTAGCACCCTGACTCTTCAATGCCATACCTGTGAGCAGAGCACAGTCGGTTCAGTAGCCAGGGAGTCGGCACCCAGTGAGAGTCTACCGTTGGCTGTCGTCGTACCGTACCTTGTATTACTCTCAAACAAAGTCTCTGTCAAACAGGGTAAAGCTAGTGTTCTTGAATGTTTCTTTCCAATGTAGAAATTGTTTTATGCCCATGACTCATGAAACTACAGCTTGACAGGTATCCGTGTTCGCCTTCAAAAACATAAATTACGAAGTATGATTTGGTTACGAAAGGATTGTAAGTGATCCAAAGGTCTCATAGGTTTCAACTCCCTAGGAATGCTGGGCCCGATTTCATAAAAGTCATCGTAACTTACGATGCATCGCATCCCCGCGACGCGTCGTATCCCTACGATGCGTCGCAGCTGCGACGCGTCCTAAAATTCATTTCACGAAAAAAAACATTGTACGTTCGACACGTCGTAGGTGTAGTTATAGCTCAAAATGACCGTAAAATGCGTCGTACGACGCGTCACGAGAAGCAACCAGTACACTTTGTAAATTGAGTTCCGACATGTCGCAGAGCTTTATGAAATTGGGTGCTGGCGTACATAAGGGGCATTCCATGAGGTTGGTACACAAAGTGTGAAATTTTGCTACATTTCTAGTTACATGCCATTTACACTCCGACTAAATGTTTTAAATTTTTATTCCTGATGTTGGACTGAATTTGTTGGACTGAGTTGGGCTGAGATTTGTACCATTCGAACAATAGTGTGTTGAGTTTTACCCTCGTGAGAGACGCGAAAGTGCACAGACTCGGATTATTGGTACAGAACAACAGATTTATTATTCCTGGCGATCGGACACAGGTCCGACCGGTTCAAAGTCAGAACAGCAACTCTCTCATTCGCATCTTGTACAATGTACTTATTCAATATGTATTTACAAGTGGAATAAAAGAACCAAACATTCCAATCATAATATTTACAATAGAATTCTTTAAAAACACGAAATAAGGTAGCGTGTAGCGTGTAGCGTGGCAAAACAATAATACGCACTCCGCCAAAAAAAGGCGCTAGCGCGACCAAACAAGTTCGCATTGTTTACACAAGGTTCTAAATCACGCACAGCATGCAATGCATGCAATGTACATGTACATGTACATGTACATCGTCAATGCAAGCAGGCACTCGACGCCCACAGCGCAAATGCGTACAGACCATCGCAATGCGTATTATCAGGTAATCTTCTACAGATAATCAATAACTAATGATCAATACTCAATAAATGTCATGTAATTTTACAACAATAGTTTACTGAGAAATTAAATATCATGACGAATTTAGGATTCCCGTGTAACAGGGGATGCCATGTCTTTTTGACTCTATATATTTTTATAAGGTTATTGTAAATAAATTACAAGGGATGTGTTGAAAAAAAGCAGGTGTGGCTGGTCAGATCTATTCATTTATGCATTGTTTAATTCTTTTGGCAGCTTTTTTGAGGAGTTTCCCTCAGCTATTCAACCATCTGGATCTGTTGAGACCAAACACAGCCGTGACTAACTTCCTGATCTCCTGTTTGGACTTGATTGAAGATAAGAAGTACGACCTCAGACTGGAGTTCAGGTAAACAACAATTATTATACTTCCCCCCCCCTCCCCTACTTGTTAAAAAAAGGGGTTCAGGTAATATAATAATAGATTAAACCCCCTTTTAAAATCAGATTGTATTAGGGGTGTGCATTTACGGGTAGTTTGGCTGTATTCGTTATTTGCTATCCCTCTCTATGACAGTAAGACCATCAAGTACCTGATAGGCTATGGTGAGAGATCCAACACGGCCAATGACCAGGCTGTGGTTACCAGACTCAAAGCAGCCTTCTTAACAGCCAAAGCCTCGGGGAATAGCCAACTGCAAGAAACCGTGGTCCACACGATTGCAGAACTGGGAGTGTAAGTTTTCTTTCTTAAATTGTACCAAGTCATTCATGTTGGTTGTGTAAAATTCAGAGCAACAAAAGTCGGAAGTCTAGACGCTGAGTATTTAAGATACTATGCCTGACTTAAACTGGATTGCTTTTACCTAAGAAAGCTTGGTGGTTGAGTGGTAAAGACATCAACACTTAGTCTAGTATAAAGCAGGAAGTCGTGGGTTCTAGTCCCATCCGAGTTGGCTTCTGAATAATTTCTCGCAAGCCCCCAGACAACACTGAGTATACAAAGTTTATAAACCCAAAAGAAAAGTTAGGTTTGAATTAATAATAAATCCAAACATTAGTTTTTAATTTGTGTAAATACCATATATTTATATTTATATATTTATATATCCATGTTTAATTGTTTTGTCATTCAATCAGTTTGGAGAGCCCCCTGACAGAAACTAGTTTCTTTTGGGCAATCCTGCAGGAGCTAATTGGATGTTGTTTTAGTTTTTTATGTTATTGTTAAGTTGCATTTTTTATTTCCATTTATTCTTTATTGTGTTCATTAATTGTCTGTAGTTCTGTGACAATAAGTGTATATTCCGGAAAATGAAATAAATAAATAAAGACATTGACTGAAGGCGGGGCTTTGAACCAGCGACCTCCGAACTATTGTTTTTGTGCTTTACCAACTGAGCTATCTCTAGCCCCATGTTGGCAGTTTTCCAACTTTGTCGATATCTTTTTGCGCTGGTCAGAAGCCATAAACTCGTAAATGCCATGGGGCCAGGGATCACGCTCCAACAAACCTGGGAAATAGCCAGAAAAAGAGAGAAAAAAAGTTAGTTTTGTTGTCGGGCAGTGTATTTTTCTCTGTATAACGGTGTTTGTCACCATGTGTATGACAGAGTTGCTGAGGGTGAGTTGTTACTAGTCTCCATCATCAGCCTCTTGGAGTCGCTCCTGTCATCCTCGGCTCTCGTCAGAGCTGCTGCTTATGTTAAGGTCAGTTTCTCAATTAGCCCTAACCCCTTGATTGCTTATACTAGAAAGTGTCCTGAATCTGCCAAAGTCCATCAAGTTTGCCATGCAAACAATTCTGGCGTCCTGGTGTTGATCAGAATCCTCCAGTATACATTCTGGAGAAATCCTGAATCCGTCAACAATTAACCAGCAAAAGTATGATGGATTCTGACGGATTCAGGATACCATGCTGGCCTAAAAATATTTTGCATTGTTTCTTCATGTAATCTTTCAAATCTGTCACCTCAAAATCCATTCTGCAGTACTGCACAATCCTGCAGTACTGCACAATCCTGCAGTACTGCTCAATCCTGCAGTACTGCTCAATCCTGCAGTACTGCACAATCCTGCAGTACTGCTAGGCTTAAAATCCTGAATCCGTCAGAACTCCTCCAAAACTCCTCCAAAACAGGGAATAGATTTTGATGGATTTAGGTACGTTAGGGTTAAAGAATTTGCAAAGCCTCAGCCGATACTTTTTAAAATTTACATCGTTATTTGGTTACACCTGAAGTTTTTAAAATATATTTAATCCCACCCTTAATTAGGGCGACCTTGCGACAACACAGATCAGTCAAAGACTAACTTTTCAGAATAAAGCTGTGCCTGAGCTTTGACAGTATTAATCACAATTTTTGTGTGACCCGAATGTAACTGCGATGATATTAAGATATTAAACAGTCGCAAGAGTAGATAAATTTCAACTTGCGCGCCGCAATAGAATGTGTTCCCTACATCGATTTGGGAAATCAATCGCAGTTAACCTGTTGTCATGCGTGCCTCTTATTTCGTTTTGTAGCCGATCAGCGTGCGGTTAATGGTCGAATGAACAGATTGACATGGCTATGAAATATCATTGGTTATCAACACGCGCACTGCCATGTCCATGCCAAGAAAATGTCGCTGCCTTCTGGGTCCTAAGATGTAGCTGCTCTTAAAAGTTTAAAACATTGACATTTTGTGCCGGGAACTCCCTGGACCAACCTAAGGCTGTTCAGGATAAGTCAGACACATATTAGAGTGGGGAAAATCTTCTCAATTCAAGGCTCTTCTCTACACAAGAGTTGCTCAGAGCGACCTTCAAGGATGCAGGTCCGTTTTGTTGGAAATCTTCCGCTGATTGTGATGATTGCGATTACTCTCTGTTAATTACACAATAAACCTGTAAACAACTGGATTTCTTTGCTTTGTGGTAAGCTTTGCCCAGCCAGCACCCGCAACTACATCTACCAGTCGCGTACATCTACCAGTCGCGTGCATCTACCAGTCGCGTGCATCTACCAGTCGCGTGCATCTACCAGTCGCGTGCATCTACCAGTCGCGTGCATCTACCAGTCGCGTGCATCTACCAGTCGCGTGCATCTACAGTGATGATTAAATTGAAGTACCCCTCGCACTCGTACTCGCTCGCAATTCACCCGTTAACGCACGTATCTACTCGGCCATTGTCTGAGGATTAACGAGGTCTCGCAGTTACCCGCGAGGATTTACGGGGTCTCGCAGTTACGCGCGAGCGCTTCCGAGGTGCGTGAAGAACGAGCACTTACGAGGAAAGTCATCCATGCATAACAATGACTTCGCGTGATTCCCAAGTACGTGTAGTGGCCCATTTACCAATCAATCCGGCTTTTCAGTTGGGACAACTGTTCTGAGTGATTGTTGCGCTACACAAAAGCCCAATTGAGAGCGCTTTTACTGTGAACATGGAGCTATAAAAAGGTTATTGGTTGAGTGCCAAGGAACAGCCTACATTTATTTTCATTATAATTAGTGCACCAGGCTTCTTTTGTGGGATCTTGTTGGGTGCTCTACATGTGCATGTAAGTCCATTGTGTCGGTGCGTTTTAAAGCTGAATGACAAAGTATTTTTGATCTCTATTCGTATTATCGAGCGGTGTTTTCGGAAGGACAAAAAGCGTTGGTGAGAATGAGATCGTTCAAAAAAGAAAGAACTTCCAACCATGTCCTTCCTTCTAACAAATTATCTTTTTCATTGGTTGTAATTGTATGCCACAAAGAAACATTCCCCAGCCAATTAAAATTCCAATGTGGTGGTCGGCCACATGTTGGCCAGCTTGCTTATCCAACTTAATACATTTTGTAGGTCAGCTGTCAATCATTATCTGGATTTCTTGCGCCTACTTGGATTATATTCAAAATATTAGTTTGGGGGGTCTTGGGGTCCTGGATCGGGATTTTGTATCACCTTGATCATATTCTTATTTATTCTTGGCTGTAGGCCTATTGGTTTGGTGGAAGATTTTAAAAGCTATCCTTGTAATTTACGGGCCATAAAATAGATCGTTTTTGTTAAATACATGTACAAGAAAAACGGAAAATAAATCGTATTAAATTTTTCCCCTAAATCCGTTTAAAATTGTTTAGGTGTTAAGGTCCCGGGTTTTTTGTGTTTTTTTTCCAACAATGAAACCATAAATAAATGTTATTAAATAAACCTCTGAAATTTATTTCGCCAGCCTCGTAATTTAATAGTCCAGTGTATGTTGATTTTATTAGATACCAGAAAAACCAAGAATAAATCGTATTATTATTTACCCCTGAAATCGGTTGGGGAAATGTTTAGGAGTTCAGACAAATAAGTCTTTAAGTACCCTTTCCCCTTTTTTTCTATAAAAAGACAATAAGGACAATTTCGGATGACAAGGGTTTCGTAAAAAAACAGGCTCAGAATTTTTAACACCTTTTTATTTGTACATCTAAATATATTTTGTAAACGATTACGGCAAACTTTTGTAAAGTACTCGCATCCAATTTAATGACCATCGGTTAGGCCAAGAGATAAATACAACTTATATTAGAAAATTGTGTGATGTTTCAGTAAATGTACATTTATTTTGTGAGAATAGACACCAAAACTGCACATTTCCTCTGGCTTTATTATTTTCCCCTATATTTATTATTTTACCACTTCTAGTACTTGCCCTTTCCCCAAGTTGCGTAAAATAATCTCTCTACTGGGAGAACTACCGGATCCTTTTGTGGAGCCTGTCAATCAAAACCTATTCTTTACAGTCATCAAAGCTTAACGCCGCCTCCATAACGCCGGGGCCGGTTTTCTTTGATTTATTTAGCCAATCAGAAACGAGTCATGGGGGCTATGATTGGTTCTTCAATAACAGAGGGTGTCTTTGAAAGGGCTCGAATTACTATCCGCGGGGAAAATCAAAGGGTGGGGTGCGTGGGAAAGAAGGAGATTGTGTTTGCTCGTGGTGTCTGACAATTGCGTAGCTGACAAAAGCAAAGTCAGACATTGAATGGTTTAATGTGGGGTGCGCTCGTTGATCCACGGTTGATGATTGGTCGAGGCAATATGGGTATTGACTGTGGAGGTCTGCCATGACAATCTTGCGGTCATCGGACGTCCCCAAGCAATGCCTGGGGATTTAAACGGAGTGAGGAAAGGAAGTGAAATTTTCAAGTTGACGTTTTTAGTCTGACATCGCGGACTCGCTGAAGGTGGAAGTTGGAAAATTTCTCTCTATCCTGTAGTGAAATAAGACAGACAAGACCTGGGTTAATAAATACA
The DNA here is from genome assembly GCA_037893245.1 of Crossaster papposus. Classification (NCBI taxonomy): domain Eukaryota; kingdom Metazoa; phylum Echinodermata; class Asteroidea; order Velatida; family Solasteridae; genus Crossaster; species Crossaster papposus. The sequence continues at coordinate 430,917 of JBAIAA010000067.1, read as the reverse complement.
CACTTTTGTTGGATTGTTGGATTGTTGGATTGTTGGATTATGTTTACCAACATTAAAAGCCGGGGCTGTCAAGTTAAGAATGGATGAGGAACTGTGTTGCACAAATCTACAGTCCCGAGTCTATTATCTGACTGAACCTGATTCTTAAAACAACAACAATAGAGTTGTAATGCAAAGTAGACGCATGCGCATCAGCGAAAACCGAACGGCACTTCAAGACTTGTTTAATACTATTTGTAGGTCAGCTGTCAATCATTGTCTGGGTTTATTGCCCCAAGTGGAATATATTCGGAAAATACTCCCAAATAATTATCCTGTGGTTTTATTTTATTCCCCTTCTACTATCATAGCGTTTATTATGTAAAATTACACCAAGAACCACTTATAAATTTAAAAAAAGGAACGAGCTCTTACAATTTCCACATCTATTTTACGGACAAATTAAATATTATGTGTTTTAATAAATAAAACCTAGCAGCATATTTATTAAATTTGAATAAATTTGAACTCCTCATGATGTGTACACAATCATTCAAGACTGAAATACACGCTTCTGGGAGTAAGTTGCTGGGATAAAACCTCAGCTTGTGCATTTTAGGGGACAATGCACGACAACAAATAATAGTACCCGTTTTCGATAAATCACGCAGTTTTTTTCTGGGTTTTAATTTAGAGTATTTAAACTATTCATGGTCCAGTGTTGGTATTCTGGGGTCCGCCATCGGGATTTTGTACCACCTCGATTTTAATCTTGCTTATCTTATTGGCTCGTATGGGTTTTGTGATTGTTTTTAAAAGCTAGCCTTGTAATTTACGGGCCACGAAATACATCGTTTTGTTAAAGACAAAAAAAAATAAAAATAATTGGAAATAAATTTCCCCCTTCAATCTGTTTGAAAAATGTTTAGGAGCTCAAAATATTAGGTGTTAAGGTTCCGTTTATTCTTTCTTTCTTTCTTTAAAAAACCCAATGAAACCAGAAATAAATGTTATTAAATAAACCTGGAATTTATTTCGCTAGCCTCGTAATTTATTGTTCTGGGTGTATGTCGATTTTATTAGATATCAGAAAAACCAAGAATAAATCGCATTATTATTTACCCCTGAAATCGGTTGGAGAAATTTTAGGAGTTCAGACAAATAAGTCTTTGAGTACCCTTTCCTCTTTTTTCTATAAAAAGACAATAAGGACAATTTCAAAATTAACCGTAGGGATATATTTTGGATGACTAGTGTTTCGTAAAAAAACAGGCTCAGAATTTTTAACACCTTTTTATTTGTACATCTGAATGAATTTTGTAAACGATTACGGCAAACTTTTGTAAAGTACTCGCATCCAATTTAATGACCATCGGTTAGGCCAAGAGATAAATACAACTTATATTAGAAAATTGTGTGATGTTTCAGTAAATGTACATTTATTTTGTGAGAATAGACACCAGAACTGCACATTTCCTCTGGCTTTATTATTTTCCCCCTACTTTATTATTTTACCAATTCTAGTACTTGCCCTTTCCCCAAGTTGCGTAAAATAATCTCTCTACTGGGAGAACTACCGGATCCTTTTGTGGAGCCTGTCAATCAAAACCTATTCTTCACAGTCATCAAAGCTAAACGCCGCCTCCATATTGCCTGGGCCGGACCAAGAATAAATCGCATTATTATTTACCCCTAAAATCGGTTGGAGAAATTTTAAGAGTTCAGACAAATAAGTCTTTGAGTACCCTTTCCCCTTTTTCTCTATAAAAAGACAATAAGGACAATTTTAAAATTAACCGTAGGGATATATTTTGGATGACTAGGGTTTCGTAAATAAACAGGCTCAGAATTTTTAACACCTTTTTATTTATACATCTGAATGAATTTTGTAAACGATTACGGCAAACTTTTGTAAAGTACTCGCATCCAATTTAATGACCATCGGTTAGGCCAAGAGATAAATACAACTTATATTAGAAAATTGTGTGATGTTTCAGTAAATGTACATTTATTTTTTGAGAATAGACACCAGAACTGCACATTTCCTCTGGCTTTATTATTTTCCCCTACTTTATTATTTTACCAATTCTAGTACTTGCCCTTTCCCCAAGTTGCGTAAAATAATCTCTCTACTGGGAGAACTACCGGATCCTTTTGTGGAGCCTGTCAATCAAAACCTATTCTTCAGTCATCAAAGCTAAACGCCGCCGCCTCCATAACGCCTGGGCCGGACCAAGAATAAATCGCATTATTATTTACCCCTGAAATCGGTTGGAGAAATTTTAGGAGTTCAGACAAATAAGTCTTACCATTTCTCTTCTTTTTTTCTATAAAAACATGGACAATTACATAATTAACCTAAGGAATATTTTTGTTTAGGACTGTGGTTTCCTAAATAAACAGGCTCGGGGTTTTAACATGTTTTTATTTGAACATCTCAATACCTTCTTTAAATCAGTACGGCAAGGTACGAAGGTACTTACAGCCAATTAAATGATCTTCGGTTGGGTTAGGAGACAAATAAATTCGCTCGATAAATACACCGACCAACGCATTTTAAATGAATTTTGTATTTGCCAGGCATGGGTCAGTGTAAGTAAATACAATGTATCTTTGTTGGAGATAAGCAGGCCAGTACAACATTCTATGGGTACCACTTTGTGTTGAGAGAACGTCTGACACCAACGACAATAAAGATTTGTTTAACTGGACTTCATGATTGGATAACGATCTTGTCACTGGAAGTAGTGAGCGGTGCTAAGGCTTTGATGTTGGTCTTTTCAAGAAACTCGGTCGGGTCATCGCTCAGTTAGTTGGGGAATCCTGCGGTTTACAGTCTAGTCTGCGACATTCAGTGTACATACACACACAGGCGGTCGTTCGTACTTGGAAACCCAAACTGGAATTTCACGGGTCAGTGATCACCGCTCGTACAGTCGTTGCATCTCGCTCGACGCACGCGGGGATTTTCAAGCGGGTTCGAGCGAGTTAATTTTATGCTGAGGGTTTTCGAGATGGTAAGAGTGATTTCGAGATCTCGTAAACACACTTAAACACACGTACCTCCTCGTACTCGCTCGCAAATTAATGGGTACTTCAATTTTATCACCACTGTACCAGTCGCGTGCATCTACCAGTCGCGTGCATCTACCAGTCGCGTGCATCTACCAGTCGCGTGCATCTACCAGTCGCGTGCATCTACCAGTCGCGTGCATCTACCAGTCGCGTGCATCTACCAGTCGCGTGCATCTACCAGTCGCGTGCATCTACCAGTCGCGTGCATCTACCAGTCGCGTGCATCTACCAGTCGCGTGCATCTACCAGTCGCGTGCATCTACCAGTCGCGTGCATCTACCAGTCGCGTGCATCTACCAGTCGCGTACATCTACCAGTCGCGTGCATCTACCAGTCGCGTGCATCTACCAGTCGCGTGCATCTACCAGTCGCGTGCATCTACCAGTCGCGTGCATCTACCAGTCGCGTGCATCTACCAGTCGCGTGCATCTACCAGTCGCGTGCATCTACCAGTCGCGTGCATCTACCAGTCGCGTGCATCTACCAGTCGCGTGCATCTACCAGTCGCGTGCATCTACCAGTCGCGTGCATCTACCAGTCGCGTGCATCTACCAGTCGCGTGCATCTACCTGTCGCGTGCATCTACCAGTCGCGTACATCTACCTGTCGCGTACATCTACCAGTCGCGTACATCTACCAGTCGCGTACATCTACCAGTCGCGTACATCTACCAGTCGCGTACATCTACCAGTCGCGTACATCTACCAGTCGCGTACATCTACCAGTCGCGTACATCTACCAGTCGCGTACATCTACCAGTCGCGTACATCTACCAGTCGCGTACATCTACCAGTCGCGTACATCTACCAGTCGCGTACATCTACCAGTCGCGTACATTCGTAGTTATGTGTTTGTGCTATACGTGTGACGTAACAAATAAATTGGCTCTAATCCCCCACACTTTCGTGTGCTTGATGACCGATCACTTGCACAATGCATTACAACCGAGTTAAGGTAATTACATACAAGTAGGTAACGTCTTTGGCTTAGAAATGGCAAAAAATACTGTTCTCCATTATTAAAGGTATCTGGATTTACAATTAACATAACAGCACTTGAACCATTATTAAAGATTCTGACAGTCAGATTTACAATTAACATAACAGCATTCTGATAATGACTGATTAAAACCAGGCCGGAATTGGGATGTACAAATAAAACAAAAGTTAAATCAACAAAATGTGTGCGGTAACCCATGCTGAAATGAAGAATTTTGTCGGACTTTAAAATCGTGCACTGTGATTAGTCAATTTTGTTTAGGGGTGTGGCCTGCTGGATCGGTCTATTCAGGATTGCCTGTCTGACAGATGTATGATTTACTTCCCTACTTCATCTCATAGCTTCAAGACGTGGCATCGGCCAAGAATCTGAAGATGTCGGTCCTCTTTGCCCGCTTCAAGCAACCCATCTGTCAGTTTCTCGTGGAAGCTTTGCACCAATCACAAGATGAGACCACTAGCTCTGGCTGCCTTCATGTCATCGGGGAAGTAGCTCAAGTCTTTGAGTTTAAGGACAAGCAGACGTTCTTATCGGTGAGCAAAACATTTGTAAGCTTTATTTGGTTCGTAAGTTCGTAAGACCAAAATGTAAGATTCATTTTTTTGTATTCAGATATTTAAAGATTTTTTTGCTTTAAAAATGTTAAGGACAATTCAAGGAAGAGAAAACTTGAGACATTTAAATTATTCAGACACTGAGTTTGTGCTCATGAATCACTTCATTTGCAACATATATAATTTGTTTTGGTTTTTGTCAAATTTTCATTTTTGTAATTATTTGTAAAACAAAATCATAAAATTGTTCTTTTTGTTTCAGCAAACAATGCGATTTCTCCTCCCAAGAATCGTAAGTAAAGCTACTCCGGTTGCCTCTGCCATCTTGAGAGTCATTGCCAAGACGATGAAAGTGGTAAGGCAGAGTTACTTTTAAAGAAAATGTGTACAATTGAAACCGATATGAAGAGTTAGCAATTCCATGCACAACAATTTGTATTATGAGTGTTGCATCAAGTGTTAGTGTACCACCTAAATTGAATAGCAAAGAAACTCATCAGTGAAAAATGTTCTTGAGATTTTTAAGACCTGGTCGCATTTCCAACTCGGGTTATATGTGAGAAGATATTCACTCCTGTTCCACGAGGGTTTTCTTTCAGGTTCTCTGGTTTTTCTTCCTGCCTTAAAAAACACCACTTTTGATATCTGGCTGTGCTCCGTGGTCAGACATGAGTCGTAAGGCGGCTGCCTTTACATGCCTTCGGCTTGACCACGTTGTGTCTGTGTGCAAGTTGGGAAGACTAGCCCCCTCAAATTTAGTATTATATTTATAACTCAAAGGACAAAACTTTTAATAAGGCCGTGTCTGAAACTGGCTTTCAGGGCTACGGCTACGTCTATTGTCAGCCTGCTCACGCGTAGTTGTAATGGACGAAGACCCAGACAAGAGATTCAGACATGTCTTTAGTTATTGATCCATCTTTCATTTTCACTCGTATAGAACCATCGGGAGATGTTGGTTGACTGTTTCCGCTACATCTTCTCGTATCTCGTCCGAACCTGCAACAAGACAGACTTGGAGAAAGCTCTCCTCTATCTCCAGGTAGCGTGATTAATATGATTGGCCAAAACTGTGATTTAAAAAAAAGTGTAGTTTTTGTAGTTTTTGTGTTGAGTTTATTGCATTGTTACGAGCCGTTAATTAGCCCCTCTGATATGAATCCAATCGCCAGGCTATAACTTTGAATTCTGGATAAGCTACATTTGTTATAAATACTTGAAAATGGAACCGAGATGTTCACTTGTGTGAACTTGTTTGTGTCAAGCCTGTTCTATTTCTGAATTTATTGATTACCCACTAGAACGAGACTGATGTTGAGTTAGGGAGCCTCATGAAAATGGATTACCAGAGTCTACACAATGAGCTACTGTTGCATCTTAGTGAGAACTACACCCAGGTAAGGAACTCTAGCTATGAATACAACAAATTGATGATTGTTGGTTTCCTTAATCCGAACCCCTTGGGTATCTTTATTAGAAAGTATCCCGAATACGCCAAAATTCACCAATTTTGTCACATCACAAAAATGTTGGTCTTGGTGACTGCTCGATATGAAGGTATCGTGAATCCATCAAAATGTAGTGCCACAAGGTTTACAATTCTCAATCCATCAAAGTCTCCCAGTTCTTAATACGGAGGTTAGGGTAAAAATAGTTTGGCCTAACCTAAGTTATTAGCTTGTACACTACGCATGCACGTGAACCCTGATTGTAAGACAAGACCCATGCAATCGTTTTGTGTGTATGGGTGTGGATATGCATGGAGGCATGTTGTTTGTGTTCAAGGTGGATTCCATCAGATTTTAGCGGGATTTGTCCTATTTGTACTTTACCCATTAAACTTCCCTCTCAGTTCTCTAGGTAAATTTCCCCTCAACTTTCCTCATGCATTGTTGCCAAACCCCTTTGTTGACAAACTTCAGATTCATTCAGTTAAATGGGGCCATGCCACGTTATGGGACATGAACAATACAGCTTTCACTGTACCCGATTTTTAACAATTACAAGATCTTTATTTGATATGTCCTTATATTTGTCAGGTTTTCAGCGGTCTAGCCATGCTTGCCTCCAAGGATACCAACTACAGAGGACCTAAACCCATCACCGAGGCAACGGACATGGCTGACTTTCTCCAACCCAGACTTCTGGGTATTCTGGCTTTCTTTGATTCCCAGCTGCTCAACTCGCACATTGCAGGGGAAGACAAGAAACTGGTAACAAATTAATGATGTTAATTCATAATCGTTTGTTATTATACTGAATGCTTAACTGTGTCTGTGTTTCATTCGTCATTTTTCATCAAAACTTTAAGATTAAAGGGACATGCAATGTATTTTGTTTCTGTAATCCTTAAAAATGGATCTTTGTGGCACATTTAACCTTATTTTCTAATTTAAATTGTTACAATTTGTTACGGTATTTTGGTGCCTTTTTGTTTTCACGCCACTGCAAATTCCCCGCATATTCATGAACAGAACTGTGATGTCATTCCGGGCAGAAACCTCAAATGTTACAGCTATTTTGGCATGAAAAGTTGCTAGAATTTGGATGTTTGAGTTGTAAATGTCGTTTTATTTTGAGATCTATTCTTGTGTCTCTACATGGCAGTATTAGCTAATGAGCAAACGTTTCTTACAAATGATCAAATTTAGGGTCGGACAAAAAACCCGCTAAACTCAACAGTGTCTTTCTGAAATGTCATCAAAGCAAGAGCGCCCTAAGTTGTCCAGAAAACCATTAACCATTTTAATGTTTAAAGAAGTGCGCTTTCCAATAAAATTTACCAAAAAGGGATGTAAACCTTTTTTTAGGTATTTATTTAAGAGTAGTATATTCTTGAACAAAATGTTTTCTTAATAAAAATTCATCGCATATGAAGCTTTTGAGTATAGGTATTGTAAAAGTTCTCACCTAACTTTTTAAAGATATGACAGACACAAGGAGGGTAAAGTCCGTAAATACAAAAATAAATTTTACCCACCCCAAATATAGTACCCTCCATATATAAAAAAAAGAAAGAAGTTAATCAATGATAGAGGCATAATAATATTAATGACCTCGATAATCTCATTGTCCTGTTAGGCCCTAGAAAGTCTCGTGTGCATCATGAAGCTGATGGGTACCAGGCACATCACCGGTGTCCGACTCAAGATCATGGCCACCCTCAAGATTGGTTTACGCTATAAGGATAATGGGTTTCCCTTACTGTCCTGCAGGGCTTGGCAGTGCTTCGTGCACAGGTAGGAGTGTAAAATGTGGTCAAATCTCGTCGTTATGGGTTGCAAAAACAATCTCGGAACCTTAAAACCAGCAAAGTTTTCTTGTGAGTTTCACAAATTTTAAGAGAGTGTATGTCAATTGATTTTTCTATTTGTGAGGCATTCTGGAAAAATGAGACGGAAGTGGGCACAGGCATAGGGTTATATTATAAAAACTAGAGAGCTCACCCACTATACTGTGCACGCTACACATAACTGTAACCCGTCTGTAAATTTGTAAGTGGACAACACGATAGTAAAATACCCGGATGTATCATGCACTTAACGGCGTGGCAGCTATAATTTAGCAAACTTTATTGGCTGTTTAATGTCGGTCTCAAGTGAAATTCCTCGTGGTACCGGTACTTGGACAGACAGCTCATTGGTAAATCGTATCTCTATTTTCCTCCAAGTCAATGGTGGATCCAGGATTTGATTGCTCATGGCTGATGAGGTCATGAAATGGCAGACGCAGAGAGCAAAGGCGCGAAGCAGTGGACTTACACGATTATATGCCAGGCGAATTTTGCATGTTGCTTGGTGTAACCACCATGGTTTCACCCTTATCCCAGGAAGTATTTACTTTTGAAAAGAAACGGTTCTGGTCTTGCTGACGTTGCTCCGATTTGTGCAGCCAAAGCACGCATAAATCTTGGGCCTCTCGCCCCCGGGATCTCTTTGCGGGGCGCGGCCAAGAGATGAAAGAGATACGTAGGCTATGTCAACTACGTACTTTTTGAAGTACAACAAATTATTGTAAATTAAAATGAAAAATAATATTTTTATGAAAGCTTTTGTTTACCTCTTAGTGAAAATTATTTCAAGAAAACTACTAAATTTACATGTTAAAGATCCTATTTGAGGTGCCCGGGACTTTGGTTTCTTGTAAACTCTTGCACGTTCTTGGGGTCAACTTATACGCCGAATGGGTGTGGTATTTTTTATTTTTTGTTACAGATTTATTGATGTTTGTAATTTTTGAAACATCGTTTACACATATATATTTTTTTTTTCCCAGTGTGGAGCCATCGTCCCTCGGTCCAATGATCAGTCAGGTCATTGTCACTCTGCTTTGTTTACTTCATCAATTGCCAGAGCAGGTGGCTAAGATCTACAACTTCCTCATCGTTGAAAACAGGTGCCAAGAAATTCTTCTTTAATAATTGGTTAAACATAACTAGAAATTCCTGCTAAAAGTAGCATTACTCTGGCTATTTTGAGTCCTTTTTCTTTTAAAAGTTTCTCACTTTTGAATAAGACATCGACCAAAATAAAATCAGCCCATGTTTAGGTAATAAATTATTACTGTAAACATTTTGAATTATTAGCTGCCAAACTTTAATTTAATTTTCGCTAGTGCTGCCCCTCAACTAGTATTGATAATGCACAGAGCCAGTCTGCTCCCAAAGCGAATCTGTTTGTGCCCAATGCAAGAAACTTATTTTCAGAGAAAAAGTTATGAAAGGTTTTAGTTGCATTAAAACATAAGAGTTGAAAATGTATTAAGAGGAGAAAAAAAGTCTACGTCGTTTTTCAAACCCAAGCTTACATTTTGTCTCCGTCTCCATCACCGGCTCCATCACCATTGGCGAACAGCATAAACGAAGCCAAAGACGAAGATGAAGCTGGGGTTTGGAAAACTGCCATATTTTGTTGAAAAGCACGGGTAATGCAAGTTTTTGGTTTGTAGTAAAAGTGAATACTTCAAAGTGAATTTATTTGAAGGTTTGCAGTCGAACCAAGTACTAAGTTTCTTGTGAGTCTGGGGGGTCCTTTGTCAAACTTCAGACTGTTCAAGAGGAAAGGGGAAGTTACAAATCTTCAAAGGGAAAATGCAAGATCTGAGACTGTTTTATTTGTTTTGTTTCTCTTGATTCTACAGGGAAAGTTTTAACCAGCATTTTCACGAGTTGTACTTCATGCCCGACCTGGCAGAACTCAACGAGGTCAACTCTGTCTTGAAGGAACATCGGGAGGATCCTTCCAGTCAGCCGGATCTTAAAACTCAACTCAGGCAGTCTATCAAGGGAGTGACTCATGAGAGTCTGGATGTCAGACTTCACGCGCTGTCAAAACTCCGGGACCTGCTGCGAAAGAACCAGGTCAGAATAAGCCAGTGCGATATTCCTTTTTGTTCTCTCAGGAAAAACGTGGCAATATAAATACAGACAAGGCTACTGGAGACGTGATTTTCTTACCAAATCGGCATTCTGTGAATTTTTTTGTGCAATCGATAAAGAAGATGGTGCATACGTTTGACCTTTCTGGACTTTTTCCTAATTTGATACGTTTCAAATTTTGTATATTGAAATGAAAAATAACATTTGTATGAAAGTTGTTATTTTAACCTTTAAGTAAAAAAAAAACAGCGTTAAAACAAATTATGTCACGTTGAAGCTGAGGTTCAGGTGCTTGGAAGTTCGGTTTCTCGTAAACTCTTGTACGTTCTCTGGGTCAACTTACATGCTCTATAGGCAATGCGGTCAATATTACCTCTCTTGTTGACTTTTTAAAAATCAACAGATACCTTTTTTCTTTGCCCCATTTCTGTAGTCTGCCCTGCACGAGTACGTGATGGGTAACGAGATAGTAGATCCTACTATTACTGAACTGGTCTCCGTGGTAAGTCTTATCCTTCGCCTAATTAGTGTTTCCAACATTTTAGTTAAAACACTATGAACATAATTTTTACCATTAATACTACCATATATTTCAATTCAAAAATCCATGTTTCTCTTCTATATAATGTAACAAATGTATTTATTATTACAACAGATTGGTGATATAGGATTGTGTCTTTAATGGAATTTGAAGAAAGATATTAGACGGAAGGGCCATTGCAGATTTGTTCTTTGAAAAATTGGAACATGGCTTGTTCTACATTTATTTCTTCAAAGGACGAATCTGAGATGGCCCTAAAGCAAAATATCGTTCTCATGACATACTCTGTGTGCCAAATCTCATGCTTGTATCATATCATTTTATTTTTGTTTTTTGGTATAGTTATTGAGTGGTTGTCGTGACTCTGACACAAAAGCACAGAGTCTGTTTGGTGAGTGTCTGGGAGAGTTGGGTGCCATTGATCCTGGGAGGCTAGAGATTATCACTAACAACAAGACAGAAGATATGTCCAAGTTCCATGTAAGTATTGCCATCAACTTTGGTGTAAATCGGGTGAACAAAACTCGCTGTCTAGACTATAAACTGTCAGTCTTTCCTTTGACTGGCGTTTATAACGCCAACTTTGCTTTTGATCTGATCAGTGAGCTAGCGAGAGCCTTTTTAGCTGCAGCCGATACTTGCTGTCTTCATTATAAACTGTCAGTCTTTCCTTTGACCTTTCAGACTGGCGTTGACGCCGCTAACTTTGCCTTCAATATGATCAGTGAGCTAGCGAGAGCCTTCTTAGCCGCGGCCAATACTCGCTGTCTACACTATAAACTGTCGATCTTTCCTTTGACCTTTCAGACTGGCGTTGACGATGCTAACTCTGCCTTCAATCTGATCAGTGAGTTAGCGAGAGCCTTCTTAACTGCGACCAATACTCGTTGTCTACACTATAAATTTTTGGTCTTTCCATTGACCTTTCAGACTGGCGTTGACAACCCAACTTTGTCTTTGATCTGATCAGTGAGCTAGCGAGAGCCTTCTTAGCTGCGGCCAATAGTTGCTGTCTACACTATAAACTGTCAGTCTTTTCTTTGACCTTTCAGACTGGCGTTGACGATGCTAACTTTGCCTTCAATCTGATCAGTGAGCTAGCGAGAGCCTTCTTAGCTGCGGCCAATACTTACTGTCTACACTATAAACTTTCAGTCTTTCGTTTAACCTTTCAGACTGGCGTTGATGATGCTAACTTTGCCTTTGATCTGATCAGTGAGCTAGCGAGAGCCTTCTTAGCTGTGGCTAATACTCGATGTTTACACTCTAAACTTTCAGTCTTTCGTTTAACCTTTCAGACTGGCGTTGATGATGCTAACTTTGCCTTTGATCTGATCAGTGAGCTAGCGAGAGCCTTCTTAGCTGCAGCCGATACTCGTTCTCAGGACTGCTCTGCCTATGCCATACAGGAGCTGCTTCAGATCTACGATTGCAAGGAATCACCAAAAGAATCGTAAGTAACTCTTTTAATTTTGTTATTCATTTGATAGAATTTTCGATTATAATTTGTGATTGTAGTATATAAAGTGATAAGAATTCAAATATATCTAAAGCCTTGCTTTTATAGAAAGATTGTTAACTTTATGTTTATTTCCTTTCATTGATAGTCTATGTTGACAATCATCCGCCTGTTAAAGTTATATCTGGTGGAGTGCCGTGCCGTGCTCTCGTGGTTGGAGCATTGAATTTGTGGTCTGGGGAATTCTGCAGTTTGCTGGTTTGAGTCCAGCCTGGGTTTATGTCCAGCCTGGGTTTATAGTGTGTGTGCCCTTGGGCAAGGTACTTATTCACTGTTTGCTTCTCTCCACCCAGGGGTAAATGGGTATCTATGAGTGCAGAGATGGTTATTGTGGTTGATTTAGCTGCATTGCGCCAAACTGGCAGCATCAAGCTGGATACTTCTCAGGGAGCTGAGATTGTATTTGGAATGTTTCATTGCCCCAATGATTAGAGTAATAATGATGCAGCTCCTTGGTTATCTATCATGGTGGATAAGTTCACTTTACAATCTCATTATTATTATAGCAGCTGTAATGGTAAATCAGATGCAGGTCAAATTTGAATTTTGTCGTATTAACTTTTCTCGACCTGTAGATCTGGCCGTCAGCTTTGGAGGCGTTTCTCCGGCCACATTAAGGAAATCTTACTCCCCCTCCTTGATGCTAAGTATGTCCCCGCCTCTTCTCCTTCATGGACTAACATCCCTAAGCCCATCTATCGGAGCAAGAAAGGCAAGACGTACAAGGACTGGGTCTGTGCTTGGACTGGATACCTTGTTACCAAGGTAACAATTATATACAGAAACTGTGGATTTCAACAAATATATATATTTACACATTTGACATTTTTTGAGTGCTCTATAAAATGCTGTGACCTTGTGATCTGGAGCATTGAATTTAATATTATTATTAATATTTCTTTCTGGTAATGAAACCTGTATAGAGAGAAGACAATGAGAAGAAGGTACAGTTTTAGTGGTAGGAGGAAAACCAAAAAGAATATCCTGGGGAAAACCCACAGAATCAGGCAGGGACTGAAAACCCAATCCACATATTGACCCATCAGTCCTTCATTTTAATAAACACGAGGAGAGCTTAAATCCTTTTTTTTTTTTTAATCCTGCTATTCGCTCTCCTTAAATAAAAAGTCAAATAAGTTAAGAGGGCCTAATATTTCGATCGTAACAAGATCTTCTTCAAAATGACAAAATGAAAAAAAGAAAGAAAAAAAGTACGAAAACAAGAGCTGTTTCGGCCTACATGTGTATGTCCGAAACAGCTAAAAAAACAACAATATAAAGGTAATACATGTAAATTGTCATTACTGTATTTGTAGCACTGGTTTATTTACACTCACTAATAGAAAACGGGCATTATTATCCACTGAGTCAAAGTTTGCTAATGCACGCGCTAGCTACACATTTGTTTACATTGCGCGCGCATGCAGTACTTCTTTGTTTAGTCTCAGTGCCATATACAATAATGTACCACTTTTATTTTACCACAAAACGTATTGCACGCGTCGGGCACTCACGGTCGATTAGGCGCACTGAAAATTACACCTAGTATTTTCGTACGGAACACCATGTACATTCAGTAAGTAGACACACGTGCCCAGCTACAGTTCTGTACTGGGGTTGTTTACAGATATATATTGTACATGCACTCGTACCGTACCAGTACATACATGTACTTGTACAATGTACAGTACATGTACATGTTCACAACAGTGTACTTGTACGCGTTTTTTTATGGTGTAAATGAAGGACACATGCCGGGCGACACGAAGGTGAATTGGGGTTAGGGTTAGAATCGAGGACGTCCTCGATTGAGATTAGTGTACAAAACCAATGAGAGCCGTCAGAAAAAGAGTACAAACAAAGGAAATTATCGAGAGGAACAAAAGAAACTTCTCAATTTACACCATAAACAAACGTGAGCGTGCACGTGCATTGCAGAGATAGGATCGTGTCATTCCTGTACATACAGTTAAGTGTTTATTTGCGATGTTAATGGCGGGCTAGCTATAGCTAGCACGTGCATTGGCTCGCATGGCCGCCGGCGCGGCACACATACTGCGTGAGTATACCGCAAGCGTACATTAAAAAACCAGTAACTTAGTATTGTAGTATAGGTTTTTCCATGACACAAAATCAACGGACGTCGTTCCGGTTTGCGTTACAAATCAAACTGAAGAAATGTGACCGGCTCTACAAGAAGATGTCTTAAGTCGCGCTATGCACTGTCATGTAATAGCCCGCTCAACGCTGAGTAGAAACAAAACCGACAATTTTTGTGTGCATCGTTCTGTTGTAGTACAACAGAGCCGGCTATTTCAAAGCCTGTTTTCTCAATTGTGTAATTTGAACACCGAGCAAGTAATCATTATGTAAACACTTCGTTCCTCCACAATGGAAGGGGCTATGGGTCTCTATTATATACTAAATGAAAGCTTACGTTGTGGGCTTTAATTCTAACCATGTATATAACTCGATTTCATTTTTCGCAACATAACACACCTTTTTGTAGAGCCGGTCACAAATTACTTCTCCTGTGGAATTTTTAAGGATCGCTGTGTTTTGCTCTCTTTGGAAAATATTAGGGAGCGCGGAGGAGTGCGACCGCGCTCCCTAAATATGAAGGACTGGCCCATGTTGAATTCTAACCTGGGTCACAGCGGTGGGAGGTAAGGGAAGAACCGCTGGGCCCACCTGACTCCCCAAAGAGTCTGTGGGTTATTCTGCAGGTTGTTGGTTCGAGTCCAGCCTTTGGTTATGGTGCGTGTGCCCTTGGGCAAGGCACTTTGGCACTCATTGCTGCTGCCCACCCAGGAGTAAAATGGGTACATGGGAGAGCAGAGATGGTTATTGTGATTGATTCTAGCTGTTTTGCATACGTATTTTCCCAGAATGCTGAGATTATCTTTGGACAGTGTTGTAGTTGAGACGCTTATGTCCGAGACCAAGGCTTTTAAAAACAAATATCGATGGAGATGGAACAGATTTGAGTTAATTCACAAAAGTGTTGTAAAGCATCATTTATGTTTGGAATGAAGACTAGATTTTGGTGGTGCAACGTAAATTCTGTGGCACAACATATTTTGCTGTGGTCTCGATGGGTCTCAAGGGTAAGCACTGGGTACAAGTACTTTTGTGTTTAATATTTATAAAATGAGCTACTTTTATCTCTTTTTACATCTTTCTAGGTACGATCTCCACAAGCCTCACAGATCTTCAAGTCTTGCAGCGTGATCATCAAGCATGACATCCAGACGGCGCTGTTTCTTCTGCCTATCATCCTCTTACATGCATTACTGGACGGTAGGCAGGAGGATAAAGAAGAGGTTAGGAACTAGACACCAGATTGGAACTTAATTGCAATGCATTCGTTCCCGTTTGTTTCTGGAATTTGTCTTTGTTAAAAACATTGTAAATTTTGCAAAAGTTTATATTAAACCCTAACCATCCCAAATCCTCCAAAATCCTCTTTGCAAATTGCAGGATTTTGCAGGATTAAGGTCACTTGGAAGTTGATGCATTGGAGGAATTTGCAAGATTGGGGCGTTTGGGGTTTTACCACTTGTTACATTGTACTTTCACACTGCTCATGCTCTATGCATGCATATTCTCCATAGAGCTTCAGTCAAGGTGTAAGTTATGTGTCACAAATAGGATACCAAGGGTCATGTGCGCAGACACTAGTAGATAGGATGAGAAACTAGCGGAACAGACACAAAAATAACCCTGCTCTGCCAAAATGGAGGCAGTTTTTATCCTTAGATTTGTTAGTTTATTCACGGATCTTGTTTCTTCAGATTCGTCAGGAGATCCTAGCGGTTCTGACTCACGCTGAGAAGTCTGAGGATCAGCGGTCAGGTGACGCCAGTCACATGAGCGCTCAGACGGTGTTTTCTGTCCTTGACTACCTGACGCGATGGAAGAGACATCGGGTTCAGATGCTGTCTGTGTCCCGGATACAGAAGAAATCGCAGAGTGGAAGTAGGTACTAGGGATCATGGATAAACTAGGGCTTGCCTCGAAATGAGTAAACACCACACCATTTACAAACATAAAAAAACAAACTATTGAATTAGTATTGAATTCCTTACTTTATGCTAAGTGAAAAACAGTCTCAGGCATTCTTTAAAATCACGGCACCTGATGTGATGTGGTTTTCAAGAAAAGTTAAAGTTTGTATCAATTTCCAATGATTGCCAGGCGGCAATCGTTGGAAAAAACCTCACTATTTTCAAAAACTGCACCACATTAGTGAATAGGTGCAAGTCAGCTAGTCGGGTTTCCTAACCTGATAATTCCCTAACGTCTAAAAATTGTTCTGTTTCGTCTGAAGGAAGTCAAGGAACCAGACTACAGAAATGGCAATTATGTTTCTTGTTTTTATAGCATCTATGAACACAAAACTTGAAAAACGCATCAGCATCATAATAACCCATCCACTTTCGAAAGTTACAGCAAAAGTAAATGGTGTATACTACCGTTAAGCAGCTATGTGCTTTTGACTGGTTGGATGTTGGCTGGCATGGGTGGCGCAGTGCCTAAAAGTGCTCACCTCTTACTGCAGTGGCCCGGGTTTGATTCCCGACTCGAGTCATTTATAGCTGTTGGTCTATTCTCTCCTGTGCCACAAGGCTTTTTTACCAGGTTCTCTGGTTTTCCTTCCTCTTCGTAAATCAACACTTTTTATCTTGCTGTAATGAGTCATATGGCGGCTGCCAAAGGCACATTTACATGCCTTTGGCTCAACCATGTTGTAGCCTCATTTTTTTCATTCAGCTTCTGCTGCGAGTAATAGTATTAGTAATAATAATAATAATAATAATTTGGGAGGTCAGTCATCCTTACTCGTTGCTGAATTGCGAAGGACACGGCTACAACGTGGTTGAGCCGCTGGCACGTACAGGGGCCTCTGGTAGCCAGCCACATTGACTCATATATGACTAAAGAGCACAGCCAGAGATCGAAAGTATTTGAATTTTCCAGAGGGAGGAAAACCGAAGGAAGCCGGAGAAAAACCCTCGTGACACAGAAGAGAACCAACGCACAGCCGTACTCATTATGGTCCGTGTCTGGTATTGAACCCGGGCCACATTGGTGAGAGGCGAGCGTTTCTACGCACAAGCCACCCATGGACAATTAGCTCCTAAAATACTCTTCCAAGGTTAACACAATACTTTTGTTGTAATTAACATAAATATACATTTTTCTGTTAGTTCATGGATAGTTCATGGATTTCTTTGGGGGTACATAAAAAAGATATGCATCGTTGAGACATTTCATCAATTTTCCGTTAACTTTTTCTCCTTAATTGGCAATTTCATCCCTGGTAGGTATCAAGTCACTTCATGAACTTTATCCCAGGAAAAAACCCACATTTACTTATTTCTGTTGAATATTACTTGTTGCCTTCAGATTTGCATATTGACGAGGATGCAGACTATCAGTTGATCCACGGTTTCCTAGAGCAGATCCCACAGGATGTACTGGCCAGGGCCTCGTTCCAATGCAAAGCCTATGCGCGATCCCTCATGCACTGTGAGGCATTCATCAGTAAAAACAGACACAACTTACAGCAACAACTAGGATTCCTACAGGTAACGTTAAACAAGAAATTGGTTTGCATTTTTAGAACACTTTCCTGTCGAGAAATGTGTCCCGTTGTTTGTGAACTTTGTCTCATCCAATCAAATGCTCAATCAAATTCCTAAAATTAAATCAAGTACAGAATTAAAAATCGTCCGTGAATATTCTTTTATTGTATATTCTTAAGAATTCAGAAAAGTGGTTGTTTTGAAAAGGAAGACTATCCCAATCTTTCTGATTTTAGGTAAAGATGAAATTCAATATCTTTGTTGCCACTGCCATAGCACTGAGAAGATTTATATCAAATCTTTGACAAATAACATACAATATAACAAAGGGCTTCGTGTAAAAGTAACCTCTCACTTGCAAGAAATGAAGAATAGGGTGAGAACATCGGGAGAGACGTCCGAATGGTTCGCTGACGACTTCTGAATCTCGCGCAAAGAAGCTATGGCTTTGTGCACATTTAGAATAAAATTTGCCGCTCGTACTTCACGCTTTATAAAAACATGGAGGAATAAGATACATTGTGTCTCCACGCTTGCAGCCCATAGATAGAGATATTTGCTGACAATTGTGGATCTGATCCCAACTTTGATCCAATTTTGTTATTGCGAATCATGAGACCTGTTGTCTTTTTTTGCCTTTTTTTTTGCAGAAGCTGTACATTGCCTTGGATGAACCGGACGGTGTGCTTGGAGTGTCTGCCATACGACAAGAAACGCCAACATTACATGAACAGATACTGGATCATGAGAGTAGAGGTAAGAGGTCATGACCCAATCCCACTAACCCCAACTCCAATCTAGCACACCATGTACAGATATTGGATCATGAGTAGGGGTCAGAGTTCATGACCCCAGTCCTCATTGGCCCCAACTCCCCAATTGCCCAAACTCTAAAACTCAACATTCCAGGAACAGATACTGGATCGTGAGAGTAGAGGTTAGTCGCTAGTCATGACTGTCTCCTAACCCTAAGTCTAACCCAGTTAAACTTAAACTTAAAACTCATACTGGTCATGAGATTTGAGGTTAAAGGTTGTGACCCTGGACCCACTAGCCGTAACTCTAACTCAACACTCTATGTCTCAAGACCCCTCTTGATATGTCCGACATCATGTCCTCATCTTCAGGCTTAGGGCAAAATTAAAAAAACGGAAAGCTCAGAAATCTTAAGAACCTTAAGAAAAAAATTATAGCTCCTAGCTACCTGGGACGCCCGTCTCAGTATGACTCAATCGTCGTTCCGTATTCAGGAACCGTTGCTGTGTGTACAGAGAATTATGCTGGGGCTCTCCGACAGGTGAGGCAGTTTTGGAGATGATTCTTTCTTAAACTGGAAGCACATTTGTATGAACATCAGAAGGTTTAAAGTAATCCTACTTTTTTTCTACCTTGCTCCTACTTTTCGATTTTTTTCTTTAAATTCCTACTATTTATCCATCATTTGTTTTGAATTCCGGAAAACTTTGCATGTATACACGTCCTTCGACAGGTTAAAAAGCATAGTTGGGCATTCCTAAATGAGTGACCTTTCTTTTTAACTTTTTTTTCAGGTAATTTACATGATGCATCTGCCTGCTATGAGCGAGCCATTCAACTGGAGCCAGATGAGCCACCCCATCACGCCGGCTTTCTTCGTTCATTCATGGGTCTAGGTCAGCTGACCAAGGCTCTGATCCACGTCAACGGTGCTGTGGCCGAACGGTAGGTTGATAGCTGGACTAAATTCAAATTTGGGGAACCGCCAACATAGGGCTGGATAGTTCAGTTGCTTGAGCATCAGAATGGCAATCTGGAGGTCACAGGTTCAAGCCCCACTCTAGTCCATTTCTTTGTTCAAATGTGAGAAATGTATTATAATGTACCTAGTCAATTTCATCTTCTAAATATATTTCGTTGTCAAACCCTAACGCCCCAAGGTTCGTGCCAAATCGTATTAATTTTGGAGGATTAAGGACTGTTGGGGTTAATAAGGTTTAAATCACTGTGCTATGTACTGGAAGTAACACTAGTGACTAGTGTTATGCAAAACAGACCCGAAAACGACCCGACTTGAAACTGACTTTGGGTCGGGTAAGTTTTTCCATCATTTAAGTCGTTTCGGTTTTGCGTTTGTGATTTTTGGGTCGGGTCGGGTCGGGTCGGGTCGATTAAAGCTATATTGTGAAGAAAAAAAACTGAAAAATTTAATAAATTTAAAACAACCGAAACAGGAAATTTACTTGGTGTATTAACTTTTTTAACAGCTTCAGGATACAGCAAAAAAAAAAAGAACTGTAAACCGGAAACTCGTGCGCAAAAAGATACATTGTAATATTTTACATACCACGGGATAGTAAGTTAAACAGGAGGACTTTGCTTAATTCAATGATATTCATACGATACTGGTATAAGTTGAGGCACCAAACGGACACCATTTTTGTTGGGCGGTTCGGATTTGCAGGGTTTTTTTTTCTGAATTTTTGTCGAGTTGGGTTGGAGAGTTCAGATTGGTTTCAGTTCGGATTTGGTTTATATTATTTATGTCTCGGGTCAGTTTGGCGTAGTCAACCCAATCTGATGCACATTATTACTAGTGCTTCCATTGTGGGGGGATGTGTAGTTTCAAGCCCTAGCTAAGTATAAACTTGGACTCAGCCTTAAGTTTGTGGCCTGAGGTGCTACATCATTATTATCCTGCTCATTGGGCCAATTAAACATTCCAAATACAAGCTCCCTGGGGAGTATACATGTACAGCTAAATGCTGCCATTTCAGCACAAAGCAGTTAAGACAACCACAATAATAATCTCTGCAATCACAGGTACCCATTTACTCCTGGGTGGGGAGAAGCAAGGAGTGCCTTGCCAAAGGGCACACGCAACATAACTCCAGTATGGGCTCAAACCCACAACCCACGGTGCTTTGAGAGATTCTTGGAAACTTGGAGTCACTGAGTCTGTGAGCTTATTCTATTGAGAGGCGTTGCAATCTTTGTTTGCTTTGTCCCCAGCCCCGATTGGACGAGCAAGCTGAATGCATATCGAGTGGAGGCATGTTGGAAGCTTGCCAAATGGGATACGCTCGCTACCCACCTGAAGACAGAAACACGAAACACGACAGACTGGAATGTAGGCCTAGGAAAGATTCTCTTGGCATCCAAACAAAAGGTGATTTCCATCTCACAGGTTTTTATCCCTATTCAAAGGGTTGAAGTTGTCCATTGCGAGCCTTGATTTTCCAAATAAGTCTTTCAATTGAAGGAAGTAAGAAATGGACTTTCAATGTTTCCATGAAACTCTTGAATTTTGAGAATATTGTTGGGTTTTTTTTGGTTTTTTTTACAGAATGAGGATGAATTTAAGAGACAGCTAAAGATTGTGAGAAGTGCCCTCATGGGTCCTTTATCAGCAGCAAGTATGGAGTCGGGGTCGTATCAACGGGGCTATGAGTACATTGCAAGGTGATGATCATCTTTGTTAATAATGGCAGAAATACTTGCACTTGCACTTGCGACCGCACTTCCGACTGGCTTCATCTGTGGCGTAGTGGATAATTCACGCTAAAACTTACAATGATTGACACAACAAGCATTTTTCTCAATTAATTGTATTACTTCCGCCCCCTCTTCGATGGTTAAGGCTATGTATTCACCCCAGGCTGTCTGTTTATCAGGCTTTTTGTCTGTCTGTCCATCTTTCGGGCGGGCTGTGCGCCCGTCTGTCTGTCTATTAGCAGCATTATGGAAAAACGTTTAGAGGTTTTATTTACGAAACCTGGTGGGTAGATAGCTTATGGGTCAAGAATGATTAAATTAATTGTTCAGATTGATCTGGATCCACATCAGGAATGTGGATTACTTTGAATGATTTTTAACATTGAGAGATAAGCCCACATTTTTTGCAGTCGGGGCAGAGGTCTGCGATCTACTGAGTACAAGCCTCCCTTTTGTGTACCCCATTCAGGCTGCATATGCTGCGAGACCTAGAGCAAGGCATCCGTTGCCTAGGGAGATTCCCTCAGAAGTCATCATCGAGTGAGGATGATATCATGACCCGTCCTGAACTCCTAGCTACTTGGGACGCCCGTCTCAGTATGACTCAATCATCATTCCGTATTCAGGAACCGTTGCTGTGTCTACAGAGGATTATGCTGGGGCTCTCCGACAGGTGAGGCAGTTTTGGATGATTCTTTCTCAAACTGGAAGCACCTTTGTATGAACATCAGAAGGTTTTCAAATATTCATACTTGTTCCTACTTTTCCATTTCTTTCTTAAAATTCCTGCTCTTTCCTACTTTTTACGTTTTTACTTTTTACTTTTTACACTTTTTTTAGTTTCATTTCTTACTCCAGCTTTTTCTATTTTTCGTTTTAAAATTCCTACTATTTAACTAAATTCCTACTATTTTTCCTACTATATACCCCCCCCTATAGTTTTCCTTCAATACTCCGGCTTTTCCTAACTTTTTTAAAATTTCTATTATTTCATTTTTTTTTCATTTTTTTCTCTTTTCCTCTTTTAAAATTTTTTATTCTTACTATTTCCTTCTTTTTTGTTCCACAACTCCGAAAAAGGAAATTTCATTTTTCCTAACACTGTTACATACTGTCATATGTAAATGAAGGACTTTGAGTGCAGGAGTACTGCAACTGTACTTACAACAGCTTTAGGTGAGAATGGAGCACAAGTCTTGCAAGTACGGAACATGAGGGTTTTAAGATGCTGTGGAAATGGGTGAGTACTACAAAAAGTACTTCTGAAAGCCCACAAAAGTCCTATTTTTATTTAGATTTTATCCGCCTAAGTCTTACTTTTATCCTGTTTTTATAAAAATTGTCATCCTACTTTTCTGCTACTTGTTTACCTTGGTCTGTTTAAAAACCTGCGCCAGTCGTCGTTGGCATTGAGTTCCAATACCTCTGCCAGTTGCCTCTCCCTTTGTTACCATTGACGAGGGTATTTGTGCAAGGAGTCTGAAGTCAATGTGCCATTTTGATGTTTTGTTGTTATCTGTAGACCTGAAGACTTCAGTAAGAATAAAGACGTGGGTCTGTGTTGGCTGAAGAGTGCAAAAGTCGCCAGAAAGTAAATACACCTCCTTTTTGTTAGTTTGTTTACTCTGTAAATATATAGAAAATAAAAGTTATTTTAATTTATTATATTTTTGTAATTGTTACTATTCGCCATCGCGAAAAAAACCAAGAACATCTAGATGCCGGTTGAAAACGAATGTAATTTGTCTTGCTTCGAACGGGTCAGTTAAACGATATTTACTATAAAATACAACTCCCCAAATCCACTCATTCCTGATAATTCAAACAATTACCAGTGGTGTATCCTACCTTGATTGATTATAACTTTTATTAAGTATACTTTGAAAATGTATTATTTAAAATGTACGTCCGACACCATGGAACTGTCGATAGCAAACTGAGACATTGAGACAAGGCATTAATTTGTTTTGTTCAGGTCTGATCATCTTGAGACTGCCTATAGCTCCCTGCTGAATTCCAGCTCCTATAATCTTCCAGATCTGTGCATCGAAGAAGCCAAATGGTTGTGGAGCAAGGTAAGGTGATACAATGAATAGGCACATTGTCTTCACGCAGTCAACTACCCATTCAGCTGTTGCGCTGACCTTCATTGCATATCTAATTAGCGTTGCTTTAATAATGTTGTGCGTGCGAGTAGTACTAACTTTTTTGGGGTACATAGTGTATGGGGACAACCCATATGGTTTGTGTGTAAACTGAAATCTCTCTAATCGCAAACTCGGAACACTCTAAAATTCTAAAGTTTTCAAGATCACCCTAATTTGTCCTCTTCTTCATTTTCTTTCATTATACCCTAACCCGATTTTACCTTATTCTACCTTTACTGAACACCCAACGCGCTATGGGGACTTGAAAATGTCCCCACTACTCGGTCTGTCTTTTCCAAACAAAAGAGCCTGTCCCCCTAACGCGGTGAGTGCCTACCCGTGTTGATAAACGTAGTTTTGTGATGGCAGATTGCCTCCCTAGGAAACCTGCGGAAAAATAAGATGCAAAGATGAATGCGTTAGTTAGGAAGCTGGTTTATAATCGTGTCGTTAGCGGCAGGCGCGCGCACTGCCTGAACAAAATGCTATGTGCACTATATAGGCACATGCACACACACGAGCGCGGTAACAGAAAGCAGCATGCCGCGCGATATTTGACATTTACACACGAGCAGAATGCCGTTTGGCACTTATGTTAATGACATCGACATTCCACAAAAACAATAGCACCCTACAGTAAGAATCAAAGACACCCTACAGTAAGAATCAAAGACACAAAGAAAAAGCTCTGCTTACCGAACTTGGCTTTCCACGTAATACACGTATTGCCACGTATTGGATCAAGATCAAGAGATTGGTGAGAAGATTGTGTCTCGAACGACGCCATCTTTGTTCACAAATGTGCCCGCTGTTATCATGACGTCATACCCAACGAGAACGCTGATTAGTCAGAACGCTTAGTCTCAGCGCGGTATATTTTGAAAATCGCTCTGGTTTATAAACTCAGCGGTTTATCGCCCGACCGCGTGGCTTATCGCCCGACTGCGTGGCTTATCGCCCGACCGCGTGGCTTATCGCCCGACCGCGTGGCTTTTCCGTTTTTAATGTAAACTACCCCATAGAAAACCACGTGTTCTATATTTTTAACTGCGCGATATTCCGTTAACTGGGTAAATGTGTAAATGGGCCTTTAAATATTGAATGCATTCGTCTTTGGCATAGACTACCAACAGAAGTGCATAAATAGCCGCTTATGAGAAGATGAAATCTAGTCCCATTGAACAATGCCACAAATGTATCCTGTTGTATTCAGTGACCACAGACTCTGAGGCAGTTTGGCCTCGAGACTTTTTGGCCTGATGGATCTTGCTGCACCAGGCAGGCTTGTTACTTTGACAAATGTTGCAGGGTTTCTAGCCAAAATACCCTAGAGGATTAGGGTTAAGGTGAAGATAGGAGGTCTAAACTTCATGGCTCTGCTAACCACATAATTCTGTGCTGATCACTCTTTCCCGCTAACCTTGCTAGTAGAAAAAGCTGCGCAAACCCTGTAAGCACAGAATCCTTATTAACGCGATGTGCTAACCAGTGAAATATACGCTGTCTTGCTGGAAATAGTTTCAACCAAAAGAAAGCAGTCGTTGAATCCAGTCAAGAGACTCAAATGAGGAGTCAGGTTGGCATAACAGTTTGTTTCTTGCTTTCCATTGCTATGGCCTGGGTTCGAATCCTGCCTGGGCCAAAACATCCCAAACTTCCCAGGATATTCTTGTGGGGTTTTCCTCCCGCCTTCTAAAACTGTAATTTCTTCTCATTGCTTTCTCTCTGTGTGTTTCTTCAGGTTTTCAAGCTATAGTGCTTGGGGCGCTTTTGAGGAATCCTTGGTTTCATTACCAGCAATAATTAATACAAAAAAAACCCAAATGTGCATGTGTTTTCACACACAGATATTCTAACAGGTCCTACTTAACAATTCTATTAACTTTGTAATGTTTGCATCAAAGTGAATAAAATATGACTGATTTGTCTACTGCGCTGACTTCTGTATTCAACGCGGCTCTTGTTTTCACCCTTGGTTACCAGGGAGAAGGGCACCACGCATTGATTACCTTACAAAAGGGCGTGGCTGATCATTTCTCGGAGGATGCTCGGGCAAGGAGAGGTTCGTTGCAGGCCGATCCAGCGGAGAAACTTACCCATGCTAAGGTAGGCGTTTGAAGATTGGCTTTTACTATTCAGTGACGTAGCTTTACAAAGTTTGTAATAATGGGCCTGTAATGTAAATTTAGAAGCGTGATTTTCTTCAAAATTTAAATAACAGCTGCCATTTTCAAGGTTTCTAAGAATGCTAAAGTGGCTTGGCGTGATCTTTGGCCACATGGAAATTGGTTTATGGCTTCTGACTAGCGCCTTCTGAACAAAAATATTGACAAATTTGGTGAACCGCCAAAACACGGGGCTGGATAGCTCAGTTGGTAGAGCACCGAAACGGTCATCCAGAGGTCGCAGGTCCAAACCCTGCTATAGTCAACTTTTTTGTTCAATTTTAGTAAATTTGTTTAACGTTATTAGAAAATGCACCAAGGAAGTTTCTCTTGGGGTTTATTTGAAATGAAATTAGTAACTTCATAGATGGAGCCTGTACAAATATATCCCGCCGGATGTTCACACAAACACGCTATGGTTTTTGTACAAAACAAAAATAAGATGGGTGGCCTGTCCCCAAACACTGGGCCCCGATTGAACACGGAGCCCGTTACCAAATCTCTTCTTTTTTTTGCTTCAGGCACTTCTTCTCGTGGGTCGGTTCATGGAAGACACGGCCAAGTTTGAAAGTAACTCTGTCATGAAACAGTACAAGGAAGTACTGGAGGTGTACCCAGAATGGGAAGACGGACATTTCTATCTAGCCAAGTACTATGATAGACTCATGCAGAGCTTATCAGAACGACCAGAGAAATCTGGGTGAGTGGGCGGAACTAGAGAGGAGTAGGAGGGAGGTGTCAAGGAACGTAAAGACCCAAATTAAGTTGGTTATTGGAATACCCTTTTTGTGATGACTAGCACAGTACTTTCAAAACCCAATACAAACATTTGAAATGATTATCGTTCTCTTGGAACTTGAACCCAATCTCATTTTAAACCAAGTTAGTGAGTAATCGTCAACACTTTGTACAGATGCTTATATCCCTTTTACTGCAAGTGAGGCATCTAGATCTTTTGCTATCATAACCTACTATACAGGGCGGCCCCTAAACAAACACTGACAGGCATGTTTCCTCTGTCCTGAGGCCGAATTGGTATAACGGATAGGGAGTCTTTCTGGAAGAAAAATGATACCAAATATCAGGATATCTTGGTATCACTTTTCTCTTAGAAGGGTTCTTCATCCATTGGTAAAGGTAGTTTTGGCCTCGGTGGTTTTGGTGTGCTCGTCCAGTTTTACGGTCCACCCTGTATAACCGGTGAACTTCACACCAACGATTAGATATTCATGCCCATGTATGTTTTTTACTACTGTAGCGAGTTCATCTTGTTTGTGGTGCGTCATTTTGGCCATTCCTTGCTGTATGGCAATCAATACATCTACCAGTCTATGCCTCGCCTGCTCACTCTCTGGTTAGACTACGGATCTCACGTCTCAGAGCTGGAGAAAGGCAAGAAAACAGAGAAGATGGCGGCGAGCAAGATCATCCTGACTAGACTTAATAAGGTCAGACAGTTGCTACGGCTTGCAATTTATACACCCCTGACTATGACAGCCAAGGAAGCCGCTTCCCATGGACACTCAGTCATAGCCATTAAACTTGGGCACGGCTTACGATAGATTTTCGTGTCACCTAAACAAAGTATCTCGGCGTGACCGTATCTCTGCGTGACCGTATCTCTGCGTGACCGTATCTCTGCGTGTCCGTAGCTCGGCGTGTCTGTAGCTTGGCGTGTCCGTATCTCTGCGTGACCGTATCTCTGCGTGACCGTATCTCTGCGTGACCGTATTTCTGCGTGTCTGTAGCTCGGCGTGTCTGTAGCTCGGCGTGTCCGTAGCTCGGCGTGTCCGTAGCTCGGCGTGACCGTATCTATGCGTGACCGTATCTCGGCGTGACCGTATCTCTGCGTGACCGTATCTCTGCGTGACCGTATCTCTGCGTGACCTTATCTCTGCGTGACCGTATCTCTGCGTGACCGTATCTCTGCGTGACCGTATCTCTGCGTGACCGTATCTCTGCGTGACCGTAGCTCTGCGTGTCCGTAGCTCGGCGTGTCCGTATCTCGGCGTGACCGTATCTCGGCGTGACCGTATCTCGGCGTGACCGTATCTCGGCGTGACCGTAGCTCGGCGTGACCGTAGCTCGGCGTGACCGTAGCTCGGCGCGTCCGTAGCTCGGCGCGTCCGTAGCTCGGCGCGTCCGTAGCTCGGCGCGTCCGTTGGGTCGGCGCGTCCGTTGGGTCCCTGTTTACAAATGCACACAATTTAAATATCTACAGGCATTCACCGCGAATAAAGTTGGCACTCGTTTGTTATGAGAAACTGATGAGTTTACTTTGACCTTTAGATCCTTGCTGAGCTGACGTTGAAGCTAGCTCCTTATCAGTTCCTGACAGCGTTTTCTCAGCTCATCTCTCGCATCTGTCACGCTCAAGAGGAAGTCTTTCTTCAATTGCAGGTAAGATGGCAACCACCTTGCTGCGTTGAATGGACCTGCTGGTCTTGTATCCATGTTTTAAAGTTGAACAACGAAATTGACTAGCGCTAGATAATGGCAGTTGCTCGAATTATCATGAATAAGTAGATTTGGGGGGTTGTATTTTATAGTAAATATCGTTTAACTGACCTGTCCGAAGTTTTACCATCATGGATGCCGAGAAAAACACGAAAAACAGCGGCGTTTGTTTTCAACCGGCGTCGAGCAGTTATTCTTAAGTTATCTTTTTTTTTTTTGCGATCGCCGTCCGTCAATCCCGAATTTTTCTTTATAAAATTATAATTCTCGGATAATTACAGGATATCTAGCGCAATCAATTTGCTGAATGCCTAGAATCATTATTTACTTTAAAAAAAGTAAGATATTTCTTAATAATTCGGTAGTAAATATTGTTGATATCTGCAAATGGTGTATACTACCTTTAACAAAGATGATGACCAAATAGGGAGCTGCCAACACAGGGCTTGATAGCTCAGATGGTAAAACGCACCGGAACGTTCAATAATATTTGTAATATAATATACCTAGAGTCACTTTTCGTGTATAGATTGTTTGAAAATGTATTTTCCCTTCTCTGATTGTAGTTCTTAAGTTGATACACTGATGATTAAAGGAGACTTGGGTTCAAGCTCTGTGATTGCATTAACCTTAGTAAGTTAACTGCAACCTTACAGCTACAAACCAGGGACGGCCACATTGTTTCATTTTTATTAATTTTGTTCAGGAGATTATCGCTCGCGTTCTTGTGGCCTTTCCACAGCAGGCTGTCTGGATGTCCATGGCTGTTTCCAAGGTAACCAATCTTTGTTTTCTACAACTAATATAGTTGGGCTGTGTTGCTAATAAATGACATTTGTTTTCATCATTTGCAAATAGAATATATATGACCTGCTCCAACAAAACCCAGACAAAGTTGATAATTATTTTATTTAGATTTTTTTTTTTTTTTAATTCTCTAGGTTCTTAGCTTTAAAATGATGTATCATTTACATATGTACTCTTACCCTATCTCCCCTACATTGTAATGAAACACATTGTGCAACTTTGTCCGGGTTTCGTTGGAACAGGTCACATATGTCAGTTTGGTGCAACTGAATGTCATTAAGTTTTAGCAATTTAGACCATAATTTCTCCTCTTTCCCACTAGTCATCCTATCCAGTCCGAACCAAGCGTTGCAGCGAGATCTTCACCCGGGCAAAATATCTGCAGAAGAACCTGAACAAATTTATTCAGGTGAGAACTTTCTTCCTCGGCTTCTCAGCTGCAAGTAAGGATGATTATCCGTCCTATATTATTAATCATTGTTTTTATTCGTAGCAACTTGTGGGGTAAATACAGAATGAATCTGTTGGTGTATTTATTTTTCAACAGGATGCAACAAAGCTGACAGATCGATTGCTGGAGTTATGCAACAAGCAGGTTGAGCATACGTGTAACACACTCAGCATCAATAAAGACTTCAGATCACTCAAGAGACTGGTAGATGACAGGTATCTAATACACTCCTATCACTCTTAATTGTCATGCCAGTAATAGTTCCTAGAATACTTCCAACAGTGAGATGCCTGGTACAGAGGCGGCACTCAATCAATTTCTTCTTTCTTTTTTCTTCCCAATAGCCTTGACAATTTGTCTGATTCTTTTCCCCTCTCCTCAGTAATTTCAGTAATATCATCGTCCCTCTGCAGTCAGCCATGACCATCACTCTTCCAAGCAGCCAGGGGGCACATCGTGATCACAACCCCTTCCCTATGACACAGATATTCATCAACAGCTTTGACGATGTGGTAAGCATCTCTATTTATCCAGACAATTTCTCTAGCAAGGCTAAATCTGGGTTTATTTTGGGGGTGTCTTGTTGATGAAGAAGCCAAGAGTTGGCAATGTGTAGGCACTGGAAGCTGAATGATATCTTGAAATATAAAGCCTCTCTCAGATTAACCTTGCAACAACACAGATCAGTCAGTGACTGACTTTTAAAACGATTGGTTTCAGTCTGTATTCAAAAAGTCAACAATCGCAAGAGTAGAGGAATGTCAACTTATGCGCCGCGATGTGTTTGTTCCCGACAGACGGCTAACAATCGCAGTCAACCCATGTGAAGTTACTACATCGTGCACGTTTCCCGATCATCTTATTTCAGTGTGTAGCCGATGTGTGTGTTCCCGACAGACGGCTAACAATCGCAGTCAACCCATGTGAAGTTACTACGTCGTGCACGTTTCCAGATCATCTTATTTCAGTGTGTAGCCAAAGTGAATCTTGGGAAATTCACAGTTCTGCTCAACAAGCCTAACCCCAAGAAACCCAGTAAACCAATTCAGTGGTACATGTTTTTCTAATTTGAACAGGTGGAGGTTCTTCCATCTCTGCAAAAACCCAAGAAGATTGGAATCCAGGGCTCTGACGGCAAGCTGTATGTCATGATGTGCAAACCAAAGGTAGGTCACAGAGGAACAGAAATAGAGCAAGGGTGCTAGTACATGGCACAATTTCCTGCAAAGGAAACATGAAACCTTTGTCGATTCCATGGAGACCTAAATAGACAGAACTTTGGAGCATTGTATGAATTGTCTGCCTCTTTCACCTTGGTACTTTTAGTAGGATCAAAATACCACATGACCCCAAAAAAATTGCAACAGAAGGTTTTTTGACATTTTCTGATAGTATAAGGTCAATTCAACAATATATCAAAAGTTGACCAAAATTGAAGTCACAGAAAGTGTTAAAATTATGACATGAACAAAATGGCCGCCATCTGCCATTTTGAAAAACCTAAATGCTTATATCTCTGGCAATACATGGGCTAAAATTTATTTATTTATTATTTTTTATTTACCCTGGGGTAACCTCTCAGTGAAACACTGTTTTTCAGAGGGGCCCAGCAGTTATACAATTCGAATTGCGAAGGACGCGGCTACAACGTAGTCGAGCCGCTGGCACGTAAAGGCGCCTCTGGCAGCCGGCCACATCGACTCATATATGACTACGGAGCACAGCCTGAGATAGAAAGTGATTTTATATATATTTTTATTTATTTTTCCCAATTGAGCCAGGAACACCGGGGCGAACCCCTTCTCTTAGCGATAAGTGTTACTGGGTTCTTTTACGTGCATTATAATGATTATTATTATACAATACACGGGACCTACAGCTTTACGTCTCATCCGAAAGACGAAGCAATAGTGGTTTCAGTGCCTTGCTTAAGGACACAGGTGTCGAGACCGAGATTCGAACTCACGCTCTGCGGAACAGAAAACCGGGTTCTTAACCGCTCGGCCACGACACTCCACAAGGACAAACAAGATATAATTTCCTAATAATTCTTGCATAACAAATCCATTAGAATGGGTTTGAAGAACATTACATATCACCTTGACCTCTAAATCCAATATGGCCGCCATCCGCCATATTGAAAAGTAAAAATCCTTGTATCTCTGGCACCAGATGAGCCATAACGATAAATGAGGTGTTACTTTCAGTTAATTATGGCATGAGAAATGCATTTAAACAGTTTTTTTGCAGTTTTGAGAGCATCTTGATGTCTAACTCCAAAATGGCCACCATCCGCCAGGTTAGAAAAAAATTATAAATCCTCTTAACTATGGCAAAAGAGGTGTCATTTTCTATTAAGATCAGTATTACAAAGCTATTAGAATGAATTTTGGGTAATGGCAGCCATATTGATTTTTATAAGCTATATTACCCATCTTATATTATGTGTCTTAAAGTGTAATGCTTAAAATAACATAAAGTACAAGTTCACATTATTCACCTCAAGTATACCAAAATGTGGCAGTGACACCCTAGTTTGCAGTAGATGACATCGACAACATTCTATTACAATTTAGTTGTGTTTATTGGGAAGCAGCGTAATCATACATGTCACTCAAGGTGTTTTAATTTTTAGAGCGATTCTTGGTCACCTGGGAAGGACATTAACGTGAAGGACGTGTAACACTGGGTTTTGTGGAATTTTCTTTCTTTTTCTGCGAGGCTATTAGGTTTTTAAATTCTAATGGAGTGCTTTTGCAAGAAGGTATAGCACAGAGAAACCGGTTTATGCACGCATACTTCAAGGAATGATCAGTTAATCTTTTTGGTTTTTTTTGGATCAATTCCAGAGTTAGCTGCAGTGAATCAGAACTCATTCTATTTGGGAAGGAGAGGGTGTTTTATGGGAGTTTTCACAAGTCAGAACTTTTTCACATCGTTTTCGTTATTTTTTTTGGAGATGCTGAAGCAGTTCTGCTGCGTAAGGTATCATTGGATTTTAGGTAGTTTTTGGTCTACAGAGATAAATCTGCATGATTTATTGTGTGCTGGTATGCCAGCAGTGTGGTTGCGTAACTATCCCGCCCAGAGCGTAATTCCTAATTTAAGTTTTTTTTCCAGTGATATACGCTTCATGGGAGGTCAGTTCAGGCCACTTTTTTTCTGCGAGATTGCAGTCTGTAGGAATGGGGGGGGGGGGGGGGGGAGGGGGTGTTCCGTGTACAAGTTTCAACAGAACCCCTCCGTGCTTTTCGTTATTTTTTTGAGACGCGGAAAAGGTTCTGCTGACAAGTATCATATGGATTGTATTTGTGACTGTTCTGCCGAAGATAAATCTGTAATTGTACGTTAACTAGTGGGTATGCTAGAAAGTGGCTGTTTGACTGGTCTCTCCAGAGCGTGATTTTTAACTCTTTTTTTCCTTTTTGTTCGTAAGACACGCATCTGGGGGTCAGTTTTAGCCACCTTATCTCTGCTAGATGACAGTCCGTGGTTGGAGTTCGTGGACGGGCAAATACATCAAACGTTTGCAGGCCAATTGGGTTAGACATTCCCTAAAAGCGGGAGTTTCAAACCCTGTCTCTGGTTTTGGCGACGCGATGACTGGTTTGTGTATTGCCACAGTGGTCCCTTTGTTTTTAGTTCACACAGTGATTGATTTTTACCGGTGATAATATGCCGTCCCCTCTTTTTTTTCCTTTTTTGGAAGGGGAGCAGGGCATATTTTCTGTGCTATATCATGCACTTCATCAGTCAACCTCTTATATAGTTCATTTTGCTTTCCTTGATTTTATTTGTGTGTCGGTTTATATGACGCATGGCAAGGACAAGGGGGGGGGGGGGGGGTGGTGGGGTTTGACTTATTTATTTTGTTTTAGTCTTGAGATCCATTTCTTTGATCATTGTTTTGTTCTTTCAATAGTTCCAATAGAATTTGCAGATTCTCCTCATCAAGATTTTGTTCCTCTTGGTTGGATTGTGGAGACGCTTTAGTCCTAGATCGAACAAGTTCATCTTTTATGTTTTTGTGCCGTTTGTATGCCAGGATGGGTTGGGTATCAAATAGCCTATTCAGATAATCGTTTTCGCTAATCAAAGGCCAGTGTTTGAGGATGGCCCGTTTCAGGGCTGGGTGCGCGACATGTGGGTAGTATGGTAGGACGAACACCAGTGTGATATTGTTTTTGTTTTGTTCACGCTTAGGGTCAGCGGGAGTCTTTCCCCTTTGAGAAAGGAGAGCTAGGTCTTCGTTTGTGTATCCGCGCTTTTGAAGTTTGTCTATCCGCGCTTTTGAAGTTTGTCTTTGAAGAATTCAACCCTCTCCTCAAAGTCTTTTGAATGGGTACATATATATACGTTTGTATCTGGTCACTTCGCCCTTGATTAATCCGCCAAATACCGACTTAGGATGTGCTGAATCTCGAGCTAGGTACTGAAATGTATCAGTTTTTTTGGTAGCGACTCGAGTATCCAATATCCCTTCTTGTATGAATCGTTCGCCTTTGTAGATAATAAGGTCGAGAAAAGTGACTTGGCGGTGCGAGATCTCAGAGGTGAACTTCAGCGTAGGGTGAATTTTATTAAGTGATTGCACTAGGTCAGCAGCCTGCTTTTCATTTCCGTTAAAGATTATAAGAACATCGTCTCTATATCTCATGTAGCTCACAATTGAGGGATTGTGAGGGAGGATTTTGTCTTGTTCGTATTTGAATAGAGTTATGTCACAAATCTCCGGACTGCATTCGCTGCCCATGGCCACGCCAATTTTTTGTCTGAAAAACTTGCCATTAAATTCAAACGTGTTTCGACGCATAATGAGTTCAAGGAGACGTCGCGCGTAGTCTGTCGTGAAGCTAGTATGAAGTAGGTATTATTTATTATTATGTTTATTATTAAAACCATAACTTTGTTATTATACACAAACCATTCTAGTGGATATGTCAAAATATCACTTTAGCTAAAACTAATAATGATGTTTTATGTTTTTTACAAGATGGCGGATGGTGCCCCGTTTTGGCTTAAGAGGTAAAGATGATTCTAAATCTGTACAGAAATCATTCTAACATTTGCTATGCTATAATTTACTGAAACCAACATCTCATTTATCATTTTGGTCCATCTGGTGCCAGTATGATGATTTATATTTTTTTCAATATGGCGGATATCGGACATATTGGATTTCGAGTCAATGGTGACTTCGAAACTTCATGATAGCCATTCTAATGGATTTGTTATGCTAGAATTAGTAGGAAATGACATTTTGTTTGTCATTTTAGCCCATTTATTGCCAGAGATATGAAGATTAATTTTTTTCAAAATGGCGGATGGCGGCCATTTTGTTCTTATCATAGTTTAAACACTTTCTGTGACTTCGATTTTGGTCAACTTTTGATATGTTGTTAACCTGACCTTATACTACCAGAAAATACCATTAAACCTTCTGTTGCAATTTTTTGGGGGCGAGTGTAGGTACAAGTCATATTTTGATCCTACTATTTAGAATTTGCCAAGTGATTAGAATTGACTTCAAGGGATTTTGTATTTGTTGTGTTGGTAGTTTGCTATTCATAATCACTCTTAGAGGACGGCTGCATTAACCAGTTCCCTTCGGATGACGTGTATACAGGCACAATTTTTGGAGATTTTAAACGGATGCCGAATAAACACGTCACGAGCAAGGCCCGAAAACAATCATTTACTCTCCACAGATGACGCGTTAACCCATCAGGCACAGCAGTTTATTTCCTTGTATACACGCTGCAAATGTTTCCTTGGTTGTTGCGGTTGACGAGTATTTACCCCAAAAGTTACCCGCTAGCACTGACAGGTATACACTACTGACATGTAGGGCATACACAGCGGTGGACGTGAATATACGTCAATGTTGCCAAGCATGCTTTGTTGACAAGGTGGACATGTATATACGCAATATCGTGGTATCACGCTTCACTGATTGGCCTATTCAACACCCTAGTTTCATTGTCTCCATTTAATTCATACAACCGAGGATTATCAGCTGCGTCCAGTAATTCCTTGACATTCAAATTTCCCAAATTTTGTTTCTTAGTCTTCTTTGAAATTCTTCAGCTGGGCTTGCAAATATTTGTATATACATGTATTACCGCGTACAATGGTCCCGGCCCTGTGTGTAGTTCTCTGGCTGACGTCAGATTTTATGGCGGGTAGCAGTTGACGTAGTATCACGCCCTGACTGCAGAGGGAACAAAAAGTGCCCCAGGCAACAGAATGTCGGCAAAAACATGTAAATAACGGTGCTAATAAACTAAGTGCTGGTATCTTGTAGTAATTGCATTATTGCTTTATTCAATGACAGATTTTCAACTGTGCCCTGCACGCCTGCATTAATTTCAACAGTGGGCGCTTGAGATTATTCAATATTCAATTTTAGATAAACCTCGGAGTCACTCCAACTTGTCTTTATCTTAGGACGATCTGAGACAGGATAACCGTTTGATGGAGTTTAACGGAATCGTCAACAAATGCCTAAGGAAGGACGCAGAGTCGCGACGTGGCCAGCTTCACATCCGGACTTACGTAAGATTGGTCTTTTTAAAGCTATTTGATTGCTTTCTCTCAGAGTTGGAAATTATCCATATATTTTCTGCTGTATAAAACAAACAAGAATATGTAACATGTATCACATTGAAGATGATATTTTTGTAGAATGTAAAAAGATATCGGGGAAGTCAGGTTGGCGCAGCAGTTCTTTTCTCACCTTCCATCGCTGTGACCCTGGTTTGAATCCCACCCGGGCCAATATGTGGATTGGGTTTTCAGTCTCTACTTGACTCTGGTGGGTTTTCCTTTGAATGTTCTTCTGGGGTTTTTCTGCCACCAACTGCAATTTCTTCACATTTTTTCTTGTTTCTGGGCCCTATGGGAGAACAGTGGGTATCCATTTAATGGGCTACCCAGTGTAAATAAATAATTGTTCCGCTGTAAAGTTTTGTTTGGTGTTATTTCAGCTATAAATAAAGTAAAATGATTCCAACAAAAGTCAAACTAATTGCACCTTTCGACAGAAGGTGAAGAAGGCTTTCATTTGTTTGCATCAACTGATGTTCTTAATAGCGTACCACACTCCATTAAATAGTTTGACAGAAAGGTGATGCCATTGTGTCTTTGATGATACAACATGGCATTTGGCACACAGAGTATGTCATGAGAAAGATATTTGGCTATAGGGCCATCGCAGATTTGTCCTTTGAAGAAATGTATGTAGAACAATAAGCAATTGCAGCCATTTTTAATTTTTAGAAAATTGCTTGTTATTTCAATCTATTTTTTTTCAAAGTTAAAATATCTTGTGTGCAAAAATGTCAAGCTTGTATCAATAAAGACACAATTTCCCCCAAATATTTCTCCCTATCTGCCCCACTATAATGTATTAAGGGTTTACAAATCATACAGCGTATCGTTTGAGATGACATGGTTTTTGTTGGTCTCATTTGTAGGCCGTCATCCCCTTGAATGAGGAGTGTGGCTTGATTGAATGGGTTCCTAACACTGCCGGCCTCAGGCACATACTGCACAAAATATACAGGTCAGTTTGAATCCATCAACACTATTAATACTTTCTGCGATTTTCCGGGTTTTTTTGGTCCCCTAAATAATAGTATACAAATATGGAATGGTCCATGAATCACCGAGGGGGCTAGTTTTACATCACGAGATAAAGCATTTAAAATTTGTTATATAACACCTCACCCACAGATTCTGCTTGGTGTTTATATTTTAAAATTATCTAAATCTAAATACAGTTAAAGTGAACTTTGATTTAAATGCAAAATTGGTGGGAAATGTCTTTGCTTTTTTCTAAACCACCCCTTCACAAAATGTTTGAATCCAGCTCTGTAGCACTGGCTCTTTGGAACAATAAGTGCAACACTCAACGCACACATCAGAATACATTTGCACACAAATACCACGCCATGGGTATAGTACTTTGGTTGCTATTAGGGTAGAGTACTTTTGGCCATGCACAGAATCATAGTAAAAAAGATTGAAAATACCATGTGACTAGCTCTCGGCCAATCAAGACACAGAAACTGTGGTTGAGGTGTTATAATATTACCTGCACCTAGTCAGTTTTCATATTAAACAGATAGCTCAGTTGATAGAGCACCAGAACAGGAGGTCGCTGGTTCAAGCCCCGCTCCAGTCAATTTGGTTGTTCAATTTTTAAAATGGTATTAATAATTTGACTTTGGAAATTCATGTAAATCTTTAGAATTATTGCAATTGTTTTTTCCCCTCTTGGCTCTTTGTTGATATTGTAGGATTATTAATAATTTTGAGAATTGAATCCTCACTTAGTATTTAAGGCTTTTCTGGGGAAATTGAATTAAGTAATCATTCCAATTTGGAACTGAGGTAAATATTAATTGAAAATCAGTTTTAATATTCTAGTTTGAGTCTACCAAACATTACTTATAAACAAACATAACGGAAACACACAAACACAGTCAAGTATTGGGGGTTTGTTTAGTTAGAGAAATAAGTAAAAATTAAATAAATAAATAAAAACTTTTGTTTTTTGCAGGGAGAAGGGCATGTATATTACTGGCCGAGAGTTGAAGAATTTGGCCCCACCGCGTGGAGCGCCGCTGGAGTAAGTAAATATTTGGCCCAGACTGATAATTTTGCAGATGGCAATTTGTGTACAATAATTATAAACTTGTAGTTAATTTCTGTGTAATTGTTTACCTGTTGGAATCAGAATATATCATTCTCATTCAATTAGAATATACATGTATCTGAAGACTAAGCTGACATTCATTTATACATTAATTTTCAGAAGGTTTCTGATGACATCTAAGATTCCGCCAAAGTACCTATTTAGTTTTCACACGAATCTTGATAAACCTGTCGGGAGATTATAATGAAGAACGCTAAGACAAAAATGAACTCGGTGAGAATCGAACCGTGGTCACAGGGAGGAAGGGAGGGAGGGATGTATTGGTTCCACTTTATCAACCTGATTCTCTGTAGGCTTAGGTTGGAATCGAACCGTGGTCACAGGGAGGGAGGGATGTATTGGTTTCACTTTATCAACCTGATTCTCTGTAGGCTTAGGTTGGAATCGAACCGTGGTCACAGGGAGGGAGGGATGGAGTATTGGTTTCACTACCTGATTCCCTGTAGGCTTTGGTTGGAATCGAACCTGGACCATGGGAAGGTGAGGGAAAGACAATCCACTGTATTAACCAGGTGCAACCTTTATTAATAATCTTAATCGTGATATTCTCATCATTCTTCACAGGCAGATGGTGAGTCTGTTCAGGACCAAGTTGCTTCCCAAGTTCCCGCCCGTTTTTGGAGAATGGTTCCTTAAGACGTTCCCTGACCCTACCTCATGGTGAGTGAATCTTGACGTCTCTCAGTATGGGCCTAGCTTAGTTCATATCAGGGGCAGGTGCCTGACAAGATGTGGGTAGAATCTTTTACTTTGTCTGGAAGAAGCTCTGCATTTGTTCCAGAAATGTTCCGGAGAAATTGTCATCAGCAACTGCTTGACTCGTCAATACTGATAACTTCATTGCGGGATTTCAGGGAAGTTGCTCAGAATCCTGCAAATTCATTATACCCGATACAATGTCTGCAACCTGTCCGGAGGTTGGCCCAGATATGGATTGAGACGTCCCCTTACACTAACCAACTTGATATATTTGCCGAAATTGGCAAAAATTCATTATTATCTTTGCAAACCCATAAGTCTGCAAATTTGTATTTCTGTGGAGACATCTCTTTATTCTCGTTTACACAATTTTTGAACTGTCACAAATTCCCTTTTAAAATGCTCCTATTTAAGCCACGGCTAATTTCCTGGGTTAACGTTTGGACCAAATATACTCTATATTATACCCTAACCCAGACACTAACCCTATTTTTTTTGTAAAATCCATGAAATTATTTCGTGAATAATTGTCCCAAGGTCTCCACAGAGTACTGAATTTAAAAACATGTACTCTCTCTTTGCCTATAAACAACCCGATACACGCATTCGCATTTTTGTATCACCGTGGAGACATGGCTTTGTTCTCGTGTACAAAATGGTTAGAAAGTCGAGCACGTTTTTCAAAATGCTCCCATTTTAACCATATTTTTTTTCATGGGTTGAAATTTCGACCCAATATACCCTATATTATACCCTAACCCAAACACTAACCCTAACCCACATCCTAATCCTAGTTTTTGAGTAATTTAAGTAAAATCCAAAAATCTAATTCGTGAAATTCCCAGTGGAGACCTATTCATCTATAGAAATTTACCCTCCGGAGACGTTTTGTCTCCATTGTACACATTGTGTTCATGTCTCCAGAGGGTACCGTATTTCGCACCATTAATACCAGTGCATAAACTGCCAATTGTGAGACAATAATCTAGTCCCTTTAAAACAATGCCACAGTTGCATCTTGCTGCATTCTGTGCTCGTAGTCTCTGAGGCAGTTTGGCCTTGAGATTGTTCACCTGATGGATCTTGCGTGTTGCTGCGCGCGTTTGGCAGGATTTTCACCCAACATACCATGTAGGGTTGGCAGGGTATCTGCGGGTCTTTAAAAAGTCTTTAAGGCCTTAACAAATGTAATTGAGTTCTCCAAGGTCTTAAAACATTTACAAAGTAAATGATGACTTTGTTATCAGCACGTTATAACGATCATACAGCATGTGAAAAACTTTTATTAGCAATTGATAAGCAAAGCAATTATTTTCTGTAAAGCGGATTGCATGTGGCAGACATGTGTGATCCAATCCTTGGATCCAAAATACACCCGTACATCTAGCGTCAGTCTACTTACTTTGGGTCTTAAATTGTATTTAGAGTAGCATTAAAACTGTCTTAAATAGTTTTAAATTTGACTTTGTGTCTTTCTATTGTTAAAAGTAGGATACACCATTGGTAATTGCTTGAGTTATCATAATGAGTGGATTTGGGGGATTGTATTTTATAGTAAATATCGTTTAACTGACCTGTTCAAAGTTTTAAAATCATGGATGCCGAGGAAAGCAAGAAAAGTATTTTCGTTTTTAACCAGCGTAGGGCGGTGGTTCTTATGTTGTTCTTGGTTTTTTTTTGCGATCGCTATTCAGCAAAAATTCAATTTTTCGGAACAATTGTAGGATATCTAGCGGAATCCTGTGCTAGATGCCTACAATCATTATTAACTTTCAAATAAGTAAGATATTTCTTAATAAATTGGTAGTAACATTTTTTGATATCTGCAATTGGTGTATCCTACCTTTAAGGTACCTAAGCAGACTGGCGTACGCCCGGACCTCGGCTGTTATGTCCATGGTTGGCTATATACTGGGTCTGGGTGACAGACATGGTGAGAATATCCTCTACGACTCGACCACGGGGGATTGCGTTCATGTGGACTTTAACTGTCTCTTCAACAAGGTAGGAATGTCAACTTGGATAACACAGTTTGTATGTAATTCAGTCTTGCATCTCTACACGAGATTGCCAGTTGATCACAACTTTGGACACTGTGACATCATTGAACATCAATCAGTGCTGTGTTGTGTAAGCCGTGTACAATCCTGGGTGAGCTGAAATGGTTTGGGATTGGAATCATTTGCCTTTGAGCATTAAACTGAGGTCTAGCCGTGACGACTGATCTTAGCCAAGCAAATTATTCCAATACCAACCCCAGCCAGTTTCTAAAACATGCAGGATTTTACACAGCCTACATATAACCAGTGTCACAGACCATACCTCACTGCACATCATGACGATGCCTACACTGTTCCTGCCGCACCAGCACAGACCATACCTTACTGCACATCATAAAGAAGCCTACACTGTTCCTGCTGCACCAGCACAGACCATACTTTACTGCACATCATAAAGATGCCTACACTGTTCCTGCTGCACCAGCATAGACCATACTTTACTGCACATCATAAAGATGCCTACACTGTTCTTGCTGCACCAGCAGAGACCATACCTCACTGCACACCGTGAAGATGACTACACTGTTCCTGCTGCACCAGCACAAACCATACCTCACTGCACATCATGAAGATGCCTACACTGTTCCTGCTGCACCAGCACAGACCATACTTTACTGCACATCATGACGATGACTACACTGTTCCTGCTACACCAGCACAGACCATACTTTACTGCACATCATGACGATGCCTACACTGTTCCTGCTGCACCAGCACAGACCATACCTCACTGCACATCATAAAGAAGGCTACACTGTTCCTGCTGCACCAGCACAAACCATACCTCACCGCACATCATAAAGATGACTACACTGTTCCTGCTGCACAAGCACAGACCATACCTCACTGCACATCATGACGATGCCTATACTGTTCCTGCTGCACCAGCACAGACCATACCTCACTGCACATCATGACGATGACTACACTGTTCCTGCTGCACCAGCACAGACCATACCTCACTGCACATCATTACGATGACTACACTGTTCCTGCTGCACCAGCACAGACCATACCTCACTGCACACCGTGAAGATGCCTACACTGTTCCTGCTGCACCAGTACAGACCATACCTCACTGCACATCATGACGATGCCTACACTATTCCTGCTGCACCAGCACAGACCATACCTCACTGCACATCATGACGATGACTACACTGTTCCTGCTGCACCAGCACAGACCATACCTCACTGCACATCATGAAGATGACTACACTGTTCCTGCTGCACCAGCACAGACCATACCTCACTGCACATCATAAAGATGACTACACTGTTCCTGCTGCACCAGCACAGACCATACCTCACTGCACATCGTGAAGATGACTACACTGTTCCTGCTACACCAGCACAGACCATAATTCACTGCACACCGTGAAGATGCCTACACTGTTCTCGCTGCACCAGTACAGACCATACTTTACTGCACATCATGACGATGCCTACACTGTTCCTGCTGCACCAGCACAGACCATACCTTACTGCACATTATGACGATGCCTACACTGTTCCTGCTGCACCAGCACAGACCATACCTCACTGCACATCATGAAGATGCCTACACTGTTCCTGCTGCACCAGCACAGACCATACCTTACTGCACATTATGACGATGCCTACACTGTTCCTGCTGCACCAGCACAGACCATACCTTACTTAACATTATGACGATGCCTACACTGTTCCTGCTGCACCAGCACAGACCATACCTTACTGCACATTATGACGATGCCTACACTGTTCCTGCTGCACCAGCACAGACCATACCTTACTGCACATTATGACGATGCCTACACTGTTCCTGCTGCACCAGCACATGTAATAGGAAACAATGTAGTGCGTTGTGTTCCATGCGCCACTCGACTGGCACACGCACTACATTATTCTGTGGTCTACTCTCGCTCGTTGCTGATATTTTTCACATTGTTATTCCACCCAGGGTGAGACGTTCGATTATCCAGAGCGAGTTCCATTCCGTTTGACACACAACATGGAGAGTGCCATGGGACCCATGGGGAAAGAAGGGATCTTTAGACGAGCGTCAGAGGTCACCATGAAGGTCATGAGAGATCAGAGAGAACCACTCATGAGGTATGTACTATTTGATTGTCACTTAACCCCCTCTGCCCATTGATCCACCCTTGCCCTGCCCCTTGCCCTGCCTCTTGCCCCGCCTCTCGTAGTCCATGAGCCAGCTAAATTATCGGTACCATTTTGAGGGACAAATTCCAATATGATTTTTGCAATAGAAAGAAATATGAAATGTACAGCAAAATATGATAGACCTTCTAAAACGGTAGCTTATGACAAGTTTGTGAAAGATTTTTCACGTAAATGTTTAAGTTCTGACATCCTCTTACTTTTACGCAACATACGGCTGTTTGAGGAATCTGTCAAATGTTGCACAGTATAGTTTCATGTGTTGAAGAAACTAAACTAGCCAATAGTAAACAGCCGTAGTTCTACATGTGCCGTGTCCGTGACATTTTTACGTTGAGCAGATAATAAAGGTTGAGATGAAATACTACTGAAATGCAAATGAAATGAACTATGCTTCATGTATTTTCTGCTTTTGTCACACAACAAATGCACACCTTCTGATAAACACGTGATTTGGTAATAAGTTGTTCCCTTGTACTTGTATACCTCCTCTGCTCTGTACAACAACCTGCCAAACCATCATCACTCTCAACTTTGGACAGTATACAGGCCCGTACGCAGGGGGGGTGCGACGGGTGCGTACGCACCCCCCCCCCCCCCAAATTACCAAAAGGTCCACATTTGCCAGGGTAAATAATGGTATTTTGATGTGGAAATAACTGTACTGGCACTCGAACAATTTTGGTCCCTTTTTTGGTTCGATCAGTACAAATTCGCCCCCCAAATTACCAAAAGGTCCACATTTTTCGGGGTAAATAAGAGTATTTTTGATGTAGAAATAACGTACTGGCACAAATTCGCACCCCCCCCCCCCCCCCCCATAACAAATCTTGCGTACGGGCCTGGTATAGTGCAAAGACCTTTGTTTTCAGTTTACCACAGGGCCTCTGGTAATGTCCAAAAAAACCGCAGGAATCTGTGTGGTAATATCCTGTGGTGGACTGCCCTTGCTCTGCCCACCGCTCTGCCTGCACTGCTCTGCCTGATGCAATGCTCTGCCCGATGCACTGCTCTGCCTGATGCACAGCTCCACCCACTGCTCTGCCACTTGCTCCACCCACTGCTCTGCCACTTGCTCCACCCACTGCTCCGCCTCTTGCTTTGCCTCTTGCTCTGCCTTATAATAAAAGTCATCAGAATCACCACATCAGAATCACCACATCATGCAGTGAATTGTTTTCTAACCAAATTGACATCTATTGACTGTCATCAGTGAGACAATTGAGACGTTTGCCATTGCCTGAAACCTGAAGATTTCAATAGGGGACGTCAGTGTAGCAGGACTCCCAATATTTCTTGCCCTCATGCCCTCATCTACTTGCTTTCTTAATTGTTCACTTTTCAGTGTTTTGAAGACGTTCATCTACGATCCACTGGTTGAATGGAGTAAGCCCG
The DNA here is from genome assembly GCA_037893245.1 of Crossaster papposus. NCBI lineage: Eukaryota > Metazoa > Echinodermata > Asteroidea > Velatida > Solasteridae > Crossaster > Crossaster papposus. Next base: position 386,751 of record JBAIAA010000067.1, on the reverse strand, counting down.
CCAAAGGAACGCGCACGTCACATCTGAGCGAGTCGGGAGAGATTAATAATGAGAAGGTAAAGAGGCGAATTTCATAAGATTTTCAAATAGAAATGCTTTGAAAATAAGTCATTTATTATATTTTACTATTAAGAAATGTTTCTGTTATTAATTCCGGGGTTAAGAAATGAAATTATGACCACATTTACAAACACAGAAGTAACTTTATGATAGTTCAAACTGCAATCTCATTAGAAAAGTAACTATAATCAATCACAGATGACTTTATTCTAGAATATCCCGTCATGTTAATAAAATGAATCAACTAGAAAGTCAATAGTATTTCACATCATTTTGTGCTTAATGCATTTTCATATTCAGCATAAAAATTGATGCTGAAAATTCAGAAGTGATATTGGGGGTGGGGGGAATGAAAAATCTACAAAATACTAGTGTGTTTTTAGGTTAGTCAGTTGTCACTGAAATATTAAGCAATTTGCATGTAACCCCAAGTTTAATTTGAATAAGATCTGTTACACTGACTTGCTCACACATACAGCTTGGCACCGTTGAGCTTTGAATTCCCCAGACCAAAAACACTGTTGCTATATCACGTGATTCGTGGCAAGCCTTACGCTAGCAACCCTCAGCTCAGGAATGGTTTGGTGTCTTTGTGCCATTCTCACCCATTGTGAACAATGTATTGGTGCTGAACGTCTGTTATGTAAATATGCAAGAGCTTGCCCCGAATCATGTGATATGGCAACAGTGTCTTTAGTCTGGAGAATTTAAAGTTCAACAGTGCAAAGCTGAGTGAGCAAGTCAGTGTACCAGATGTTATTCAAATTTAACTCTGGGTCTCGCGCAAATGGCTTATATTTGTGTTCGTTCCCTGTCAATCCCGTCTTATTCCAAGGCCCTGACTCACGTCAAAGACATCGAGCAACGCCTGCAGGGAATCTTGAAGAACAAGAACAAGACGCGAGGGCTGCCTCTATCCATCGAGGGTCACGTCCATTACCTGCTACAAGAAGCTACCTCGGAAGCCAACCTAGCACAGATGTACTTTGGTTGGGCTGCCTTCATGTGAAGAAATTTGCGGCTGTTCATGAATTGTAGACCACATCTGAGTTACATGGCTACGCTTTTTAAAAATCACTACCTATATATGGGTGTTGTACTGTCTTCCGAGGCCAACTTGTGCATCCTAAACTAACCTCTAAACCACTGTTTGATTTTGTTAACAAAAAATCTGTTAGTGTTTGCATCAGGACTTCTATTTTATGCCATGTTACTCAATTTATTAATATATAAGCGGTGGCACTATATACAACCCCATCCCTCCCAAACCCCACGAGGATGAGAAACAATATATTCCTTATTTGGTAAAAAGCTTATATGGATTACAGATCGTACTGGTCACCCCTTGTTTATTATCTGGCTTGTCGTTCAGAAGAAATACAAAAAAAAAATGTAGGTAATTTGCAACGATCAGTTAATTGACTGAAAATTACCTACAATTTGTTTTTATATACATGGGTTTTCCTATAATCACGGCTTTAGCAACTGTTTCATTTTTTGAGCGACACCTTGTAGTTGGAGAAGTTATCAGTAAAGATACTAAAAAACATGTTTTTTAAGAGCCAAAGGTTGCAAGACGTCCTAATCGTGGTATGCAGCATTCGTAGGCCGCCGATGCGAGTGCCCTCTAACGTAGACCCCGCCATGACCTTCAAATAGAACTACTTGGCTAACTAACGTAATCGCGTGTGTGTAATTGCAGGACGTAACATGGTCAAATTCCTGTTACTTCATGTAATTTCACACGCGCGTGCAACACAATTCTGCTTTTCGAGCGATTGTCGGTTAGCCAAGACGTCCTATTTGAAGGTCATGGCGTGGTCTACGTTAAAGGATGCCCGCATAGGCAGCCCGCGATTAGACTACAAACTGATGTGTAATTTTCCCAATTCTTTTATATATATTTTGTACCTTTATATAAGCATTCAGCCATTAAGCTGATTTTGTTTTCTTTGTGATTGTTAATTAGTGTATACACAAGAAAATTTGAAAATAAAAAACTTTACATTAAACTGAATTATTGTGTGTATCTTCTTATTATTAACCAGTTCGCGCCGGATGACGTATATAAACGCAAAAATTTCCCAAAATTCAAAACGGATGACGCATAAACACGCCAAGTTCAAGTTCGGAAATGTATGTCAGCAGCGCGCAAGGCCGGAAATGCGTGGGTGTACTTCCCGGCACTATCAGCCTGAACACGCTTCTGATCGAGTTTCGTTAAAAATAATCCCGGCGCGAACTGGTTAAGTGTGATTGAGGTCTACAGTTAAAACTCTGTTTTTACAAACCTAATACTACTAGAGTTTGAACAAGTCCGGTATATTGGAAATGGTTTAGTGTTGCCTTGTTTTTAATTGGCAAACATTTAAATTGTAAGGGGCTAGCCTTGCATTTTTATTAAAATATGCAAGTTTTGGGGAAACATTTTATAAATAAGGGGTTAACTTCACATTTGTATTAAAATTGGATTTTTTAAAATTTATTCTACCAAAATAATCATAAATTACAAATAATACAATTGACTGCATGTGATATCTAAAATCAATGAGAAATTTATTATTATCAGAAAAACACAAGATGAAACTAAATAAGGTTATTTCCCCCCAGAGTTTATAACTAAAACATCCCATTTCTTTTTCTAGAAGTAATTTGCAATGTTCACATGTGATGACAGCAAAACTAATTTCAATTGTTTCGTGTTATTTGTTTTTAAAAATATTTTAATATAATGCCATATTCCTCACATTTGAATACATTAACCACTCATATATATACATACATGGACAAATAAAGTCCAACCTGAAGTCTGGTGGCGAGACTGCTCTCTCCTGGCACCAGACTACTCCAGATTGAAAATCTGCAAAAATAGACTTGTACAAAAAATTTCATTTGTTATTCACCTTTTTGTAAATTCAAATGCTTCAGATTTAACCGATGACTCTTCTTTCGTAAGAGCAGCAGCTTAACGTGTTACTGCATCGGTTGTTACCACACAAAAAACGTCCCTCAATTCTTTTTACCTCGTTTCCCATCTTAAAAAGCAATACAACAAAATCTAAATGAATGTTCACAATAAAAAACAATTGATGAAATTGTCAGTTACAAACTTGTAATAATGCATGTTAATAAAAGGTACTTAATACTGTGACAAATCTACTGATAGATAGATGCGAGGGTGCATATCGATACTCCTGATGTCCCGATCACTCATGACAGCACCAAGATAACCTATTCCCTGCAGTATCCACCCCACCCTCACCCCCAGTCCATAGCAGCTGGGATGCCATTATATGATTACCACACATTTGTTATGGGCTCATTAGTGAGGGGTTCTGGCAAAATGAGACAGAACTGGGCAGAGGTTGAAATGAGGGTTTTCGGATATTAGAAGAGTATAAAATTCTCCTTACAATACTGTTATGGCTGTTTAAAGGTAGTCTACACCATTTGCGGATATAAAAAAAAAAAATACTTCCGAATTATTAGAAAATATACTATTTAAAAGTATATGATTGTAGGCATCCGGCAAAAGGATTGCGCTAGATCTCCTGTAATTGTTCTTTGAATTTTATAAAAACAAATTGGCAATCGTGAAAAAACCCAAGAACAACATAAGAACCACTGCCTGACGTCGGTTGAAAATGAAAGCCGTTTTTCTTGCTTTTCTCAGTATCCATGATTGTAAAACTTTGGACAGGTCAGTTAAACAATATTTACTATAAAATACAACCCCCCAAATCCACCCATTCATGATAATAATTGCCAATGGTGTATCCTACCTTTAAAGTTCGCATTTATTAATTTGTCGCAAAAGTAAAATGTTGAGAAAAAGGACTTTGAAATTTTGAGTTTTGTACATGATATAAAGGAAAATGTCAATTGATTTCCCTATAAAAAACACTTTCATTCCACTATTTCCATACTACATGTATTTCTTAATAATCAAATATAGTTATTAGGCATAGCAAAGATTACAAATATCAATAAATCTGAAGACAAATAAATCACCCATTATTTATTATTTTTCAGTTTTCTCCACTATGCCCTGTGCCCAGTTCTGCCTCACATATTAAAGCAAATTGAGTTGCAAGTCTGGTGGTTTTTCCTAATAGGGGAGAAAAACAATCCTCAAAACCACAAAAGAAACTCGATCGACGTGGGTTCAGGCTGATTGTATATAGAAGCACACCCACGCATTTCAGGCCTTGCTCACGGCATGTTTATGCGTCATCCGTTTTGAATCTCAGAAAAATAATTGCGTGTATATACGTCCTCCGGTGCGAACTGGTTAAAAACCTTCTTTTAGGAGAGACGAAAAAGAAAGAAAAAGTAAATAATATTTTTTTACAAAAAAATAAGCAATCCCAAACTATTTGAGATTTAAACTCATGACCTACATATAATGATCGCAATGTGCTAACCACTACACTACTGCAGTACTCACAAGCCAGTGGTGTTATAATAAGGGAATAAATGTGTGTTCGAGAGGTTTTAATCACTCTTGGAGTCTGGGTGCTGATAATTACCAGAGCCGAAGGCGAGGTTAATTATCAGCACCCAGACTCTAAGCGGTATTAAACAGAGTGATTAATACCGATCGAACACACATTTATTCCCATTCATAAATACCTTTTTTGTAAAATTCAGCCAAAAAAGACCAGAAAATCCCGGAAAATTGTCGCAAGTAAATTTCAGTGTTTCGCCATTCTGTGTGTCAAATGACATATTTCCGCCTCTGTCGCTCTACACAATACATGCAATAAAGCATATTTACTATGAACCAGACTATTACTGCCATTGGCAACCTCGTTCCCAGGGTGTCGCGCCCAACACTACCCGCTCTTACTATTGGAGACGAGGTACGGTTGGAAATAAAGTGAGCCCTGGGGACGGGTGCCAGCTGGTTTTAAACACTTCCAGCCATGTCTTTATCGTCCGTTTAATACCGGCCACATGACAGGCTCTCGACCAATAGGAATGCCTAAACTGTCCCAGGTATTTATGAATAAATGTTTATATTCACCGCGTCCGAATTACTTGGCTGCGGCTTGAAATCACACAGTCTATGGTAATGGCCATGTAATTTTGACTACATTTTGTGTACTACTGTCGTTCTACATATAGTCACTAATATGTTAAAACAAATGTCACAGCTGGGATTTATCCTGGAAATATACAAAAACATACCAGTAGAAAAAAAATGTTTTATCTCGACTAGTTCTATTCAAAAATTTTCATAACTGTCATAGCTTGCAGAATTTCTCTCTTTAAGTAAATTCTTGTATTTCTGCAATAAATTTTAATAACAAAGATTTAATTTGAAATCACGTCATAAAAAATCATAAAATTGCATTGCACATTTAAAAAAAAAAAATTTAGATCACTTAAGTCGCCAATGCCTGTATAAAAAAAATCCTTCAACCCCAAAAATCAATTACTAATACAATTAATGCCTTAAGTGGCTCTCACACCAGCCTTACGGGGTCGTTGCGACGTTTACAGCGGCGTTGGGGTGAAAACAATCGTGCACAACCGGGAGCATTTCTTGTAGCACCTGGGACATTATCAACGCTTCCTGGAGCATCCGTATGGATCCTTAAGCATCCGGGAGGGGTCATAATTTCTTACGAGAGTAAGAAAATTACGGCAGTGCTACGGAAATCTAGACCGCAACTCTTCCTCAACGCTTCCGCAACTGCAGTAACACCACCATAAGACTCCGTAAGGTTATCTTAACCATCCGCAAGGATTTGTAACAATTCTCCCTCTCCCGGTACACTACGTCTGCATCACGAGTCCCCTACGTTTTTACTTACGTTTCCTTACGATTCCTTACGGAAGCGTTGTGGTGTGTTAGATATTAACAAGAATGTTCCTTACGGAAGCTCAGCATTTCCTTGCGATCTTTTACGGCGGCGTTGCCTTGTCACAACGGTCCTTACAATTCGTTTTGATACCTTGCAGTACCTGCGGAGGACCTACACAAACCCTGTGATTCCGGAAACGACATTCCGATCGCTGCTTTTGACGAGTCAACTGCAAGCATACGTAGAGGCACCGTATCTCCGCCGTGTATATCCGCAACGAAGCCGAAGCAGTCCGTACTAAACCGCTGTGAATCAAGGATATCCTCAACACCACCGTATTTTCTCCGTATGGTTCCGGAAGAAACCCGCACGCAACCGGTACGCAATCGCGGGGGGGTCCGTAGGGAATCGGCTGTTAACCGTGAGGCTACCTTTACGCAGCCGTAAGTTGTAAGAACCCTTTGTACCGACGTAACCACAAAATTATCTCCCGAGTGTTCACGATTTTGCTCAAAAAAATCTCAACGCTGCCGTAGAAAGAACATCCGTGGATGTCCGTGGACGTCTGTAGACTTCCGTCAAAAACATTTATTGGTGTGAGGGGGCCTTTACTCAGAAATTAGTTTTTTTTGTATATAATACAAAGATAACCAAGGTTCTTATTTAAAGTAAAACCCAAACATAACTGATGCTAGTATTTACATTGCTACATCACTATCGCTGTTGAATAAATATCATTAAATATATATGTAAAAACAAAATCCCAACAATTATTCAGACTCAAAACAAATCCTCTAAAATCCACATTTGGATAATTTATCCAAGTAACTTCAATTCTGCAAAATCATTCAGCATTAGTTTGGGCCTTATGACCTGGATCCTGCATTATCCTTTATAACAAATTATGCCAATATTACCCGATTCGGTCCAGTAGTTTTAAGTTGGGATAAACAGAAGCCCCACAGCATTGAAAAGGCCCGTCCAATTTACCAATGACTTCTAGAAAAAGGTCTCTATTAACCAGTTCGCGTCGGGATTATTTTAACATCACCGAGCCGACGCGCGGGATTATTTTTAACGAAACTCGATCCGAAGCAGGTTCAGGCCGCCAGTCCCGGGAAGCACACCCACGCATTTCCGGCCTTGCTCGCTGCTGACAGACATTTCCGGCCTTGCTTGTGGCGTGTTTATGCGTCATCCGTTTTGAATCTGGGGAAAACTTTGCGTTTATATTCGTCATCCGGCACAAACTGGTTAAAAATAGAAAACATCTGGAGTGAATCGGGTGATCTTTGTATAATTTTTCATCTACAAAAATTCCCTGTTCATAAAAGAAAATTCCTAGATGACTCCTTTAAAAAAAAAAAAAAAAAAATGTTCACATCAATGTCAAAACAATCCTTAAATTTGCAGTAGATTAAAACATTGCAGCCATCATCTCTAATTATTATACTAAAATATGGAGATAAAAAACAATTATAATTGTACCCCCCACATTTACAAAATACTATGGTTTTCTACAAGCTTCCATATTAAAGTTTGTTTTCTGTACACTGTCTTATTTTGTATTGCCCAATGGCAGAAGGCACATAGGGAAATGATGCTGCAGAGTCATAGAATGTAAATCACCTTTGACCGAAACCCCCCCCCCCCCCCCCCCCCACCCCCCTTCCACAAACTAGATTCTTCAGCCTTCTGTTGATTCTTCAGGCCGTTAATTGTTCCGAGAACAAGCTTGCACAATTGGCAAAGCTCGGAATTCCCTCTTGTAGTTGCTTTGTAAAATAAAATAAAAAAATTAAACCATGAATACAAATCTTCATTTCAAATCTTTTATTTTTTTCCTACTAATTTAGGGATTCTTTCACCAAATTTGCTCAGTTCTGACCATTTCTTACAATTTGCGAGTCAGGCTGCTATCACAATGACAGTTTGAGAAGCACTCTTACAAGTTTCTTTTACTGGAATTCGCCTATTAACAAAATGAATAAAAGGCCATTTTTGCAGTGATGCCCGCCCTGTGTGCACTGCTGCATGCATACTTAAAGATAAGGCATGTATTTTGGTAGCCCTACCAGTCGAAGGAGCCCGGAGTGCGTGCACATTTTAACCTGAGCGCGACTTTTCCAAGCCCAGTGCTACTGCCGAAAATAGCCGCCATCGATTTAGTCTACAGCTGTTGGTATTTTATGTTGTCTGCAAGGTTCTCATTTTCAGTGAATTGCCCTCATCTTTACTTCCCGATGTCTCATGACCTTACAACTCCACCTCATCGCTAGCTTCCAGCTCGTTGACAGTCAGAGTTTGCATGTCGCTCTGCATAAGACTCTGCCCTCGTAGAAACCTGGCCAGCGGGGTACCGAGGAACGACCGCCGATCGCCACCAATCAAGCTCAGGTCGCTGATGGAGAAGGGAAACGCGGACGTCAACAAGCCCTGATTTCGGGCGTTCTCCTCGTAGGTGAAGTACAACCGACTCTCTCGTTTGTGGCGCCGCACTACGTCATTCATCTTCCGGGCTCGCAGTTGCTCAAGTTTCTCGTTGAGCTGCAGTATCTCGTCGACGACTTGGCAATGTTGCTTGTAGATGAGAGGGTTGCCTCCGCCCACAATGTGAGCACTGGGCAGCCAACGCAGGTAACATTGAGTCCAGAACTTGATGAAAGGTGGTCCCGTCTGGAGGACAATCATGTTAGGATCCACTTTGGATGAGCGACCGTTCCCCGTTGAATTAGCTCCGTTGATGTTGAGGTTCTTATCTCGCAAGTGGACGGGCGTTGAGCGTGACAAATCCTCCTGGGACTTGGTGCCGTACTTGGCATCCAGCAAGGTTCTTTTGGCAGTCCGGGCTCTGTAGCGATACATGGATGGATTGCAGCCTTCCGAGTAGTCCACCTCGCTCTGATTGGAAGATTTAAATCCCGGCACCCTATCAGTCAAGATCTGCTTGGCGATGTACATGGGATTGTTGAAGAGTGCTTGGTCTTCCCGGCTGTACTGCAGGGTCCAGGACCAGACTGTGGCTAGCCTGAGGGGCGTGTCCTCTTCTTGGACACACAGCCGATAGCGTTCCTGCTCTCGGTTGAAGAGGAAAGTGCCAAAGATTCCAGCGAAGGTGCTGTCCCAGAGAGTGATGAGGTAGGTGTCCGTGAACTCGAAGGCCGAGGGGAATTGCTGCATCATCTGGTTGACGCAGTCCAAGAAGAGCAGGAATGATGGAGCCTAGAAGGGGACAGAAAAGAACAATCCATTAAAAGTCTTCTGTTTGTCAAGCTTCTGAGAGGTGGTCAAACCGCCGCTGAAATCCAGAGCCGCATTTTTAAAAGCTTATCAAGAGTGATGTACTCAGCAAATCTAAACCGAAAGGCAATGACAAAGAAGAACATACAGGGTGGTCCTAAAAAATAGAACGACCTATTTTCAGTACCCACCGCCCAGAAAAACAAATAGATGGAGAATCTTTCAAGATTTAAAATGATACCAAGATCGCCAGATTCAGTCTAGTAGTTTTTATTCTCGTGGCCTTTTTCTGAAACCAAGTTGGGGGTCAGTTGATCAACAGAAGCGCGACATCAATGAGAAGGACTGTTCAATTCACCCCCGACTTTGTTCTAGAAAAAGGTCCCTGGAACTACCAGACTGAATCGGGTGATCTTTGTATAAGTTTTTGTATATTTCATCTAGAAAGATTCTCCATCCATCAAAGTAGTTTTCTGGTTGGAGGCTATTGAAATTAGGCTGTTCCGATTTTTTTGGGACCACCCTGTGCAGTGCATAACTATACACTCATATTTGGCCATAGTTTGATTCTGTAGCAATATACATGTAGATGTATATACTTAGCAAGATATGGGACTGAGGGACTCTCCCAATAGTCCCCCATACCTATACACTCTCTAGACTATTGTTACCTAACACACACCCCTTAAAAACCTTTTTTTTAAACCTGAGAAACCACACTATTTCGCAAGCACAATAAACACCACAACAAAAAGGGGGGGGGGGGGGGGGGTGTTCTCTTTTTCCCATTTCTTCCTTTATATTGCAATATAGATCTGTACTTTTGAAGTAAAGTTCTTGCTTCATTTGGTGCCAGTTTCACTGGATTAGTTTTCCTGCATGACTGCACAGGAGACAATTAAGAGGGTCGGGTAAAATCTGAGTTGTGCCAACTGGTCCGGACTGGATAAGAAAGAGACAATTTAAACAAACACAACCATGTCTTAATTGCCCTATTAATTTAATTTAAAGGTAGTATACACCATTTGCAGATATCGAAAATATTTACTACCGAATTATTAAGAAGTATCTTACTCATTTGAAAGTAAATAATGATTCTAGGCATCCAGCAAAATGACTGCGCTAGATATCCATATCGCAAAAAAACAAAGATAACTGCCCAATGCCGGTTGAAAACAAACGCTGTTTTTCGTGCTTTTCTCGGCATCCATGATTGTAAAACTTCGGACAGGTCAGTTAAATGATATTTACTATAAAGTACAACCCCCCAAATCTACCAATTATTGATAATTCAAGCAATTACCAATGGTGTATTCTACCTTTAAGTATACAATCTAATAAAAACAAAAAATTGTCTCTTTGTTAGGCAATGGTTGTGTTCTTTTAAATTGTCTTTTTCTTCTCCAGTCCTGACCAGTTGGCGCAACTCAGATTTCAACAGGCCCCCTTATTTGTCGCCTGTGCAGTCAGGCATGAAACCTAATCCAGCAAAAAAGTCACCAAAAAAAGCAGGAAGAGTTACTTTCAAAGTACATATGAAAATATCTTATCTATCTTTATTTCTAAGCTCAGTATCTCCATGAAACTGATCCATGATTGAATATTCCACGGTCATACTCATCGATCCATCATGTTAGCAGGGAAGTTTCCCTTTTCGGTTTGTATGAAAAAATTGTAATACATGGGTCTCTTGACCCTGCGACGTGCCACCACACATAAGTCGCTTCGCCGTAAAAAAAACCAATTGATTTTTCATCATTTGTTAAAAAAAATCTCATATTACATGTATATATTCCTAGTTCAAAGCATGCCAAATAGCATAGTATTGTGCCGCTTAAACCTTGGTTGAATCGGTGACACAGCTTTTTGCCTAAAAAAAGTGCTGCCCCACAAGTATCTCATTACTTTGTGTACATAAAGGGGCTATTCAAGTCTGGGTTTAGAAGACCTACACAAGCAATTAATCATGCTATTGTTGCCTTGCCCCATTCAACAACACCAGCTGGGATCGAATATATTCAGACACTATGGGAAAGTACTGTTGACATATAAAGCCATAACACCGAACAGCATTGGGGTTATACACGAAATACAACCGACTTTGAAAAAAGTACGGACGCGCGTTCGTGTAAAAACAAAATGGCCGCACGTCGCAAGGTTAACTAAGTACACCCCAGCATAACCTGCTATATCCCAGGATGAACATGCACCATGTGATGGGTCACATTCTTCCTGCACACCATTTTGTTCTCTCCAAAATTGAATGTCTTGACTGAGAGAGGGTTTTTAAGTTCGGTATCTAGAAGTCATCTCACCTCATCACCATCTTTTTTCGGTGTCAGGTGTCCACATCTCTTCTGGAAGGGGTGGCCGGCAACGACCCACTCTCTCTGGACGAGACTCTGGAATCCCAGCTGAGTACGGAAATATGGATCCAGGATGATCTGGACTAAGGACGCGACAATGCAAGACGTGTCAAGGCCCTCCGGTTCTGAAATGAAATGAAGATACAGACATTCAAAAAAACACTAGTAAACCATTTTTGATAGGGTATGTTTTTTTTCCCCTAAATTTTAATTTGCTGGTGAGCCGGGGAGATTGTTTTAATACTACTACTATACTACTGAATTGTATATAGCGCAAGTATCTACCAGAACTGGTACTCAAGGTGCTGTGTCATTATTATCCCTGCTCATTGGGCCCACAAAACATTCCAAATACCATCTCAGTGCCCTGGGGAGTATACAGCTCAATGCTGCCATTTCAGCGCAAAGCAGTTTATAATAACCATCTCTGCCCTCACAGCTAACTATTTAGTCCTGGGTGGAGAAAAGCAATGAGTGACAAAGTGCCTTGCCCAGGGGCACACGCACCATACATGTAGTCCCAGAACACATGTAGCCCCAGAACACATGTAGTCCCAGAACACATGTAGTCCCAGAACACATGTAGTCCCAGAACACATGTAGTCCTAGAACGGACTCAAGCCCACAACACGCAAAGGAAGTACACACATTTACATAAAAAAATAAAAAATACTACTGAATTATTATGAAATGCCTTACTAGACTGCAAGTACACTGAACAAAAATATAAACTCGCTATGCGACACTTTGAAACCTTTATGAGCCTTGGGGGTTGCAAAATATGCTACAGATTACTGTCCGTTAGAACACTGGTAATCATGGACATGCATGTGGACACAATGGGGGTCAGGTTGATACAAATCACCACTCAATATTTTGTGTGTCCATCATTTGCGTCCCGTAGAGTGACAGATCTTCTTCGCATCAAGTTGAAAGGTGAACGATTGTGGCCTGTGGAATGTTATTCCACTCCTCCTCGAGGGCTACACAGAGCTGAGGGATGTTATCCGGAACTGGAACACGATCGTGGACACGTCGGTCGAGAACATCCCATGGGTACTCTATGGGTGACATGTCCGGTGAATATGCAGGCAAGTCAAGAACTGGAATGTGTTCTGCTTCCAGGAGCTGCATATAGATTTTGGCAACATGAGGTCGGGCATTGTCTTGCTGGAAGGTGACGGCATGTTGGCGGGCAAACGGCACAACAATTGGTATGCAAATCTCATCCCAATATCTTTGCCCATTCAAATTTCCCTCAATGAAGTGCAAGAGAGTTCTTTGCCCACTCGTTATGCCTGCCCACACCACCACCTCCATAGGCAATTCTGCGAATAACATTTGCGTCGGAAAACAGTTCACTCGCACGTCGCAATACACGCTGTCTTCCATCTGCGCGATACAACTGAAACCGTGATTCGTCCATGAACATCACTCTTCCCCAGCATGCCAAGGGCCATCGAATGTGTTCATTTGTCCATGCAAGTCTGTTCGACGCCGAACAGCGGTAAGATCCAGGCCACGATTAGGATGACGAGCGTGTAGGTTTGCTTCTCTCAGACGGTTCCGGACAGTTTGTGGTGTGATGCGTCTGTTGTGCTGGCCAACTGTTTCATCTGCTGTGCGTGTTGCTGGTCTGAGATGATCACGCAGGGGAAGAAGCCAGATGTAAAGATCTTGTGCTCGGGTGGACGACAGGGGTGAGGTCAATTTTGCTGTACTTCCGGTCTGTCTGAAATGAACTCTCAAACGACCGATCGCCCGATAGTGAACATTAAGCTGTGCAGCAACCGCTCTAGTGAACATCATCCAGCATGCCAATGGCACGTTCCCACATCATATGAAGCACGATATGTGGCAGAGAAAACCTCCCCTCTTTTGTGTTGGCCATTGTGTTCCCGGAATCTTTTTAGGTTTCAAGGGGGATGGGTTAGGTTACAATAGTGTTGAGTGTGTATAAAGTATAGGGATACGAGGGGGGTACCCCTCTGCCACATATCGTGCTGGGTATATTCCGCATGATTTGCGACATCTGTGGCATGGCGACTTCTGATGAAATTTGACATTTTGATGTGGCCTTTTATTGTCCCCAGTATAAGGAGTGTCTGAGTACTGGTCACTGTTAGAGCAGCGTCTGGACATGCCACATCTGTGTTGTGGGTGGAACCACCGCATCACTGAGCAATTCCTCACTGGCAGAGATGGACACGAATGTTGTTTACAAATCAAGACAAATAACCATTTTTAGGGCGTTTATATTTTGGTGGCATTTATATTTTTGTTTAGTGTAAATAGTAGTCTCAAGCATCCTGTGAAATCGTGACACCCGATAGGATGTGGTTTTCAAAGAAAGCGGATTTTTGTATACATTTCCAACGATTTTCGAAAATTACCCCTAATTTAACAAATTGAGCTCAAGTCCACATTTTAATTTGCAATACAGTTACACAACCCAGCCAACTAGTCTGATTTCCTGACCAGAAAATTTCCGGATGTCTATTAATTGCTCTGTCTAGCCTGAGAGAATTCCAGGAAGCTGCCTTGCATAGTGCATAAAGTGGGCCATGTTTCAACAACACCCCCCCCCCCCCCCCCCCCCATCAGTACAATAATAATAATAATTAATAATACAAAATATTTATACTGCGCTATACCAAACTCACAGCGCCTGACATCAACCAAAGAATGAAATATAATTTATTTTTACAGAAACGAGTTTGAGAACACCGATGCAAACAATGCGAATGCTCACTAACAACTAAATCAATAAGACGCACAAACAGAACAAATGAAGCAACAACACCTAGTCCGGTAATAAGCCGAAGGTAAAGTGGGACAAACATTTTTTTTCCATGGCAGCAGTCATACCAGTGCCTTAATATGGTACCCCACTGAAGAACATTGGCCAACATGTCCAAGGACACAGTTCAAATACCTTTTCTTTCTGTAGGTACAGGTCCTCATATTTTTAAACTGATGTAAATTCTATCTTTTATATTTCTTTCTCTCATTCAACATCCAACAGCGATTTTGCACCAATTACAGGATGGATAAGTTAGAGGAGACAATGTGAAGAAGTTATAGTTTAAGAGGTGGGAGGAAAACCCCAAAAGAATATTCAGGAGGAAAACCCCAAAGGAATCAGGCAGGGCGGAAAACCAAATCCACAGATTGGCCTAGGCAGGATTCGAACCCGGGTCACAGTGGTGGAAGGCGAGAAAAAAACGCTGTGCTAACGTAATTCCCCTTAAACATTTCGGCTGAATATTTGGAGATCCTAAAACTATCGTTTTGTGACCTCGTGTAACAGGGACACTGCGTCAAATAGTACTCTCAAAATCGTTATAAGCCTTGGCACTAAAAAGGTTTTCTTGTTTTGGCCACTTCTGTTGATAGTCGCTCTATGACCCCTCATAGTTCAAGTTCAACCTCAGGATTCCCAATTCAATTTGCGCCTCCACTATCCAGTCAGTTAATCTTCAGCACAGTGCAGGATGTACGCTTCATCAGACGGATGAGTCATAAACCTGCACACAGGCCTTCTGCTGTCCTCATGTCAACCTCTGACTGCAGGATAATCCACTTCACTGCTATCTCTCTATGTTTGCTTCCAGACTAGTGCAGGACACCGCCTGTCAACATGGACTATTTTTGAATGCGGTTGCACTTTACAAGACCAGGGGAATATTTTTGTTTTTACATAATGTATTTAACCTTTAACTCTAACAGTTCTAAATCCCCCAATTTTCAATAGGATTTTCTATACACCCTAGGAGGTTACAGTTTATACGCCTTGGATTTTTTCACCAGTTTTTCTTCTAGTGGCTCGATATGGATAACTACATAATGTCCCGTTCTCACTTGAATGATTTTCTACGCAAATGGCGTGCGACTACCAAATCGCACAGGGCATACGGGAGTCGCACGGCATGATTCGCACAGGTTGTAGAGATGTTGTGTGTAATTTGGACAGTTCGCTCTGGTCGCATAGAGGTCGCACAGGAGTATAAAGTAAGTCACGCCGGAGACTAAAGAGAGTCGCACGGGTTGACTGTGCAACTCACAGCAAAAAAAAGTAGGGGGGGGGGGGGGGGGGGGGGTGAAACCCAATTATATTTTTGCCATGTTAATTTATTTAACTTGCAATTTGACGGTCAGTAGGAATTCAACACAATACGGTGACTTATACACCCAAACTGTTGTGTTCTGATTATGGTACTATGCCTGACCCCATGTAATGCATAATCAGTTACTAGTGCAGTACTCACTCAAACAAATTCCAACAAAACATGCATTTGGATTTTGAAGGTTGGGATGGTTAGGGGTTAATGTATGTCCAGGAATCGCCCAATTGGGCTACAAAATGTGTTTTTAAACAAAATTAAGTTAAAGGTAGAATACACCAAATATTTACTAGCGAATTATTAAGAAATATCTTACTCATTTGAAAGTAAATAATGATTCTAGGCATCCAGCAAAATGATTGCGCTAGATATTCTGTAATTATTCTAAAAAATAGAATTTTATAAAGACAAAGACAAAAACAATAATAACATAAGAATAACTGCCCAACTCGGTTGAAAACAAACGCTGTTTTTCGTAATTTTTTTGGCATTGTAAAACTTCGGACAGGTCAGTTAAACAATATTTACTATAACATACAACCCCCCAAATACACATATTCATGATAATTCAAGCAATGACCAATGGAGTATCATACTTTTAATCGGAAAGATCATTTAAAAGTAGGATATAAACTAGTGGTGGGAGAAATTGGAGATTTCAAAATCCGGTTATCCTAATTTTGTTCGAACCGAATACCGATTATTTGATTTCCCCGAAAGTTCACAAGTTTCATCCAGCTCACAATCATACCAGCAAAAAGTGATGAGTGAGGTGCCACAGGAAATGCCCTCTCAATGACTGGTTATAGTGGGGAGGATTCAGTGACCGCTGGGTCTTTACAAAAACACCCCAGAGCTGTGATGTGAGGGGAAATGAATGGGAACTCACAAATAAGTCAAATGGGCAGGCTAATAATGAAACAAGTAGTACAATCGGAGACATGGAGCAAATTGGAAGATGTTTTTTCTTCAGCCTGTGTCACACAAAAATGGAAGACTAAACGTTTTTGGTTCCGAATATTCGGTTTTCTAAATCGAAACCGAATGATGGAATTAAAACCGAATATTAAACAATTTGGTTTTAAATCCTAGCACTAATATTAACATTCACACAGCCATCCTCTAAAAACTAGAAATGTTTGAGGTATTCTTGTGTAGAACGAGTTTCGGGGTCCACTTTTGCGACCCCAAAAAGCTGTTTGGGTTAGTCATGATTCCAGCCGAAAGTGTTCGCCTTTTGCGGACATATAAGAAACTACATTTGTGCATTGGTGCTGAGTGCAATTTATGGGAAACACGCAACGTGTATCGAACATTGAATGAAAAAGACAGGAAAAAAGTACGCGTACTTCGTCGTGCCCGATGTAAACAACCGGGGTTTTTTCGTCTTTTTTCGGAAACGATGATACATTAGGTTGGTTTCCTTTCAACCATATGTTTGAAATAGGATAACTAAACAATCAAAAATCTTATATTTTGGAAGATTTCAGGACATAGTACCCCTTTAATACAAGATAAGATATAGGATTTAGGCACACGGGTGGCTTCGTGCCCCTGATTTTTAGAAAAAGAGTCCAATTTATGGTGTTTATTACACACAAAATATTGCTCTACAGCCGAGAACCGGTCACAAACAAATGCACACCGTGGGATATTTTGGCTGGTAATTACATTATGTACAAATTAACCACTTGGCGCCGGGCTACCCGAAATCGGGCATTTTTCCCGATACCACGCAGCCGGGTGCCCAGTTTCGGGCATCGAAAATTATATAAATTTTATAGTGCTGGAGGATTGTAAAAAAATGTTTTATTACTCGGCCAAAAGTTAACTCGGCCAAAAGGTTACTGGCTGTCAGTCAAAAAGTGTTTGCCTCTTGCGGGGTTATTTCAATTACAATGGGCCCCCAGGCGTGAAAGGACTCCGGCAACACGTAAACAAAAGACCGCGCCGCTGGGACTTGCCACTCAACAGCCCGCAGAGTTGGCATTGTAAGCGGATTATCTCCACGGACAAAGGCACGCTGAACGCGCTCTCATTGTCAGGGCGTGCGTGGTGAATAACCTCGTCACCGCCACGGCCCACACACTGCTGAAAGGAAATTCCTAAGACAAAACAGCTGAATAACCCCATCACCCCCACGGCCCACACACTGCTAAAAGGAATTTTTCTAAGACAAAACAGCTGCGCGGTGCCCATAAAACTCGCGTGCAGCGGTTATTGCTAGCATTTTCGTTCTGTTTTCCGCTCGAAGCACACACACCACAATACTTTATTCCTCTTCTTTCGAAGCAAGATGTCTGATGTTACATCGGGTGAATCTAACTACTCTAGTAGTGAAGTTAGTGATTTTTCGGATGATGCTTCATACCACTCGTCTTCGTACGATATAGACAGCGATGTCCCCTTGGCCGTGTACGCCAAGCAGCCGAGGCAGTCCGCCGCCGCACCGCTCCGGTGGAGAGACGAGGACAGCGCACCACTGAAGTACGGCTTCACCGGTGATGGTGGTGCCATCGGAGAGGGGCTGAACCGTCTGTCGACATGCAGCGAGACCTTCGCCGTCTTCTTCAATGACGAACTGAACTCAAGAATCGTCGAAGAGACGAATCGGTATGCTGTTCAGCGCCCCGCAAGTTCCTCTTCCCACATGAGGCAGTGGAACGAACTGACTGTCCGAGAACTGAAAGCCTTTCTAGCCCTTAGCATCTTGATGGGCATTACCAATCTCCCCAGCCTTCACAGCTACTGGTCGACCGATCCACTGCTGAAGACGTGCCTGTTCCGGTCCGTCATGCCCCGAGACCGGTACCTTGCCATCATGCAAGCCCTACACTTCAACGACAACAGCGCCATGCCGGAGGACAACGACGACCGCCTGTTCAAGCTGCGTCCGGTCATCGACCATCTCCTCGAGAAGTTTCCCACTGTGTACTCTCTGCAGCGGGACATTTCCGTGGACGACTCCTTGCTGAAGTTTTACGGGCGGCTCCGCTTCAAAACTTACAACCCCAGAAAGAGGGCCCGCTTCGGTATAAAAGTCTACAAGCTGTGTCAAAGCACCGGGGCTGCTGCTGGGTATTGCTCCAACTTCAAGATATATACCGGCCAAGACAAGGGAGAACTCCCAGCAACGGTGAAAGTCGTTCTGGACCTTCTGGAGAATCTGAAGGGTAAGGGGTACAACCTTGCCCTCGACCGTGCCTTCAGCAGTCCGGATTTGTACCGCCGACTCTACGCAGAGAAATTCAACGTGGTCGGCACCGTCATGTACAACCGCAAGGGCATGCCCGACGACCTGAAGACCGTCAAGCTCAACCGGGGCGAAGTAGCGTACCGGACGGCCAGCCTTGGTGTGAACGGCTCGCTCCTGGCGTTGGTGTGGAAAGACAAACGGAGCATCCGCATGCTTTCCACCATGCACACGGCTGAGATTCGTGGCTCCGGCAAGAACGACAGGACGGGGACAGAGAAACAGAAACCAGCCTCCGTCTTGGAGTACAACGCTCTGATGGGGGGCGTTGACAAGAGTGACCAGTTAGCAGCAAATCATCGAGCAGCCCGCAAATCGCTGAAATGGTACAAGAAGCTTTTCTTCTACTTCCTCGACTTGACCCTGGTGAACTGCTACTGCGTCTACCTGGCCCTTGGTCACCGAACCTCCTTCCTCGATTTTCGACTTGAACTCGTCAGGGAACTTCTCTACGACGAGCCATTGCCCGAGTACCGAGCCCACCGCGACACTCCCTCGCCGATCCCCCGCTTCGCTGGTGGCCCACACTTCCCCGCCTTCGTGGAGAGATCCGACGACACAGGTGACTACCTCTACCGGCGATGTGTGCACTGCTCATCCCAGGGACTAAACAAGAAGACCCACTACCGGTGCGACATCTGCGACAAGGGCCTCTGCCTCGAGCCTTGTTTCCGGGACTACCACACCCAGTAAGGGACAGTTGAACATTTTCTACCACACCCAGTAAGGGACAGTTGAACATTTTCAAACCACACCCAGTAAGGGACAGTTGAACATTTTATTATGCCCAATGTAATTTTGTTGCTTTTATGGCGTGAATTTTGCACTTGTGAATTTTCTAGACCCTTGTAACTTTTTTGCTTGATGGCGTGAATTTATACTAGTGAATTTTGTCGGTGTGTGCTTCGAGCAAAACTAAAAATTATTTCCGTAATTTTATGAGTTTCATTTTTGAGAAGAAGAAAAAACAAAGTCCCTTATTTTATGAGTTTCATTTTTGATAAGAAGAAAAACAAAGTTGGAGATTATTTTACTTATTTTATATAATTATGAGTTGGACAACTCATAAGAACAAGAACAGAGAATTGAAGAATAACAAAGAAAGAATACAAAAGAAAGAAATGAGAAGATAAATAATCTGACTCTATGTGTTTATTTATTTATTTGTTTGTTTATTAGTTTCAATAATTGAACTTATAAAAATGACTTGAAAGTTTTCTGGGGAAATAAAATATACAATTGGGAAGTGAATTTGAACTTTGGTAATGAAATAGAATGAATACAGGGGGGGGGGGGATAAAATAAAGTTTTAGGTTAGCCAGCAACATAAAAATGACGAAAGTATTCTTGGGAAAATAGTAATTGTAAATGGGAATGGGTAGTTCGGGAGGGGGACCCGACAGTAATTTTAGTCCGAGGCCCCACAAACTCCACGTACACTACCCTCTGCCATGCCTGCGGGTGCCAGATGAGTCATCACCCCCACTGACCTCAACGCAAAATTCACGCCACAGTCGGCCGTGAAAAGGAAGGAAATACCCTGTCCAGCAATGCGCTAGTCCAGACTACACTCCAACGTGCACCGCGCGCCCTCTGACTGCGGGAGCCTGATGCATGAGTCATCACCCCACTGACCTTACCACAAAACACACGCCAGATAGAGTCCAGCATGAAATGCTAGCGAGGGGAATACCACCGTCCAGCATCGCGCATTTTTTCCTATACCAGGCGCCGGGTGCCCCCAATAGGGGCACCGAAAATTATATAAATATTATACTGCTGGGGCTTGCCACTCAACAGCGCGGAGTTGGCATTGTTAGCGGATTATCTCCGGGGACAAAGGCACGCTGAGCGCGCTCATTGTCGGGGCGTGCGTGGTGAATAACCCAGCAACACGCTGTCTAGACTCGGTAACAAAGAGCGGATTACGCAAGACCAAACAATGGGGCCGTTTATTTCCGGGCGCAATTCAATGGAGTCACTGGAGCGTGCAGGTCAGGCTAAACTAGCCTGGGTACCGTCTTGCTGGAGTATAAGTTCCCAGCAGGATATTATTTTTTAAACATTTATGAAATTCTAAAATCATCTAAAAAGTTCCCGGCTCCGTGTCACGCGCTCGGTATTTCCGCCCGGCGCGAAATGGTTAAGGGCACATTTGGGCCTGTCGCCAAAGATTATCAAAAAACGAAAGACGAAAAGCTGCAACCGACCTTTTAACACAACCGTCTGTTCGTTTTGATAGATGGTTGTTGCCGCGGTGACAGCAGCTGACATACACATGCTGATCAAAAATGACAGAAATAAACAAAAAAAGGAAGATGAGTCAGTGACAAGGCAATTGCTGATTACAGTTAGTTTCCCGGAACAAGACTGAGTAATTTTTTTAAAGTGTATCATACAGTGGCAGCACCACACTCGTAAAAAAAAAGAAATTTGCATTATTTTCAAGCAAAGGTTTAGGTTATTTTCTGAGTGTTTATACTATTAAATAACACCATACACACAACATTAAAACAGTGGCTTTCCTTCTTCTCTTTTCTTTGGCACTTTTTGTATTTTTTTTTTTCTTTTCTCTTTTAGTTGATTTTCTTGGATTCTAGGATTTTTTATGTTCAGAGGCGGCCTAGTTACCTGATGTTTTGCATCCATTTTGTAGCATCCAAGTTCGAGTACCAGTCTTTGTCAGTGCCCCAGAATTCTTTTAGATTTTCTGTAACATAAACAAAAATAAAAAATTGATTATTGCAAAGTTCAGATGAAGAAAAGTATGATTTTCCTTAGAGAAATTGTTTTTGTTATCTCGAGAACCAAAGGGTGTTTACATGCCTAGGGGGCTAAGACTAAAGTTTGAAGTCCTCGGTGATACGAAAGCACGAACAATTTTGACTACACAAAATTCCATATTAACTGCCAAAAAATAAGGAACCTAACAAACAGTTTACGTAGTGTCGTTTTCATTTCTTTCTTACCAAATATGCACATCGTAACAGCCTGAAGCGATTGCTGGCCAAATGAACGCATGCACGCGTGTTGCGATATCATTGTTAAGACGGCAGTATACTGCAGGAATTCATGTCATTGGAAACCAGCTTAGTTCGTGTCAAAATGAAAATTGAAGTCTTGGTTTAAAGACGCTTTTTGCAGTGCGATTCAACATGCAACAAGCACGCTGCATGCAGCGCGTGGTATAAAGCCGGTGAATACGCCACACTAGAAATGACCGCAAGAATGTCTTAAAACCTAGACTACCACAACGCCTGCATTTACAACTGCTACACGACACGACTGACTGGGCCGGCTCTCATCGTGCGCAGTGTTGAGACTGAGAGATCGATCTCCCAGTATAGACATTTACTGACAGACAAGAAAACAAAACTTGATTAAAGTCCACACCAAGCAACTGCTAACGCTGAAATTTATTGGCAATATTGAAGGGCGCTTTAACTAAGTTGAAATGCACATCTACATGCAACCGAAAGCCTGAAGTGAAAGGTACGTAAAAAGAAACCCGAAGAAAACAGAATTTGCAATTTTAAGAAAACAGGATTTTGATTTGAATACCGCAAAAAATTGGATGAGAGAAGATTCAGTAGATAAATACTCCAGCCCATGCACATGTATATAGTGACATGAATCACAACTAAAACTTGATTACACCACTAGATTAAGAAAAATTAAGCCTGTGTTAACACTAACCCCTAGGCTCTCGCACTACAAAGCATACCAAACCTAACAAACTTCAACAGCTGCACACAGGTTCAGTAATTATTGGTACACTGTACTGTACAGTACTATAAACCTGCCAAACTCCAACAGTTTAAGTTTGATTGAATTGGAACAGATGGGTCAATGCATTGCATTGACTTAGTACAGGTACTTGTAGGTCAATGCATTGTTCAGTATCAGTGTAGTAATGACTGGCCAGTGGTCTGTGCTTGAGTGGGGAATCACATACAGGGTGTATATGTACATGTATGTACATGTATACCATTACAGTTACAGTAACAGTTGACCAGGAACTGTGACCAGTCGTGGGTCACCCACAAATAAATGCCTGTGCATTCCCCCAAACAGAATTATACAGGGTCTCAATGGGCCTTTGGTACCGAGTCAAACAAAGTCCAGTTGCTATGGTTTTGTACAAAACCTGCACAAACCTGCAAAAAATTGCAGTTTGAATTTGATGGTAGTAATTAGGGTTTACCAAAACAATTTAGTCCACATTGTTAATAAACCATGGAGCCTGTGTTATGGTCTCCCTGCAAAAAGATTAGAATGTTGAAGGGACACAATGCATATATGTGACCCAGCACGAGTAAATGAGACACTTTGCGGCATTTATCTTTTCATCATTTAAAGCTTGTTTAGCTTTAAATGATGAAATCAAAATCTCAATTTTCATTTTTGCCGCAAAGTGTCTCATTTACTCGTGCTGGGTCACATATGTGATCTGGTTTGCATTCATTTTATAGCAAAAAGTACATGCAAAGTTGTAACGAGTTATCCTGACGTCATAACGTTACAGACGAATAAAGCAATAAAGCAAAGGGTCTCAGTAGATTGGAGGCCATTTATCCCCTTTATCCGAAATGCTGTTGCTAGCTGTGCTACGCCATAGAACACGGCCTGTGTGACACCTGCACGCTCAGGTCCATCATGCAGTGCAGCTACTAGACAAAGGCTGCTGTGAAGACATGCGTATAATCCGTTGAGTGAGCAATTGATACCAGTGTCATAGAGTTAATGGAAAAACTTTACCCTGAAAATAAACTATGCACTTTAGTAATGGCATTTGTCAAAGAAGAACAAGAACAAGGGAACAAAAAATATAAATTAAAATAAAATGGAACAAAAATGGGTTTTCCGCAACTTTGCAGAAAAGCCAATAGACACATGATGGTGACAAACATACATTACATGGACTTACAAATGTTGACACGTTTCTCACAATGTTTTTAGTACTTTTAAATGGAACCCGCATGATCCACCATTCATGTGTGAAGTTGTTGATTATTAATTGATGCTAGTGTTGTATTTGTTTAGACCGGTTCCGGACCGGCTTTGGTATCGGACACACTAACCCCTACGCATGATGATCCAGTTTGTTACCGCAGTACACTGCACGCAGTCCACGCCTCGCAATGCAGGAATATTGACCCACTTACTTTGATTTTGTGCTGCAGTGAAAAATTATTGATAGAAAAACAGAGTTGGGGGGGAAAAAAACAGAAGGAAAACCAAACACACGACAATGATAACATGGGGATTGTGGAGTTTAGGACACCTCGGTCTTTTAAAAAAACTTTACTAACCATCCCAAATCCTCTTTGCAGAATGCAGGATTTTGCAGGATTGAGGTCACTTGGAAGTTGATGCAGCAGAAGAATTTGCAGGATTGAGGGTTCATTTGGGGTTTTGCCACTGGAGGATAATGCAGGATCCAGGTCATAATAGGCCTTAAACTAATGCTGGATGATTTTGCAGGATTGAAGTTACTTGGGTATTTATCCAAATATTTGAGGATTGAGGTTATTTGCTACTTTGTACTTTCACACTACTCATGCTCTATGCACATTCTCCAGTTAAGTTGCAAGTTATGTGTCAAGGATATGAAACATTTGCAAACCAATGGTTATGTGTGCAGAACCTTGTTGTGTTAATAGGGCACTTAGCAGTTGTTTATTCCACGTTTGGCTGCTTTATAGCTCAATGGTAAATCCACTGCAGAATTTTGCAGGATTCAGGCAGTGGTCACCAGTAATAAATATTGATATTTTATAGTAAATATCGTTTAACTGACCTGTCCAAAGTTTTTCAAACATGGATCCCAAGGAAAAAAGCAAGACAAACGGCATTCGTTTTCAACCAGCGTCGGGCAGTTGTTCTTGTTGTTCTGCTTTTTTTGCGATTGCCATCCGGCGATCGTGATTTGTTTTTATAAAATTCAATTTTTCGGAACAATTACAGGATATTTAACGCATTCATTTTGCTGGATACCAGGAATCGTTATTTACTTTCAAATTAGTAAGATGTTTCTTAATAATTTGGTAGTACAATCTCAATATCTGCAAGGTATCCTACCTTTAAAAAGATTTGTATTTTAAGAGAAAAATGTCAGTTTTAACCTGATTTTCAAGTAGCGAGTGCAGCTTGTGAAATACTTGTTGGACTACAAAATGTTAAAGTTCTTTTTCTCCGTAAAGTGGGCATAAACAAAGGGTCCACGATTGACCGACCGTTCACGATTGAAAAGTCTATGGGAGGCCTTCATAAAAAGTACAAACAAAAGAGGAACAATTGCCAGTGTTTACATACGTGTGTACCAACCTTGCAAATGCTGCGTGGAGTTGCAAACTAAAGATGTCAACACAATACACAAACCAAAAACATTGTGTGAACTTGCCCACGTCCACACAAGGTTTCTTCCTTTTTTTATCAAAGCTTTAGAGGGAAAAACGGGATAGGGTTATATTTGGAAAAATGAAAGAAATTGTTTAGGGTATACCAGTAAAAAATGTGGGTTAAAAAAATTCTCAAGGTGTGAAGAAAATTTGTATTTTGGAAAATTTGGTCTAGGATTCTTAACTACACGAATAAAAAGGAATCTCCACACAGGGTACATGTATGTAATGTTTGAGTGGATGCGTTTGTATTGACCGGCAATCGAGGTCGTCGGACAA
This sequence comes from Crossaster papposus, assembly GCA_037893245.1. Taxonomy (NCBI): domain Eukaryota; kingdom Metazoa; phylum Echinodermata; class Asteroidea; order Velatida; family Solasteridae; genus Crossaster; species Crossaster papposus. The sequence continues at coordinate 361,218 of JBAIAA010000067.1, read as the reverse complement.
AAGAATTGGGAGGCAAACAATGGGTCCACGATTGACACAACGTCCACGATCTCAACTCCTGTACAAATCCTATGGCAATCATCCGAAAAACGTTTTAGTACAAACAAAAAAGGTAAGATGGTCGGACAATGCCCCGTCCACGATTGCCGGTCCATACATGACTGTGTGTGTGGACGTGGGCAATTTCACACAACACCTTCACTACCTGCACTGTGTGAACATCTTTTGTTCAGAGGTCTACACAGTGAATGCAATGGGGTTACTGAGAGTTTTTGACGTTGGTGTTTTTTTACCTGGCATGCAGAGCTCATGTAGTTTCTGAAAGCTTGCCTGGATGTCTCGGTAGGAGGGACAGAGTTGGGCCAGATCTAAGATGTTGGGTTGTGCCTTGGAGGGATGGATCAGGGTGATGCTTTCCAACATACTGGCAGTAACAAAACCAAACAGACCCAAAAGTTGTAATGACTTAAGTCAACGACTCGACTTTAGTCCAACTCGAGTTACATTTTTTGGCAACTCGACTCCTGACCCGTAAATGACTCAACTCCACTCCCTAATCAGAAGACTCAACTCCCTAATCAGAAGAATCGACTCAACTTGACTCGAACGAAGGTTAATAACACTCAAATCAAACAAATGTATTCGCTAATACAGTACGGTACAGCGCCAGCTTATCATGTACAAACATACACATGTTACCTTGTGGTTCTGTAGCTTATACAAAATACTAGGCCGCAACCAGACTTTACATGTAAATGCATGTAAACGCTCTATTGGCTAGAATCCAATGTGGTCCAGTATACTTCATTAACATGATGAAATAATCAGGGATAACAAGGCAAGAAACTCAAATAGACTAACTTGATTTCGTGATCTTGCTGCTGGGTGTTTAGTCGCGGAGTCATCCTCATTAACATACTGCCGTTTTTGTGACTCCAACACCACATCTAGACAGGGAAAAAGAACAGTCATCTTATAAGAATATCGGTGCAATCCGGTTGGTATTAAAATGTGACTTCACTTTAACTTGATCCAGGCGTACTTTCCACAGTGTGGAACGGAACCAACGGATCCGGAAGTTAACGCACTACTGGGCATTTAGCCAATGAATGTTAGTAACCAGGGGTGCTAGCTCGTGTAGGACGAAGTCACTTAGGAAAGGGATAGGAAATCATTTTGTTAAAAATACTGGCATTTAGAATGTTGGTATTTAATATTTTGACATTTAAAATGTAAAGAAAACCCTTCTGTTGGTAGAGTGTATATAAAACATTTGAACCGTATAATGTTCTACAGTAATATTTTCTGTAGTCGTAATACTTCACTTCAATGTTATTTTCCTGATTTTAGTGTAAAGTGTTCCTTTCAAAAGGACATTTTTTATATTTGCATTTATATTTGATGATAAAAAATGATATGTGAGGTATTCTGGCAAAATGAGGCGAAACTGGGCATTGGGGGCATAGTTGAGAAAACTGCAAAATAATGAATAATAGGCATTTTGTTCCATTGTCAGATTTATTGATATTTGTAATCTTTGGTATGCCTACTACATGTACTTATATTTTGTGAAGTAATAGTATGGAAGTAGTAGAATAAAGTAGTGGAATAAAATACCTAGAAGAGTTGATGGCTTCTGATTGGTCGAGACTCGATCACAGCGAGGGCATTATTTTGTATTAATTGCCCGGCTTTCAAGAAGAGGCAAATAAATGTCCCCTAAACCAGCATTAATCAAGCATCATGTAAGCCAATGATTGGCCGAATGCAACAGTTCTACAGTAACTTGTAACAAGGATGAGTGAAATCTTGATACTGCGCGCTATAAATGTACGTGTAGAACGTTTGTATCTATACGTGCGGTACGGTGGGCATCAGCAGTCAGCTAGTCTGGTCTCAAAGTTTTGGCCTGTTAAAGTTGAGAGGGTGACATTTTTTGGTCAAAATGTGATTTTCATTTTTTTGTGTCTTCAATAACATCTTTAATATCCACAAATTTAGATTTAATTAACAAAAAGATGGATTTTGATAAATAAAGGGAACAAATAATTTCTTTCAATTGTGCATGGTTCCAATGTATTGTCTTAGTTTTGTTGGTTTCGAAGCCTGTTTTCTCAGTTGTGTCATTTGAATTCCACAGAAGTTGTTAATAGGCAAAAACATCATATCACTGGAACGGGAGTGACTATGGAGCTGTACTACATGTACACATGTAGCTTATATATTGGGCTTTCCAACCATGCACATGTACATAATTCTTAAAAACAAATTGCTGCTTATATCACCTTTTCCTAGAGCAGGTCACATAAAAGATTATTTGTATTTTGATAGTTTTGTTTCTTTCCGATACACTTGATTTTACCACTCAAAATTCAAAGAAAGTTAAAACCTTTCCGGTATCTGTTAAAATGTCAGTTCAGTTAATATTTTCTTTTCCGAGAAAACAGTGAAAACCACGGCTGGTCACAGCACAGTTCCCGGTCTACTGTAAGTGTATGTACACCCTGTATGTCCCCTACACAAGCCCATCATTATACCACAGGCCAGTCATCACTGCACTTATGATACTTGACAATGCATTGACCCATCTGTACCAAGACAATGCAATGGCCCATCTGTACCAATTCAATTAAACTTTAACTGTAAGTTTGGCAGGTTTAGTAATGTTAGGTTCATCAGTACAGTAAACCAATAATTACTCAACCTGTGGGAGCAGTTGAAGTTCATTAGGTTTGGTATGTTTTCTAGTGCCAGAGCCTAGGGGCCTACGCTGATAATACATTTTCTATTTTACTTTGTCAAACCATGAACTTTAATAATTATTCTTCTTAATTTCAGAACGGTTTGTGACTGCAACTCACCGGTACTCTGTTTTGCTCAAAGTTGGGAGCTGCCCGTTTTAATTCCCCGTCGGAGATGACTGACGGCACAACAAAATACTGTGGAAGACTGAAAGAGTCAAAACAACAAAACAATGCCTCAAAATTCTCATGAATTATATATTTTTCATTCTTTTCCATAATTTGAATAAGATAAAAACAGAAGATAAATGTGCATATGCCTTCAGAAACCAAAAGGACAATCTGTCATTTGTCTTCATGTTATCGAGAACAGATTATGAAAGTAAAGTTTAACAAAAGTTGAAAACAAATTGAGGTTTAACAATTTCAAATTTTCGTACACTGCATACAAAAAATATCATACGGTGGTTTGTAACAAGTCTGAAATATAAAGACAATTTGCTAAGGATATTATTTTTTTCGGTTCATATTTTTGGTATATGCACACAAATCATTACACGCATGCGGTAGGTCATGTCTACTGGATTCGTGTAAGAGGTACACAAAAACAGTCTCCCTCACTTGTACACACACACACAGTGCCTACACAAGATTTGATAAGGTTTGGTATGCTTTCTAGTACGAGAGCCTAAGGTTTTTTTTAGGGTTAAGCCAAAAAACCCAAAACATTTTCTTTTTTTCTTTTTACATGTAGCTTGACGTAATTTGTATACGTTTTATCACAGAATTAAGTGTCGTGTCATATTATAATAATTAGACAGCGCTCCTGCATACTATGCTCCGCAAAAAGAAAGAAAAAAACGCCAAGGGGAAAAACCGCTAAGGCAAAAAGCCTCAGATTTGCATTTTTTTTTTTTTAAATTAAAAACAACAATTTAAAAACAATTATTGTTATATTGCAGCGGCAAAAAGAATGCGCATGACGACAAACTAATTGACTAATTGTTAATTTAGTCTTTACCTATCTGACGACTGAAAATCCTCATTGAAGGAAGTAACTCTAAGATTCCTGGCTCCTGTTCTCCTCATCTCGTTCTCCCAATCTTCTGCGCCACGGAATTCTGGCGTCCAGCCCACTCTCTCTGTGGTACCTGTCTTCTCCGGCACATCTGAGACGGGCGAGACGGCTGATAGACGCTGAGAACTTGGCCGGTAGATGGCAGATATTGGCTACCAATGAACGAGGGTGAAAAAGAATTAACCCTAACCCTGCTAGACCTCGGTAATCCGATGAAGAATTGTGTCTTCCCACCCAAGGGTCACTGCATCCAAGTTTATTCAAAATCAAAATCCAGGAAAGCATATAGCCCCTAGACATTTTTACCGGAAACATTAACATGTATACGAATAATGACCTCTATAACGACCCCTACAAGACCTTTGAACTCGGCAATCCGATAAGGATTGTTGTGGAAGTGCCGTGGCCTAGTTGTCTGAAGCATTGAATTCGTGGTCTGCAGGTAGTTCTGCAAGTAGGGGGTTCGAGCCCGGCCTAGGCTAGGACACTTCCACACGTAATATGGGTAGAGGCATTATTAATGCCTTGCTGTGGACTAGTGACCCATTCCAACCCTACATTTTTGTATAATTTGTGCTGTAAATAGATCAGAATGTCTTGTTTTAGTGTAAGGGTCTGGTTCTTTCACACTTTCCTCTAGTAGCCCACACTTTGAGTGGCCTTTGGCCTTGTGATGGGCGATTTGCAGTAAAAAAATATACAACAAAATTTTATTTTTTCCGACCCAAGGGTCACTGCTTCCAAGTAGCACGGACAGCAAAATGCCACACTTTGTACCCTAAATTTATAGAAAGACACATTTGACCATTAAGCAATTTTTTGAGGGAATTCTGGTAATGGTACCTTGGGGGCAGCTTTCTTGGAGTTAAGTGATTTCCACTCTTTGCCGCCCTTCAGATTCTTGGCTTCCAATCCGTTGTTGTTTGGTTTGGGGGAGGAGGATGATGATGCGGTGGATGATGACGGGGGCACAAAAAAGAATGCAAAGAGTCGCCGAGGACTGGTGATGAAGGCATAGTGAAGAATGGTGTTCATTACCTGCAGAGAAAGAGACAGAGATGGAATCAACTGTAATAAGACATTTGCTTTGGTTGTAATATCAGGGTGTCAAGCAGACCCAGAAAAAAAGATAGGAGAAACGTAGAACTTTGGAGGACAAAATCAGGATACAAGTACAATGTAGGATTTATGCGGACTTTCAGGAGTAATTTTTGTTGATACTCAGTACTCATTCACGTCTACAGCAATATAAGCCTCATTTGGCATGTACATGTACATGTACATGTAGTGTACTCACAATATTGTGCATGGAGTGCCATGGTCTCGTAGTCTGGAGCATTGAATTTGTAATCTGTAGGTAAAGCTGCAGGTTGTGAGTTCAAGTCCAGCCGAGGACTATGGTGCGTGTGCCCTTGGGTCAAGGCACTTTGTCACTCATTGCTTCTCTCCACCCAAGAATAAATGGGTACTTGTGAGGGCAGAGATGGCTATTGTGGTTGATTTCTGTTTTGCACTGAAATGGCAGCATACTCCCCAGGGAGCTGAGAGGGTATTTGAAATGTTTCATGGGCCTAATGACTTGGGTAATAATGTGAAAGTGCTTTGATACCGTTGGTGATAAAGCGCTATAGCACTGCACATTATTATTATCCAAATTTGTACATTGTTATACAATGGACACGTGATCGTTCTAGACCAACACAAATACAGTATTCAAGACAGTGGTACATGTACATAACAAATGCCGATGTTAACCCCCTCGAGTGCGAACATTCGCCTCGGGGGCTATGCGTTCCCACTGTGTTAAAGTCAACACTGGGTTAATTATTTCCTTAACAATCAACCAGAATTCCTACATGTAAGAGAACAAATTAAGCTCTAAAAATATCATATACATGTGTATGCAGAAGTCATTTAAGCGCATATGTACCAGTATCTATCAAGACTAAAAACAAGGCACTATATCATTAGTATAGAGATATTCATACATTGTATGGCACCTGTATAATTTGTATGAACAGACCGTGAATGCAAAACATCCTGATTTGTCAAGTTTGCCAAGCAAGAAGCATCCATTCAAGCTAGCATGATGAGGTGACACAGCAGTATGCTATCATTGACATCTCCTAAATACAGAACGGAAGACGGAAGCACTGGCAAGCATCCAGATAATCCTGCCCTACCGGTTATTTTTGGCACTACCCTTAAGGAACAGGTATGAGCCGTGAGGGATATCCCAAGATCTTAGGGTTTGCCTGACTCAACGAGGAAACTGCTAGATGAGGCTTGTCTCAACAACAGGAAAGCGGTGACAGTATATGGGGGATGTTTTTCACCGGTCATCTGGTGAGAGTTTCTGTTTTTATGTTGATGACACAACGACGGTCGGTCTAGCTGCTGTACTTTCTTTTGTAGTATATACATGTAAGGGGAAACTGCTTGGGTGCAGCCAAGAAGAGGTCAACAACAAGCGTAAAAATAGGTCTTTCCTGAATTTTTCAGACAAATTTGTCTCTTAAAATAATTTATTTCCTTTTCTTGACTATAAGCAAGAGAAGTTTTATAAGGCAAATATTTTAATTTGTTTTATTTTTTTAATTTTGTATCATAAAAATTTCAGATGAGAGATTAATGTCAGACAAGAATCTTTCTTTATACATACCGGTATAATCTTAACAGACAACAATAAACTTTATTTAGGTGATTTACTGATTACATATGACACTTGGTTACCATGACAATTTTTAACTAAGTAACCAATCCAATCCAACTTGTCTACATGTACAATGTATACTGTACGTAAACCAAATTGTCAAAGCAGTCTGATCGAAAAATAAGTTTTCACAATCAGTAAATATTCAAATATTCAAACATTTAAATATTATATTATGTCTATTTTGCAAAATTCGAACAAAAGGCATGATCTTATTTGTTCCATTTTATCAGGAGGTTTAAAAGATTTTACATTTTTAAAACCAAAAGTCCACGTGTAGATAAGTCAAGGCTTGCTGCCTTCTGAACATTTCGTAAAAAGGATTTGGGAAAAACTTCCTTTCAAAAATACCTTAGAGAGTTGAGGTTAATTCACACAAGCTGTACACACGCAAACAATATTGGTGGGCGTTTACACACAAGGCTAGCTGCGGATTATACCCCACAGATGTTATTGTCACAGCACATTACTTCCTAAAATGCCGTAAGGAAGACCGGCCCAGGTCCTAATCGAAACTAGTCCAAGCCACTGCACAATCCAGACTCGAGGGATTATAAACAGGAACCGGTATATCTGAAGCAGGGAGGATGTTTTTGACAGTAGAGGACTAAGGGTGCGTTCCTACGGTCTCTGGTAATCTACATCACAACCACAATCCATTAACAGCGTCAATCCGAGGCCAAAAGCAATGTCTTTTTTTAAGCAAATGCTTTCCTCGATCTGATCGGATAAATCTCGGCCAATTTCACGGCACGGCTTAAATACAAATTCCAATGACCTTCAGACTTTCAGTAGCTGTCATGTTTTACGGAGATTGCAAAAGGTAAACCTGGTAGAAAACTTTAATCATTTCGGCAACACAAATCGCTTAAAATAGTAACACGGCGATGGAAATCTCCAAGCACGTATACACAAGATCTACATGTTGTTTGGTTATTAGGCTTCATGTATAAAACAATCCAGGCATGTATAAAACAATCCAGGCATGTTATTAATGCTATCATGATGGCCCACTGCCCCTCTTCAATGGCGGAAGCATTGTACCAGCCAGTCAGGTCGCAGCATTCACCAAAGTGCTTTCTTTTATTTGCTACGTAACTCTCAGTAAAATGAATATACATGAGATGAGACACCACATTTCAAAACTTGTTTTCCCAGAACAAACATGTTGAAAATACTATCGCCTTATTGTTTGGAAATATTATTCAAGTTTTTCATCGACAATTATGTGAAAAACAGGGACGGAACTATGACTGTTCTTCTAGTGAATTTAAGGTCAAGGAAAACTGCCGTTTTTCTTCACTAAAGAAATTTCAGCAGAATAATGTGCATTAATAAAGTACACGTATCCAACATGTCCAAGGCGCTACACCATTATTACCCCTGCTCATTGGGCAAATAAAGCATTAAAACAAATATATATACAGCTCATACAATGCTGCCATTTTGGCCGAAGCAGCTACATCAACCATAATACTACCATCTCTGCCCTCACAGGTACCCATTTACTCTTGGGTGGAGAGAAGCAATGAGTGACAAAATGCCTTGCCCAAGGGCACATGCACCACAACCCTAGGCTGGACTCGAACCTACATGTACAACCTACCGGTTACATGTACCTGTAGACCCACAAATTCAATGTTCTAGACCACAAGGCAACAGCACCCCACATGTTTTGTTTCATTCACCAAAATATTTTAGGGAAAAACTATTAAGTGAAACTATAATTGTGTAATATTTGAAGAAGCTTTGACCAAAACAGACTGGCGACATAACAAAAACATGTATAATCAATCCATTGTATACGTGATCTTCAAGGAATAAGACCAAGATGGATGTGTTAAGCATTGCGGCAACTCACCGACTTGATCTGGCCTTTGTTGGTAAACTTGAAGCTGAATGTGTGTACTTTAAAGTTCTTGCATTTGATTTCCACCATTTTGATGCTCCTGGAAGCGCTGCAACCTGGTAGTAACTGCTTTCTCTTACTTGACGATACTGGCAGGAGAAAGGTGGAAAAGTCATTGAAAACAATGAAAAAAACAAATTCTGCATCACAATTCCTTTGCTGTGGATGGCAATAATACTGATTGATTTAGTATTTAATGAAAGCTACAGTGTTACAATTAAATATTTAAAAAGTCTGAATATTTACAAATATTTGAAGCTTTTTAATACGCATATTTGCCCTTCACAGACAACGACAAAGGAATGTTAACCCTAACTCCTTGAGTGCTTTTACTAGAAAGTGTACTGAATCCGCCAAAGTCCATCAAGTTTGTCATGCAAAAACTGCTGGTTTCCCGAGTCCATCAAAATCCACAAGTATACATTCTGGAGAAATCCTAAATCCATCAACAATTCACCAGTAAAAGTCTGATGGATTCTGACAGATTCAGAATACCATGCTGGCATAAAAATATGTTGCAGTGTTTCACCATAGAGTCTTCAAAGTCCATCCCCTCACAACCAATTTTGCAGTAACTACGCAATCTTGCAGTACTGCTAGGCTTAAAATCCTAAATCCATCAGATTCCACCAGTTTGTTCAATATGTAGGTATTCTGAATCCACTGAACTCCTCCAAAACAGGGGTATGGATTTTGATAGATTCAGGTACTTGTACGTTAGGGTAATAAACACTGATTAGTGTTATCCTGAGAGATTTAAAAAAACCAAAAAAAACACAATCCTCAGGTGGAAACCAACGACCCACAGCAAGTGATTTTGTTCTCATGTTCTTACTGGACAACACTGGGAATACAGTGTTTACAAAAATAAGTTTACAGGCAAAACCCAAAATTATGAATAATATCAATGTCCACTTTTATTTTTACAAAAGAAATACAATTTTCTCAGAGCAAAATTGTTCACTTTCTTTTTTATAAAATTATGATTTCATAAATTATAATATATATATTAGATTAATATTAACAAGAATTGGTGTTCTCAAACTAGAAAGGTTTTAAGTAAGATTAAATGGGATCTTGATCATATTTTGACTGAACATGTTACCCACAGGTTGTAAAAGTTACACAAAATTCAAGACATTTTGTTAAAGACCGTTCGTTAGAAAGATTCTATTTTAAATGATAACAGGAAGGCTCCTAATCAGAGAATAACAGGAAGGCTCCTAATCAGAGAAATAAACTTTGTACTCATCGTTTCTTTAAACCTTATTTCAGCTGAATACTATGTTACTAATGATATGAAAAGAGGTCACCAATGTGCTTTGGCTTTGTTTATATTTGGATGTGCTCCAATTTGAATTAAAACAGGCAGATATAATAACATTCCTCTTGACAAAAGAGCGTGTACTATTTGTAAAAATGATATTGAAAATGAATTTCACTGTTTTATGACCTGCCCTCAATATAATAAAAGTAGATCTCAACTATTTAGTAGTATAAATGATATCGAGCCAACATTCCCTACTACCGTAATAAGTCCATGTATGATAAATGTATTTATCTTAATGTCTAATGGTAACTGTAGTCGCCAGACTGCTAAATATGCTAACAGTAGTAGCTAACAATTGAATATTTCCAAGTTTAATATATTTGTGGTTTTTTAATATGTGTTTTGTTTTTTAGTGTATGTTATTCACACCCCTTTATCCCCTCGGTCTGTCTTTGATCCTACCCACACTGACGCCACCCTTTAATCCCTCAGCCTAATCCTGCTTTTGTTGATTGTTCCATTAGACTTTGTGCTTTTTCTTTTGTGTTTCTTCAGCCTACCATGATGTGCATCTTGCTGTATGTTGTCCTATATATGTTTGTTTCTTGTACGCAGCAATTTTGACTCTGAAGAAGATCTTGTTAACCAGTTCGCGCCGGGATTATTTTAACATCGCCGAGCCGACGGGCGGGATTATTTTTAACGAAACTCGATCCGAAGCGTGTTCAGGCCTATAGTGCTGGGTAGCACACCCACGCATTTCCGGCCTTGCGCGCTGCTGACATATATTTCCGAACTTGAACTTGGCGTATATATTCGTCATCCGTTTTGAATTTGGGGAAATTTTTGCGTTTATATTCGTCATCCGGCGCGAACTGGTTAAGATCGAAATATTAGGCCCTCCTAACTTATTTGATTTGTACATTTCAGGTCATTCCAGCCAGTAAGCAGTTTGCAGCAGTTTTAATCTTATTCTTATTTATGTTATTTTGTGTATCTTTTAATTATTTATGTTAATGTCACTCATAATCCAGATTTGGCTGGTCACTGTTTTTACTGAGTGTGACATTAACAAATAAAACTTTAACTGTAACCGTAAATTTGACCTCCGCTGTGCACTTCTAGCATAAGTTACTGGCTGATGCATAAATCAGATGACATGAAAAACCACAACAGCCTGATATTTTGCTTAGTGGATTAAGGGTAGCGAAAATCTAACTATGTAGTGACATGACTTTTATAGCAGTCAAGGTTATAATTAACTTAGGATGTGGCCAGCTACTGTGTTGTTTTTCCCATCTGACTCATCGCGAGGTAACGGAGTGAAAATCACTGATAAAATTGACCGTCCACCAAGAATGGGCTGTAAAGTCGCAGTAGTTGATTTTGCCGGAGTAACCAAATCTTTTAGAAATTCAGATTATTGTGTGAAAACCAGGGTTTTTTTAGGGACCGCTGACAAGTAGTTTAAAAATGTATAAGAATCTAGCAAAAATTACAAAAATTATATGAAAACCTCACAAGTTGAGCCACTTGTATCGAGTATACTGACACCGTGAACCAGTGAAGTCTGCCCTCATTTTAAAGTACTATTTCCAAAATTACATCAAACTCAAAAAGTGAAAATGTTGAATTTACAGCGCCTTTTTGTTGGATGGTCACAAATGGATTTATTTATTTACAAATCAACTTTGGCAGTCAAACACTACTGTGGATAAATATATATTTTTGGGGTTTTTTTTTTGGGGGGGGGCAAAACAACAAAAGTCACAGCTACATGTACAACATGGTTGAGCTGAAGGAATATAAATGTGCATTAGGCGGCTGCCAAACAATCCAAAAGATAGGATCCAGCACAGCCAGATCAAAAGTGTTGATAAAATTATGTAGAATTTCTTGTATAATCTTACACTGAACATGTCAATACAAGTGACAATAAAATCTTCCAAAAAGCAAAATTCTCTAATAAAAAAATAAAAAATCATATACATGTATTGACCCAATAAGATAAAGTGAACAAATGGTTTATGACAGAGTTGTATTCGAGTTCCTGCAAGTCCATCACAATACTTCAGTCTAAGTCAAGTCACTAGCTATCAAAATGAACTGTTAACAAAAGCATTCCAGTTACTTGTGACTGGCTTTATGAAAGGACTTGTGACTGGACTTGCAGGGACTCGAATACAACTCTGGTTTATGAACACACCTTGGAAAATGGTGTCCACACAAGTAAGTGGTATGTCATTTTCCTTAAAGAGCTGGTTCTTGCGATCCAATTCAATCTGGGGAAGAAAAAAAAAGATATTAAATAACCTGAAATTTACCTAATAGGCAAAATAATTCTGCGATGAGCCGCAATAAAGACCGGTTCGTCATACTCGGTGTGAACGCAACATTTGAATTTGTGATGTCACGGCAAGTTTTTGGTGTTTTAAAACTAGAAAGGTATTTAGCAAGATTAAATTTGGACTGAACATGTTGGCACCTGCAGGTTAAAGATTCTGTTTTAAATGATAACAGAAACCCTCCTAATCAGTTTTCGCACTGCAAATTTGCAGAAGTTGAACACAATTTCCCATTGGGAGAATTTCACAGCTAATGTTTTGTGACGTATTCACTTGGCATTCGCATTCGAGTGAAGTATAAACCGGCCTTAACTCTAACCCTGCCAGACACAGCACAGTGCATCAGGTAAAACAGTCTGGTGCATTTAGCTGTTAACACCAGTGCATAAACTACAACAGTCTAAGACTACGGTACCATGAGAGCTAACCCCCATTAAACAATGCCAGAGATACATGTAGATTATGTTGCTTTGGGTGACCACAGACCATGAAGCAGTTTCACCTTGAGATTTCTGACCTGATTGATCTCGTGGCACTCTGCAGCCAAGTCACTTTGACAAAGGATGCAATCTGATGCGTATGGCAGGGTTTCTAGCCAAAATATCCAGGAGGGTTAGGGTTAAATAAGCAGGTTATTATATAACACCTAACTGGACCCTTGTCATTTGATTGGTAGAATTTAGTCAAGTATGACATTGAATCATTTGCCCCATATCATTGACAAATATTCCACTAAATCGTGCAATTTGGTTCCATTCACCGTGCATTTTCATTCCATTCATTTAGTCCCAGTGCACGCGTGCCTCAATCGTTTTCAATCGCAGAGCTACATGTAGTAGTACGAGATTTCAAAATATGCGCTATGCGTACACTGACACAATGACATGAACGACGACAAACAACATTTGTGCCGTGACGATGATTTGTGGACAGTTCTGATGCTGTTAACAAATTCAGTACATTGTCAGCCGAACGGAGGCATGCATGTGCCTTTGCTGGGACAACTCTAGCTGCCGTCGAAGCGCTGCCAGATAAATAACTTGACAAATTCCTGTCCGAGCAGCGAATAGAAGTCGATGCACGTCCGGGATCAAACTGATCGCACTTAGTATTTTTTAATATTGTTTAACAAATGACAACTTTCTAGTTTAGGTGTTATATAAAACAAATAATGAATGTTTTACGTTTGAAAAAAAAAAATTGTTCGGTGACTGACATACATTAAATGTCCCATTCCACTCGAATGGAACATTTCATCGGTCACCTCATCAAATTATACTTACGGTACCATCGCACTCACAAACAATCATTACTTGTATACTATTAACAATGTGGTTATACCATAGAGCAAGGAACAGGGACCCAACCAGTGACACTAAGAAGATTGGCCTGGGATGGTACATTGTAGCCATCTGGAAGCAATCAGCCTCCAATCAGCCTCCAATCAGAGGTTTCCTGTAGCTTGGTTACTTGTTGGTTATAGTTTGCTTTGAAGGCTTAGTAAACATTTGCGAGGTTGATCGTCTTTAGGTTCATTATTCATACAGTCTAATTGCATTGTATGAGTTTATAAAATTATAGACTCCTCATGTGATTATGAGTAAGGTTTGATAAATGTCCCATCCGAAAGACACGGGTTAAGATAAAGAAGCACTATAATGTCCCAGACAAGCCACCAACCAGGACAATGCGTTTAATGGTCTCCCATCCAACTACTGACCACAGTCAATGATGCTAAACTTTGCACTTATGCCACTAGCTCCTTCAGTAAGCTAAATGTCTGGGACACAGAGATGTGCAGCTGTAATTTGCTTACATCGTGTATGCTTTGAATTAAAATGCACATACCAACTCTGTCCAGATAAAGGCATTGTAATCATGGTTGTAAGGGATCCTGACAATAACCCCAACCCCACACTGGCCTCACCCAGACCCAACCCCAATTCACCCCAATACTGACCCCTGCCCATACCTATACTAAACTGTAGACCCCATCTCCATCTCTACACGCAATCTCCATCCCTACACGAACTCTTCCTCCCAACTCCATCCAACCCCATTCAACCCTGACCCTTAATTACCCCGCCCTGACCTCTCATTGACCCCTTTTTAGCCCAACCCTGACTCCTACATGTACCTGACTCTCTCCAGGCCCAGGCCCCACCCGACCCGCCCTTACTCCGCCCAACTCACCAGGTGATGAGTATGTCTGTTGGCACTGACAAAGCTAATCTTGAAGTTAGTGCAGTACAAGGATCCTGAGATTCCTCTGTTGAGGCCGCTGAAGGCGTCATACTTGAGCACATTATGAGCTTGTCCGATGATAATCTCACCTGGTAGAAAAACCAAAACAAATGCCAAACTCTTCATACAATGTAAGGTGGAATTTGCATCAGTGTCCTGTTAATTCAAAATAAGGTTTTGCCCTTTGACAAATTAACCCTAACTACCCCAAAACCCATCAAACTTCAACTGCATGAAGGTTTTGCTAGGTTTTGGTAGGTTTAACCAAACCATAGCAACTTGTTGTTGGACTTTAATTGTTACCAAAGGCCCAGGTAGACCCTGATGAATTCTGCGAGGTTCCCCCCTCGTATGGACCGAAGTCCGGATTGACAGCTTTATTTCGAGAGGTCTTTTTTCTCTTATCTGGATCACCACGAGAAGGTAGCTGTCTTGATCCTCCAGAAACACCGGGGCAAACCCCTTCTCTTAGCGATACGTTTTTCTGGGTTCTTTTGCGTGCATTACACAACACACGGGACCTCCAGCTTTACGTCCCATCCGAAGGACGAAGCAATAGTGGTTTAATTGCCTTGCTTAAGGACACACGTGTCGACACCGGGACTCGAACTCACGCTCTGCGGAACAGAAAACCGGGTTCTTAACCGCCCGGCCACGACACGACACTTCTGCGAGGTTCAGGGCAGAAAGGCATGAGACTTATTAGAGTTTGGGAGAATGCACAGGCATTTATTCGTGGGTGACGCACGGCTGGGCTGGTTACGGCACAGTTCCTGGTCAACTGTAAGTGTACATGTATAGATGTACATGTACACCATGTGTTTCTCCACTCAAGCACTATACCACTGACCAGTCATCACTAGTAGTACTGCAACATTACTGAACAATGCATTAACCCATCTGTACCAAGTCAATGCAATAAAATGACTAATCTGTACCATTAAGTCAATCAAACTTTAACTGTTGGAGTTTGGCAGGTTTAGTACTGTTAGGCTCAGTGCCAATAAATAGTGAACCTGTTAGACTTAGGCTATACCCCATGCTACTGCCATGCCGAACTTAATTAAAATAAGTGCAGCTAAAAATAACATCTATATTTACAGCGTTGTAAATGGGTCATTCCAGCAGGTTGGGACACGTGCATATTTTGCCATTTCACCTATAAGATTTAGTTTTCTTGGGAAGAATGAACTATTTTTCTTGTCAATGATGGTTGAAACTAGAGAGTTACAAAAAGACCTATTGAATGATACCAAATTTGGTGACATTAGTTATTTTATTTTTTAGATATTTCATAAAACATGGTGGCGTGCAAGGCTAGTTAGGACGTAACATGTGTGACAAAAATTGAGTAGTTTTAAGTATGCAACTTGCAAATTAATAAATACATAATTTAACACCCCTTTGCTAATAAAGTAGCATAAAAGAACATGAGAAATAGTAATTGTAAGTCATATCTTTCTTGTTTACGTCATTTATTTTGTTAGAGCTCACCAAAAATGAGTAGTGTAGACGTAACACAAGGTGTCCACTTTTGTAACATTTTGTTTGGGGGTGTAGTATTTTTCCTTTGCTTCAAAGCAAGTCTAAAATGACTTAAATTCATCACATCTGACTTGATTTATGAGAAAATTATTCATAAAGTTGGAAAATAGTTTCACTTTTTCAAATATGACGAGAAATCAGGTCATTTTGGTGTACGGTGTCCATGTTACGTCTGAACAATTTAAAACTATTTGTTTCTATAACTGGTAAATAAGCTCAATAGGATGTGTGGAACTAACGTTGATTGTACCAAATAACTGGACACAACAGATACACAAAATACACAAACTAGACTTGCATTTCATTCATGTGTGAATTATTCCATTTTAGATTTGTGGTGTCCATGTTACGTCTGCACTGTGGTTTGGTAACAAATGTTGCAATTGAACACAATATGAAACATTTACCAACTTATAAACATTAAAAATAGAATATGGTGACATGCTCAGATATTTAAATATGAAAAGATTTTTGTTTTAATAATATGCATAACATTTATGAGTGATTTAATAATTATACACCGTGTCCATGTTACGTCTGCACTGTAAAATATGCTACTTTTGTTTGGCATTTTCTTGTATTAGGTTTTAGTTACCTGTTTTATGCATAATCATATCAAACAACTGACCACCTAAGTTTAGAGCCATGTAATTCATTGCTTTCATGATATCATAGGTGATTGTTCTCAATATTTGACACAGGATGTAACATGGGCACGGTGTCCATGTTACGTCTGCAACACACCATTTTAAGATGCAATTCCCAAGATTTAAGACAAATTGTACAACATAGCTACTAAAATTAAATTTAAACTATCCAAGTCTATAAACTAAACTAATATAATGCTACTTATAGCACAGTATTTGTTGTTAATTCAAGTTTTGTATAAGTTTTCTTGTTTTAATTACACGATGAGAAAAGTAATTTGCTACGATTTTGTTGTTGTGATTTTCAACCCTTTGTAGAATTCATGTATAAGAAAGTTTACTTATTTGCACAAAACTTAATGGTTTCTATCATTTTGACTAAGATATATGGCAATATACCGGTACAATGTGATCCAAGCTGATTATTAAACATCTAATCTCAAATTGGTGTCCATGTTACGTCTGCACAAAATTATTGACATTACTACCTTACGGTGCCATTATGAAAAAAATGATTAATTATATGGTAATAAAAATATTATATGTTGAATGTACATAAGTATATGATACCATAATGATAAAATAGTAATCTTGCAAGCAATTTGAAATTTGTACTCATATGTCAGTAATGTCACACTCTGTGTCCCAACCTGATGGAATGACCCAAATACCTCCAATCCTGGACCCCCTACTGTTCTATTTTGTTTGTATTTTCACATTTTATATGTTTTGTGTATAAATCTCAACAGTTAATGCTTGTCAATTAGCGTTACTTTACTTGCTTTGCAATTGAATAAGATCCATGTATGCTTTAAATTTAGATTTTAATAAACTTACTGTCTCTTGTCTGTCGGTCTGTCGGTCGGGCTGTCGAGCCGTCTGTCGGTTGTCGGGCTGTCTGTCTGTTTGTTTGTTGGGGTGTTTGTTTGTAATAACTTGTACATTATACAATGTATGTCTCACTCATTTAAATCAACTATTTAATGTTATTTCTAGTTAAAATTTTAAGTAGTAATTCCTTTAGAATATTTATCTGGGCTGTATTTTTGTGTATATTATCATTAACTTAGTAAGGATTGACAGGCTTTCGAGTAACAGTGTTTATTATACTTTTGTCAATCCTGGCCAACTTGATGTTGCTTGTTGTATGTTTGCAATTTGGCCGAATAAATAATATTACATGCGTGTACATTACAGGTACACATGTATGTAATACAGACATGGGCATACATACACATTTGTACAACTACATAGTTCTTTATAATCTACAGTTGCTTCTACGTGTTGAATAAGTGGTTAAGAGCGTGTGTTTTCTGTTCCACAGAGCGCGAGTTCAAATCCCGGCCGTCGACACGTGTGTCCTTAAGCAAGGCAATTAAACCACTATTGATTCGTCCTTCGGATGGGACGTAAAGCCATTGGTCCCGTGTGTGTGTATTGTGTATATTGAACCAGGACATGCACGTAAAAGAGCCCAGTTACGCTTATCGCTAAGAGAAGGGGTTCGCCCCGGTGTTTCTGGCATTCCGTTCATCCTCCTACTCGGGTTTCTTCAGGCTTACGAGCTACAGTGCCTTGGAAGCTTTTGAGGAATCCTCGGTTTCATTGCCGAAAAGAAATAATAATAATAATAATAATAATAATAATAATATTTGTACTACACTGTACATTGTATGTACTTTATGTAACACTCACACACTACTCCAGAAATGGACCTTTGACATGTGGTTGTATAAAAATGGCCTATCTATCTGTTAAGGATAAGGTCATGGCGAGATGGCCAATCTCAACCCAAATACTCCAACAGATGGCATAGGTAATGTATGGATACATCTCATTCCCTGCACTGCCATAAGAACTGGGGTCTAATTTCATGGAGTTACAGTAAGCACACAAAAAATGCTTAGCATAAAAAGGTCTTGCTCAAGTACAAACAGGTAATACCAACCTAAACTCAATGTTTTGGTTTTTTCATGCCAAAAAAGCCTAAAACATGCCGAATACCCGTCACATAAATATACCTCACCTGAAAATGCTTGGCCCTGTTTTTCGCGGAGGAAGAAATTTCACACTAAGCATTTTTGTGTGTGCATAACCCGAACGTACACATGCATGTACCGGTACCTGAGTCCATCAAAATCCATTCCCTGTTTTGGAGTAGTTTGGCAAATTCAGGATACCTCCATATTGAACAAACTAGTGGAATCGAATGGATTAAAGATTTTAAGCCTAGCAGTACTTAACCAGTTCGCGCCGGGATTATTTTAACATCGCCGAGCCGACGGGCGGGATTATTTTTAACATCGCCGAGCCGACGGGCGGAATTATTTTTAACGAAACTCGATCCGAAGGCTGATAGTGCCGGGAGGCACACCCACGCATTTCCGGCCTTGCACGCTGCTGACATACATTTCTGAACTTAAACTTGGCGTGTTTATGCGTCATCCGTTTTGAATTTGGGTAAATTTTTGCGTTTATATACATCATCCGGCGCGAACTGGTTAAGGATTGTGCAGTACTGCATAATGGATTTTGAGGTTATGGATTTTGAAAATTCTATGGAGAAACACTGCAAAATATTTGTATGCCAGCATGGTATCCTGAATTAGTCAGAATCCATCAGACTTTTGCTGGTGGATTGTTTATGGATTCAGGATTTCTCTAGAATGTATGGATTGTTGATAGACTCATGAACACCAGCAGTTTTTGCATGACAAACGATAAATTTTGGCAGATTTAGGACACTTTTGGGTTTTTGTAGCAGCTCCATGAAATTGTGGAATATACTTTGTTATAAGAAGGAGAAAAAATAACAAAAAGAACGTGAGAGAGGCCAGTTTAACAAAGATTTACAACACAAGAATACCGCATCAATTTACCATTTTTAAACAAAACAATTAAGTCCACATTTTTCTTTTCTGTTTGTTTTTTTCCTATTGTGTATTGCACGCTTTCCTTTTCTGGACATTCCAAACATGGACTTCAGCTTGTTTGCATTTACTTTTCGGTAGTATTACTTATTAACTTCACATTGTATCCTTGGCATTCTAATTGTTTTCTAGATCATTTCCTCTCTTGGTCAACAGTTAAAATAAATCAAATTACTGTTTGTTATTGTTCTTAATGTGGCTATGTTTTGACTGGAGGTGATTGATATGCCAGCTGTACAGACAGTTACCTCTTTTGTCTTTTGAAGAAATGTGTCTAGTCTGTACATTACTGCTGGACGAGTAGCGCAAGTACACTGTACTCGCGAGTATTCTATGCTACTCGTTGTATTACACGTGATTTTTCACCTACTCGAGTAGTCTTCCACGCACGAGTAGAGCAGATATTGTACATGTACTCACGAGTGTTGACTTAGAAAAAAGCAACTACATGTACCTTGCAGTTTCTACACTAAAGTTGCAATTTGTCTGGATGTTGTCAAGGAAGCTACGGCACATGTGTACCAGTAGCAATCGAGAAATAATTTGATCCACCTTACTCTATTTCACTCCCAACGTTGCATAGAAAAGTTATCTCACTGCTAAATAATGGGTTGTACCTGTGTACTAACATGTCTTTCTGCACTTATGAGAAACTTGTTAACTACAAGTAAGTAGTCGACTACTCGCGAGCAATTTCCTTGCAAGTGCTGAATAATGGGTGGTCACTTTACATCGTCACTTTACATCGTACAAGTATGTACTAACATGTCTTTCGCACTAATGAGAAACCTGTTAACTACTCGTGAGTACTCGACTACTCGCAACTAAAATTTCCATGCGAGTTCTCAAGTAGCAAAATCCACTACCTGCCCAGCACTACTGTACATGTACATAGAATGTATGCGTACATGGCAGGAAAGTGATAGACTTTTTGGACTGTCTGTGATTGATTACGAGGCTAGTACTTGAGGCTAGGAGAATAAAGCCCTTTTCGCACGGGACTTATTATGATAAAACATACCTAGACGATGGGTACTTTTCCCATTTTAAGTCCAGTGCGGACAGCCTAGGACGTTTTCCTCTCGGGTACTCCCCCAGGTACTCCCCCGAGTCCAGTGGGTACTTCTACCGGCCAACTGCTGCCCGGGAAAATTTCCCAGGTAACCTTTCCCTAGATGATAAGTCCAGTGCGAACAGCGTGAGTCGGTAAAAGCGTCTCAGGAAAACGTTTATCGGGCCCTCCAGTGCAAGGTCATGCCAAACAAGACCCCGCGCATGCGCTCTTTGCATTGTTTACGTGCGGGCACGCTGATGCATGCAAATCGCATCGTGGTCACATTCGCATGTGGTTCTGCAAAAAGATTACGTAGAGTTGGGGTTCCTTTGGTCAATATTATGGCAGATATTATTATTGATACAGTCGGAAGTTTGATTGGTGCTACCAGTGCATCATTTCCAAATGATAATAAAGAACGTCAACGTGTCTTACGATGAAAGAAAGCACGACAACGTATGCGTCAGCTAAAAACAGTTGTGGAAAAACAGCAGCGAAATCAGTCGCATGCGATCAAAAAAAAAGCGCGCGCGCGCGCGAATGGATATGGGTACACCGGGGTCAATGCAAAAAGGTCACGTAAAGCGCCCTCACAAGTAATTATAATGACAGCTCGGCTACTTCTCCCAAGGTCTCGGTAAAATTTTCACGTGTCGAAAGTCCAAGTGCAAACAGTGGTAACATTTGACCATTTTTTATTTTACCATCGTCTCAGTAAAACCTTGCCCAAAACAAGTCCAGTGCGAAGCCGGCTTAAGTCTGATGATGCTTTGTCCTAAGCCACCTACCTGGAACCATCATTAAACCAAACCACCCACTTACTATTTTCACTTTTCACTTTTTGTACAACTCCATTTACACATATCTCCAAGCTAGTGTACATGTATACCAAATTCAGAAATGGAAAAGAAAATTGGATACGAAACTATTTCGCAACAATTTCTGGTTAATTTGCTGATCAAGTTACAGTTCAACACTGTAACTTCCTGAAGACAGTCACTGGCATGACTAAGAAAGAAAAAACCTGAGTTAACCACCAAAGCAGGAAATCTGAGAAAACAAATTAAAAAAAATACCACAGAGTACCATCTGCCAGATCAGTTAGGGATCCAAAATCCCCTAAAAAAGCCAGGATATTTGATAAGATTTTAAAATCTTAAAAGTTAATGTTCATTTAAAATGTGTTAAGGGTAAAATACACCAATTTACACCAATTTTTTACTAACTAATTATTTTAAAAAAAAGATAATGATTCTAGGCATCCAGCAAAATGATTGCTCTAGATATCTTGTAAACTGTTCCGAAAAACCTGCCCGACGCCGGTTGAAAACGAACACTGTCTTTCTTGCTTTTTTTTCCGCATCCATGATTGTAAAACTTCAGACAGGTCAGCTAAACGATAAAATACAACCCCCCAAATCCACCCATTCATGAAAATTCAAGCAATTACCAATGGTGTATCCTACCTTTGTCAGTCAAAAAAATAAAATCCATGCATTCCACTTTTGTTTAAAGGGTCCATGCAGACCTTTCTGAAAGCATTGCTGTTGAATAGTTTAAAACGTGCTTCAAATGGTGTGAAGTACGGTAACATGACAAGGGGTGATAAAATGATACAAAATTCCATTAATAGTTGTTAATCAGCAAAAATCTAATTAGCCCCCTCGTTAGCCTACCTGTCCAAACACCAAGGTGGCGCTGTTTGTGGGGTAAATTTAGGAACTTAAAAAAATAGACAGCACTATACGTCTAGACAGCGGGCACGGTGGTACACATAATCCGCACTGTACGTATGCACACCTACATGTACAAAGTCGTGCATGCATGGGGGAAGGAAAACATGGTTCATGTACAAACTGCACGGTACGCGGCCCTCGTATCATCACACACCATTCTCCGTGCGTATTGCCCAGGGCGTGTACAAAACATGGAGGCGATTCATACCTTTTTCTTTTCTCTTCGTTTCTTGGCAGGTGTCTTGCCTTTTTGAGTACCCAAGAACATTGTTGGCACAGCAGTTGGTTTTAACAACCTTTTGGTGTCCATGCTAAACGAGCTACATAGGTACATGAAGAAAATCCTGAACTAATCGATGATCGAACTGCATCGTTTGTGCATGTGCGTAGAAGCACGGCCGCTGTAGCTCATCTACTGGCCGGCCAACGAGTTCCCAAACTCTCATCACAATGTAGGTCCAAAAGAAAACCAGGAAGACTTTTATTCCCTTAACCCTAACCCCCTAGTCCTTACTTTGGGCTAAAAAACTGCGTACTACAGAATACTACTTAGTATTTTGTAGCATTGGGTCTCTCCGTGACTGATGATTGGGTGTGTACTGACAGAGTACAGATACTGCCAACTACAAAATACTAATAGTGGCAATACAGGTCAGTAATACTTACCTGGCAAAAAATGCAGTAGTCCAGCCTTGACCCATTGTGTCCCAAGTGACAACTTTTGCTGTAGAGTTTAGAACACCTTACACAGCATACATGGGCCATGCACACTCAGCAAGCAGAGGGACCCAATGCTAAAAAGTACTACGAGTGCAATAAGGGGTGAAGTACCAAATACTAAAAATTACTACAGGCATTGCACACAAGTCAGTGAGAGTACTGCATACTACTTTTTACTACTAGTAGTAAAAAGTAGCATTAGGTAGGGTTAGGGTTAATACACAAATAAACCACAAGAGAAACTGACCTAGAACAAAGTGAACAAAGAAATTGGCAAGGCGGGACTCAAACCTGCGACCTCCGGAATACCGGAGCGGCGCTATACCAACTAAGTTCTCTTGCCCAATATTGGGGGGTCTCCCAAATTGTCAGTATCTTTGTTCGAGAGCGCTAGTCAAAAGTCATAAACACCAGAATGCTGTGTGTGGTTAGGGATCACACCTAATTTTACAATACAACCTGAAAAGCGACATTGTTGAAATGTATGCAAATTTACCTAGTCAGTTTCTCTTGTGGTTTAGTTGTGTATTATAAGATAAAAAGTCGTATCCTCATTGAGTAATCCCCACAATGTCGCTTCCCAGGTTGTATCGTAAAGTTGGGTGTGATCTCTGGCCACACGACATTCTGGTGTATAAGACTTCCGACTAGAACCCTCAAACAAAGATACTAACAATTTGGGAGACTGCTAGCAAACGGTAAGATACACATGTAGCTCAGTTGGTAGAGCGCCGGTCCAGTAATCCGGAGGTCGCAGGTTCGAGTCCTGCCTTGTCAATTTCTTTGTTCACTTTGATATTTATTCCCTTATTAAAAATAATTTAATGATTTACATGTAGCCTACCGTAGCTTGCCCCTAGAAATGTTGTGTTGCATAGTCACATTAACTTACCTGGGTATGTTGTGAGTTCATTGAGATCTATGTTGATCTTCTTATATTCATTGTTATTCAACTTATCAAATCCCAGTGCGCCAAACAGACTGATGTCCGATTTGCTCCGAAAAACTGGATCTTTGATGAGCGACCACATATTGATGTCTATATCAGAAGCCGTTTAGGGTCTCAAAAGATAGGTATCCTCCAAAGTGTCGAAAACTGAAACCAGGTTAAATATTAAAGATGACACAGCACTCTAAATAAGATTGATGCAGGTAATTGATCCATATCCCTAATGATCATAAATGAAGGTCCTGGCCTGGGGTAATAACACAATGGCAAAGAAAATTTGCCACTTTCTTTCAATCCAGTAATTGATGACCTCATCCTGCCATGATCACGCCTGATGGGAGTGAAGCCTGATGGGAGTGAACGTTAGCGAGTATTCCAGTACCACACCCTTGAAGTATATCGCCCGCGTTTCTCAACTTAAAGTATCATACATGTACACGTAAATTAACTTTACACACAGTAGTACCGTACTTGCAAGAGTGCATTCTTGTGGTGGCAATTCTCCCAAAGCAAACGCACAAAGGGTGTGAACTCCTTTAAAAACTTGTCTCACTTTGTTCAGATTTTCTTTCTCAGACAGTCCGGTGACATACATACATGTACATGGTACGCTCGTAGTCGTGCTGGTAAAATCCTCAATCCAAATAAATTTGAGCAGCCAGGATGTTATAAGTTCACTTCTAACATTAACTCTGAATCATGTGACTGAAAATGTCCAGCCACCCACACCATCATCAGATCAAATCCAGCACCACAACTCACAGCAACACTCCCGCGCCACTCTCCGCCAACACTCGCTCACTAGAGTGGCAATAGGACACACACGAACCACTCACTCGTGTAAATGTATTCTTGTACTTACAGACGGATGCGTCTGCTCAGTCTAGAATTGGAAAACACCATATTAGGAACATCCTGGAAAGACGTAGTCAGCACAAGTGAAAGAACCCTGACAAGACTAGAACCCATGCCGAACTAGGTAATACTAGACTCCCCCAGACTGGTGGCATAGACACTCCTAAGTGGCACTTCCTATGGATTTAGTTGTGGCCGGCACCAGACACCCACTGACATCTTCTTATTACTTCCTGTGCACACTTCCAGAACCAGGGAATGTAATTTTTTTAATATTATTATTGGAATACAGGGTGGTAGTTATTATTGGAAAGGGCATGAGCTTTTCTTGAAATTAAAGCCGCAAAGTTCATTTACATATGATTCAGTTTCTTGTGTGGTATACAAATATTTTTTCGGCAACTCAGTACCTGTACACTGCTTTCAAGAAATTTCCCTTGGCAAAGACCGCAATGCAACAGTGTCAGGTTGCAACATTCTTTCCACAGTAACAATTGAGATACATTTAAAGAATCTGAGGATTAGTCCTGCACATACATACGTACAATGTACCTGACTAAACAAAAGCTAGATCCTGTGTGTGACATCACCTTTGGAACACACAATGTAAATGCAATGACACAGTACCATTCTGTAATCTTTTAATGACCCAGTCCACAATGATAACAATAAAGATAACAAAATATAACCAACTATAACCAATTTTAAGTTTAAATTGGTTATATAACCCAAGATTTTCAATTTATTGGGGGAAAGATAAACATAAAACATAATTTGAGGTTTTGTTTTACTAAAATCAAGAAAAGCGGCTCAAAATTGGCATTTGTTATTGATATATTGGGAAAACAAAATCTTTCCTATAAAAACACATGTCCATTCCAACAGGAAATTAAAAACTAAAATGATGCTTTTAAAATGAGAATCTTTGATGAAGTTATTCAAAAATCCATATATTTTTTTAATTTTTCATTCAGAAATGCTATCCAAATGGGTGTTTTCCAACAAGAAATTTCGGAAACTTGTAAATTTATATTTAAATAAACACTATAAGGATCCTAAACTGCTTTCAAATCTCAAATGCTCAGGTAAAATAATGGAAACCCCTAAATGGGGCGTGGTTCCTTTTAAAAGTACAGTTTCAAACATAAACATGATTATCACTATTTTAACATTCTTATGGATATTTTTCCATATTTGCATTGACCATTAAAATGATTAAGAACCCAAAACCACCAAATTCACAAATTCCACGAATATATGGTGTTTGTCACATTTTTTCCCCCGATTTCTTTTCCAAAATGGCCGCCAAAATAACCTAAACCCCAAAAGAAATTGTGGAACATAAATCTGTAAAGTGGACCTACTAAGTATTTCAAAACTGTTTGCAGATCACTTCTAGGTGTCCGAAGACACTCGAGCCTATATTTTGACATTTAAATATAAGACCCCTACTACATGTACATGCTGGGCCGCTTGGAAATACTGATGCGGCTTCACAGATTTCTGTGAAGGAAACACATGGCATTCTGGGTAGCGAACCATGACCTTTCGAATTGCATGCAGTGCAGCTGGGCCATGAAACTGGTGACACAATCAGAGCTAAAAGTACATCAGCATTTACCAGCCCAGTATATGCAGTGGGCACAAGCAAACTTTTACAACCCCACTTTAACAATTTACAGTACAGAAAATTGTACTATCCTACCTTTATGTACAAATGCCTCCGGTTCTTTGATTTCCTCATAATTATTGTCATCGTTGGTTGATACATGTAATTGAAACGTTGACTCCTTAGCCTTGGCATTTTTATCCTGGAACAAAGTATATTAGAAAGCTTGAAATATGGATCCTGACATCATGAATTACATATTATTTAAAGATTAAGCTATGACCTCATTAAACTAACCTGTGTCTTTTGTAGTTGTCTGAAAATACAATTATTTCAACAAATTGGCATTAAGACGTGACCTTTTATAGAATATTGAAAAACAATTGACTAATTATGACTGTTTGGTAGTTCAACTAGTTGTATTTGTTAAACGCAATCTTGAGTTTTGCGCAAATTTATTGTACTCCTTTTGAGTTCATTTCTTTTTGAATGGATTTCATTCAACAATGGCAAAATAATGTTTAGAATGTACATGTAACCAAAAAAATCTAACATTATTTTTTTTTAAATTAATTTATCCTATATTGACAATATATTGATGGTATATTGTTATATTTGAATGTCAAAACGGGCATAAATTAATTTGTAAAATATAACTTTAAATACATAATAATATTACATTATTGCCTGGAGTGAGATCAAGTCATTTGCGCGTGACCCCGAGTTAAATTTGAATAACATCTGGTACACCATGGAGGAATAAGAGCAGCTTATTCCTCCATGGGTACACTGACTTGCTCACACAGCTTGGCACAGTTTAACTTTAAATTCTCCAGACCAAAGACGCTGTTGCTATTTCCTGTGATTTGGGGGCAAGCCTTACGCGTCATACGCTAGCAACCCCCAGCTCTGGAATGGTCTGGTGTCTTTTTGCCATTCTCACCCATTGTAAACAATGTATTAGGGCTGAGCGTCTCTTACGTAACTATGCAAAAGCTTGCCCCGAATCACGTGATATAGCAACAGTGTCTTTGGTCTGGAGAATTTAAAGTTAAACTGTGCCAAGCTGTGTGAACAAGTCAGTGTACGAGATATTATTTAAATTTAACTCGGGGTCACGCGCAAATGGCTTATTGGGAGAAAAATAACATTGATTGGCAGAGGGTTCGAGGGGGCCCAGAGCAACATAGGGTCAAAATGTTTGCGCTTGCTGCACGTACATACAAATAAAGACATCCCAATTCCTTTTCCTTGTGTTCTGAAAACTTTTGTAGAAAACCAACTTAAACATCAGGACTTTCTAAAGGAATTTCTTTAAAAATACCTGAAATCAGGTAAGAATCCTACGAGAAATATAGAAATTTGACAAACTCTAACAAAATCATGAAATCAGGGAAAAATCCTGATACAAGAATCGTAAATCAGAAATAATCCGGACCAAAAATCATATGGGATATATGCAGTCAAGCTTGTTGCGTAAGCCAATCTTTAATCAACATCAACAATATCTAAATTCCTACAACAAGTACCACCTTTTAATAGCTCCATGTCTTAATGGGTACATTAATTGACATACAGTAATATGTCACTTTGGCAATGAATTAACACGGACAACCACCACAACAGAAAGTCGAATTTTAGTAGGCCCTATGGTAGTTTATTATTGAGTATTGTTTACTTTTCAATTTTGCACGACCAACACAAAAATACCGCATTCGGTACCCGGAACATTATTGTTCTGCCTTTTTGAACCCAAACTCACCTTCTTGGGTTCAACGTAGACGCTACTATGCAAGTAAGACTTAAAAGTTGGCTTGTCATTTTTGCTCATGACGGTTTCTAGGAAGTTTCTCAATTTACAGCGGAAAACCTTATCAGAATCCAGACTTCACACGATGATTAATCATTGAGTTTGAGCTCCGCCATGTTCTTTTGATCTGCAGGAACGAGGACCAGACTAGCTTCCCATTTCACCGTGCAACGCAATGGAAGCTGGAGAGAGTCGAAGGTCAGACTTTTAACGTTAGACTTGTTTTAATCCGCTGTGTTCTTTGTAATTTTATGCTAGCGCTACCGTACACACCCACTGGTAATAAAAGTTCATAGAAAACTTTTAAGTACAATTTAAAAGAAATGGTACGAGTCAAGTTAAAAGTGGGCGTTTGACGGTCGTAAACTATCGAGTCAGAAAGGCTGTAACAACATACGCTGTCAAATTCCATCTCTTGGTCATTACAAACAACATTTTTATGGGCGATTTAGCAAGATTGGGGGAATTATCCGGTAAAACAATCATATCAACAAACTTCGTCCTTAAAAAAAACAACTCCAGCCCACAGCCTTGTACATAAACTTATTCTAGAGTTTGGGCAGGCCTTGGGCCAATTTCATAAAACGTGTAAGCACCAACATTTGCTTAGCATGAAAAATTTTCCTTTGAAAAAACAGGGTTAGAAAAACCAATATTTCAGTTGATGTTTATTGTTTGTAACTGGTATTCAGCAGTTTTTTGCTTTGAATGAAAATCACGTGGAGTTTTGGGCAATAACCCGTTTTTACTGAGCAAGACTTGTTTGTGCTAAGCAAATTTGTGTGCTTGCATGTTTTATGAAATTGGCCCCTGGTTTTTTTAACAGCTTTAGATCTATTGTTCAAACGAATCATCACAAGATTAAAATAAAAGTGTGGAGTCCCTGCCGAATTTCATGGCCTTTCCCCCAGAATATTCTCCTGGGGTTTTTCTCTCACCTCTAAATTTAAAACTCAAAACTATAACATCTTGTCATTGGTGCCGCTTCTCTAGTGCTATAGGCTAGAGTACTTTTGAAATTTGAGGAATCCTTGGTTTAGTTACCCAAAATATTTAGTAATAGTTATATTATAATCAGTAATCTTTCCCGTCGTTTACAGCCAAATAAAAAAAAATACAATGCAGTTTCCTGGCTGAACTTTTTGAAAAATTTAAATAGGGAATTTTGTTTTACTGGGCTGGACGTATTTGTTTAAAATATTATTACAAAACAACACCAACACAAAAAAAACTACCCAAAACCATGATGAATCAACCTATTTTCAGTACCCTCAAAACCATTTTGGATGGAAAGGTAACTGATCTTTCTAGATGAAAAATGATACGAAGATCACCCCGACAATTCCATAAACCTTTTTTTTTAACAAAGTCGGTTATCAATAGTTCCAGTTAAAAGCCTCTAGAATCCAAACTACTCGACTCAATATGGTGATCTTGGCATCATTTTTTATCTATCCAAACTATTTTTTCTGGTCGGGGGGCGCTAAAAATAGGCCTTTATAGCGACGGAAACAAAATTATAGGAAGAAAAGTGTCGATGTGCAAATTACCCAGATTTTCATATTTTATTTTGTTTGTTTAAAAAAAAGTTTGATGCTACTGCAGCAAAAAAAGAATGCTTGCTAGGATGCAAAACCAATTTTCTTTTTGGGGGGCCTAAATCTGCTGTACGACCTTAAAATGATATTGAGGGGAACGTTTGATCATAATTTGCCAGGCTGCAAAGTGTGAATACAATTATTCACATGAAGCATCACTTGGGCCTAACCAGGGGGGGGGGGGGGGCGGAGGGGGGGCCCAACACAGTGCGCCACCAACGTTGAAATGTATCTCATTCATTCTTCCACGCGCGTGAGCCACACATCTCACACAGTAAATACGTACATACGTATAGATCGCTACCTCGAAGCGCACCATTGAAACACGTACAAATTTGCTCAGTGCTCGCTCCCCGAATTCAGTGATTCATATAACGTCCGCAAAGCCAGGTACACAGGCACTTTCTGCCATTTTCGTTCGAAAACAACACGATAAAACTCAAGGGGTTCACAGGCAGATTTTTTTTTAAATTCAGTATATCACTGCTACATCCTTTTTTAACGTATCCATGGAAAATGAGTGGGTTCGAAGCACGATTTTTCACAATTTATCGATTATTATGGCCCTTTTTAGGGGAGGTATTTGTTAACGTCGTTTGAGTATTTGTGCACAATCTCCACGCGCATCATGTCAACGGTACGTCGACGCCTAATTTTTTCGACTGCTTTTTTCATTTTCAATACAATTGTTGTCATTGGATGATAAAAATTAAGGTAAATAACAACCTTTTACAACTACAAAAGACAAAATGTTAAGATTGGATGCCAAAAACTCTTTATTTTTCGCGTGAGAAAATTGTTCCCTCCTATTTTGGTAATGGACGGTACCACAGCGTTTCGCAATCACAGCCTCGAAGGGCCCCCCTCCGCCCCTGGGCCTAACACACATAAAAAACATTCAACAACAGAATATATTAAAACACAATGTTCTTTTATTATATCCTCCACATGATCCATGCCGATTCCAGGAGAACAGACCGAAGAAAAAAAAACATAAATTCACAATTTGAAAAGAAAATTTCAAATTACACTAGTTGGGGCAACATAATACATAAATCAAAGGAAAATCAAGAACACATAAAATGTCTTTATTAAATTTGTTGGTATCTTTTAAATAAGCACTGGCCTCCTGGCTATCAACTCCAAACTGACCTACTTTTCTGAGATTAGTACTACATGTACAGTATGTACTCCAGTAAAACCACATCCTGCAGAGAAGATACTCATTTCTGACAGGAAGATGTTTGTGAAAGCTGCAGTTTGTACTCTAAAGCTACAAAGGCCCTTCAGACAATTTTGCGGTTGGGTTTTCTTGTCTGGGTTCTCGGATTTCTAGGTACGCATGTGTAACTTCAATAGGGTATTACAGTGAAACGCCGCTATAATAACGAACATTAAAGGGTCCACAAATTTAGTTTAGTATATCGATATTCAGCCTCCCGTCCATCAGGTACCCATGTTTCAAGACGGCGTCCGACCTTTTAGCCATTCGTCACTTTTTAACATAAAGCACAGGCCGTATGATGTTTGGAAATGTAAAAGAGCCCAAATAGCATTTGACATACCCCAAAACCAGTTGACAACAATCTTTGGTATATTTAGACATAATAATCGGGAGCCAAGATAGTGGATTTTTCTAAATCCATCGACTTTTTGTACGGGAGCCAAGGATGGTGTTCAGTACAGCTGAATATTTGGTATAATGGCGTTAGGTATAGCGCCGTTCCACAGTACTTGTAAATGCATACCACTACCCAATGTAAACATATATAGCGTTGTCAATTTCCTCTTGGTGACCTAGAATGTTTAAAGTTTCCTTGGGAGGTTTGTGTCGGGATGAGGGTAGGGTAGAATGGGGCTGAGGAGGGGCGGGAGGGGAGGGGCGGGAGGGGAGGGGCGGGAGGGGAGGGGCGGGAGGGGAGGGGCGGGAGGGGAGGGGCTGAGGAGGGGGGGGGGGAGGGGAGGGAAGGGAGGAAGAGAAGGGGAGGGTATTGGTATTTCTACTGGAGTTGCATGGACGCTAGTGCTTCTTGTTCTTGGCTGCCAGTGCTGCGTTCTCATACTTTGATTTGCTGCGGTACCATAATAGAAACGGGATGCCAATAGAGGGCAGTATCATAACGGCAAAAGCTCCCCAGTCCACCTGATAAAAAGAAAGAAACAAACCCAGAAATCTAATCAAAGTTCGTTTACAGATGGGTCAGTAAAAAAATAGTGACATTTTTGGTGTCCCGGTTACACCTGAGTACTAGTGTAATTTCCCATGCCAGAGTCATTGAAATTAACTTTTAAAACTTTGTATGTAATTCATTCATTCATTCATTCATTTTTGTATTTGTCCAATATAAAAATATGGAAATTTTACATTTCTAAAATGATTTACTCTCGGAGAGGGAAGGCATCAAAGAATGTGTCCTGAATTTAAAGAAAAATCTAATTTCAGATGTAAACAGGAACACGAAAAATTGAGCCCCAAACTAAATGGGCTGACTCACATGCTCTATTACTGTAACTTCATCGGTTGCAAAGGTAAAGTCTAGAAATGTTTGCAGACGAACACAAGGTGCTTTGTGCGAGTATGGTTTGGTTTGGCAATGACTTCAAAAGTGTATTGGACTGGCTTTTCTGCATTATGATTATTTCTTAAAGTTGGCGTGTTCAAGCTTTTAGGGGGTTGCACCCTGAAAAAAATAGATTTTTAAACTTAATTGATATTTGTCTAGCATTGTATTTGTTATAAGCTTTCGAATGAGACATTCCACTCTTAATTCATTGGTGGTCCCAGTATGCACAACTGAATTGGAGCGCATAAATGACGCAATAATGTGCATTCGTTACAGTTATAGTGCCTACCACAATCTAGCAGAAGAGCGCATACTGTACGGTAAATTGCTATTTGACTTACATAGTGAGGTGAAAATTTTCTGTCAAAGTCCTTGAAAGGCACAATACCCTCCTCACCCGGTGAACTGGTGTAGCCCATCTGAATATGACAAAGAACAGAAATTAAGTTATGCAATTATATCATTATATATTTTTGTTTCCCCCAAACAAAATTACTTTTGACTTTGAAGCCAAAGAAACAATGAACTTTTTCAATGAGAATCCATTTTCAAGTTGCACCTGGCATGGAAAGTGTAATGCATGACTAAATGAACGGTATTATCGTTATAAAAGGGGGCAAGGGAACTCCAACTGCAGGTTTTGGCGGTTTTGGTACCAAACATTAGCAACTTGTTGTTGGACTCTGTTTGACTCGGTACCAAAGGATGAGTGAGTCCCTGTTGAATTCTGTAAGGTTCATTGGAGAAAGGCATTAGACTCGTAAAAATGTTGGAGCTTGGGGGAATTCTAGCCTCCATCTAGTTGTGGGGACAAGTTTTTTTGTTTGGGAAAAACAGACCGAGTAGTGGCGACATTTTGGAGTCCCCATAGCACGTTGGGTTTTCAGTAAAGGGGTTTAGAGGGTAGAATTGGGTTAGGGTATTTAATGAAAGAAAATTGAGAAGACAACAAATTAGGGTAATTTTAGAATTTTAGAATGCTCTGAGTTTGAGTTTAGAGAAATTTCCCTATAGATTGTCCCCATAACGCAATGTACGAAAACAGTGTGTCCCCACTAAAACACAGTCCAACACATACAACCAATGGCCAGTCATCATAGCCCTAAACCTGAACACTGAACAATGCATAGACCCGTCTGTGCAAGTCAATGGAATTTGGCAGGTTTAGTACTGTTAGGTTCAGTACCAATAATTACTGAACCTGTGTGCAGTTGTTGACATTTGTTAGGTTTAGTATGCTTTTTCTAGTGCGAGAGCCTAGGGGGTTAGAGTAAATACTTAGGAAAGTCCACACTAGGTATGTAACGCTAACATTTGTAAACCGATTTATCGCCTTAAAATTGGGCCCGACGAAAATATAGCCATTTACTTTAGAATTCATACCATTAGTGCGGCGTCTTCCAATGGTTGGTACATGACAGTTGCGGATGAGAAATTGAAATATCCCGACTTCATCGGTTGTAGGATTACAGTGTGCGTCACGTTACTGGCTGGAGCGATCCGGTCCCACTGTACACGGGTCTGGCCGCTGAGGACACGAAAGTCAGAATCGTGGAACGTTTCATCAGCCAGAGCAACGTTGAGAGCAGCACTGGAGACAAAAAAAACAAAAACAATCATGAGATGTAAAAAAACATCTATTGTTAAATGCCACTTTTTTGGTCGACAATAACATTGTTGTCGACATCCATTTTCTTTTCTTAGTTATGCAGCACCAGCGAGCTTTGTAAGAAACTTTTGGCCAGTGAGAAAGGCAGTTGCAGCTGGTGTGTGTACCGTAATTTCCTGCGGTAAAGCCGCACGGCGGTTAAGGCGCAGGTCCCTAAAATCACCCAAAACAATTTCAAACGTCAACAGATAAAGCGCACCGCCGAATAAAGCGCATGCTTGAACACACCCAAAAGAACACCAGACGCCACCCGGTGTAGGTACATCGCCACAAAGGGGTCATTTTGTTGCCTTAGAACGATCCCACTATTCCAAGCAAGAATTTGCTGAGTACTTGAGTTTATCTGGCACGCAAACAATGTATGAAAACTTCAAACCAGTAGTCACAATATCGCACGAGGTTTATACATATCATGTATCACTGCAGTATAAACTGCATGCATGTACATGCACATGTACATCACATGCAGCGATCGCGTGCTGGGTATCCCTAATTGCGACACCCCCTAGTCTTTTTTCCAGTCGTTGTGAATGCTCCGCGCTGTGTAGTTCGGATGGTGAATTGCATGAAGCCGGAACGTAGACGAAAAAAACGTTTAGAAAAAGGCCACATAGTACAGGCCAGCTTTTTATCGCTGTTGTAATTGTACGCGTCATGCAGCGCACGCTGTAGTCTTGTGCGCTGTAGTCTTGTTTGCAAGACGATCTCAATCGCGGTATATGCAGCGCGCGTAGGCCGCCGATGCGGCGTACGTTAGAGGGCGCCCCGCATCGCGAAGATCGTCTTGCAAACAAGACTACGCACGCTGCCGAGTGCTAAATCACATGTATACATATGTACATGTACACACGTACGTATACGGTCGTAGGGGGATCAACACATCGCGTATACATCGCGGCATTGTTAATGGAAACACGGTCACAATGTCCGGAGAGTTGAGCTGATTGGTTGATCGCATTATTGAGTAAGATTGCGCGTTCAAAGAATTCTTCACACAAAGACCATCACTTTGAACTCAAGCGACATCATATACGGCGCACCGAAAGATAAGGCGCGGCGATGTTTTTGTGGTCTAGAAAGTCAGATAAGCCGCGTCTTTACCGCAGGAAATTACGGTACAACTTGATCGACGAGTTTTGAATATTCAAATATTTGGTCAATGATAATTCTGTGTCAAATCACCCAAAGGGTTAAATCCTACAACCTTCAAATTAGTTCATATTTGCTTTAAAGGGTTATTTTGGTTAGTTTTAGCGAAATCTGATTAGCAGTTGTTGTGGTACCGCCTGCTATTTTTGTGTGATTTTAGCCAAAATGGGTGTGGCTACCAATATTCAAAGGATTATCCCTCTCTAACCTGTTGACCAACAGGATGTATATTGTTTGTAAATGTATTTACATGTGTATCCAATTTGCATACAATATACATAGGAATATCCAATTTTCTAACTTTCAATTGAGCTAGAAAGCAAACCAAAAATATTATACCTCAATTGTTTTGATATATTGTAAAAAACTTAATATATATTTGGGTATAATTTGAACCCAGTGTCGGCTCAAGTTATCAACAAGGTCAAATTCAAGGTGTAAAGGTCATTGTAGGTCGAATTGCTCGGACATAACAAATAATGTCAAAATATATGATGTTAGCTTTCCAATAAAATCAAAACCAGCATTTTGGTCAACAGGTTATGGAGGTGTGATCCTTGGAATATTGGCCACGCCCATTTTGGCCAAAATCACCAAGAAATAGCAGGATGTAGCACGAAAACCGCTGGTCGGATTTCGCTAAAACTTGGAATTTTGGCTTTTCCACCCAAACCATATCAAACAAATATGAACTAATTTAAAGGGGGTGGGTATACATTTAAAAGATTTAGGGGAAGGGGGTGATTTGACACAGAATGATCCTCAAGTGCATTTTGCATTTTTTTCTTCAATATTCCAATACTAAATTATTCAACAATTAAATGCCCTAATCTCAGCACTAAAAGGACCTTATTGGAAAAGTCAAGCATCAAGTCCTTATTTATTGTGGAAATTAATTGTGGAGTTATTTATATCATTTATGGGATTTGGTAGATTTGAGCAACAGACCGAGAGATCTATTGTCCTAGCTGTTGGATCCGAT
The DNA here is from genome assembly GCA_037893245.1 of Crossaster papposus. Classification (NCBI taxonomy): domain Eukaryota; kingdom Metazoa; phylum Echinodermata; class Asteroidea; order Velatida; family Solasteridae; genus Crossaster; species Crossaster papposus. The sequence goes on along the minus strand of JBAIAA010000067.1, from coordinate 325,101 downwards.
TGGATACAGCAGATCTCAGAATTTAAATTGGCAGCCACCATAAGAGGGGGGGGATCTTTGAGAATTGCTTCAGACAGGGATGAGGGGTTCAGTGTTTAGCTCGAGTACCTGCTGCCCACATTGTAGATGCAGTAGCGTATGGTCAGGTCCCGTCCTTCCACCAGCCATTCATTCAAGATGTTCTTGGAGGCAAGGAGTTTGGCTCCAGAATCCTGGGCATAACCAAGCCCCACAAAGAAAACCAAGCCAAGTACAAAAAGCAACCTCATCTGTCAACAAAACAAATACAAAAATCAGACTGTTTTTTTTGTCAAACAGGCCTCAACCCACCTTATGGTTCCTCAGGACTTGCCTGCTAAATCCAACATTCCAACCGCGTCTTAATTTTCTTGTTTGCTGTTGGATCCAACTTGGTGCTATTATACCAGTAACCATGATAACCCAACAGAATGCGATTCTGAATGCGTTCCAGAATATATCAAATGACTTGCCTGCTCAATCCAACAGGTTCCAACGATAATGTCAACTGGTTTAATCCTGTTGGATTCAGCAGGTTTAGGGTTAAATTCTACATTTAAAAAAGAGGAATAAAATGGCACCTCAAAACATTGCAATTTAGCTGGGAACATATTCAGCTTGCTACAAGGTAAAAAATTGACAATGGAGCTGGCAGGGACCACGACTATTAGTACTAGGAAACAAATGCAAAAGTAGTTCAGAGTATTGTTACTCACAATTTGGCAAACCAACGCCTAAACAGCACATATCTCAATGCTAGTAGTATTGTTACAAGTGTGTCACTTCAATGTCAACAAAAGGTCTCCTTACAGTCTAAGGTCATCTAACAACGGTCTTCTCTTATAACATCTCAAAGGTAGAAGGTTAATTACACTCGGTGCAAGGGCTTTTTCTACAGCAGCCCCAACGCTGTGGTACTCGCATCCAAGTCATTTAAGAGAAGAACGCAGTCTCACACATTTCTTATACGTTTGTTTGTTATATTTCGTATTTTTAGACTGGTATTGTTTATTTTCAGCTGTTTTTACAAAAGAAATGTAACCTCAAGCACAATGAGTGACACTCTTTTGTATCGTGTACATGTATATTACTAGGGCGTTCAGTTTCACTCACCGCGACTGAAGACATCCACACACAGACTGTCCGTGCGCCGAAAATCTAACCAATGTTCATCCCCAAAATTGTACGACTTTTCTATGTCAGAAACTGCAAGTAAAACCTTCATTTGAAACCCCTGACTTTTAGCTATCGAATAATGCACATAAAATAGCAGTAGGGTGGATGTACGACAGCTTATACTTTTTGTGAATGAAGCCCTTTTGCTCCGCCCAACTTTTCCCGAGAAAAACCGATCCCTGCGTCCACGCGTTCGGCCCCAGATTTTTCCCAAAAACATCGCGGAGTTTTAACTCGGTGCGTTTTTCGAACCCCTAGTATAAAGTGAGTGACAGTTGAACGGGTTTCATTTTGATCCCAAAGGGGTACTGAACACGTTAGTGTTTACTCCATCCCGATAAACAATTTAGAACGAAAGTTACGAAAAAAGTAAAAATAAACTCGATTTTTTTTTAAAGGTGCAATCCTCAAAAATCAAGGTAGGTGTTATCATTTACATAAAGTCTACTTGTCTTGTCTACTATACCTGTTATTTTTAAGTCTAATGTGCGTAGATTCGGCTGGAAAGTGTACTTTGTAAAGCTAGATTCATGACAGCTATTGGAAGATTACGCGAATGTGTGTGTGCGTTCCGCGTTTCGCGTGCCGTGTGTGAGGCAAGTTTTGGGGCCATTTAGGGGTATGTAGGGTCGGTCTTCATCGAATGGGGGTGAATTTAATCAAATAAAACAGGATTTCTCAAAAACTAATTATCCGATTTTCTCGATTTAAAAAGCATTGTATTTCTTTCGTCAAGACCTTTTATTTGGTGTATAGTTTGAGCATTTTGGAGGAAGAATAATGTTTTACCTGAACACTCTAATATTACCATGGTCATGGAAGAATTCCTCCATGATTTACAGTGCCAACTATACATTTTTGTATTAAAAAAGAATACGTTTTGGATGTGTTGTCGGTGTGTTGTCGGTGTTGTGTGTGTTGTCGGTGTGTTGTCGGTGAATAGTAATAGTAGGACCCATAGTTTTAGGGGTACTACAGACGTTTTCCTAGTTCCGGATCGCAAAAACAATTCAGGCTGTTTTCGGCAAGTCTAATCCTCGAAATTCAAATGAAATAGGTTTAGTAGTTTACCTTAAGTAATGGAGAAACTACAGTTTTTGTTTCGATATTTATGCTCTTCTTAATTAAAAAATACGACGTCAAATATACCGACATCACTTTTCCTAGTTGCGGATCGGTTCAACCAATTCCGGATCGGGTAAAAAACTGCTTCGTACATGAAAAATAATCACGCTAGAACCAACCTGAATCAAGCCTATATTTCTGATAAAGTATTCATTAGTTTATATAAGTACAGTTTAAAATACATTTCAAATACTTCCACTTCCAATAAAGTTCAAAAAGAAGACTTGCAAGGGCATTTTTTGAAATGTTTTGTCCGTGTTACGGTACGGTGTAGCGTGCGCGATCGGTACGTGTAGCGTGCGCGACCGGTACGTGTGTGGCGCGGCAACGAGCCGATAAACGTTGACCGATCACATCGCAGAACACGTCATATGAAAACGCTTGCGCGCGTGTAGTTGATGCATGTATTTTACGCGCGATCCGGAACTAGGAAAAGATTTACGTTCAGTTTTTGGCAGATATTTTAATACTGGAGACTTTTATACTTATTTTTACTCAACAAATAATCGATGCATGAGTTTTATACAACTGTAGACTACAAAAAGGAATAAATGAAATCAAACGTTTTGATAGTTGCGATAATCGTAACCCACCATCCTCCCGACGGTCGAAGACCGGAGGGTTACGAGTCAAACAGTGTACAGAATTGGCATTTTTATAATTTCGACCATTTTTGCCAGACTAGTCACCGGATTTGCCGGATTTTAACCACTTTTAAAGATCATGACACACATTTTAAGAACACAGATTTGATCTGCAATGTGTAATGACTCCACTCATAACACTCTAAACATCATTGAGAAAATATTTTGGGGGAAAAATGACAAAAACTTACCAGAGACTGAGCGAAATTCTCACCAAACGAGGTTTACATTTATAACCCCGCACTTCAAAACCTATCAACAATCTCGACCAATCAGCGTAAACCAAGGAAAGACAGACTGGGTGGAGCTTCGGCTGTACACCGCTAACCGGCTATTCCCGCTTGCGGACTCACTGCACGGGCTTCTCTCTAGCTCAGTCTCACTGCTACATCCTATGGGCCTTTTCGGAGGCAAAGCCAAAGACGAAGCAACGGTTTCGAAAAGGCCCATAGAATGTAGCAGTGAGACTAATGCTGCGTTCCAATCGCATCGTTTTTATCGTGTTCACCGTGAATTTCTCCACGTTCACAAGTAGGTTGCATTCCAAACGCTACACACCACACGACGCACGCGCACAGTCGAGTTAGTCGTGCGGTACGGTAAGGACATTCTTTATAGCGCAAGAACTTGTACGTGAACCAACACGCATGCGCGAGTATTTCATTCGCGAAGTCGTGACGTGTACATGGAGAAATAAATCCACCTCGAGTTCACCGTACCACTGGTGAACACGAGTTGCCAGGCGATTAGAACGCCATTATGGCCGAGTTCGGGCGGTCTGTTCTTGACACGCGTAACTTGTTCTTGCATGATGGATAGGTGGTGTGTGTTCTTGTTCCGAGTGCAATGGGTCGCGTTCCCGCCGTTCGAGCGCGAGAACAGAGTTCGCGTATCAAGAACAGACCGCCCGAACTCCTATACGACTCGTGAACCCGTGAACACGATAAACACGACGCGATTGGAACGCAGCATGAGCGCCGAAAGGGAAGCCCGTGCAGTGAGTCCGCAAGCGGGAATAGCCGGTTAGCGGTGTACAGCCGAAGCTCCACCCTGTCTGTCTTTCCTTGGTTTACGCTGATTGGTCGAGATTGTTGTTAGGTTTTGAAGTGCGGGGTTATAAACGTAAACCTCGTTTGGTGAGAATTTCGCTCAGTCTCTGGTAAGTTTTTGTCATTTTTCCCCCAAAATATTTTCTCAATGATGTTTAGAGTGTTATGAGTGGAGTCATTACACATTGCAGATCAAATCTGTGTTCTTAAAATGTGTGTCATGATCTTTAAAAGTGGTTAAAATCCGGCAAATCTGGTGACTAGTCTGGCAAAAATGGTCGAAATTATAAAAATGCCAATTCTGTACACTGTTTGACTCGTAACCCTCCGGTCTTCGACCGTCGGGAGGATGGTGGGTTACGATTATCGCAACTAACGTTTTGAGTGACATGTCGCAGAATATTTGTTCGTGGTTTTGCGGCTCCCGTGATTTCTACAAACCGTCCAAACATGTCAAAGTACGAGTCGAAAATCTAGCCAAAATTCCTTTTCTGGATATTTTATTGAAAAGATATTTATGTATCAAGAAGCTTGTATGTTTCTTTTCAAAATGCACTTCATCTAAAAAATAGTATTGGAGACCAAGCCATTAAGAGGTAGGTTTTTGTTTGAAGCGATCCGGAACTAGGAAAAATCCGGAACTAGAAAAACAACTGTAATTACTATACAGACGTTACGTTAGGGCATAATATATACATCCCAACGTTGGTGGCGTCAACCCTTCCCCGCATCCAGTAACTCTCTGTTGTCCGGAATCTGAACAACAAATAACGCACAAAGATTCGTGCATCATGCTCGCGCAACGAAAAATACACCTGCCGTTTTTAACACAGAACCCAACCTAAAAAAAATCAAAAATGACATGCATAAATGCAACAAGATCCTAATTAAATTTAGTTATAATTTTTGGAAAATTACTATCTACAAAACACAGTAAACTGAGTCATTTATTTCACAGAATGTGTAATGTTTACCTTGTCGTTTACTCAGCGCCGAGAAAGAGATTTGCCTGGATGTCGGGATGTGATTGGTCGAGTTACGCGTATGTCAAAGTTCACAAAGGACAATATATAGACAATGTAGAGAGACCGTAACCATACTCCAACACAACAAAATATACAGGATGGCTACCAGCCTACAATTTTAGCCAAACCAAATAAATAATTAAAATATATCAACAATCATATCTTATAAAGACAATAATATATCAATCTCTGAAACTTGTTTTAACTTTATTATAATAAAATAATATTTAATTAACAAAAATAATTTGCAGGTGCCTATAGATGTATTATGATTTTTGTATTGACATGTAATGTTAAACAAAAATCTACTTATTGTTGAACCGGACTGTTGTCAAGTGTGTTGACTGTTGACAACTTCCATGACATCGACATCAATTAATCATTCGGCGTGGCTGAACGCCCACAATAAAACCCACAATGACGTACAACAGGTGTAAACTGGTATAGCTAAAAATATACATTATTATCATGCTTATTATTGGCGAGGGAATAAACAATTCATGTTAAATCAGTAGTACGCACACAATTGTTGTCAATTTTGCAATTTTCAGATGTTTTATAATTGTTCGTACCGACGCAGTGTTGTACTGCAAAAAAAAATAATGAAAAAAGTGCCGTTCTCCCCACTCATCAATGACTGTGTAACGTAGTGCCAGTAGTGGGAGGAACGACACTTTTTTCATTTTTTTAAAATAGATTTCACAGACAAGTTTGGCATCATTGAAAAGCCTTGGTCCGAGTTACTGGACTCTAGTTATCGCTTTTTTAACAGGACTTTTCCCTGATTCCGTCTGGTTTAATTACTAAATTAATCTCTAAATCTGCGATCTGAAGTAAAAAAAAGAATTCGCGATAAACGTAAAATCTATACGGCGGAACAAGTCAGAGGGCGATCTGCTAGTGCCCCGCAACAGTTAGTTAATTTGCTCTTAATAAAGGGGTTGCATTGACGTCACGCGCGGTACGCGCTCTACGCGTACGCGCTAATCGCACGAGCAACTGGGCCGAGCCGTCATTATTGAGGTCAAACAAAGTGCAGACGGTATATGCCGTGATTACGCAACTAGACCTCATTGGGGGCGCTGTCGTGAAGTGCGACGTGCGTGTAACGTCATATGCATGAACTTTATTGTTGGTATATCACGCAGATTGATATCTAAACATATACAAATGTTATTTAGACAAAAACATTGATTGCTCTTGCGACTTGTTCCTCTTTGTGTTGGGTTGGGTCACGTTTTCTGAGCCATGCGCACTGTGTGCAATCTGTCAATTCAGCCAGCCCAAAAAACTTTCCTAACATTTTGTTGATTTTGTAAACCCTTTAACTTCTATAAAACAGGTGTGAGACTACATGTAATTTTAAAAGCACTGTATTTGGTACATGTAGTTCCTGTTCTGTGTGTTGGTAAAAAATTGATGACAGAAAACTACTCGCCCCAAAATGGCATTAACATTGTCATAACCTCTCACAAGAAGAAGCTATGAAATTTTGCACTGCTGTAATCCTTAGGTAACGACTTTCCAATGATGCCAAACTTGTATACACCAGGCCCGTACGCAGGGGGGGGGGGGGGGGGGGGGTGGGTGGGGGTGAGACAGGTGCGTACGCACCCCCTCCCCCCCCCCCCCCCCCTCCCCAAAATGTTGAACGTCCAGAAGTGGACAGGTAAAAAGGGTAATGTCACTTGTTCGTGTGAAAAATACTTAAGATTTTGGTAGTAACAAATCCAGATATTGAGTTCAGCAAAAATTGTTTTAAATTTTTAAATTTGTTTATGTTGTGTTACTTTACATTTTGTATATTTTCAGGATAATTTACCACAGGAGGTACATATACCAGTCATGGATTCTTCACAGGAACATGATGATGTGGAAATGTTAACAAAAGAGGGCAGCACAGCGGTCACAAGACGTAACATCAGCAAGGCCATCGCCAAGTACCAAGAAGCTTATAAGATCGCGAACACATCCGGGAAACATGAGGTCGTTATCTCGTGTGCTTGCAACCTTGGAGCAGCACTTCTTTCGCAGGGCGACGTGGATCAAGCGATCGAACACTTAGACCATGCACTGAACATTTTGGAAGCCAACGAACTGCCAAAAACTGAAACGCTAAGAGGAGACATTCTGTTTAACCTCGGACTCGCTCATTCCACAAAAAGAGACATTCGGGGTGCATTGCGACACTTCGGCGATGCAGCTGACAACTTCAGGGAGTGCTCCGAGTTTAAGGGATTTGCCGACTCTTGCCAACAACTAGGAGAGCAGTACCTGAAGATTTCCCAGCCTCTAAGAGCAGCGGAGTGTTTTCGCGACGCCAGGGAAGGTTATCTGAACTCGGAGCATATCTTCCTGACTGGGAAGATGGTGGTTCGTCAGGCACAGAATCTTTACCACGGAGGGAAATCGGAGAAGAGCCTTGCCGTGTTGATAGACCTGGAGAAATTGTATTCAAAGATTCAAGACAGTAACACTGACTCGGGTACAAATAATCGATTGGCAACATTGCAATTTTTTGTTTAGTTTTAACCTCTTGACGCCGGTATTAATTTCTCACTTCACCGGATTATACGCATGACTGCACAGCAGCCTTTGTCTAGCAGCTGCACTACACAATAGACCCGAGCGTGCACCCATCACACATTCTGTGTTTTACTGCATATCACAGCTGACAATAGCATTCCGGATAAATTAGCGGGCCGCGGCCATAGCCGCTCACCGGCATCAAGGGGTTAAGAACATATGTTTGAAAAAAACCAAATCATTGGAAATTGATTTCACAGGATGCAGTCAAGTAAGGTATTTCATAATAGTTTTGTTGATGTTTTATACATTGTTGTTTGTCACCCTTTTACAGGAAAATTAGCCAAGCTCTTCTGCGACGCAGGATCACTCCTTTTTCAACTCCGATCCCCAGACAGTGCCTCTGTGTGGTTACATCGAGCCCTGGATTTGATGAGATCGTCTCAGGACAGCGGACGAGGGAACCAGAAACTGGAAGCCAGGATTCTGCTAACCCTTGGGGAAACGTCTAGCGCACGCGGTGACTTTACTAAAGCAGTGACGATCAATCGACAGGCGTCGGTATTGTATGGTAAGAGAGATTACTCATTGATACCATAATTGGCATGTTGTTTATTTGTTTTAAAGATAGAGTTGACCATTTGAAATTTTTTCATTTTGTTTTTAGCAAAGTGCTCACAATCTAAAGACAGGTGGGAAAGATTTTAATCACTAATTTTTCCCTACTTCGACCGATCAGCTATAAAAAAATCGAAAAACGTGTCCTAAAAGTCAAATTTAACTCAGAAAATATTGAAGCATTTACTGAAAAAAAGGTAATTTTTCACACAAGTCTCATGGGGTTTGTGCACATGGTGTCGAGTGGTGTCCAGATATCGAATTCTTTTTGACAGGTGCTTGAAAACCAACCTGATTTATCTCTGTAAATGCTGACATAAATCTAAATTTCAATTCGAAAGTTGCTGAATCATACTATTACTAAAGTTCTTCCCATTTCCACCACATTCGACTTGACCCTAGACCCCACGAGGTATTCTTTCAGCACCCCTCCAAACGCATCAGATTGCATTGTCAGGGTATTTTAGCTAGAAGCCCTGTCAGATGCAGCAATCTGCCAAAGTGACAACCCTGTCCAATGCAGCGAGATGTATTGGGTCAAAAAATCTCAAGGTCAAACTGCTTCAAAGTCTGCAGTCACCCAATGCAGCAGAATCCATCTGTGGCATTGTTCAATGGAGATCAGCTCCCATATTCTTAGACTGTGGTCATTCATACACTGGTATTGACAGCTAAATGCATCTAAGTGCACCAGACCTTTTTACCTGATGCACTGTGTTGTGTCTGGCAGGGTCAGGGTTAACAAGATTTTACTGTACTTGTCCTTTTCATTTTTTATGTTTTCTGTTGGTTTTTTATTGGAGTAGGAAAACTGGAGAACAAGAAAGCTAGAGGACAGTGTTTCTATCAGCTGGCTGAGGCGTACAGGCATCTAGGAGACCACCACAATGCCGAGAAGTATTACCACATAGCTCACCAGACGCTGGAAGATGCAGGTAGGCCTACATATAATGCGGCATACATAACGCATTTTAATTGGGAAATACCACATGTTGGGGTAATAGTGTAGTAGGGGGATTTTTCATTTTTCCGTTCGATATGACATTTAAAATTGAATAACTTTTAGATTGCTAGAAGTAAAACTGGAGGTAAAACTTCAAATCAGCACAAGGAATCAGGGTTCTAGCTAGGACCTTTTTAGTGCCGGGTAAATTATCAGATTGCGAAGCATTGCAAGAGCAGCGAGCGGAGCTCTCGCGCCTCACGGCCAGGGGTCCAGTTCCTTTTTGTATGTTTCTGTGAAAGTCTAACTAAATTAATAAAATTAATTACTACATGAACATTATTAACATGACTTTGTATCTCCTCTCTTTCTTTTGTGCCCATAATTTGATTTAAAAAAAAAAATTGTCCTGGGCGGCACAGCCAATTTGAACCCAAGTGCCGGCCGAAAATTTGCAGTGCCGGGTGGTACCGCCCAGCGCCGCCCACCGTGGCTAGAACCCTGCAAGGAATCATCTTTAAGTAATGTCCAAAATCTCTCAATAATTAGCATCTATTTTACTTCAACCTCTATAGGTCTTCACAGTTTTCTCTGGCAAGTTCTGGAAGGACTGGCTGACCTGAATTATCAGCGACGTCAACTGGATACGTCAATTTCCTACTACAGGGAGACAATCGACCAACTCAGTCAGAGAGGCGCTCATCCCTCCATCCAACGTCAGATTGTCAATAAACTAGCCACTGCCCTGGAGGTCCAGAGAGTGGGTGTGGTCAAGGCGGAGTCCTACAAGAACAGGGTGCCTGTCTTAGTCGAACCGGAAAAGGTGATTGGCAGTAATTAGAAAGGATTTTTTTCACACATTTGTCCTTGTACTGCTCCAAACCACGCTGCCTGTTACTCCCTGTACTGTCCCAAACCACCCTGCTCCCTGCACTGCCCATAAACCACCCTCCCTGTATTTCTTCCTGTACTGCCCTAAACCACCCTGCCTGTTACTTCCTGTACTGCCCCAAACCACCCTGCCTGTTACTTCCTGTACTGCCCCAAACCACCCTGCCTGTTACTTCCTGTACTGCCCCAAACCACCCTGCCTGTTACTTCCTGTACTGCCCGAAACCACCTTCCCTGTATTTCCTCCTGTACTGCCCTAAACCAACCTGCCTGTTACTTCCTGTACTGCCCCAAACCACCCTGCCTGTTACTTCCTGTACTGCCCCAAACCACCCTCCCTGTGTTTCCTCCTGTACTGCCCTAAATCACCCTGCCTGTTACTCCCTGTACTGCCCCAAGCCAACCTGCCTGTTACTTCCTGTTCTGTCCCAAACCACCCTCCCTGTTACTCCCTGTACCACACCAAACCCTTTTGTTGTTATTGTTATATACTATTTTAGGATCTCGTTGGATCCTTGGCGTATCAGAATGGTTCGCCCTCACCAGAGATTCCTCTCATACAATCCCCAATCTACGCACCATTAACCTCCACGAGACTTAGCCTGTACTCTAGCATTGATCATAGCCAAGACGACAAGGGCAAGTTGGGGGTACCTGGGAAAAAGAAAAAAAGGTAAGTTAATGGTCATGGTAAAGAAAGATAAGGGAAATATACAACATTTGCAAAAGGCACAACTGCTGAATTATTACCCCCAAAAAGTGAATAATAGTCTCAAGCATCCTGTGAAACAATTGCCATTATTTTTAAGAAGAGAAACTTTTTTTAGATCTGAGGAAGGACATTGTCCAAAAGCTCATCTTTTGGCGACAGTTTTGCTATATATATTTATATATATTCTCCATTATAATCTCTATAATTCTCCATATTTTCCATATAATCTTGAAAACTTTTGCAAAAAAAATCAGAGCAAAGTGGCCAGGAATCGCCTCAGATTGCACCACAGATCATATTTTGGGCCCCTTTAGTGGGTGCCGAAAACCACGCCGTATAAGGCTTCGCAATCCGCGCTCGCATTTTTTGAGTTTTGGGTTTGCCCCACATTCGAATATAATTATATATATTATATATTTGTATATATATATTCTCTATTATATAATCTCCATAATTCTTCATTTTATCTCAATATAATTTTTTTGTTTTTGCTAACAAAATCGGAGGAAAGTGTCCAGGAATTGCCTCAGATTGCACCACAGAGCATATAGAATCAAAGATTTCCCAGTTATTAACAATATTTACTACAAATCCCTCAAATCCACCCATTCCTGATAATTTAAGCAATTGCCAATGGTGTGTCCTGCCTTTAACATCAGAAGTCTCTGATTATTTAATTCCGATGTGCTCTTAAACATCGTTGTCCTCCAAAAGTGAATAGCAAATTTATCCAACAAATAAACATTTATTTAAAATCATTCTTAATATGACTTCAATGGCAAATTACAAAGTACCAAGGTAATTACACACAAAAATGTCACACTTTGGATCCGGAATTCCTGGAAGGGCCCACTAAATTTGTATCTTTGTGGAGACATCGCTTTGTCTCGTGTACAGAATTCTCGTAAGAACTAGGGCTATGTTTAAAGTGGTCCTATTTCAACTGGGGTTAATTTCCTGGCCTGTAAACCCTAACCCATTATACCTTAGACTTCAAATTTTAAGTTGCAGTAAACATGCCCTGGGAATTCCTATTTTTGAGTAAAAGTCCAAGAATCTATTTTGTGAAACCTTGTGGAAGGAAACCTATTCATCTATAGAAAGTGCCCTGTGAAGACAGGGTACCATTTTTGGAATCATATTCTCCAGTACAATGTGTTTACCTGAAATGTGTGTGATCCTATTTGGTGCCAAAACCTGTGTACAATAAATGTGACCGGATCTACAAAAAGGTGTCTTATGTCGTGAACAAATGAAATTGAGTTATATACATGGTAAGAAAGCCCACAGCATATGCTTTCATTTAGTATATAATAGAGATCCATAGCCCCTCCCATTTTGGAGACATGACGTGTTTACATATTGATTACTTTTTCGGAGTTCAAACTACACAACTAAGAAAACAGGCTTTAAAATAGCCGGCTCTGCTGTACTACCGTAATTTCCTGCGGTAAAGACGCGGCTTATCTGACTTTCTAGACCACAAAAACATCGCCGCGCCTTATCTTTCAGTGCGCCGTATATGATGTCGCTTGAGTTCAAAGTGATGGTCTTTGTGTGAAGAATTCTTTGAACGCTGCAATCTTACTCAATAATGCGGTCAACCAATTAGCCCAACTCTCCGGACATTGTGACCGTGTTTCCATTAACAATGCCGCGATGTGTTGATCCCCCTACGACCGTACATGTATGTGATTTAGCACTCGGCAGCGTGCGTAGTCTTGTTTGCAAGACGTTTTTCGCGATGCGGGGCGCCCTCTAACGTACGCCGTAGACCACGCGCGAATTACCGCATCGGCGGCCTACGCGCGCTGCATATACCGCGATTAAGATCGTCTTGCAAACAAGACTACAGCGTGCGCTGCATGACGCGTACAACAGCGATAAAAAGCTGGCCCGTACTATGTGGCCTTTTTCTAAACGTTTTTTCGTCTACGTTCCGGCTTCATGCAATTCACCATCCGAACTACACAGCGCGGAGCATTCACAACAAATGGAAAAAAGACTAGGGGGTGTCGCAATTAGGGATACCATGCACGCGATCGCTGCATGTACATGTACATGTGCATGCAGTTTATACTGCAGTGATACATGATATGTATCGGCAAACCTCGTGCGATATTGTGACTACTGGTTTGAAGTTTTCATACATTGTTTGCGTGCCAGATAAACTCAAGTACTCAGCAAATTCTTGCTTGGAATAGTGGGATCCTTCTAAGGCAACAAAATGACCCCTTTGTGGCGATGTACCTACACCGGGTGGCGCCTGGTGTTCTTCTGGGTGCGTTCAAGCATGCGCCTTATTCGGCAGTGCGCTTTATCTGTTGACGTTTTAAAAAATTTTAGGGACCTGCGCCTTAACCGCCGTGCGGCTTTACCGCAGGAAATTACGGTACAACAGAACGATGCACACAAAATTGTCGTTTTTTCCACTTTATTCATGAAAATCAACATTTCTTTTAATGAAACCTTAAACCGTGGGTATTAAAGATTTCATTCATGACAACAAATAAAAAACAAATTTTGATGAAATGTTTACCCTCGCAACCTTGAGCGGGCCATTACATGATAGTGCATAGCGCGACTTAAGACCCCTTTTTGTAGAGCCGGTCACAAATACATTTTCTGTGACCTGAAAGAGCATTTGTTTGGACCTATTTCAGAAAATCGACGACGAAAGGCCGGAGACGTAGTGGGTCATTTGACATGCCAGTCACAACAGGCGTAGGGGAATATGACTCGGAGACAGACATTTCATTGATTGGTAGGAGATCGTCACGTAAGGCCAAGAAGCCACGGACGTCTGAGCATAGTAAACTAGCTAGGCTTGAAAGCGAAGAAAGAGTAAAAACAACCAGGCCCAACAAGACCGCGCCAAGGAGACTTCTGTCGCATATTAGAGGACTGGAGATTGAGGAGGATGGCTCAGCAATACCTGTTTCAAGGTAAACAAACGTTAAATTTCATGAAAATTTCATGATTTTTAAAAAAATAATTTGTGTAAATCTAATGTGTTTTTTCACTGGTTGGTATATGCCATACTTAGCCAAATAAAATCTGGTATCCTTTTTCAAAAGTTTTAAAAATGTATACGTATGTTTTTAGTAGGGTTTCAGACAGAGCCAGTGTTTTCGTTAATAGGCGAAAAGTCCAAAATAGGATCGGTCATCAATGAAAATCAAAAAAGTAGAACACCTGTCAGGTTAAGGTCGGTAGAACACCTGTGAGGTTAAGGTCGTTGGAACACCTGTAAGGTTAAGGTCGGTGGAACACCTGTAAGGTTAAGGTCGGTAGAACACCTAAAGGTTAAGGTCGGTAGAACACCTGAAGGTTAAGGTCGGTGGAACACCTGTAAGGTAAAGGTAGATAGAACACCTGTAAGTTTAAGGTCGGTGGAACACCGGTTTGATTAAGGTCGGTGGAACACCTGAAGGTTAAGGTCGGTGGAACACCTGAAGGTTAAGCTCGGTGGAACACCTGTGAGGTGAAGGTCGGTGGAACACCTGTGAGGTGAATGTCTGTGAAACAACTGTGAGGTGAAGGTCGGTGAAACACCTGTGAGGTGAGATCGGTGAAACACCTGTGAGGTGAAGGTCGGTGGAGCACCTGTCAGGTTAAGGTCGGTGGAGCACCTGTTAGGTTAAGGTCGGTGGAACACCTGTGAGGTAAAGGACGGTAGAACACCTGTGAGGTTAAGGACGGTAGAACACCTGTGAGGTTAAGGATGGTAGAACACCTGTGAGGTTAAGGACGGTAGAACACCTGTGAGGTTAAGGACGGTAGAACACCTGTGAGGTGAAGGACGGTAGAACACCTGTGAGGTGAAGGTCGGTGGAACACCTGTGAGGTTAAGGACGGTGGAGCACCTGTGAGGTTAAAGGATTACAGAAATAGAAAAATAAAAGTCCTTATATGATATAAAACATAGGTTACAGTATTAATACACCCAATAAAAAAAATTGTGTGTGATTTTAGGGTTATTTGAGCCATTACAAATTTCAAATTTCTCTTCGATCGCCCCGCCCAGAAAAATTCCTCCTGTCGAAGTCGTGACGTCACGTAAAGAATAGCTTTCTTCGCGATTGATCGCGATCGCGTGCGTACATATGTAACCACGCAATCGCAATCAATCGCGAAGAAAGCTATTCTTTACGTGACGTCACGACTTTGACATCCAGGCATTCTGTCAAAGGAGGAATTTTTCTGGGCGGGGCGATCAAAGAGAAATTTGAAATTTGTAATGGCTCAAATAACCCTAAAATCACACACAATTTTTTTTATTGGGCGTATTAATACTGTAACCTATGTTTTATATCATATAAGGACTTTTTATTTTCTATTTCTGTGATCCTTTAAGGTCAGTAGAACACCTGTAAGGTTAAGCTCGGTGGAACACGTGAATGTTAAGATCGGTAGAACACCTGTAAAATTAAGGTCAGTGGAACATCTGGATTTAGGACACCTACATTTCAATGGGTGGTTACAAATTTGACTGATTTCTTCACTTGTTTTCTTTGTCCTCTGCAGAGTTGACGATTCTACCCGGATGGACCCGTCCCCCGGGACCACAAATCCCAGGGTCGAGGGATTCAACATGGCCTTTTTCTTGGATAGCGACACAGCAGGCAAGAGAGGGCGATCTGCAAGCCAAACAGTCAAAGATTCCTACAGCTCCACTAGTGACGACGACGACGACGACGACGATGACGAAGACGAAGATGACAGTGACAGTAGTGAACAAGAAGATTCCTCTTTCACCAAAGTGTCAAGAGAAGAGGATGGAACAGGGAGCTCTTCTGACGATGTCTCAGAAGAGGATTCTGACAAATCTGAGGAAGAACTGAAGCATTTAGACGAATTTACTCTAATGTGAGTAGCATAGACTTTTAGATATTCCGTCTTTTCCTACTTTTTTCCCTTAACCAGTTCGCGCCGGGATTATTTTTACATCACCGAGCCGACATGTGAGATTATTTTTAACAAAACTCGATCCGTTGCGGGTACAGGCCGATAGTACCGGGAAGCACACCCACCCATTTCCGGCCTTGCTCGCTGCTGACAGACATTTCCGGCCTTGCTCGTGGCATTTGTATGCGTCATCCGTCTTGAATCAGGGGGAAACTTTGAGTTTATATACTTCATCCGTCGCGAACTGGTTAAAAGTTGTTACCTTTTCCTACTCGCGTTGAATTTGTTCATATACATTTTCATATATATTTTTAGTGGTAGGCACTGCTGTATGTAAATCACACAATGAAGGGCTTTATGGGAATGTGTACTTGCGTTAGGCATAAAAAAACAAAATGTTATGTTGGCGTAACGGGCCCCCAAAAATAGGGTAGGTAGGTCGGGATTCTTTTTTTTTTTTTTTTTTTTTTTTTTTTTCCTCCCAGCAATGAAAATGATATGTTGTCTAATTGTTTAAGCCGGTAGTGATACACGATAGCGTGTCCAGGTTCAATATTTTCACAATCCACACACACAACAATGAGAAACGGTCAGAAATGGTTTCAAACGTATTTATAACTAGATTTATATAGATTTTAATCATTAAATTTCGTCCCTTGAAAAAAAAATGTCCAGGGTCGGCCGTATTTTTAGGGTCGGTCGGGTTACGCCAACATAACATTTTTTTTTTTTATGCCTTATGGGAATGTTTTTATATTGTTAGGTATAAAATTAAAACCAAGTTATGGAGTCATTTTACGACGTAGTCGAAGAGTGTATACTCCAATTAAGGTAACAGCATCTATGTACACGTTTTCGAGAGCTTAGTCCAGAATGAAAGTGGAACACAAGTGTTGTAAGTACAGAACATGCCAAATGAGGCTTACGATGCAGTAGACATGCAAACAAAACTGTATCAACGAAAACTACTCCTGAAAGCGCGCAAAAGTTATATTTTTATTCTGATTTTGTCCTCCAAGTCCTAATTTGTAATTTTTGTTTTTTATTTTGATCTTACTGTTACCGAGAGGTGATTTTTAGATGAGGAAGGGTCTAGAATCTGGAAGTAATCTTACCAATAATGGCATACCACCGTCCAGACCCTAAATAAATTTTTAAGAAACAGTTATGCACAGTAAAGAACATTGAAGGACAATGATTTAGGAAAAATAGATGTATTGGTGATTTTAATTGAATTTTCTCACACGAAATATACAAGTGAATTCTAATAATAACAATTAACCCCTAAAATTTGTAAAAGTTAGCAACCACTAACTCAGATATCAAGGTTGCAATTCACAATAATTAACCCCAATTTACACACGGGTTGAATGAATTCAAATTGCAAAACTTTATGTTCAATACAAGTTTACCTTGGTGTGTTTGAAGGCCGTAATATTGCATTACATTAACCCTAACCCCCTAAGCTCTCGCACTAGGAAGCATACCAAACCTAACAAACTTCAACAGCTCACACATGTTCAGTAATTTTTGGTACACTGTACTGAACCTAACAGTACTAAACCTTCCAAACTCCAACAGTTGAAGTTTTATTGACTTGGAACAGTGATAACTGGCCAGTGGTATTATGTGTTTTAGTGGGGACACACATACAAGGTGTAAGTGTACATACACTTGCAGTTGACCAGGAACTGTGCCGTGACAATGTGGGTCACTCACGTATAAATGCCTGTGCATTCTCAAAATTTCTAACATTTTGACAAGTCCCATGCCTTTCTGTCCTGAACCTCACAGAATTCAACAGGGTCTCCCTGGGCCTTTGGTATTGAGTCAAACAAAGTATAACAACAAGTTGTTACGGTTTGGTACCAAACCTGCCAAAACCTAGCGAAAGCTGCAGTTGGAGTTTGATGGGTTTGGGGTAGTTAGGGTTAATAAATACCTTGGAGAGTACATAGCTTCTGATTGGTCGAGACTCGATCACGGGGAGGATGTTATTTTGTAGTAACAGCCCCGGCTTTCAAGAAAAAGGGAATAAATGGCCCTTAAACCAGAATTAATCAAGCATTATGTGAGCCAATGATTGTCCAAATACAAGAGTCCTATAGTGACTTGTAATTAGCACGCGTCAAATCTTGATAATACGCGCGATATCGATTTACGCGTGGAACACATCTAGCGAGCGGCATTTTTCAAAATACGCGTGTCATCTGTTAATGCTAGCGCGTTGCTATGCACGGTGGTCATCACTGGTCAGGTAGAGAAGTACCGGTAATACACACGAATACAAAAGAATGAAAATATCGCTGATCAAAAATTCACCGTTTATTTCGTTAAAAAAATGTATTTATTGAAGGGAATAACACCTTGCCTTCAGCTCGATCCATTACTATTGGTCATCCCCCAACCTGGTCCGTTATCACACAGTAAAGAACCAGGTCCTCACACTGTTGTTCCCTAATTATCCAATCTGACTTGTTGTGCTTATTGCTCAAAAGGAAGACTTTCTTTTCAATCGTTTTTGAGTTCAATACTGTATTCGCATCTACTTGTTTAAATTTCTTTTCTTTCTATAGGAGGAGACTGGATAACACATATGAACATCCCTCATCCAATGAGCCTATGTACGCAACAATTAAATCAAGAAGTGAGTGCAAAATCTTTTTTGTTAGTTTTCAACATTACATGTATCTCCATGTTCATGTACCAGAATCCTTGATAAATTTGTCATAAATGCATCAGTTTTGTCGATCAATAGTGTTGACACAAATCGACTAATGATTTTCGTACAATTTAAACAAGCAGATGCCATGTTTAAGCAATGTCATTTTAATGACTTCTTATGAGATGCAATCAAATTCAAATATAAATTGCATTCAGATCGCAGGAGCTATTCTGTGTTTGCCTTGTCAGTTAACAAATCTGGCCTTAAGCAGACCAGATGAAAGCATAGAAGACTTAGGCCCGTTTTGAATGTTGTGCTTATGCCATGTCGAAGAATTTAGCACCACAGTAGCCCTGTGTAAGTGTAGCAGTGGTTTCAAACGTCAAACTTAATTGCAAACGTCCAGTCGAACTACAGGGACTCCCGACCCTCCCTTTCTTGTCTTTGAGGGGAGTACTTGTGCACGGGGCCCTCAGGCGCCCCAAAACACAACAGAAAGCAAGACATAGGAAACCAATTTTGTTTGTTGGTTTTCTTATACTCGCACACATGGTGTGAGCATGCGCATTTCTAATTATGGACAATATTGGGGCCAAATTTGAATTGGAATTGTATTGGATACGGCAGAAGCACGACGTTTAAAATCCTGCCGTGCTTCTGCCGTGCTAGATTGAATAAGCACTGCAGACCCTGTCAAGCTTAATTCTTCTGCCGAGCCAAATTGGTTTCCAACGTCGTGCTCGTGCCGGTTCGAATAAATTTGTTTTCAATCCAAGTTGAATTGTATTTGACAAGGCACAAGCGCGACGTTTGAAACAGGCCTTTAGAATCAAGATTTTTACCCCCAAAAAGTGACTAAAGTAATACTTAAGAGGACAAAATCAGAATAAAACTGGACTTTTTTCAGGCTTTTAGAAGTAGTTTTCAGTGATCTTGCTTTCAGGCCCATGTCAACAGCATCATAAGCCTTGATCATTGGAATGTTCTGTACTCGAGGCAGTCAGGTTGGCGTAGCGGTTCTTTTCTTGCCTTCCATCGCTATGACCCGGGTTAGAACCCCGCCTGGGCCAACCTCGTTACCATGTCTACGATCTTGCTGCACCATGTTTTTCCACCATGCCTTGCGCGATCTTTACCCCTGGAATTGTCTAATTTAAATGTGCCATATATTGGCACATTTAAATTAGAGCTGCAGTCGATGCGTTTAACGCGCGACGCAAACTTTAATATTTTTTAATTGTTATTTTGCAGAATCAATCCTTTCAAACATGATATTTTGAAGTCGCGTTATTTAGCAAGGATTTATATTAAATTGACGTACCTCTGTCGTCCATCTATAACGTTAGAAACGTGTTTTATGCAAAAAAATTGAGGCTTCCAAATCCATATTGTACAGGTAAGGCGCAAACTTTAAAAAATGTTCATACGTGACATGCGTTCAGGAACACGTGCGCGCATTACATTCAGGGCGTGTAGTTTTCGAAATACGCGCGTAGTACGCACTGAATAGCCAGTCAGCATCCTTTACGCATTCTTCACGGCCAGGGGTTAGTGAAGGAACGCGCACGCGCCAATTGAGCCGAGGCTGAGCCTGGGCCAATATGTGGATTGAGTTTTTAGTCCCTGCTCAATTCCGTGGGCTTCCCCCAAGATATTCTTCTGAGGTATTCCTCCCACCTCTAAAACTATACCTTTTTCACATTGTCTTCTCTCATTATTCATCCTGCAATTGGTGCTATAGCACTGTTGGGTGTTGAATGAAAAAAAACACTTGTGCTGCAGCCTAGCTCAACTAAAAGCTCTTGGAAGCACAGCTGCACCCAAGCCCTTTCCATTGCATAATTCACTAATATGACAGTGTGTAACACTGTTATGATACATGTAGCTATTCAGTGTCAGATTACATTTGAAGCTGGTTTGCATGGTGAGTCGGATATCAACTCATGATCAACTCACTGCAATAAACAAAACTGGAGATAATGCACACTTATTATCATTTAATTTAGCCATCTAATCAGATAGAACTACTATTTTTGTTTCCTTAAAATTTTGACCGACCGGCCAAACTTCAAAGCCAAAAGAAATATGAGAACCATAGAGTTTGTGTGGTTTTATTTCAGAACCACACAAACTCACAAAACTACCGCAAACAACTTTGCACTACAATTTATCCCGAGATCATGTTTTTTAAACACAGAACTATCATCTGGTCAAGATGAAAATAGACTATACGAGTCGTTACACAGCACAGCGTCCACAGCTCAACTGAAGTCAACGATACCCAAGCGAACAGTGCCCTCTATCCCCAGGCCCCCGGAGCCTCCTAGAGGGCCCCGTCCTTCGCTGATGGGTAACCATAGCAACGATCAGAAATACTACGAGCTGGAACCTGCTGGGGCATCGTGGGATGGCCCCAACTACCCAGAATCCTCAGTTCTAAACACCATGTCTAGGGGTCAAAGGTGAAAGGAATTAAAACTGTTGCAACAACTGTGAAATGGCTCATGTATATAATCAGATTTGGTAATTCTTTAAACTTTATGTTTAATTTAACTTTTTTATAATCTTTATCTTATTAGATTACATAGGGGGTTTTCCAAACCTTGGCTTCGCCTCCGAATTCAAAATCACTAAGATTTTCTAATTGAAATAGAAGCAATCGATAATATTTGTGACCCACTCTGCAAAAATGAGTCCGATGTGTTAAAAATGTTTTTTTCAATTTTACAATTGGTCAGAAAAAGCAGGGAATAAGCTTTCATTTGATATATGGCACAACTCTGTTGTGTAATGCATTGGTCTTTTACATTTTTGTGAAATTTGCTTTTTCTCAGTTATATTCAAAATGTCTTTGAAAAGAAATGAAATTTACAATTGTAGTGCTTCATCAGATGCTATAGTAGGAGAATGACCAAACCGGTATTAAATCTTTTCAATTGATCAGATCTGAAAATATAGGTGTCGGAGAAACCAAAATGCCTTAAAACAAAAATATTATTTGTTGAAAGAAAAATCACCTCTGAGACAATAAACGGCCTTTTACGTAAAAATGTATTTCCCGACATCAGACTCATTTTTGCAGAGTGGGTCACATTTGAACCTTTGCGTTCATATCAACGAATTAAATGTTTCTGAAGCACAAACAGGCACTAGAATGTGGCTGGACTTGGGAGCTTAAAATTACCCTAAGCCAAAGACAAAAACGAAACCAGGGATTTTAAAAGGTCCATAGTTTCATCTTGAGATTTTTTTTTTTTTTATGCTAATTTCCATATTCATGAGCAAAACTTCATTATCACTTGTATTCTTAGGACAAAAAGGTAACCAGAATTGTTGGGTCTTAGTTTTTGGTCTATTGTAGTTTCAGTGTGTGACAGTACTAGACAATGAGAACAAAATGTCATTCAATAAGCAGAATGTTTAGGTTTACAATTTGCAAAAAGAAATACAAAATTAAGAGTGCGTTCCCTAAAATGACATGGCAGCAACAGTATACCCTCTGTTGAGGAAAAAGGGATGTCTTGTATAGTAATTTATACAATTCAGAGGAATGAATATTGAAATATATAATGAAAATACTTTAACTTCAACTTCATTTTAGAGGTTTTATGAAACCTGCAAGAGTTGTCAGAACAATATTAGAACAAAATGTTTGCAATTTAAAACTTTCAAGTGCAGCCGGACTTGGCAAATACATCATTTTTTACTTTTCAACTTGTGTTCAGTTAATATTTTTGTACAACCTTTTTGTTCACAAATTGTTTCTTTGTCCCCGACAGGGAGATGGGCCTTTACCAAGTGGCGAGGCTGGCGCAGGAACGGAAGGCTATCGATTCAAGGAGTAGTCTGTCGTCGGCCACGAGTGATGCCAAGGTGCCTAAGTCAAGGGCTTGTATTGTCATGTGAGAGAGGTTTAAGATGGTGAACGATACTGCACAGGTGAGGAACCAGACTATCATCAGCTATTGCTGGAACCCAATAAGCGAAGGTTGTGACTTCTGCAGTTTTATCTGGAGGAAAGAATTTAAGAGTCGGTAGACCTAGTCCAGCATGTTTCGTATTAGGTTACATGAAAATCAGTTTTTCACTAGTGTGAACAAATGTGAACAAAAATTCCCATTCTAAAGTTAACTTTAAACTGCACTGTACTGTAATTCCATAGACTTGTGTTATTGGCATAAATAGATGTGGCAACAATACAAATATAATTGTAAATCTTGTGATAATGTGCATTAAAAAATAAATTGTTAAAATATGTAATACATTTTATTATACATTTTATTATACTGTCTAACAAAAGTATATCCATTTATTTTAGAAAAGGTACATATGTAGAATGTCCTTTGTTCAATGTTATATCATTGCCATGGATGACTGAACAAACGAGACTTTATGAAAAGCACTGAAATCGGCATCTAATCGCGCAATATGCAGCGCGCGTAGGCCGCCAAGGCGGGCGCCCTCTAACATACGCCGTAGACCATGCAATGACCTTCGCTATTAAGACCGTCTTGTATATTTGATATAATCGCTTGAAAAATTCAGAGCAGAACTGTGTCGCATTTGCATGCGCGTGTGATGCTCCGTGCATAATTACAAGACGCAACAGAAACTTGACCAATGAGTCAGCGATTATGCATGTTACCTCGCGCAACTGTCAATAGTGTATCTTATCTTTAACAGGAATGGTGGCCATGTGAAGGGCACAGCACGTTAAATTTGTCAGTTAAGTGTACCACAAAAAGAAAGAGATCAGAAAAATATGATTCATCGATCCTGTCATGATATGTAACCCAGCACGAGTAAATGAGACACTTTGCGGCAAAAATGAAAAATGAGATTTTGATTTCATCATTTAACCAGTTCGCGCCGGATGACGTATATAAACGCAAATATTTCCCCAGATTCAAAACGGATGACGAATAAACACGCCAAGTTCAAGTTCGGAAATGTATGTCAGCAGCGCGCAAGGCCGGAAATGCGTGGGTGTGCTTCCCGGCACTATCAGCCTGAACACGCTTCGGATTGAGTTTCGTTAAAAATAATCCCGCCCGTGGGCTCGGCGATGTTAAAATAATCCCGGCGCGAACTGGTTAAAGCTTGTTTAGCTTTAAATTATGAAATTAAAATCTCAAATTTTATTTTTGCCTCAAAGTGTCTCATTTACTCATGCTGGGTCACATATATCTAATGTGTTCGGACAGGAACACAATTTGTCCTCTATGAGCTTTGTCACTCATGTAAACACAACGTGTCACAGTGTAGTCTTGTTTGCAAGACGATCTAATCGCGGTCGCCCTCTAACGTACGCCGTAGAATTTAAGTAAATAATGATTCTATGTATCCAGCAAAACAATTGCGCTAGATATCTTGTAATTGTTACGAAAAATTGAATTTTATAAAAAAGTTCATGATTGCCAGACAGCGATTACAAGAACTGCCCGACGCCGTTTTTCTTGCTTTTTTCTTGGCATTCATTAATTGTAAAACTTTGGACAGGTCAGTTAGACGATATTTACTATAAAATACAACCCCCCAAATCCAATCATTCCTGATAATTCAAGCAAATACCAATAGTGTATCCTACCTTTAACCAGTTTGCGCAGGGATTATTTTAAAATCACCAAGCTGAGGCGCAGGGACTATTTTTTAACGAAACTCGATCCCAGGCGGGTTCAGGCCGATGGGGCCGGGAAGCACTGACACCCACGCATTTTCGGCCTTGCTCGTGGCGTGTTTATGCATTTACGTCCTCCGGCTCGGACTGGTTAATGCATAGCTGGCATCTTCGTCTCGTGTCTCTTATTGCCCGCCTTATCATCCCACTGTTACAGTGCCGATTTCAGTACCTTTCATAAACTGTCTTGTTCAGTCGTCCATGGTAATGACATAATGAACCTTATACCATAGGACATTCTACCCTTTCCACAGACAATTGTCTTTTTCTGAAATATTCAGTAGTTTTGCAATATTATAAATTTGAAAATGTGTATACTCTTTTTTAGAGACCCCTGTATAACTTTTGAAAGCGAGCATTCCTTTTGTGAACAAAATTTGGTCTTTCATGATTTTTGTATCAGTAGAAAGTTTTTACGAGTCAGAATTTACCATTTTTTACGGACATTTTTAAATGACGAGTGTTGTAATGCATTTGTATACAAAGTTTTGAATTGATTGTTCTGCGAGCATTCATAATTGCTTGAATTATCATTAATACATGTAGTAGACTTGGGGGGGTTGTATTTTAAAATAAATACCGTTTAACTGATCTTTCCGAAGTTTTACAGTCATTGATGGCGAGAAAAGCACGAAAAACAGCATTTGTTCTTATTTTATTTTTGTTTGGACGGCTATCGCGAATTTTTCTTTATAAAAAAATTTTTCGGAATAATTACAAGATGCCTAGAATCATTATTTACTTTCAAATGAGTAAGATTAAAACGTGCGTACAATGCGGGCGCCCTGTGAAATTATGCCCGGCAGTCAACATGCTAAATTAATTAATTGCAGCTACTTTTACCTGTATTAAAAGTCAAACTGAGAGGTCATGGAAAGAACTGTTTTATCAGTTACGTTCGTTTGTCATGTAATTCATTGAAGTTTGAGGATCATCTGATGTTCAACAGAGCGGTCTGTATTCGACGTCCGATATAGGTAAGAATTGTAAATGTTATGTGACCTTGCAAACTAGCAATATCGGAATCGACTTTAAAAATTGTAATGTTTCAATCTGAAATTTGGACTAAGCTGTTGGTCGTTCAATTTGGCTACCTTAATTAGGCCCTCAAAATCTGCACAAATGTGACCCACCACCCCCAAACCAGGCTATAGTCGAAATTTTTCATATGAGAGATTTGTATACCATTGGATTGCTAGTGTTTTAAGCTTTAAAATGAGACATCACATGCACCAGTACCGCTATGGAATGAAAAGTAACGACGCTTCAAAAAGTGACATTTTGTTGCCGTTCGCGGCAACAAGTTTGCTCAATTTGAGTAATAGCAACGACAACAAAAATCAGGAGAAGGCCGATATTATCACTTTCGGGGATTTTTAAAAAGGTTTAAACATAAACAGCCTATAAATTAGAGTTTTAACTAACGATTTATGGAAGAAAAAAAAATCGACCGGCAGTTTACAGTTTACAGTGCCATATCTCAAAATGGCATTTGCCGACTTCCGCCTGGTGGGTCACAAATATAAAAGACTATTATATTTTTCTAATTTTTACACCCAGTCTTCTGCTGGAAACTATGCAAACACCACCAGATGGTGGTTATTACGCATAGGTCAGTGTGGTGGAGGTGATTAGATTTTGTAATGAGCTTTTTTGACCAGCTCATCCATGTTTATTTGATCTAGTTTCTCTTTGAATGATTTGATTTCAGGTTGAGGATGTTCCATTCGCGACTTGTCCGGGGGTAGAATGAGTATTGATAATCCTATAAGTCAATCCTCCACTGCATTGTACATATTCTTTCTAAGTTTGTTTTAGTAAATTGAGTCATTGATGTGGTAACAAAGGCAAAAGGCTTTGACAAAAATTGACAAACTGAAGAAAGGTCAGGAAGTATTAGTCGGAATGTAAACATGAAATAGTTGCCACAAGTTTGAATTTTTGTTTACTATTTTAATATATTTAATTCCATCATTTTAATATTTCTTCTCTTGATAGCAATAAATATCAATGGAGTATTAAATTATCAAATACTGATTCTAATTTCACATCTATTGCACAATTTAAAAACCTCTATTCACCATGCATTCCACAAACTTCAATTCAAGTAGATTTACATACATTGTACATTGACTGTAAACTCACTGGGCATTCAAATGGTAACAAGCTTTTCACAATCTTCCCTCAGTAACATTGGGTGGTCGTCTTCATGGTGGTACCCATGCTCTGTTAGCAGTGTAAACTAGGTCGACACGCTTGTTCAAATGGGCTACTGTTCTTAAACAACATAAATTTAACAAAAAAAAGACTATCGTTTGCAAATGTGTTAAAGGAGCATTATGTCCCCTAATATTATTTTGAACAGCTTACTTATCCTGTTGAAAGGAAACCAACCTAATGTCTTACCGTTCCCGAAAAAAAACACCCCAAAAACGTGTTGTTTGAAATGGCATACATTTTGGGATATTCGTATATAAATGCATTTCCAGCAGTCAAGAAAATTCTGGGCTGTATATGATATAATCAGCGCAGTGACAGCATCAGACACACGACCGATATCACACTGGCTATTGAGGTTTCATGCCACTGTATTACGTAGCATTGTCGCGACTACACCCAAACAGCTCTAGTTTTGGGGGTCAAACGTGTTTTGTAGCCTAATTATGCGATTTCAAGACATAGTGCCCCTTTAAGTTTTCAGAGCACAGTGACGTGTTTGACTAAAGACTTTAGACTACAACAGCAATAGAAGAAACTTAGGCTAATGCCATAGCCAAATACCTAAGGCTTGTAACACAATAATTGCATATGCTGTGAAAATTGGATTAAATATGTGATCAAGCAATCCAAATGTGACCTGTCACCACAAAATGAGAGTAAAGTCGCACAATGTGATTCAGAGATATGGCCATCCAAAGTCAAAATATGAAGGGGTGGTCAATTTTAATTTTTTGTGTAATTTGGAAAGCCCAAGTCCTCCTTTACATATTCCCATTCTTTGGGTGAGATCAGACGATCGAAAACCTCTCAAATTACGCGACTTTTTGTCGTTAGTGTTTGGATTAAAGTCCATTAGTGGTCTAATTAACACGGTAATTAAATATGCAAATCAGGTTCTCGTAAGTATCCCACATTTTCGAAATGTTAATATTTTGTTGTTTATACAATAGTTTGTTTGTGTGGTAAATTTCAAGAAGAAATAATGATTAGAACATAGCCGTTGCTATACTAAACCGAACCTTACTTGTCCTGTTTTGTAATCTTTTGCGTGTTTTTGTTTAAGATGTTTAAAGTAAGTTTTCTCACAAACACGTTTTGTGAAACCCATGACCTTTTAGAGCACTGTTAAAAGTATTTATCGCAAAACCCCCAAGTGTGATATACCATTGGAAAGCTCTCTTTCTCAGGAATTTGAAAATACCAATATCTCAATTTTCAATATTTCCGACTTTACTCTCATTTTGTGGCTACAGGTCACAAATAAGGATCAAGTCGGAAAATGACTTTTTGAGATAGATGTATGTACCGGGTACATGGTAAGAAAGGAAAATTTCATAAGCTTTCTAGTGATATCAATCACAAGCCTGTAGCTCAAAAGTTATTGGTTATGAGCTACAGGCTTGTTGAAAATTATTAACCATTCGCGCCGGGATTATTTTAAAATCACCGAGCCGAGGGGAATTTTTTGAATTTAGGGAAAACTTTGCGTTTATATACGTCATCCGGGGCAAACTGGTTAAAAAGCTTATGAAATGTCCAGTCTTAATACCATGTACAAGTACATATCTCAAAAAGTATTTTTCCGACTTATTCCTGATTTTGATGTGCTGGGGCATATGCAAAAATATGCAGCAAATTTTTTATTGGGATCTCAAAAGCCCATAAAATTGTTCTCTTATAACCGACAAAAGATTATTGTCAAATGTAACCCATGTTTTTCCAATTAACAGAACATTTGAATGAGAACCACATACCAGTTCTAAATACACTCAATAATGCTGCTCGACTTCAATATACGTATATTATGAATACAAGGCTTTCTGACTACATAGAATTACTATGAAACAAGACTAAAAGCAAATGGTTGGAATCGAACCCAAGACCATCCGTTTGCACAAGCGCCGAGCTGGTCATACACATGTACTGGCTGGAATTCTACAATACATCAACATTGATGTCTGCGTGCAATGCACAACAGGGATACTTTACTTGGCCATTTAATGGCTTTTTATTTCTAGGTTTACTTTTCTAGCAGTTTCTTTTTGTTACTTATTAACTGAATTGAGGTCAGCGTGTCTATCAAGACTATACACTATCCCTCAAAATCTACTATCCTTCAAAGGAATAAAGGGAGTGGAATTGTTATCCTTACAGGATTTTTCGTAATCATTTCGTAATGTTTTTCTATAAACACGATTTTTAAGGGGGTTTGTGTAGGTATGTGTATGTGTACATAAAAGAAATACTGTACAGACTATCAACAATTGTATTTCACAGAATTAAAACCAGCTTAAACTTTAGAAATCTATTCTTTACTGAAATATATACTCCAAACCTTTCTCTAGAAACAAAATATTTACTTCATTTTTGTGTATATCTACATACTTTGTGTGTGAATTTGAACACCATAGAGATAGACCTACATATACAATCCGAGAGGTACCGTTTTTGTGAGTTTTCTATTAAATAAATAACTACACCTTGCTGAAATCACTTCTTTGATGCGTGCAAACTGCAGCCATATTGCTTAATTAGCTTGTAATATCACAAACTCAAACTTGTTCATGTACAGCAATTAGGTGAGGTGTGCTTTCTACATGTACTATGTATGTAAAAAATACAACTCAAAAATGCTGCTAGTTTGAAATAAGATAAACTGTTCAACATGAACAAAATGAGAAAATTGTATTATTCCTCGGCAAGAACAAACTTTTAAATTAAAAACTAAAGAATATCTTAAACCTCATCTATGCACCCATTCAAATATCTTAAAATTTAAAATCAAACCGCAATCTTTCTTATGTTGTCAGATCAACATTCACTGTCGTTTCCAGTTCTTTTAAACTTAAAATGTATTATTAAAAGTGAACAAGGAAAACTGACGGGAGCAATATTTTAACCTAAATGCCATACCGGTGCCATACCAACTCAGCTATCTTGCCCTATGTTGGTGGTCTCCCAAATTGTCAGTATCTTTGTTAAGTGGGTGCCAGTCAGAAGTCAGAAACACCAGAATTCCGTGTGGCCAGGGATCACGCCCAATTTTACGAAGCGGCATTGTGAAAATCACTCGATGAGGATAAGACTTTCTATCACACCAATTACACTAAACTGACTAGGTAGATGTGCATACATATTAAAGTGAACAAAGATTTAAAATAAATATAAATTTGTTTAAACAAGAAATTTGTCCAATTAAATTTGGTGTTAGTTTTGTCTAATGTGGTTTATGCTAATGGTATCCTTGACCGTAACCCACCATTGGGTATTCTTCAGGCACCCTGCTAAATGCAACAATATCGAACACCACTGAAACGAGAACCCTGCTAAACGCAACAAATAAACTGCACCAATAGATTATGTGGCATGATGCAGCCGTGCAGTGACCCAAGTGCATGTACACCAGCCTTGGCACCAAGTTTATAAATTTGGTACCCTGTGGAGACCTGAACACAATGGGAACAATGGGAGTCAAAAGGTCTCCACTGGCTATATTTCTATAGGTTTTCACGAAATAGATTAATGGATTTTACTCAAAAACCAGGATTAGTGTTTGCTTGTGATGAACTTCCTCCCACTCCCCCTTACCCATTCCACTCCCCTTCTATACCTTCCTCATCCCCACCCCTATCTCTCCCCCATCTCATTCTTACCTACCGTACCGTTATATAATTATTCTTTTTGATTGGTATTTGTTATACAATTTATCTTTCATCTTGATTGTTTTTGATGTATGCTTTTCTTACTTAGAATGTACATGTTTATATTTTGATTGTTGTGGCCGAATAAATAATAATAATAATAACATAAGATAATTTCAACCCAGGAAATTAACCATGGTTGAAAAAAGAGCATTTTGAAGAGAATTTTCTACAGTCCTAAAATTGTGCACACGAGGACAAAGTTGTTTCAACAGATAAACAAATTTGCGTATATTTGCAATTGCCCTGCTAAATACAACAAAATGCAACAAAACGTGATTTGAGTTGGCTGCTATAAAATGCAACGGTAATTAGCAACGACATTTTAACTTTGTTGCTTTAGGAGGGCTACGGTTATAATTTTAGACTAAGTAAGTATGTACCAACTGATCCCACAGCCAGTTTCATTAACCATAACTCCCTAGTCTCCCGTAATTTCCTGCGGATAAGACGCGTCTTATCCGACCTTCTAGACCACAAAAACATCGCTGCGTCTTATCTACAGGTGCGCCGTATCTGGTGTCGCTTGAGTTCAAAGTGACAAAGAGTTTTGACAAAGTACTTTTTGTGAACACACCCTTTTCATACTTTGTCTTTCTTTTCTGTTTTACATCTAAAGATTTTACATCGTATAGCCTCATTTTGCCAATGACGACCAAAATAATCAGTCAATTGTGTTTTTTTACATGGACACTTAAGTTAATAAATAATGAATACCTTATGGCAATGTATTTACGTTAAACTTAATTTCTTAAGATTTTCATCTATAAAAAACATACTTTTTTCTTTCTTTAGTCCACTTTATTGACTTATCAAATCTATTGGCCCCTTACACTAAATCTCAATTTCAGTTCAAATTTGTTAATCATTTTTAAAATTGCACTACAATTTGTCCAGCAAAATAAATTGGCTACAATAATTTATGCTAATTTTGTCCAATGTAGGGTGGAGTGTGGATTAAGCAACAAAATTGCGGATATGTGTGTAACACCGTTATGAAGATTATTCAATGAGATTTCCTTTTTGGAAATCAAAATAGTAGGGAAAATAGGAGCAAGGTAAAATAAACCAAAGAACTAGGAACAAGTAGGACATGTATTAAGAGTACTTGAAAACCTGTAATGAACAAATGACAAAATGATTTCTTTGTTATTGGTTCATCGCCTGTTAATTGCAACAGTACTTGCGATTTACATGTATTTGTGACTGGACTTGCGATGTACTTGTGACTGGACTTGTGGCCATTACGAGTCCCGTCTCAAATTCATCACAATTTCCAAAACCTGGAGCAGGCCGTATTGCCATTTCAGACACCCCTACCGTCTCAAGCCCAGATACGCAGTGTGTAATCCCAGCTCCCGGTACACAGCGCTGTGCCATCGGGCGAGGTGCGCAGACAGCTGATGCGATTCTCGTGGCCATATAACATGGTCAGGCGAATGCCCTTCAGCGTGTCCCAGATGTTGACAGAGTAATCGTTGTAGCCAACAAATAGCAGACGACCTGCGAATGAGAACAATAGGCCACAGGTTAAAGGTCATGTATAACTTGGTAATAATAAGGCCGCGACCGAATGGTTTATGGCTGTTATTTAGGTGTTCGCCTATTACAACTATAGGCCTTTTCAAACTATGCACGTCCAATTCGTGTCAAAATCTGTTTATGTATTTAGGTACCGGTAGTTACATCTAGGTCTTTTTTTAATTATTTCGGGCCAATTTTCTCTGATATTTTTGGTAAAATTTTACTTCGTAGCACGATCGAAAAATACGAAGAATGCGCGAAAAAGAGAGTGCAGTCAGTGTGTCAATTCATAAGGTCAAAGGTTATTTGTTTGTTCGTTGCTAACAACTACAGTGAGTTAGTCTTGCATACGCACTGTGGACCTCCGAACAATATAGGTCCACACGATGCGGGAAGAGGTTACGGTGTGTGGACTTGCACACGTCCACAATCCGTTTTTCAGTTTCCGAAAAAGAGCGCTAGAGGAAAAACGGGTTAGGGTTATATATAGAAAAGATAGAAGGGACAGCTGAGAGGCCCATAATCCTAATTTGAGGGTAAATTTCTTTTGGGAAAGCGAGAAAAATGAGTATTTAGTCAAAGTTTGTTAACTACACGAATACAAAGGAATGTCCACAGTGCGTATGTAAGGTAAAGCTGTGTGTGTGATTGTGTGTGCACGTGGTACTGTGTGCACGCACTCCGATCCAAAGATCGCATATTGCACTGTGCTATTATGGAATCCTTGCTCCGATCGGCGGTCCAGTTAATACACGTTTCAAACATGGAATAAGCGCTCGATAGGGGTCAGTGTCGTGTTGAAATGTTGTGGTGTGAAAAGGTAAGTCTAGTTTACTTAGTCGGACCCGTGTCCAACCCGGAGATTTTGCGTAGTGTGAAAGGGCCTTAAGTTAAGCGTGCGCAGGATGACAATAGATGTAGCCATACCGGTAGCTATCTGGAAGCCTGTTTTAGACACGACCTAAAGCGATACGTGTGTAGGTCTATAATAAAGGGGGGGGGCAGAACATTAACTCATTATCCATTTCCTTATACTCTAATGGGTCAAAAGGCACAAGCAATGTAAACATTGTTTTGAACAATGCTTTAAAATTCACTTTTATGTCTCATTTAACCTTATTTTAAATTTTATTTTTGTGTCTTTTTTGTTTTTATGCTAATGCAAATTTCCAAATTCATGAGTGCACTTTTCAATAAAAGGTACCCTTAACTCTAACCATTCCAAATCCTCCAAAATCCTCTTTGCAAAATGCAGAATTGTGCAGGATTAAGGGCATTTGGAAGTTGATGCATCACTAATATTTGGAGGATTGAGGGCGTTTTTTTTTTTTTTTGCCACTGGAGGATAATGCAGGATCCAGGCATAAACTAATGCTGGATGATTTTGCAGGATTGAGGTTACTTGGGTATTTATCCAAATGAGGATTTTAGAGGATTGAGGTTATTTGTTACTTTGTACTTTTACATTGCTCATGCTCTATGCACATTTTCCATAGAGCTTCAGTCAAGGTGTAAGTTATGTGTCAAGGATAGAAAACATTTGCATACCAAGGGTCATGTGTGCAGACCCTTGTTGTAAGCTGTTTGTTCCATGTTTGGCTGCTTTATAGCCCAATGGTAAACCCACTGCAGAATTTTGAAGGATTCAGGCAGTAGTTACCAGTAATAGTTTATCAATGGGGGCTAATTAGTATTGTTTTTGTTGTGTGTTTTTGCTACATCTGTTTGTCCCTGTGTAAATATGTGTGGGATAGCATACCTGCGGGTAACAGTAGTTAATTTTACTTTTGCTTTCCCTGGCCCCACATATTTTGTTGCATTTTCTAGTTGTTTTTATTTAATTTTGTACATTTTGTATATTTGTATGGCTCCCATCCTGTCTTCGGTTTTTATTATTACATTTGTATACCTGTTAATTTGTTTTGTTTTCTTTTTGAGAATGTTTGTCTTGTTTCTACCTTGTATATTCCATGTTGTTGGGTCGAATAAATAATAATAATAATAATAATATTTGAGGATTTTGCAGGATTCAAGTTACATTGAGTTTTGACACTTTGCAGGATTCAGGTTTAGTGTAAAAAAAATGGGGTAGGGAGTTTACAGTCCTGAATTCTCCAATTTTGATATTGGTTCATCCTCAAATCTTCCGTTATTTCTGGAATTTCAGGCGCAGATCCAAGGGGGGGCCGCGGGGGCACGTGCCCCCAGGGTAAACTGAGTAAAAAATATTAAAAACGGGGGTGGGGGAAAAGAGGGGAAGGTGAGAGAAAAGAAAGGGAGGAGGATTGGATTGGAGGATCTGCTGTGTTTGCAACCCACCGTTCAATTTCTCCATGCACATGAAGCCCTCTCAGGGTCTCTACTCGCAGCGGGAGAGCGAGGCCAACCTGAACCAGCCTGGCGGGCATCTAGCCGCTCGTTGGTATCAGAGGTGGCTCCTTTAACCAACGTATAATACTCGGACTACCTGGCATCGATGTTCAATAAATAATCCCACGCCTGGTGGACATGTGGTCATTGAGTTGGCAGTAATGTCCCCTCCATTGCCAAGTACCCTTTTATTGCAGTATATCTGGATGAAGGTTTATGTTGTTAATGACCTTGTGTAAGAATGTTAGTTGGTTGGTATGTCCGTGGAGCTATGGTTCATCTTTTTGGCGACAGTTTTGCTATATATATTTATATATATATGGGCATAATCGCGCTTGGGTCGACAATTTTCCGTAATTTTAACGACATTAGGATGACCACCGTCGTTAGGGTGACCATTTCGAGGTCGTCCGAACGCCCAACTACTGGAAAAAGAAACATTTTTTAACATTTTATTGTTTATGTCGAGTGAGTGGGGTACATAATGCTATCAATATGAAATTTCGTGGCAAAAGATCCAGGTAAAAACGGGTTAGGTTACAATAAAAAACGTAAAATTTTGTGCACGTCTCTATAGAGTGGTCGCGCTAATGCTTGTTTTTCGAGAATATATATTCTCGCATGTTCCAGTTTTGGGTGTGGCCCACATTCATATATAAACTTATATTATAGCCTATTCGCGCTTGGGTCGACCGTTCGCAGTAATTTTACGCCATTACGGTGACCACCGTCGTTAGGATGACCGTTTGGTGGTCGTCCGAGCGCCCAACTACTCGATAAAATTACATTTTTTAACATTTTATCGAATATGTCGATAGAGTGGGGTCCACAATGCTTACGATATGAAATTTCGTGGAAAAAGCTCTAGGTAAAAACGGGTTAGGTTACAATAAAAAACCTAAAATTTTGCGCGCGTCTCTATGGAGCGGTCGCTCTAATGGCTGTTTTTCGAGGTTATATATATTTTATACATGTATATTTATAAATATTCTCCATTATAATCTCCATAATTCTCCATTTTATCTCCATATAATCTTGAAAACTTTTGCTAAAAAAATCTGAGAAAAGTTGCTAGAAATCGCCTCAGATTGCACCACAAAGCATAATCAAACAATTTTCGGGGCCCTTAAGCGGGCCCCAAACCCCACGCTTCGCGCTCGCATTTTCCAGTTTTGGGTGTGGCCCACATTCATATATAAACTTATATATGCTTACCTTTTCGCGGATGGGATGACCGTTTGCAGTATGTTTACGACATTGGGATGACCACCGACGTTAGGATGACCGTTTGGTGGTCGACCGAACACCCAAGTACTCGATAAAATTTCATTTTTTAAAATGTTATTGAGTATGTCGATAGATTTCGGTACATTACCCTATAGATTTTTAATTTTGTGGCAAAAGCTTCAGGTAAAAACGGGTTAGGTTACAAATAAAAAAGTAAATTTTACCGTACGTTTCTATGGACCGGTCATCCTATCCCCGGATTGGTCGTTATATATAAACTTATATATATTATATATTTATATATATTTTCCATTAAAATCTCCATAATTCTCCACTTTATCTCCATATCATTTTAAAAACTTTTGCAAAAAAAATCAGAGGAAAGAGGCCAGGAATCGCCTCGGATTGCACCACAAAGCATATAGAAACCTACATTTTACGGACCCCACGCCGTAAGGGCTTCGCGCTTGCATTTTGGGTATGCCCCCGTCTAAAAAAAACCTAGATCCGCGCCTGAACAAATTGTCCAGTGTTGGGATGACCATAGTGCCTCAATCCTCCTAAATCCTCTGTCAATCACTGCTATTGGTAGAGTCAGTACGATGACATTCAGAAGCATTATGCATGTCTGAACATAAAAAATGCTGGGTTGAGGCCTGGCCTACATGTACCTTCCCAACCTCGACCCATCGCATCCTTCAAAATCAACAGTCACTTTTTACCTCTATCCCCAATCCTCAAAAATCCTCAAAAATCGCAATAAGGATTTTGGAGGATTAAGGAGGGTTAGGGTTAAATTCCTTCAAACTAAACCAACAGCAACGTATAACTGACTAGGTAAAGGTACACGGATCAAAGTAATACAAATTGCTACTAAAAAAACCAAGTTCCTACCGCTGAGAGAGAAATCCAGAGAAGTTGCTCCAAAGATGATGCATTCCTTGGCGTAACAGTTGATTTCACGATCGGCTCTCAGGTCATACAAACGACACTGTTTGGTAAGAAACAAATATATTTGTCATCAAATGTATTATCATTCAAGAATTCTGGCTATACACTCCATGCCTTAACTCTCCTATGCAGAAGTTGTAGTGTTTCTAAATTCGGTACCCTGTGTAGACCTGAACATAACGGGGTCAATGGGAGTCAAAAAGTTTCCACTGGGTATATTTATATAGATGAATAGTTCTCTGGTTTTTACAAAATAGATTTATAAATTTTACAAAAAAACTGGGGTTAGTGTTTGGGTTAGGTTTTGGGTTAGAGTGTAATATACATGTACCGTAGAATTTATTTGGTCCAAATTTTCACCCAGGAAATGTACAAGTACTGTGGTTGAAATAGGAGCATTTTGAAGATGAGAGATGTCACCACAGGGGCAAGAATTTGTGGATAGATGTACACTGAATGTGTGTCAGCACATTTGTGCATTTTTATGCTGTCAAACCATAGAAGGGTTAAATAAGTTACTCAAATTGTGTAAGTGATAGTATACCATTTGTCAGTTGTGCATTTTTGTCGTTTAAAGCAGCAAAAGTTCACAAAAAATCTAAAGAATGATGCTTGACAACTAGCCTGACAAAAGTTTTAGCTCTGTGAATTCCGTGAAAATAATATTCTAAGATTTTGATTTCAATTCAAAATATGCCGAGGTACATTAATTATGAGGTGACTCATAACTAGTGGCTTTGGCTTCTCCCCTAGCCACAGGTGCAACTGCAAGCCATAGCCAAGTCATTTGAGACGCGGCTTGTAGTACTTACCCCAGCATCGTCTGATGCAGAAGCAAAGGCATCTCCACTGGGGAAGAATCGCACCGCGTTGATGTCCGATTCGTGACCATCAAACGATTGAACGCATTGTCCCGTACGCATGTCCCACACTAACGCTTGCTTGTCACATCCCTACAAGGCAATAACATTAAAACAAACATCTAATAAACAATTTTTCTGAACACAGCAAAGTCCAAGTGTAGGTAATAGAGCGGGTAAGTTGACCTCCAGAAAGTACAAGACTTTAAAAGAAACTGAACTTTCTGGCACATCGAATAGGAGCTTCAATGCGTAAAGCGAATAGTTATCTTGAAATACTTTGTTTTGACACTGTTCTTTTTACTAAATCGTAGATATAAACGTTTAAATAAATATTGTTGATTTATATTTACAAAATGTGAACAATATATCAAATTAGTTAAAAGGAGAACGAAAATGTTTAGCTACGTCATACATACACATGTACATGTACATGTACGTACGTCATTCCATTGTTCTATTGTTAACACGCTAGTCTTTCTAAAGCGTGCCGACTGCAGTACAGGAATATTTGGGGCTTGGCTTTCTCTTCCTGATAATGAGCAAATTATGACTTGTTCGCTCAGGTCTAACATTTTTTTTCAGCTTTTTTTTCAATAATTTAGAAAGTGCATGTTTTTTATAACAGTGAGAGGACCAGGTTATTACTGCGTGATAATGACCGGGTTGGGGGATGACCACTGGTAATGGATCGAGCCGAAGGTATGTACATACCCGGTACATGTACATGTTCATGTACCGGTACTACATAACCCCCTGAGGACAGAAGCACATAAGGAGAACAATAGATCATTTTAGTCCTCGAGCGTTAGTCTTTTGTTGAATGTTGTCCTCTGTTGTTAAAGTGTACGATAAGTTTATGGGGTTAGGTTATAAATGATGTGCCCTCTGTTTACATCTGTATTCAAATGTTCCTGGTGGTAGGCGCACGCATTATGTTTTGCATAAAATGTGGCCAAGGATGACGTTGCAGGTCACATTATTCAAAGGCAATCTGACCTGCGACGTCACTCCTTAACCAGATTTTATCAAAACACGATGCTTGCGCAAACCGCCGGGCACATTTGAAAAAAAACATAGAGCACATCGTCTATAGTACAGAAACAAAGAAAAACACAATAGGGGATCCTCGGTCGTTATGGCAAAACACGACTTGATGGACTGGTTAGTGCCCCCAAAACATAATTTAGGCGACACAAACAATCTCTTTTCTTTCCGATTTCAGAAACGGTTGCATGTACCGGGTAGCTTTAGTTGTAGTCACCGTTAGAGAAGGACAAGGATCAAACAATTCAATTGTCCTTACCCCGGATACAAAGGTGTTGCATGCTTCTGAGGGGGAGAGATCTAAACCCATGACGTCCGCGTTGTGTCCATGAAAACTCTGTAATAACTGACCACTCTCAACATCCCACAAAGCACAGGTGCTATCACCACTACCTGTCAAGATCTAAAGAGAAAAAAAAAGAGAAAAAAAAGAGAAAAAAACAAAACAAATAGAGCTATGTCTGTTCGTAAATATCAATATTTACCTATCTACTAAATTTTATAACAGTCTTCTGTTCTGTTGTGTTTTGCGAAACTGGAATTTTGATGACGTCACGTTATTTTTGAAATTGTGTGTGTATACCTACAACCTGCTCTACTAATAGAAAAGAATGTTGAATGTAGCATGTTTTGTTTCTGATAAATAAATAAAAAACCAAAACAATAAATTATTCATTAACAATTGTTTCAACTTGTCGCTAAAGGACGCTATAACATTTTATGACGTCAACGGTAACTTTTTGTAAAATACAACCTAGCCAGCGACTAACTACTTGATAGTAAGTTTACATAATTTTCTACTTTCAAATAGAAATGCACTTCCGGTTTTGACCAGTAATTATTTTGTGGAGTACATCTAACCAGAGACTAACATCGTTGAAAGTAAGTTTACATCATTTTCCACTTTCAAATTATTAGGCACTTCCGGTTTGAACCGGAAAGGAGGGATCACGTGATTTTACACACACAAGATAAAATGAAGACCCTGGATTATTATATCAAATCCCACAAACTTCAAGTTCCGGTTTTTCATGGTGGATTTTGTATTGATTTTTAAAGATTAAATCTATTTTATGTACATTTTATGCACATGTTTACATAAGGATTTAGTCTCATGCTCCATGCATTTTTAAAGGTGCGTTGTACTGTAATTACGTCACCATGACATCACTGTTCACATACTAGTGCAGTACTTGTGTCCGACTATGTAAAGTTTAATTAAAGATTGAAGCTTGTCTAATGGCAAAAGTGACCCTGAGAATGAAACGTGTACAAAGTTTATGGCATTTGGGATAGAAGACCAAGAAGAAGAAATAAACAAATAAACAAAAATAAAAAATGGCTTTTTCACGAGAAAGCCAATAACCAACTCATTAAAAAAATAAAATAAATGGTGCTTAGGTTGTTTTGCTTAGCTAAATTTTCAGAAAGCCTAATACTGGTTGCCTAGTGGCATTGCTGTGCATGCTATTTCTAAAGGGTTGGAATAGTTAGGTTAAAGTGCCCGTCAGTCAGTATAACTGATACCTGGGGCTGATTTCACGAAACTCGTCTTATGTTATGACTCATCTTAGGACTTAAGACGAATCCCCGCTCAAAGATCTATCTTGGCTAAGACGTGTCCTACATGCAAGATCGATTTCACTATTAAAACCTATCTTATGAAAGACGCATCGCAACAACCAATTGATGGCTGTTTTGGGTTTTTTTTAACCGCTAGAGGTAACAGTCGTTGAAAAGAAATGCGCAAACTAACGCGTGCATAGAACACAAACTTTTACCAGAAATTCAGAAAACTACTCTGCGCAATACAATCACGAAGGTAAATTTGTACGTTCTATACAACAGTTAGCGAATAAATAATTTACGTTTTTAAAACTATACACACATATTAAACAAAGTTTCTTCTTCTCTAGGCCAACATTCATCTTTAACGAGAAAATAATGCGATGATTTCCCGACGATATACAAACTAAAGCACGTATTAATGAAATAAGACAACACTCGGACCGATGTTAAGGTTAAGACGAGTTCAGCCGCGTTGCTATGAAAGTTAGGACATATTGAACCCGTCTTAACTTTGGTGAAATTGATCCTAGGACGAGTTGCGAGTTAGGACAAGTTACTCTTTCTAAGATGCATCCTAGCGTTTCTTAAAATCAGCCCCAGGCCTTTGCTCCTTCCCCTTTTATTGGTCCCTTTTTATTGGCCCATTGTGTTGACACATCCCCCTCCAATCAGTCCTCCTGTCTGTTTGCCCTCAACCTTTCAATTGGTCCCTTTCTTTCCAGTTGTTTCTACCACTATTTGTTGCCGCTTCTTTTAGGGTAAATACAACCATCTTTAGATGGCCCTTCCCCCTCCCTGATGGCCTCGACCTCTCCCTGATAGCCCCACCCTC
This sequence comes from Crossaster papposus, assembly GCA_037893245.1. Classification (NCBI taxonomy): domain Eukaryota; kingdom Metazoa; phylum Echinodermata; class Asteroidea; order Velatida; family Solasteridae; genus Crossaster; species Crossaster papposus. Next base: position 284,823 of record JBAIAA010000067.1, on the reverse strand, counting down.
TCCCTGATGGCCCTGCCCCTTATTCGTTGGCCCCGCCCTTTATTTGTTGGTCCCACCCCTTACTTGTTGGCCCCCGTCTCTTACTTGTTGGCCCCTCCCTCTTACCTGTTGGTCAGAATTCATGAATGTACAGCAGCTGACATAGCTGGTATGCATAGCAACTGCTCTCTTCTTAGTTGACAAATCCTCTTCTTGGCTCAACTGGTAAACTGAGCACTTATTATCAAGACCCCTGAAGAAAAAAGCAACAAAACAAGCCATAAATGACGCATTATGTATTTTGTCTAATCTAAAAACTAATTTAATGGGACTCTTTACACATGACATCAATGACTCCTTATTCGCACCCTTACACAATGCACAATGATTTGGGATGGTTAAGGTTAATGGGAATGTACATGTACATTATTTGCTTTTGCTGTAATTTTCAGAAATGAATGGATTGTTACAATGACTTATTGCTACAATGACTTATTTGACGTTTTGGGTTCGTAGATGCTGGATAAAATCAAGAAAACTAATAGTGTTATTGTAGTCAGGTACCCTGACCCCAACTAAGATGAAACGCAGCAATTTGTAGACGTTAGGGAATTTCATATGAAGCACGATATGTGGCAGAGAAACCCCCCCCCCCCCCCCCCCCTCTTTTGTGTTGACCATTGTGTTCCCGGAATCTCAGGAATTCCTTTTAGGTTTCAAGGGGGGGGGGGGGGGGGGGGGGGGTGGGTTAGGTTACAAAAGGGTTAAGTGCGTATAAAGTATAGCGATAATAGGGGGTACCCCTCTGCCACATATCGTGCTGGGTATAGGGAATTTGTAAGGTCAGAGAATCAGTTGTACCCCTTCACAGATGTGCAATTAATTGTAAATAAAATGTGGAATAACTATTAAAATATAAATAATTAGGATCAGCGTTGGAAATTGATACAAAAATACCACTTTGCTGGAAAATGTCAGCACACCAGGAGCCATGATTTTATCAGGATGCTTTAGACTGTCGTCCCCTAACAGTCAAGTAACAGATAATCTGGTCATTTATTTTGTGATAATTTGGTCATTTATTTTGTTGATGTTTGCAAATGTTGTACAAGTATGTATATTCCTTTTAAACTCTAACTCACTGTACTTTAGTTGTTTTCTTTGTAAAAGAAACTTACCCACAAGCCACAATGGTGCCGGACGGAGCGTATGAACAAGCCATGACCCAGGTCGTTGGCATGGTGATACCATGTTCCTATAGAAACACAAACATATAAACCATCACTAAGACATACATTTTTGTATAAATGCAGTTTTGACATTAACACTTGCTCTTGTTTACACTCCAACACACTTCCTGCACTCCAAAGCGCCCCAACAACTGCAATAGGATACTGGGCTATGCTATGGGGCCACATAATCAAAGTTATATGACCATTTATTAACTCAAGAAGTGTCATTCACTGTATGTACATGCCAAGTACATGTCGAGTGTACATGCAAAGAATCACCCGAAGCACTGCAGCTAGTACTACTGACTTGCGGTAAAGAATTCCTATAGAAAAAGGGTTAATTAACCCCAACCCTGCTAAATCCAACAGGATCCAACTATTTTACATTTCCGTTGGGCCCTCTTGAATTTAGCAGGCAAGTCATTTTACATATTCCACAATGCATTCAGTTGGACTCTGTTGGATCCAACAGCAATCAAACAAAATAAGACACAGTTGTATCCTGTTGGATTTAGCAGGTAAATCATTTGATATATGTTCAGATACCCAACAGAATGGTGAGTTGGACTGTGTTGGATTGAGCAGTAAAGTCATATGAGTCACAGTGGAAAATTCCTGGCCAACCAAACTTGTTTCCATACCTTGTTTGTTGTGAATGCATCCCACACGATGATCTTTCCATCTTGTGATGACGTTACCATGTGTCGGTGATCTCGAGCCCAATCTAAACACAGAACTTTCCCCTGATGACCTTTCAGAATCCTTCTTGGTTTCAAGTTGAGTTGTGGTAACGTGTCCAGCTTCTCAGCTACAACCATCACTGTATATAATGCAAGGAAAAACAGTAGGGTTGTTTCATGTCAATTCAACACGTTTTTGGAACTAACCCCCTACAGACTGAAATGATACAGACTGAAATGATATCTTTTAAAATTAACCTTTAACCCTAACCCTCCCGGCTCGTTTGGCTAAGACATAACCTCAATCCTCCTATATCCTTCTGTAGTAAAGAGTTAAAAGCTCAAGGAACCTGGATCCTTCTAAATCCTTCTCAATTCTGCTAGTATGGCTATTGCCCTGAATCCTTCTAGATCCTTCTGCCTGCTGGGGGATGTTTTGGGGGGTCTGTGTAAACTGATTACTTATCCAACTAATTACCCTCAAACAAATGGAAGTGCCCAGTACAATGACCTTTTCATACCAGGACAAGGGCCACAGAAATTCCATTGTATGCACATGTGTTTCCTATTGATGATACATAAACATACATTGTCCAGGGACCCTTTCAGCACTGACCCACTGACCTTGCAGTATACACTTACCTTCCAGTACACACATTTGCCATGCACACAAATGCAAGCCCTAAAAATAACCAAGTCAGAAGCATGCATTCCCCATGCCATTACAATGTACACAAATTGCAAGCCCCCTCCCCCATAACCTAGATCCTTCTGGATCCTATTTTGGGCAAGCTGCATACAACCTCAATCCTTCTCTTTCCTCTTGTGTCAAATACAGCCCGATAACCTCAATCCTCAATCCTTCTCAATCCCTCCCATAGCAAAACCCCATCTGCCCTCAATCCTTCTGGATCCTCCTCCACTGCAATGTCCTAATAACCTCAATCCTTCTAAATCCTTCATTTTGTACAAGAGGATTTAGAAGGATTTGGGAGGGTTAGGGTTAATGGTGCTCTACTCTGTTCATAAAAGTTGTGTTTTCTGTGTCCCATTCCACTGCTTTAAATTTTAAATAGCATTGACGAACGATGTTTTCACCGAAATTGTTAAAACTTGTGCGGACTCCAAATAAGGACCACTGGACCAGCGTGAACAAAATTAACGCCGCACTGTATAAAATGCAGTGCGGCCTTAATCATCAATCAGTAGACTTGTCTCAGTGATTTTGTCCATTATATAAAACCTGAAATAAGGGCAGTTTAGGCAGCTATTAAGGAGGAATGAAGGATATAATTGATTCTCTTTTGAAGCAATACGACGCCCCGTATTAGACCATAGAGACTGTGGTGAAGAAAATAAATAATCCAGGAACGTTTTCGTTTTGCTGCCAAACCGGATATGGCAAAATTATTTGATACGGATGCTTGGCTCCCACTAGTTATGGACAAGGCAAGTCATCAGTTCATCTGTCTGTTGTTTTCTGTTACGTTTTAAACATTTTTTTTTTGGGGGGGGGGAGGTGTGTATGCATTGTAAATTCGTTTAGGGGATGTGCAATCATAATAAGGCATGTACATGTATGTAAACACAAACGTCACGTCATGTGACCTGTGCCCACAAGTGGTTGTGCATGCGTGTGTCGAGGACACTACATGATAATGTTACTAGGCCTAGGCGCAGCAAATTGTGCCTGGGCGTTCTGGGTGCATGCAGCATGCATTGCATTTGTATATGAACTCGGTATGAAACTGATGAATAGAGTCTACAACTTTAACCCTAACCCTCCCAAATCCTTCTAAATCCTCTTGTACAAAATGAAGGATTTAGAAGGATTGAGGTTATTAGGACATTGCAGTGGAGGAGGATCCAGAAGGATTGAGGGCAGATGGGGTTTTGCTATGGGAGGGATTGAGAAGGATTGAGAAGGATTGAGGTTATCGGGCTGTATTTGACACAAAAGGAAAGAGAAGGATTGAGGTTGTATGCAGCTTGCCCAAAATAGGATCCAGAAGGATCTAGGTTATGGGGGAGGGGGGCTTGCATTTGTGTACATTGTAATGGCATGGGGAATGCATGCTTCTGACTTGGTTATTTTTAGGGCTTGCATTTGTGTGCATGGCAAATGTGTGTACTGGAAGGTAAGTGTATACTGCAAGGTCAGTGGGTCAGTGCTGAAAGGGTCCCTGGACAATGTATGTTTATGTATCATCAATAGGAAACACATGTGCATACAATGGAATTTCTGTGGCCCTTGTCCTGGTATGAAAAGGTCATTGTACTGGGCACTTCCATTTGTTTGAGGGTAATTTGTTGGATAAGTAATCAGTTTACACAGACCCCCCAAAACATCCCCCAGCAGGCAGGAGGATCTAGAAGGATTCAGGGCAATAGCCATACTAGCAGAATTAAGAAGGATTTAGAAGGATCCAGGTTCCTTGAGCTTTTAACTCTTTACTACAGAAGGATATAGGAGGATTGAGGTTATGTCTTAGCCAAACGAGCCGGGAGGGTTAGGGTTAATGTTGCTTTTGAGTTTATTTTCCTGCAAAACGTCAGCCAGCAAAGCATATAAAATTTCTGAACCTCCCAGGTCTATAGATAAGGACACAAATATTATTTAGTATGCGAGGGTGAAGTTAGTGTCTACAGTAACATTTGTCGATGTCAGTTTTTTATAATAATTTATTAATCGGAAATTCAATATCGAGTATACTCGATATATTGATTATTTCCCGTGTGCAAGATGAAGCCTAAAAACAGCGCTCAATATACTGAAGACCGACAGTTTAATACTAGGTACGTTACATATACCAGTTTTCGGCTTGATCCTCCGCGCATGTTGTCGGTCCGAACAATATCAAATAGGCCGTATTATTGAACGTAGAAGGCGCTGTGCTCAGGTTATTAGGGGGTATAAATAAAAGTGACTAGGAGATAATTCACATCAGTTTAAATATTCTTACAGGTCCAAAATATATTTTTTTCTAATATTCAATTTTTAGAGAAAAGTAAAGTTACTAAAACTACTTAAATAAACGCGATTTTGCCTGTGTTGGGTACCCAGAAAATGGCGTCTTACAGCGCCCTCATGCAGCCAAAAATACGGCGCATTGCGCCAGCCCGCGTGTTTATGGTTTTACAACGAAGATAAGAAATGATTACGGTTGCCGCTTCCGCTTGCTAGTAGTCTTGATTCCAAGACCGAGCTGCTGTTCATTTGTTCCGCGGGGCGCGCCATTCGTTATCTGGGCTTATTGAGGGCGCCCTATTATAAGGGCGCCCTCAATAAGCCCAGATAACAGACGGCGCGCCCCAAATGAACAGCTCAGTCTTGGAATCCAGACTGGCTTGTTAGGCTAATAGAAGGGTGCAGAAAACGCTCCCCGCAATTCCCGACTCGTGATTGGCCACCCCAAAATGTTATCAAAATAAGGAAGGGTTACATCCCAAACAACTGATAGGCTGGGGCGGCATGGCCGGTTTCTTTTGAGATTTTACTGTGCAAGCGGTTGTGAACTATAGCGGCGGGCCGCGGGTGAAACACAAAGAACAACTTCACAACCGCAGTTGGTCGTCGAACGTATTTTATTTAATAGGCCTACTCAAATGTTTTAAGCTACAAATAAAGACGGCAGCTTTTCTAATATACTAAAGCCATGAGATTTTCTGGATAATCTGACAATCTTTCGGTGTTTTCGATATAATTTGTGACCCAGCACAAGTAAATGAGACACTTTGCGGTAAAAAAAAAAATTGAGATTTTGATTTCATCATTTAAAGCTTGTTTAAGCTTTAAATGATGAAATCAAAATCTCAAATTTTATTTTTGCCTCAAAGTGTCTCATTTACTTGTGTTGGGTCACATTTAGGAACATCGAAATTTAGATACAACAAAATTTTCGATATATAGAAATGTCGATATTTTGATATGATTAAAAAAGTGACATCGGCAATATCGATGTCAAAATAGTATCGAGTATTTGAGTAATATCAATATAATATCGGCCTTCTCCTGATTTTTGTTGTCGTTGCTACCGGGTATTACTCAAATTGAGCAAACTTGTTGCCGCGAACGTAAACAAAATGTCACTTTTTGAAGCGTCGTTACTTTTCATTCCATAGCGGTACTGGTGCATGTGATGTATCATTTTAAAGCTTAAAACGCTAGCAATACAATGGTATAAAAATCTCTCGTATGAAAAATTTCGACTTTAGCCTGGTTTTGGGGTGGTGGGTCACATTTATCAAGCGGTTGGGGAGCTACGCTTGTTTAAACGCTTTCTAGCCGCGCCGCTAGTGTAAGTTAATAAAAGAGAAGAACACCAAAACGTGTTATTACGCGCAGTGCTGGTTTTGCCGCACAAATCCTATTGTCAAGATAAATCTTTTGTGTTGTTTAGTCTAGAATTCAAATGTTTGAAAACCATGATCAAACGTACAGATAGCTAGTTCCGCCCTTGGCAGAAGAAAGCCCTCGTGTGACAAAGCAAACTCCAGAAAGCATACGTTCGAATTCGGCGTTTGACTCGCAACTTTTTATCCCTTGTAGTTTTTAGTCTGTGTACGGTTTATTGCTGTTTAAATGTTATTTCCGTTTTAACATCAGTTGTTAATGCCATTTTCCTGTGTAATTTGTTGAATCTCTTCTTTATGTAGGTCAATGTGTTTTATGTTGTTAATCACAGACAAAGTATTTGCTTTTTATTTTATTTGTAAACTGTTTTTATTCACGTATAATCGTTAATCACTTCATTATTTTATTCGTACTTCTTTGTCATAATTTTAGTATTTATTCTTGGAGTTTGTTCTTTTTTCCGTTCTCATTTACAGCTCAGAATTTAGCTATTTTCATCCTTGCATTTCATCCGTGATGAAGTTAAATGTCTCCATTAACAAAATATAATATAGCATGTAGTTTGTACCATGTCACAACATAGCTTATATAGTGTTTGTATGTAAGCAATTCCGATGCACGCCATGTGAATTTTATGTACTTCCCACCGCATGGTGATTTAACGAATATCGCGTCGTTAAAGACATTTTTTTAAACGAAATTTACATGAAGATATAATTAACAAAAATATATTAATACATTACTTTTAGTAGTTTCAAGTTATTATTACGTACACACCAATCGTTGTCAACAAATACTGGAGACAGTAACCAGTCTCTAATCCGCCGCAACGTGTCTTGAGCCAGTTTACGGTGAAAATAGTTCTATGGGTATTTCTTTGATGATTATGAATAGCAGCAATCTTGAAGGGACATTGCTTATTCCTTTTTTTTATTTATGTCTGTGATAGTACGTACATGTAGACAATTATGTGAAGGTATATAGAGCAAGGCTCATTTATATACAATACAATTTGTTTTAGTATCGTTGCGCTCTCTGTATCAGTTTCATACCGACTCGAGTTCGTATACGACATGCGTTGTATGCGCGATGCTGCGTGCAGACTTAATAATAATATCAATGCGCGCAGCATGCAGCATGCAGCGATCACGGATTTGCGGAGGGTGGTGTGCGCGCGTGGGCATCAATACACGCACTCATACGAACTCGGTGTGAAACTGAGGAAGAGAGTCTACAAGTTTAACGCTGTTTTGAGTTTATTTTTCTTCACTTGTTAGTTCTTTCTTCTTGGCTTCTATACATGTTAAAGAAGAACTGTTATGGCTTCAGTTCATTGGTACTCACGATTATTTGTGGTTGCAAATCCAAGCAATTTCGACCAGCTTTTCAAAACAATGTTGCCAACAACGTTTGGTCAAATAAACTACATAGACGTCCCGACAGCACCTGACTCACATAAAGAGCACACTTTACGGGGGACACGACAATGGCTTTTCGACGACCACCAACGACTGTTTTATGATGCAAGGGTGCAGGCCTGCGTCGCTGCACTGTACAGTTTACGGGCAATAGGCTGAGAAGCCGTTGGGGCGTTTATAGAACGACAGACAAAATCCAAAATTCGAAAATGCCCCAATTATTGGGTATATGCACGTACAAACCTGTCCCATAAATCATGCGGGAATTTGCACGCCTGCGCACTTGCACTCACTCATTTGACGCCCAAAATTATCAGTGACTTTTGTGACGTAAGATTGTCCCGCCAATTTGCTGGTCATTTCCCTCCAGTCATTCTATTTTTAACGATGCGCCGCCGCTCAATTTCCATAACAATGCATCGACGCGGGGGTCGACCGAGCCATCGATGTAACTTGATACATTCCCACGCCGCGTGTAGTTTATCACGTGATCCTTTGAGAATTATTGGCAAATTTTGGGAGTTTCATCTAAAAATGGCAATGCATATTGCTCGCGACCATCGCGCTATCAATTCGACCACCCACGTGTGTAACACCATTCGACAGCTAAACAAATGAACTATTTGGAACTAAATCGCTTGATTTCCAAAGAAATTTCGTGAGAAAGAATAACATTATTACAAATATGGACTTTCTGAGACAGTAAGAACTTTAAGTTCCAAAAAAGGAAGACGCAAACAGTTTTTAAACTGTCATAAATCACCCAAAACTTCACAGATTCGGAAGCTTTTTTCAGCACTAGACAGCGGCCATCTTAGCTTTTTCTCATACCATCACTACGCATGTGCAGTACCCGATGCATAATGATTTCATTCATAAAACTGAAGCGAGTCCGTACCCGGTAATGGCCGAAGGCGATGGCGCGCGTAAAGCGAGAACGTACGATGACGTCATAATGAGCGGCGCTGTTCACCTAATTTGCATATGGGAATTTCCGCGATAAGTTTGTACGTGATATGGGGCTCTGCCCTGCGGGCATCATAGGGGCAAGTCCTAGCTAGCATGGAGGAATTCCTCCATGGTCCTAGCCTAGGTCTTTTACTTTGTAGTTTTACAGAAATGTTCAACGGATAATATTGCCAATGTCAATGCGCGTATGGTTGGCTGATTTCTGCTGGTTTTAACACTTTAAGATTTTGTTTCTATGGCCGTTTGTAAATGTATTGTTTATTGATGTTCTATTGTATCACTGGATTTATTGACAATAAATGTATTTCCATATATATATAATTTTTGCCAAAGTTATCCACAGAAACACCCCCCCCCCCCCCCCCCTAGACCGAGTTACTGGCCTCTAGTTATCGCTTTTTTAACATTTGGACATCATCTGGCGCTACTAGACGCCGAGGACCTTAACGTGCATCCTTCCAAATCTCTTAAATGTGATTCAAAAAGTCGCCCAAATCCACACAAATACCTAACAAAATACCTTAAAATCACCTAAACAGCCTTCCATGTGTGTCCAAGTACGTCGGGGTGGTCTTCGGGGGTACTCACGATCAATTATTTGCTTGCAAATCCAGGAAATTCGACCCAGTATTCGAGCGACTACTGCACAGTTGCTGTCTAGGGCAGGAAAGAATATGGACGTGCGCGCGCATCATATCGTGGATGTCAGTGACGTACAGGTCAAAGTGTATCGACCGGTGGTAAACAACAAGCGCGCGGCGCAGCGACTGTTTTATGTCATGGCACAAGCTGTTTGGTGGCTGCGTGCTGATGAGGAGACACCAATCGCTCTCGGGCGGGAAAAGCGCACAATGCTTGCAATCGCGAGGAGTATGACAATGCAAAATACTAATGTTTATTATAATCATAACAAAACAATAATAATAATTTTGGTTAAGTGAAGTGAAATGGTAAATTATAATGCCTTCCTAGATTATATACGCACAGTTCTTGCAATTTCTTTCTTGAAACGTAAAGCCTTAAAATCATCTCTTCTAAAGAGGCCAATAAATTGTAGCAGCATCCGTCGCGCCCCTCGCGCGCGGATCCGCATCTAGGAAGGCATTATAATTTACCATTTCACTTCACTTAACCAGTTCGCGCCGGGATTATTTTAACATCGCCGAGCCGACGGGCGGGATTTTTTTTAACGAAACTCGATCCGAAGCGTGTTCAGGCTGATAGTGCCGGGAAGCACACCCACGCATTTCCGGCCTTGCGCGCTGCTGACATACATTTCCGAACTTGAACTTGGCGTGTTTATGCGTCATCCGTTTTGAATTTTGGTGAATTTTTGCGTTTATATACGTCATCCGGTGCGAACTGGTTAACCAAAATTATTAATATTGTTTTGTTATGATTATAATAAACATTAGTATTTTGCATTGTCATACTCCTCGCGATTGCAAGCATTGTGTGCTTTTCCCGCCCGAGCGCGATTGGTGTCTCCTCATCAGCACGCAGCCACCGTACAGCTTGTGCCATGACATAAAACAGTCGCTGCGCCGCGCGCTTGTTGTTTACCACCGGTCGATACACTTTGACCTGTACGTCACTGCTGACATCCACGATATGATGCGCGCGCACGTCCATATTCTTTCCTGCCCTAGACAGCAACTGTGCAGTACTAGTCGCTCGAATACTGGGTCAAATTTCCTGGATTTGCAAGCAAATAATTGATCGTGAGTACCCCCGAAGACCACCCTGACGTACTTGGACACACATGGAAGGCTGTGTTAGTAGGCATAGCACTCTTGGGCGCCACACAGTCTGCCGACGTACGTAAACCACGATATTTACATTTGACACTGTATGTAGTGCACTTTTCGGGATCGTCTTATTATTTGAAAGTCAATAAACCAATCAAGTTAATTTTTTCTTGTGTGAATAGTTTGTTATTTCTTCTATCTGTGTATATTTTTAAAGAACATAATAAACAAAATACAACAACAAAAATCTAACTTTTGAAATGCATCCATTTCACGAACTGCAGTCGCGCGCAGCGTATTTTCCACTTTTGCGCGCCCCTCAAAATCGAGACACAAACTCCCCTATTTTAAAATTGCCTTGGACATGCCTTCCACTCCTTATTTGTCATTGAAACTTCCAAATATGGTAGACATAACCTTTGACCTTAGCATCATACCTCTTTCTTAAAAATTTACGGCCAGCTTCGAAAGTTAGAAGCGAAGATTTTGTTCAAGGTAAAACCGCACCATAAAAATCGAAGTTCACATAATTTCAAGACGAAAGAGACACTACACTAATGCGGAGATGTTGGTCTATCACCCTATCATTAACTTATTTTTGTATCTTGAGTGGAAGTCCTGTCTATTTGAGAAAAACTACAGCGAGTTTTTCCTTGCGTCAGTCTGAAAATGACATGTCACGGAATCGTGTGAACGTACATGTACATGTACATTGTACACGTACGTACGCGCTGTCGAGTTCAACAGCGAGATTCTCACATTACCGCTGGTGAAGTTTCTGAATTATTTATGATATTAAATGCCCTGGTAAGAAGAAAATAAGTACCTAGTGACTTTCTTGATGAATCTGGAATTGTGTCTGTTCATTAAAAAATGTTTTAGGTGACTGAAAAAGACCAGAACAAATCCTTGAAAAAAATAATTTGGTCGTGTCGAGTTCATCCGTGTAAAGGGAGGCATGAACCATAAATGTAGCAGCGCGACCTTGCTTTTTACGCGTGTGCATGCGGCATGCATGGCCGGCGTGTGCGCGTCGCATACCGGGCGCTCTTTTCAACGACTGTTTTATGCGATGGGTGTTCGAAGTGGTATGTGTAGTACTTGGATTGATTGAGTTCTGTAAAATCCGCGCAGTAAACAGCACATGAGTTCGGCTAAAAATTGGGCTGTTGTTACTTGCACACTTACTCCTAGCAGTAAACGAATGGATTTGACAATATTTTTAATGAAATTGTTTATAAAAATGTTGTTAAATGTATTGTAAAATAGGCAATTTACCCACGGTTGCAAAGTCATGTTTACAATTTGTTTTTACTTCTTAAAATTGAGACTATTACAATAAATTTGAAGGCAATAGATTCTACAAAAACAAATAATTATCAAGCAAGGTTCTGTTTTGGGTTTGTTTTATTCTTTGTCTTACAAACAGGTTATGGAATAAATGGGTTTGTTACTCAGCTTAAACTTACACAAATAAACCACAAGGGAAACTGACTAGGTAAATTTGCATAAATTTAAAAGAGAACAAAGAAGAGTGTTTAACTTGTTAAATGACATTTCAGACAAAATAATTGTAGAGCTAAATAAATACAGATGAGCACAGTAGATTTCATGGGAAAATGTCATTTACTGGTGCACCAAACTTTTTCCTATGGAGAACATACTCCTTCAACATCAGCTCTTCACATGCACAACAGTTGGTCTTGGATGACTGTCGCTGAAAAGGAGTTCAAAAGACCAGTACAATTATTAACAGAGTTAATTTGCATATTGTCTGAGGTATTTACCTGGAGTTTTGTTTGTAGATTCACCTTCAAATAAGATACACGCAGACCAAATTTTCATCAGAATCGACTACTCAGAACTAAAGTTACAGGGTTTATGCATATTAATGAGCCGAATTGTTTTGATTTTCAGATACCTTATTTGCATAACAATAATGTCATTAATTATATTGTGCTTAATGAAGTTAATCTTTATTTCTCCCAAATTTATCATTCAAATATTCAAACAGGTAGCTTGCATACTTTAGTTTCATCAGAATATGGTACTCGGATATCAAATTATAACATTTATGCATATTAATTAGGTACACAAAGCTAATTTGCATAATTATGGAGGAATTTACTTGACATTGTATTTGAAGATCCATCATAATAGAGGAAGCCTACATACCAAATTTCATCAGTAATGACCACTCGATACTAAAGTTATAGTGTTTACGCATATTAATGAGCTTGACGTAGTCATATTTGCATAATTTTCATGGTTGCTATTTTTGAATTTGGGAAATTTGCGCTTTTTGACGTTATGATACTCGCTCACGAAAAATGATACACATTCAGGATTGGGTGTAAACATTAACAGGTGGCATTTTTCAAGAAAAGTTGTCTAAAATATCACATTTATAGTCAACAACATATTGAAAAAGCTGTTCAAATTATTCAAAAACCTCATTTTTTGACTTTTCTGTCATTTTTGGCAGGATTTTGGCCATTTTCGATAAACTTTGATTGACCGTAACTCTAGAACTCATTGACCGATTTAAAAAAATAAAAAAAAAGTATTCATGTTTTACTTTTCTCTTTCAATTGGCATTGGTTATCTACATATAGCAGATTAAATATTTTTGTATGTGCTATACCTAGTGTTAGGTGATTTTAAGGTATTTTGTTAGGTATTTGTGTGGATTTGGGCGACTTTTTGAATCACATTTAAGATATTTGGAAGGATGCACGTTAAGGTCCTCGGCCTCTAGTAGCGCCAGATGATGTCCAAATGTTAAAAAAGCGATAACTAGAGGCCAGTGAGCATGGTGAGTAACTCGGTCTACCCCTCCCCCCACAGCCTCAGTACCTGCCCCGCCCACTACTCCCACAGATATAACCAACAAAAACGTTCAAATATATAAACAATTCACAACATACTCACAGTCTACATCGTTCAACTTTCTCCTTTCCTCTTCAAGTTTGATTTTAAGGGATTCAGCCTCCCTTGACAATGCATTTATTTCTTCCTCTTTCACCGCCGGACCGTCCGTGACGGCCATTTTGGAATTTATTTTCTTCTCTAGCCCACTTTGATTTACTACTGTATGTGCGGGTAATGGTACTATCGGACGTGTTATCAACAATGTCCGCTACGTAAGTGCATTTTGCTATAATAATAAACTTTGACTGGTATCCTGCATTTTGTGCATGCTATGAACTTCCGCTATGTCAGGGGAACCTCTGATTAAAATCGGGCATTTTAAAAATTCCTAGAGACTAAAGAGAGGGCGCCCCTTTTGTAAACAAGATGACAAGAAAGTGCGAGCGAGTGCAGTGGCGCGTTGGTCGATTTGGCAAAAAAACACGATGTCATTTTGTTTTTGTCGGTCGGGACTACCGACTAGTCTATGCGCTGTATTGGTAAGTATACATTTATTTCGGTGATTCACTGGTGGTCAGGGGGTGCTTAAACCCCATGGTTGCATTTATGATTCGGGGATTCTGTGCCTTGTTTCCTGTGGTGGCTGTTAGTTATCGCACCCTCTGGATTAATTATTAATTAATTAAATATTGTCCAACACTACACCGAAATATATCAAAATTTCATTGTTTTATATAGTAAAAAATCTCCCACGTTACACCAAAAAAAGGTATTAATTTGTTATTGCTGTAAAAAAATTAAGAAAACACGTTTGTCATTGCCTTTTGTTTTAGAAATGATTTTGTTGCCTTGACATCCTGATTTGTTTTATTATAAGTACATGTACGTTGATTTGATGATCTTACTTTATGCCAAACTTTGGTAGACACTGAACAAACTTGTGCTATTTAGCAACAACTTGATCGACTTTATAGTGATTGGTCAGTTAGAAATAACATGACCCTTAACCAAAACAAATCATGTCAAGCCATGGTACATAACATGTATCTTGTTTTCGAAGAGCACCTGTTGTCACACCTACTTTTCTTGTTGGTGAATCTGATATTAATCAGACAGTGTCAAGTTGCTAGGTGTTCATTTACCCCAAAAAACATGAAATGGGATCTGGTCGAAAATTTGTGTAAAACATTTATTCGAAAAATCTTTATTTTAAGACAATTGAGATGGTGTGTAACTTATTCCCACGACAGATCTTTTAACTGTGTATAAGTCCGCCCTGTTTGGAGTATGCTGCACCAGCCTGGTTTTGTGGCCTGACAATGATGCAGAGAGAATGTTTAGAAAAATTACAAAAGAAAGCTTTTCGTGTTATTTTGTCAGATGACCAACGTAACACAAAATCGTATAAAGAGATACATGTACAGTATATCACTTAATATTTTTACTGTATCCGAAAGGCTGGAACAACTAACGTTAAATTTTGGGAAGAATCTTCCCCAGTCCAAGCATTTTAGAAATTGGCTCCCTCCCAAACGAGAAAATAATTTGAGAAATTCAAGCAAGTTGTCCATTACCGGCTGCCGTACCAACCGTTACAATTCTAGTTCTATTCCATTTTGAACCTTTTAAATAACCAAAATTGTTAATTGGGCCAATTATGGGTCATTAGTGGTCGTCTTGAGTGGGCTCCGTGGACCAGTTTCTTTTATCTCATTGGGGTGGTTTGGTTTTTTTGGTTTTTTTTTTTAAATATTATTTTTACATAAATGATATGAATAGTCCAGACCATTTAATGACGTTTTGTTCACAGGTTCAAGATAGTGAAAAACGCTGTTAAAACGTGCGCGCATGTGTTAAATAGAGCAACCATCCTGGCTGGATGGTTACGTCTCTCCAACCATACTACAGCAGGCATGATCACGGCAGCGGTCAATGGTGGCGCGTTCGTAAAGGCTCTTTTGGACGTAGAAATTGTGATGGAAAATCATGACTCATTAACACCCGTCCGACTTCACCACATGCGAGCAATCTTGATTTGAAGCACCAACTTTAAAATACAGACTTTTAGAGTTTACAGATGCCATTTTTAATGCAAAAGAACAAACAATATACCCTTGTAATTAGTCATAGAAACCATATTTGTTGTATGAAATATTACTAGCGGTAAGCTTTGAGAACTGGCAGCCATTGTGGTTTAATATGTGCACAAAGAATGGAAAATTTCACACCCCCTTCTAAGACTCTACCATTTCTCACTTCTTCCCCGGGGCAATAAGTTGGCAAGGAATAAATCTAAATTATTCATGGTAATCATCGGACACCACTGGAAAACAAAAGAGGGGGCTACAGTATGATGATGCAACAGGATGAGTGAAGATATACTTTTCTGAAACAACAATAGCTCGTAAGGTCTGCAGTGGTGTAGTGGTTTGGTATTGGCCTCGTGAGCCATAGATTTTGGGTTTTGGATCCACTTTTCTATTTATTTATTTTTATTTCATTTTATTACCATAATTCTCTTTTAAAAGATTTTTTTCAAGTTTTGGAGAACACTATTGCTTCTAATTTGTGGCTTAAAGGTAGAATACACCATTGGTAATTGCTTGAATTATCAGGAATGAGTTGATTTGGGGCGTAGTATTTTATCGTTTAACTGACTTGTCCGAAGTTTTACAATCTTGGATGCTGAGAAAAGCAAAAAAACGGCGTTCGTTTTCAACCGGCGTCAGGCAGTGGTTCTTATGTTGTTCTTTTATTAATTTTTGTTATCCTACCTTTAAAAGTTTTTTAAAGGGAAAAAATATTTCGAAAACTGTGCAAAATAAATGGCTCATATTGACCAAAAAAACGCCAAAAAAACACCAGTTGCGGCCTGGTAGGCAGTACATAGACTAGACTTAATGTGCCTCGTTGGTGCGTCATGAATGTATCGTTATCATCCAATAAAAAGTGTGTATTGCATGGCCGACTCTCCCCCTGGTCAACTCGCCTCCTGGCCATGTTGTCCCCAGGCCAACTCGCCTCCTCGCCAACTCGTCTCCTGACCTACTTAATACTTTGATACTGACCGTTTTGCCCAATTTCCTTTTGCAAGTAGTGATCATGATGTAAGGGCCTTGAAGTAAAAATAAAATAGAAATAGAAATTTGCCCCCGCTCTAAATTTTTGTCAATCTCGGTGATGAAAACCTAAAAAATAATAGGCATTTTTTAGGCATAATAGGCATAAAAATAAAATAAAAACATAATAGGCATTAATAGGCATAAAAGGCTAGCTGCCTTTCTGGCCTACGATCATGGTTCAATTTCAAATACGCCTGTTAAATACACACTCAGAATTGATTCTTGGCACAGATTCTTGGCTTTCGTTTCATATAGTAGTCCAGCGGCATAGTAAAAAATACGAAACCAATTGTTCAAATTGTTCTAAAAGCACCAAAATTGGCACACATGTAGATTAATACATTCTGAACAATTTTGGATATGGAGGCATTCAAGATTCTCCCCGTAGCACATTTGGCGGCCATTTTTCAAAATGGCCGCTATTTACCATTAGCGTCATTGAATATGTATGCTCCAATACAATAACACAATGCTACGAAGAGCAGAGAAGAGACTCATCGCAAGCAGCTCAGCATTTGGTAGTACTGACAATGTCCCAGCCAAGCGCGCCAGAACACACTCTTCAGAAGCCACTACCAGCGGCACCTCCTGCTTTTTCTGTGGAAAGTCTGGCACAGAGACCCTACATGAAGTAGCAACCTTCCAGGTGGACACACGCGTACGGAAGTGCGCAGCGCAAGTTGGGGACAATGAACTCATGGCCAGGCTCAGCATGGGTGATATGGTGACTCTGGAGGCCAAGTACCATTCCAAGTGTTTGTTGGCTCTTTACTATCGTGCAAAGACCACTGTAGAAGCCGAGCAGAAAACTGACCATGAAGGTGTAATGTCAAGAATCGTACTGGCTGAACTGGTCCTGTATATCGAGGAAACCCACCTAGAAGAGGGCACCGCCCCAGTCTTCAGACTCGCAGATCTTGCAAAGCTATACACGACAAGAATGGAACAGCTCGGGGTTGCTTTGTGCAAGAAAGTTAATAGCACAAGGCTGAAAGAGCGCCTGTTAGCCCAGTTACCAGGCCTGAGATCCCAGAGCAAAGGCCGAGATGTTCTACTAGCGTTTGATGAAGACATTGGTGAAGCGCTAGGCAAAGCCTGCGAGCAAGACTGTGACACTGAGGCAGTTCACCTTGCGCGTGCTGCACAGATAGTTCGTCGATATATGTTTGAAGACACTTACCAATTCCGTGGATCATTCCCGGGCGGTTGTCAGGAGGACTCTGTGCCAAACGTACTAGTTGCAATGGTAAATATGGTGCTGGATGGCCCCAGCATCAAGAACCAAAGCCATTCCTCTTCGACACAAGCAGCTCTTTCCATTGCGCAGCTTCTCAAGTTCAACAGTGTCAAGCAAAGTCGGAAGCAGGGAGCAACCAAGACACAGGAGCCTCCAGCTGTCAGACACAGTGTGTCTCAAGAAACTCCTCTTCCAACCTATGTTGGGCTGATGCTGCATGCTGAAACACGCAAGAGAGGACTTGTGGACAAGCTCTTCTCTCTGGGCCTAAGCATCTCATATGACAGAGTCCTGCGTCTTTCTGCCCAGATGGGAAACAGCGTGTGTCAGCTGTACCGCATAGAGCAAGTGGTCTGCCCGCCTACCCTGCGTAGCAATGTGTTCACAACTGCGGCTGTGGACAACATTGACCACAACCCAAGTGCCACCACAGCCAAGAATTCATTCCATGGAACAGGAATCTCGCTTTTGCAACACCCAACGTGTGCAGATGAGGGAGTGGATCGTAGCATTGCTCTCACTGGGCGTGATACTGGATCAAAGACGGTTGAGCCTCTACCAGAATATTACACGGATGTACGTCCTGTTGCTTCCTCTGTCAAAGGGCAAACGATCCCAGCTACTTCTGTGACCTCTCTTAGACGCCACAACTTTGAGCAGCACATAGAAGATGAGTATATGTGGCTGGAGAACACGAGAAGTGTTCTCAAAGATGACGTTGAGGCCTGTGAAAACACATCATGGGCTGCATACCATGCAAGGCACCAAGATCCAAAGCAACCAGTCATCACACCAACGTCCCTGCTTCCCTTGTTCCAGGAGAGTGCTCACACTGTGGCAATGATCAGACACTCTATTGATGTAGTCAGGAGTGCAGTTCAACATCTCAACCCAGGCCAAACTCCAGTTCTGACTTGCGACCAGCCACTATTCACTCTAGCAAAACAGATCCAGTGGAAGTGGCCAAACACATATGGAGAAGACCAACTGGTGGTGATGTTCGGGGGGTTGCATATTGAGATGACGGCACTGAAGACCCTGGGTGACTGGTTGCAGGGAAGTGGGTGGACCCAAGCACTGGTACAAGCAGAGATCACAACTGCAGGAACAGCAGACTCATTTCTTCGAGCAGCTCACGTCACACGCACCAGAAGAGCACACCAAGTCACAGCGGCTGCGTTGTACATTCTCCAACGGCGTGCCTATGACCAGTACAGCACCACCAATACAGAAGATGATGAGCACCCTGGAAGCTTCGAAGACTGGTGCAGTCAGAGAGAACAGAGTTATCCGCAGTTTCAGTACTGGTCAACAGTCTTGGCACTGGAGCTGTCCACTCTGATCTATGTGCGATCTCTGAGAGAAGCCAATTTTAGCATGTACGTGGATGCTCTGACAGAACTGGTTCCGTGGTTCTTCACACTAGACCACACGAACTATGCCCGCTGGATACCAGTGCATCTGCGGGACATGGCAGAACTGGCAAACAAACATCCAGACGTCTTCACAGAGTTTAGCAACGGACACTTCACAGTCCAGAAGACCAAGAGGATCTTTTCAGCAATCCCTATTGACCAAGGACATGAGCAGAACAACGCGTATGTCAAGGGTGATGGAGGAGCCATCGGCCTCACAGACAATCCAACTGCACTGAGGCGCTGGATGGTTGCCGGACCAGAGGTTGCTAGAGTGATTGTGGAATTTGACGACTTCAATCTGCATCCACACGACCAAGAGGAGACACGTCACCACGAAGAGACACCAAGTGTGCAGAACACTTTTGCCAGAGATGTGCGCTCACTCGTGGCCGTCATTGAAGAGCTGGGCAACCCTTTCGAGGAGGACAGTCAGGACTTGCTGGTGCTCGACACAAAGGAGATCGCAGACCCTGCAGTCATAGAAACAGTCCGTAACGCCAAGCAGATTGGCCAAGACCAGTTTGAAGCATTCTCAAAGGAATGCATCGTGGACAGAACCAAGTCCATTGAGGTGGCAATCCACCGGAACAAGCTACCACTGTTTGCGACCAAGAGAGGACCCAAAATACCCAAAGGAAAACAACAGGTCAAATCTCTGAAGAATGATGTTGCGCTCTTCGCACGATTATATATTGGCTGCCAGACCCGTGATGGGAATCTAGAAGAGTTCTTCAAGCATGAAAATCAGCAATGCCCTCCAGCTTTATCTGACGGAGGGAGACTGTACCTAGGGAGCAAGAGTGACTTGCTGGTGTGCCTTGAAGGCCATGCTGAGCCTCAGTCTGAAGCGCCTACTGTCACTGCTGTTGTCCTCGATGGAGCAGTAATCGTACAGATGTTGAAGCCGGGTACTGCCAACACGTTCGAGGAATATGCACAGCAAGTGTTCATCCCATACGTTGTACAACAGCTCCAACATGTATCATGTCTTGACCTTGTGTGGGACAGCTACAGAGCAGATTCCCTGAAGGCATCAACCAGAGAACAGCGTGGAAAGGGAGTACGTCGGCGTGTTGTCGACTCGGCAGTCATACCAAGAAATTGGCAAAGTTTCCTGCGAGTTGATAGCAACAAAGTGGAGCTCTTCAGCTACCTCTCCACCATGCTTGCAGAGTCCTTTCAAGAAGAAGGCAAGGAACTGGTGGTCACTGATGGGGAGCAGGTGATCTGTGTTCCACAGCAAGAGGACGTCAACTCACTCGCACCATGCAACCAAGAAGAGGCAGACACTCGCATGATGCTACATGTAGCACATGCTGCACAACATGGTCACCACCAGATACAGGTTCGAACAGTAGACACTGACGTCGTGGTCCTAGCAGTGATGGTAGTCCAGAAACTACCAGCTGGAGACGAACTCTGGGTAGCCTTTGGGACAGGCAAGAACTACCGCTACATTGCAGCCCATGAAATAGCTTCCTCCCTTGGTCCAGAGAAGACATGTGCTCTTCCAATGTTTCATGCCATCACAGGGTGTGATACTGTGTCAGCCTTCGTCGGACATGGGAAGAAATCTGCCTGGGCAACATGGAACACGCTGCCAGAACTCACTGATGCCCTGCTGAGTCTGGCAAATGCACCCACAAGCATCCAAGAGGATACAATGCATGTCATCGAGAGGTTTGTCATACTCCTGCCTGTATGACCGCACAAGCAAATGCAAGGACGTCAACAAGGTGAGAAAGAAGCTCTTTGCAAAGAAGAGCTCTGTTCAGAACATCCCGCCAACCTACGCTGCTCTGGAGCAGCATGTGAAGAGATCTGCCCTTCAGGGTGGTCATGTCTGGGGCCAGGCATTGGTACCAGAGCCCGTGCTCCCTCCACCAACAGACTGGGGCTGGCATCGGAGTGATGATGGGCCCTACACACCACTCTGGACCACACTCCTTGAGGCATCCAAGACCTGCTATGAGCTGGTGTCTTGCGGATGCAAGAAAGGCTGCAGAAACCGCTGCA
Source organism: Crossaster papposus (assembly GCA_037893245.1). Lineage (NCBI taxonomy): Eukaryota > Metazoa > Echinodermata > Asteroidea > Velatida > Solasteridae > Crossaster > Crossaster papposus. The sequence continues at coordinate 263,779 of JBAIAA010000067.1, read as the reverse complement.
AGTGCAAGAACGCTTCACTGCAATGCACTGGTCTGTGTTTCTGTGAAGGCGAATGCCAGTAGATTGGGACAGAAAACTTGCTAGCCAACATTATGATCTGTAGACATTCATAATCCTGGTGACCAGATTTGAAAAGTTCAGAATCATAATTAACATAGTGTGGCAAAATCTACGTTATTGTATTACATGTATGTACTGCAGGATTACACAATACTGAAAGTTATTGTATTGGCAACTGTTTATTGTGTCCTCTTCTTGAAGCCACTTAGATTTGTTCATTTATATTAGATCTATCCATAAATGTATAACTGTAAGTACTGTGCCTAGAGACTGGGCTTTTGGTCGACTATATAACTACAATCTGACCATACTGTAAACTCCCCGTACTCTGTGTATTATTTTGACTACCATTCCATTGCAATTTTGCCAGCAATTTGAAATAAAAAAGCAACTTGAGCAATTAAAGTGTGTTCCTGACATCAGGTACTGGTTATTAGAGGTATTATGTCATTGAGTATTGAAATCTTCATCAAATGTCCACTTTTTCCACAAAATGGCGGCCAGTTTGGGGGCCATTTTTGAGAAGATTCATCTAAATATCTGTTAAACACTTATTGATGTTAATTCTGATGTAAAAAAAAGGAATTTTGGCCCATCTAGCACCATACTAACGACACATAATGAAGTCTATGTAATGACGCTAATGGTAAATGGCGGCCATTTTGAACAATGGCCGCCATATCTTCCACAGGGCTAATCTTGAATGCCTCCATATCCAAAAATGTTTAGAATATATTAATCTACATGTGTGCCAATTTTGGTGCTTTTAGAACAATTTGAACAATTGGTCTGCTATGCCGCAGGACTAGTAGGATATACATGTACCATTGGTAATTGCTTCAATTATCACGAATGGGTAAATTTTTGGGGGTTGTATTTTATACTAAATATTGTTTATGGATAGATCTAATATAAATGAACAAATCTAAGTGGCTTCAAGAAGAGGACACAATAAACAGTTGCCAATACAATAACTTTCAGTATTGTGTAATCCTGCAGTACATACATGTAATACAATAACGTAGATTTTGCCACACTATGTTAATTATGATTCTGAACTTTTCAAATCTGGTCACCAGGATTATGAATGTCTACAGATCATAATGTTGGCTAGCAAGTTTTCTGTCCCAATCTACTGGCATTCGCCTTCACAGAAACACAGACCAGTGCATTGCAGTGAAGCGTTCTGGCACTTGCAGCGGTTTCTGCAGCCTTTCTTGCATCCGCAAGACACCAGCTCATAGCAGGTCTTGGATGCCTCAAGGAGTGTGGTCCAGAGTGGTGTGTAGGGCCCATCATCACTCCGATGCCAGCCCCAGTCTGTTGGTGGAGGGAGCACGGGCTCTGGTACCAATGCCTGGCCCCAGACATGACCACCCTGAAGGGCAGATCTCTTCACATGCTGCTCCAGAGCAGCGTAGGTTGGCGGGATGTTCTGAACAGAGCTCTTCTTTGCAAAGAGCTTCTTTCTCACCTTGTTGACGTCCTTGCATTTGCTTGTGCGGTCATACAGGCAGGAGTATGACAAACCTCTCGATGACATGCATTGTATCCTCTTGGATGCTTGTGGGTGCATTTGCCAGACTCAGCAGGGCATCAGTGAGTTCTGGCAGCGTGTTCCATGTTGCCCAGGCAGATTTCTTCCCATGTCCGACGAAGGCTGACACAGTATCACACCCTGTGATGGCATGAAACATTGGAAGAGCACATGTCTTCTCTGGACCAAGGGAGGAAGCTATTTCATGGGCTGCAATGTAGCGGTAGTTCTTGCCTGTCCCAAAGGCTACCCAGAGTTCGTCTCCAGCTGGTAGTTTCTGGACTACCATCACTGCTAGGACCACGACGTCAGTGTCTACTGTTCGAACCTGTATCTGGTGGTGACCATGTTGTGCAGCATGTGCTACATGTAGCATCATGCGAGTGTCTGCCTCTTCTTGGTTGCATGGTGCGAGTGAGTTGACGTCCTCTTGCTGTGGAACACAGATCACCTGCTCCCCATCAGTGACCACCAGTTCCTTGCCTTCTTCTTGAAAGGACTCTGCAAGCATGGTGGAGAGGTAGCTGAAGAGCTCCACTTTGTTGCTATCAACTCGCAGGAAACTTTGCCAATTTCCTGGTATGACTGCCGAGTCGACAACACGCCGACGTACTCCCTTTCCACGCTGTTCTCTGGTTGATGCCTTCAGGGAATCTGCTCTGTAGCTGTCCCACACAAGGTCAAGACGTGATACATGTTGGAGCTGTTGTACAACGTATGGGATGAACACTTGCTGTGCATATTCCTCGAACGTGTTGGCAGTACCCGGCTTCAACATCTGTACGATTACTGCTCCATCGAGGACAACAGCAGTGACAGTAGGCGCTTCAGACTGAGGCTCAGCATGGCCTTCAAGGCACACCAGCAAGTCACTCTTGCTCCCTAGGTACAGTCTCCCTCCGTCAGATAAAGCTGGAGGGCATTGCTGATTTTCATGCTTGAAGAACTCTTCTAGATTCCCATCACGGGTCTGGCAGCCAATATATAATCGTGCGAAGAGCGCAACATCATTCTTCAGAGATTTGACCTGTTGTTTTCCTTTGGGTATTTTGGGTCCTCTCTTGGTCGCAAACAGTGGTAGCTTGTTCCGGTGGATTGCCACCTCAATGGACTTGGTTCTGTCCACGATGCATTCCTTTGAGAATGCTTCAAACTGGTCTTGGCCAATCTGCTTGGCGTTACGGACTGTTTCTATGACTGCAGGGTCTGCGATCTCCTTTGTGTCGAGCACCAGCAAGTCCTGACTGTCCTCCTCGAAAGGGTTGCCCAGCTCTTCAATGACGGCCACGAGTGAGCGCACATCTCTGGCAAAAGTGTTCTGCACACTTGGTGTCTCTTCGTGGTGACGTGTCTCCTCTTGGTCGTGTGGATGCAGATTGAAGTCGTCAAATTCCACAATCACTCTAGCAACCTCTGGTCCGGCAACCATCCAGCGCCTCAGTGCAGTTGGATTGTCTGTGAGGCCGATGGCTCCTCCATCACCCTTGACATACGCGTTGTTCTGCTCATGTCCTTGGTCAATAGGGATTGCTGAAAAGATCCTCTTGGTCTTCTGGACTGTGAAGTGTCCGTTGCTAAACTCTGTGAAGACGTCTGGATGTTTGTTTGCCAGTTCTGCCATGTCCCGCAGATGCACTGGTATCCAGCGGGCATAGTTCGTGTGGTCTAGTGCGAAGAACCACGGAACCAGTTCTGTCAGAGCATCCACGTACATGCTAAAATTGGCTTCTCTCAGAGATCGCACATAGATCAGAGTGGACAGCTCCAGTGCCAAGACTGTTGACCAGTACTGAAACTGCGGATAACTCTGTTCTCTCTGACTGCACCAGTCTTCGAAGCTTCCAGGGTGCTCATCATCTTCTGTATTGGTGGTGCTGTACTGGTCATAGGCACGCCGTTGGAGAATGTACAACGCAGCCGCTGTGACTTGGTGTGCTCTTCTGGTGCGTGTGACGTGAGCTGCTCGAAGAAATGAGTCTGCTGTTCCTGCAGTTGTGATCTCTGCTTGTACCAGTGCTTGGGTCCACCCACTTCCCTGCAACCAGTCACCCAGGGTCTTCAGTGCCGTCATCTCAATATGCAACCCCCCGAACATCACCACCAGTTGGTCTTCTCCATATGTGTTTGGCCACTTCCACTGGATCTGTTTTGCTAGAGTGAATAGTGGCTGGTCGCAAGTCAGAACTGGAGTTTGGCCTGGGTTGAGATGTTGAACTGCACTCCTGACTACATCAATAGAGTGTCTGATCATTGCCACAGTGTGAGCACTCTCCTGGAACAAGGGAAGCAGGGACGTTGGTGTGATGACTGGTTGCTTTGGATCTTGGTGCCTTGCATGGTATGCAGCCCATGATGTGTTTTCACAGGCCTCAACGTCATCTTTGAGAACACTTCTCGTGTTCTCCAGCCACATATACTCATCTTCTATGTGCTGCTCAAAGTTGTGGCGTCTAAGAGAGGTCACAGAAGTAGCTGGGATCGTTTGCCCTTTGACAGAGGAAGCAACAGGACGTACATCCGTGTAATATTCTGGTAGAGGCTCAACCGTCTTTGATCCAGTATCACGCCCAGTGAGAGCAATGCTACGATCCACTCCCTCATCTGCACACGTTGGGTGTTGCAAAAGCGAGATTCCTGTTCCATGGAATGAATTCTTGGCTGTGGTGGCACTTGGGTTGTGGTCAATGTTGTCCACAGCCGCAGTTGTGAACACATTGCTACGCAGGGTAGGCGGGCAGACCACTTGCTCTATGCGGTACAGCTGACACACGCTGTTTCCCATCTGGGCAGAAAGACGCAGGACTCTGTCATATGAGATGCTTAGGCCCAGAGAGAAGAGCTTGTCCACAAGTCCTCTCTTGCGTGTTTCAGCATGCAGCATCAGCCCAACATAGGTTGGAAGAGGAGTTTCTTGAGACACACTGTGTCTGACAGCTGGAGGCTCCTGTGTCTTGGTTGCTCCCTGCTTCCGACTTTGCTTGACACTGTTGAACTTGAGAAGCTGCGCAATGGAAAGAGCTGCTTGTGTCGAAGAGGAATGGCTTTGGTTCTTGATGCTGGGGCCATCCAGCACCATATTTACCATTGCAACTAGTACGTTTGGCACAGAGTCCTCCTGACAACCGCCCGGGAATGATCCACGGAATTGGTAAGTGTCTTCAAACATATATCGACGAACTATCTGTGCAGCACGCGCAAGGTGAACTGCCTCAGTGTCACAGTCTTGCTCGCAGGCTTTGCCTAGCGCTTCACCAATGTCTTCATCAAACGCTAGTAGAACATCTCGGCCTTTGCTCTGGGATCTCAGGCCTGGTAACTGGGCTAACAGGCGCTCTTTCAGCCTTGTGCTATTAACTTTCTTGCACAAAGCAACCCCGAGCTGTTCCATTCTTGTCGTGTATAGCTTTGCAAGATCTGCGAGTCTGAAGACTGGGGCGGTGCCCTCTTCTAGGTGGGTTTCCTCGATATACAGGACCAGTTCAGCCAGTACGATTCTTGACATTACACCTTCATGGTCAGTTTTCTGCTCGGCTTCTACAGTGGTCTTTGCACGATAGTAAAGAGCCAACAAACACTTGGAATGGTACTTGGCCTCCAGAGTCACCATATCACCCATGCTGAGCCTGGCCATGAGTTCATTGTCCCCAACTTGCGCTGCGCACTTCCGTACGCGTGTGTCCACCTGGAAGGTTGCTACTTCATGTAGGGTCTCTGTGCCAGACTTTCCACAGAAAAAGCAGGAGGTGCCGCTGGTAGTGGCTTCTGAAGAGTGTGTTCTGGTGCGCTTGGCTGGGACATTGTCAGTACTACCAAATGCTGAGCTGCTTGCGATGAGTCTCTTCTCTGCTCTTCGTAGCATTGTGTTATTGTATTGGAGCATACATATTCAATGACGCTAATGGTAAATAGCGGCCATTTTGAAAAATGGCCGCCAAATGTGCTACGGGGAGAATCTTGAATGCCTCCATATCCAAAATTGTTCAGAATGTATTAATCTACATGTGTGCCAATTTTGGTGCTTTTAGAACAATTTGAACAATTGGTTTCGTATTTTTTACTATGCCGCTGGACTATACCTTTAAAACAGCACGTCAAGTATTTTATAGCCACCTCCTTTTAAAAGGAACACAAGGATTGAGGCAAACCAAACGAGTGAGAGTGCCCCATCAAAATGCATACATAAAGTGAATGGAATTGGCTGTCAACAATCTTTCTTTTATGTATACCCAAACTACCCCAAACCCATCAAACTCTAACTGCAGGTTTTGCTAGGTTTTGTCGGTTTTGGTACCAAATATAGCAACTTGTTGTTGGACTTTGTTTAACTCAGTATAAAAGGCCCAGGAAGACTGTTGAATTCTGTGAGATTCAGGGCAAAAAGGCATGAGACATTTGTAAAAATATTGGAGCTTGGGGGAATGCTTGGTTGAGGTCTATGGGCGGCCAAAAGGGCCAAAATCAAAAATATGTTCACAAAGGACAAAACAATAGACAAAGAACAAAATGGCAAGAGGACAAAATTCAAATCAAAAAAGGACAAAGCTGCAAGAGGACAAATTTGCAAAAATACAAACTTCAAATCAAACAAAGGACAAAACGGGAAGAGGACAACATTACAGAAATACATAGTAAAAAGCAAACAAAGGACAAATCGACAAAAGGACAAAGTTACAAACAGACAAAGTCAAAATCAAACAAAGGACAAACGGCAAAAAGACATTCAAACAGGTCAAAAGGACGTCCATATATACACGCAAAGGACGTTTTCACAAAAGGACGTCCATATACACGCAAAGGACGTTTTCACAAAAGGACGTTTTCACAAAAGGACGTCCATATACACGCAAAGGACGTTTTCACGAAAGGACGTCCATATACACGCAAAGGACGTTTTCACAAAAGGACGTCCATATACACGCAAAGGACGTTTTCACAAAAGGACGTCCATATACACGCAAAGGACGTTTTCACGAAAGGACGTCCATATACACGCAAAGGACGTTTTCACGAATAGTCCAGGCAAAATACATAATTTTGTTTTGTTGACCTCAAACAAATTGCAACAAATTGTTTTTCACCACAGTGCACTTCTATAAGGTCCCTAGAATTATTACATACTGCTGTGTAATATGTTTATTCCCATATTTGGGTATATATTTTATTTTTATTTTTTGAAAAGTTTATTTTTGCGATTATACTTTAACATCCTTACTTCAATAACATTTTCTAAAGCATGTAAGTGACTAAATAATTATGAAAATATAGTAATGGTCCAAATTGACTACAATTATACCCTATCATTTGCACGCATTTACCGTGTCCCCAGATATCATCAAGTAGTCAGTATTGACGTGCTTTAAATTCACCAAGTTGTTTACTGGCACAGTTATCCTATTAAAACCTTATGGAAAATCATATGAACAATGATACAATTGTGATATTTAGCCCAGCACACAAAAACTAGGAAAAAATGATGTGTCCCTAAATTGGGCTAACAAGTAGGTGAAGGGTTGCCTAAGGTAAGAGACGTGAACAAGTTCAAGGAAACCCCCCAAAATTTAAGATTTATGTTGCTAACAATAATCCTATCTACGTTAAAATGTATTTTGGGGATTTCCTTGAACTTTTTCAAGTCTTCCATGTTAGGCAACCCTTTAACTACTTTTTAGCCAATTTATAGACACACCATTTTCCCCCAGTTTTTGTTTGCTGGGCTAAATATCACAATGTTATTATTGTTCATATGATTTTTCATAAGGTTTTAATATGATAACTGTGCCAGTAAGCAACTTGGTGAATTTGAAGCTCACCAATACTGACTACTTGATGATATCTGGAGACAGTGTAATGTGCGCACATTTATAGGGTCACAAAGTTGTCATTTTGGATAATTACTATGTTCTCATAATTATTCAGTCACTTATATGCTTTAGCAAATGTTATTGAAGTAAGGATATGTAAGTAGAATCACTAAAATAATCTTTTCAAAAAATAAAAATAAAATATATACCCAAATATGGGAATAAACATATTACACGGCAGGGATTAACGATTTATGCAAAATAGACATATTTCCACCACTTGGATTTTTGTAGATTTTTAGTATGTAATTCTAGGGACCTTATAGAAGTGCACTGTGGTGAAAAACAATTTGTTGCAATTTGTTTGAGGTCAAAACTTATTTTTCCTGGACTAGAAAGGACTAATATACAGACACGCAAACTAAGGACGTTTTCACAAAAGGGCAATCTTTTTTTTTACTTAACTAATGTCCAACGCTGGGGGCGCTTCTTCCGATGTCCACTTCTGAAGTAAAAAATCATTGATCTCCCTAGACTGGATAGGACACCGCGTATCTCTGTTTGTGTACGAACGCGTGATCTGAAACAATGGCGGTGCGCTTTCTGCAGTAGGGTAAACGCGGCATGTGTATTTACTCTGGAAACTAGTCGAGTAGTTATTGAGTTTATCGGATTTTTATTCATATGGGGGTATGAAGAATTTAAGCGCTCTGCCAATAAAATCATTAAAAAACATTAGATTAACTAACGAATAACGATAGGGATTCATCTTTTTCACACTTTCTTGATATGTAGGCCTACTATTTTTTCCTACGTAATGTACAGCCTACATTTTTGAATGAATATCATTTTCCTTAGGCCCTTCAGTGAAATTGATTTCTAGTATATTGCTCTTTCATTTTATCACCCCTGTAGGCCATATAATAGTTCAGTTGGAGACAGACACAGAGTGAATTTATATGGTCGTATTGAATTTCTAAAATGACATGAAACACTCATAGGGCCTATAACCAAGAAAGAACTAAATTGAACCTCACAACAAAAAATATATTTGTATTTTAAATGCAAAACAAATTTATTTTGTATTCGTGTTGCTCTCCTTATCATACCAACTTATATCACATTATATCACATTTGTATATATAAGAAAATGAATGTGAATAAGTATAACTTCCGATACACATGAGTCAAAAAGAAATTATTTCTGAAAATATTTTCAAAAGAAACATGAAAGTGCATCTATCGTTGGTCCACATAAAAAAAAATGACACCATTTAAAAACCTAATTTCAAATTACTTTCAAACTGTGGACAGCTGCAAAAAAAGTACGGTGGTACAGTATAACGCAGTAAGTACGATCTAGCGAACCGCGCCGTCCGATCCAGCGCACAGCGGACGTCTGAAGAAGAGCCCCCAGCGTTCGACAATAGTTAAGTAAAGAAAAGTTTGTCCTTTTGTGAAAACGTCCTTTTGTGAAAACGTCCTTTGCGTGTACTATGGACGTCCTTTTGTGAAAACGTCCTTTGCGTGTGTTAATGGACGTCCTTTCGTGAAAACGTCCTTTGCGTGTGTGTATGGACGTCCTTTCGTGAAGCGTGTTTATGGACGTCCTTTCGTGAAAACGTCCTTTTGACATGTTTGAATGTCTTTTGGCCGTTTGTTCTTTGTTTGATTTTGACTTTGTCTTTTTGTAACTTTGTCCTTTTGTCGATTTGTCTTTTGTTTGCTTGTTATTCAAGTATTTCTGTAATGTTGTCCTCTTCCCGTTTTGTCCTTTGTTTGATTTGGAGTTTGTATTTTTGTAAATTTGTCCTCTTGCAGCTTTGTCCTTTGTTTGATTTGAATTTTGTCCTTCTGTAAATTTGTCCTCTTGCCATTTTGTTCTTTGTCTATTGTTTTGTCCTTTGTGAACATATTTTTGATTTTGGCCCTTTTGGCCGCCCATAGAGGTCAGGCCCTTTTTACAAGAAGGAATTCCACTTTCTCAATCAGTAATCTTACCCCCAAACAGACATCAGAGCTTTCTATATTTCTTATTATTGCTTACAATAATCATGTTAATGTCCAATGTATTCTTACCAATAATTTTGGGAATTTTATTTTAAAGGTAGGATACACCATTTGCAGATATCGAAAATGTTTACTACCAAATTATTAGGAAATATCTTACTTATTTGAAAGTGAATAATGATTCTAGGCATCCATCAAAATGATTGCGCTAATATAAACCAAGAAAAACAAGAACAACTGCCCGACACCGGTTGAAAAATTTTGCAGATTCCTCCAATGCATCAACTTCCAAGTGACCTCAATCCCGCCTGCAAATTCTGCAATTTGCAGAGGATTTTAGATGATTTGGGATGGCGGGTTAATAATAAATTGTATGCAAGGAAACTACATTTGTGTACACTGGACTACAAGTACACATGTGTGTGCAGCTGTCTCTGCTTTGCCAGAAAATGGATGTACTCTGTAAAAACCTTGCCTTTCAGTTGTTCCAGCATGTCCCTATATTACCTGGTATCTGAAAAGAATTCCTAAGATTCCCTGAACACAATGACCAAGGCCAAATAAAAAAAAAAAACATGTTTAGGGTCATGCCTTTTTTTTTTTTTTTTAAAGGTCCGCTTGACACAATTCGAGTCATGTAGTGAACATGTCACACCCTATCTTCCAATTTAAAATTAAAACATGGTTCACCCACGATTAAAAATCAAAATTTATGTGGGTCGATCATGTATGCACCGTACACGACTACACGTCAAACCCTAGCCTTCCTATTAAAAAAATATATATCCCCAGAGCATGTACACAGTGATGCTAAAGTCTAAAATACGATCTTAAAATTGTATTATCTTTAAAAAAAAAAAAAATTAAAAAAAAAATTAAAAAAAGAATTACCAAAATGGTCACATTTATCATTTTTTTCAAAAAAGAAAAAAAAAAAAAAAAGGAGGCGGCCCCCAAAAAGGAAGCGGGCGGTGACGCTAAACATGTTTTTTTGTTTTTTTGGCCCAATACAAAAGAGGAGAAGGAGGGGGGGGGTCGCTCTGCCTTATATCTTGCTTCATATCTTCAAGAAATTGCACTTTCTATTTTCCTGTATGCAAAGTCAAACACTGAACTTTTTATAGAATTTGCCTGAAAAAGGCTGAAAAATTGCCTAATAATCAATTGATAGTTTTTAGAAATTCATCAATCTCCATACGCGTGCATGCATGCTGCCCTTTTTATAGCAATTGTCAGCGGGAGAGTATTAAAGAAGTGAATATTAAATTCATTTATCATTGAATTATAGTTCATTTATCATCATAAAGCTTTTGATAACCAAACAATGAGGAAAGGGAATCTCGTTGCTTGGTGAAATTTTAACTCTTACCCTATGAGAGTTCTTTACTGCAAGTCAGTGGTACATGCCAAATCACTCTAGCTGCAGTGCATTGAAGGATTCTTTGCACTTTACATTGAATGACATTTCTGTAGAACAAATTGGCATATGGCTTTGCTTAATCAGTGTAATACATTTGTACATGGTGGACTCGGCACGACCCAGTTGACCTGCAGTTTCATATGGCATTCTTTGGAGTGCTTGTAAAAGAAATGGAATTTGTTTTGGCTGGCCACGATTAAGTGCGTTAGAGTTTAAATAAGAGCAAGGGTAAAGGCGGTTGACAGGTGTTTTTGTTATAATTACAGATTCGGAAATTAAAATTTTTCATTTAGGTACACGCCATGTACAATTTTAGTAATTAATGTAGTATATAAATTGTACAATTCGGAGTACATTTTTTGTATGCCATGTAAAAGGCTTTTTTTTCTTTTTGTGGGTTGGGGGGGGGGGGGTGGGCTTACTGTTTGTACACATGCTAGAAAAATGTATTAATTTGTTCCTTTGTTTGAAAATATTTTTTTAAATTAATTTAAACATTTAAAAATGTTGTTTGTGTGGTTATGCACGCTGTATTCAAATTAAATCCCATAGTCTTTACAATGTTTGCGTACCCTGAACATGCGCCAATTAAACATTGTATTACACAACTGGTATGTAATTTTATTGTGAATTTGAACTATGTGCATGTCATTACTTGGAAATTCCTTCACAACATTAGTTAGCGAGTCTGTTTTTAACCTTGTTAAGTTATTTTTGCATTTAAGTTTGTGTAACTTGGACTACAATTTGTTCATACTGTACATGTACCTCATTGTTTTGGAGACGGGAAACATAATTGCATCTTTGACTTATTTAGAAATTTGTGGGAAAAAAACACTAATCTATCTGACTGTGTTAAACAGAGCATGCATGATGAAAAGGTAAGAACACCGGGTACATGTACCTTTGCAAAGCGCAGGTGTTTATGGCATCAGAGCTAATGATGTGCATCGGTTACCATGTCAACACAGTTATCTTGACTTCTTGTCCTTTCTCCTGTACCTGCCTGCATCTATTACAGTCAAGGTCAAATTAATGTCAGAATCTTTGCATATTAGTTTTCGGGAAAAAAACAAATTACAGCTGTTAATTCACTTTCAAACCTCGCCCTAAAATATTTCATATTTCATCTGCATATTTTAAACTTTAAACTTTTTTTTTTTTCAAACAGAAGAAAGCATGATATATTTGTCTCGACCTTCTCAGTAGACAGGCAAAAAAAGCAAGTGATGAGGGTTCTAAAGTGTAATTATCTACATATGATAAAATAAGAGAAATAAAACATTTGTGATGGGGGGTTCGGGCAAATGAGATGAAACTGGGCAAAGGTTGAAATTAGGTTTTTTTAATAAGAAACTGAAGAAAGATAATAAAATTCTTTTTAACCGTAACCCCCTAGGCTCTCGTACTAGAAAACATACCAAACCTAAAAAACTTCAACAGCTGCACACAGGTTCAGTAATTATTGGTACTGAACCTTAAGGTACTAAACCTGCCAAACTCCAACTTGTTGAAGTTTGATTGACTTGGTACAGATGGGTCTATACATTGTCAGTGTTCAGGATCAGGGCTGTGACGGCTGGCCATTGGTTGTGTGTTCTTGTATCGTATTACGATCGAGGATCGAAACAAAAAAGAAAACAAAGGGAACAAAGGACGGTTTGCTTGTCTGAATTCGGTCCTCGATCGTTGGGGCAAGCGCTAGGTAATGGGGTTAGGGTATAGTAAAGGAATAAAGGAAAACACAATATCGATCCTCGGTCGTTATGTGGTTCACGACTGTGTGTGTTCAGCTGTGTTTGAGTGGGGACACACATGGTGTATACATCACACTTACAGTTGACCAGGAACTGTGCTGTGACCAGCCTGACCAGCCCCCACTGAGGAGGGGGGGGGGGGACACCAAAATTATGTTAATATTTAATGATGCTTTAATTTAACCAAATTTATCGTTGTTCAGTCTTTCAAAATTTGCTATTTTTCAATAGAGTTTGACCTAAATTTGTTACCAAATGTGACCTGTCACCACAAAATGAGAGTAAAGTCGCACAATGTGATTCAGAGATCAAACTATATCTGTACCTTAAAAAGTTCTAAAAATTGAAAATTGTAATTACGTTTCATGAGGTAGCCATGTTAGAAGGGTATAATAAAATATTTTGATATGCTAGAATTGTTGTGTTCCATTTCTTTGAAATTTGGCATCATACATGTATAATTATTTGCAAAGTCAGTGAACACCATTGATACCCTAATTTATAGAAAGACCCACAAGAAAAAAATAGAAATTTATTTACTTTAAAAATGCTTTTTTTCCACTACTTTCTTACTATTCCTTTTCAAATTATGATTTAAAGTCGACATAGCAAATATTAAAAATACATGTAGAAAAATTGAATAGAAAAACACATCATTAACTATTTTGCAGTTTTTTTCCACTATGTCCTGTGCCCAGTTTAGTCTCATTTTGCCTCTCATTTAGTCTCAGAACGCCTCACATTTGTCGTAGTAAAATACTCCCTGAAACAATTCAGACATTTGTGAGGCATTCTGCCAAAATAAGACAGAGAACTGTTTAAAAGCTGTAGTGCAGAGAAATGCAAAAAAACAAACAGGGTTGATTTCTTTTGTTTAAGTTTACTGATATTTTTGTATTCTTTGATATGTCCAATACACATCGAATTGTGGAATAAAAGTGTGTATGAGGTTTAAAAAAAAAAAATTGGCGTCCTTTATTTTCTCAACTACAACCTTTAAGGCAACAACTTCGTGCAGGAGCCTTGTCTTTGTGTATTTGTCTAGTTTAAATGCACAACAATACCATTGAAAATTATCTCTAGCACATGTTTGGAAGGCACTGTTCAACTACAACCAAAACGACACAAGGGTCGTGCTGCTTTTGTTGTGTGGCTTTGGTTGTCATTTTGGTTGTTCTCTTTAAGTGCTTACTAAGAAGTTTCCACATGTCGAATTTGACACAACAACAATAAGAACAACTAGAAATATGCTCGTCGACGATAGGCCTGATACATCCGATTTCATTTTTTGTATGGGTACACACAAAGATTCATTGAGTTGAAAACTTCAAAGTAACATTTAAAATCAGAATAATTATATCAAAAGTCCATTTGATTCTTTTCTAGCTTTGTTCCGACCCGAAAGATACCAACTGTCTGGCGTTTTTTTGTTTGTTTTTTGGTGTTTTTTTATAAACATAGCTTTTCCATAAATGCAGTAAATAAAAAGTATCAATCATGTGGCCGGCCAACGCTGTTCCTACTTTATCTATAGTCATCTTGTTGTCCAAGAAATGTCTGTCGGTAAAATTAATCTTTCTGGGCTTCCTCGGAAGTCCTTTACATGGCAATGAAATAATCAAAGAGCTCCAAGGTAAAATTAAGTCTTATTTGCAGCCGGCAACCCATGTATAAAGCAAACCTTTTCTTTCTTTAGCAGCCGCATCATGCAGTTAACTGGGTATTGATATTTTTTAACGTCAAGTTTTTTTCTGAACGTTCCATTTTCGGGTACCTGAGAACCGAACCAATGCGGCGTTCGGGTACCCGGATCTAAAGTTACCCGTGAATACACAGGTCTAGGGGACGCACACAATTTGCTTCGTGTGAATAGGCCTATTATATGGTTTGGTTTGGCAATGATTTCAAAGTGCGCTGGACTCAACAAACTGCTTTGACTCTGTATAGCTCCATGGCAAAATTCCACGTTTTTCAGCCAGAAAATGCGATCACCCCATGAGAATATGCAAAGTGTCAAAGTGTGTTGTCTGAACAACCCTGTGCAAATCGAATGGGGAAAATCACTGATACTGAAAGAATAAAGTTAGCCTGCAACAACAATATTTGCTTCGGATGTAAGGCGGAAGCACATAACGCTAAACGTTTTTGACCCACCCTCTACGACGCAGCTAAAAAGAGCACATTATGCAAAACTTTTGTTTTAGGTATACAATAAAATTGTTGCATCAGGTGTATTTTCCTTCCCACAGGCTACAGCCTATCATGAATGAAAATAAACAATGTTTTTAATCCTCCATGGATCTACGGGTAGATTGTTTCCCCCTGATAACTGACATTTTCTGCACATGTCCCTGTAGTACTGTATTTGCAGACAGCGTGCAGACAACATACACATGTATTGTTTGCAAACTGACTTGTGTACGGGGTTCAACAACCAATTTCAACTGTCCAGAGGACTACCCATCATTCAGTTCTGCAATTATTGCACATGTTTGGACATCTTGTTGAATTTGATTAGGGAGGCAATTGGGAGGCAATGGCAGGGCAGCGGTGTGTGTGTGTGTGTCAACACCTGACAGAAGCTGTTCTAGCTCACAATATTGCCTTTTAGGCAGGGCTGAATCTGTTGATTTCTGCAATACGTGAGGCGCGTTCTGGCAAAATGAGACAGAACGAGGCAGAGGGCATAGTGGAGAAAACTGCAAAATAATGAATAATGGGCGATTGTTTTTTTCAATTTTCAGATTTATTGATATTTGTTATCTTTGATATGCCTATACTAACTATATTTTGTTAAGAAATAGTATGAAAGTAAAGAATACAAGTGTTTTTAACCAGTTCGCGCCGGGATTATTTTAACATCGCCGAGCCGACGGGCGGGATTATTTTTAACGAACTCGATCCGAAGCGTGTTCAGGCTGATAGTGCCGGGAAGCACACCCACGCATTTCTGGCCTTGCGCGCTGCTGACATACATTTCCGAACTTGAACTTGGCGTGTTTATGCGTCATCGTTTTGAATTTGGGGGAATTTTTGCGTTTATATACGTCATCCGGTGCGAACTGGTTAAGGAAAAAACTTTGACATTTTTCCATATGTGTACAAAACTCAAAACTTCAAAGGCCTTTTTCTCAACATTTTACTTTTGTGACGCTTTGATATACAAAATTTAAACAGCCATAACTTGTTAATAGAATGTCTGATTGAAGCACAACCAATAAAGGAGAATTGTGTCATCTTTTCTAATACCAGAAAACCCTAATTTCAACCTCTGCCCAGTTCAGTCTCATTTTTCCAGAACCCCTCACATATGTCAGACTAGCTTTTCTTTTTTTTCATTATTTTCTACTTTTAGTAATGTGTGCATTTACACCAGACGTTATGTGTAAACTATTTCTCTGACCGTAAAATCGCAATAATTTCTGATTGTTCGATTACTGTAAATGTATGTCTTTTCTCTTTGTTGCATCATGGAGGAATTATTCCTCCATGGTTGCATCAGGCTAATGATGCTGTTCTATGGTTTGACAGCACAAATATTCACAAATGTCCCGAGTCCAGCCTTTTGCATGCATATTGGGAACACAATTCTGCCCACAGCTTCAATGTACAAACTCTATACACAAAAAGACACAGTCTGAAGTTCTTCCTATTTTTCTTCTTGTCACTATCTGTCACCATCTTGTCACCTTTTCCTATTTCCCCATTAGCCAGTTTGTTGTCTTGATAAAATAGTCTAGGTCACAGTTTATTCAGGAAAAAAATTGGTGAAGTGATGTGAATGCACAATAAATGCACGTGGGCATTGTGCGACCTTGATTATCCTGTTAACCTGGGACCCATGTATTGTGCTAAATTCTAATCGTTCGTTTATAAATATCAATTACTTTAAAAGGTAGGATACACCATTGGTAATTGCTTGAATTATCATGAATGGGTAGATTTGGGGGTTGTATTTTATAGTAAATATCGTTTAACTGGCCTCTCCGAAGTTTTATAATCATGGATGCCGAGAAAATCACGAAAAACAGCGTCTGTTTTCAACCGGCGTTGGGCAGTTTTTCCAGTATGTTATCTTTGGGGTTTTTTCGCGAATAATTACAGGATATCTAGCGCAATCACTTTGCTGGATGCCTAGAATCATTATTTACTTTCAAATGAGTAAGATATTTCTTAATAATTCGGTAGTAAATATTTTTGATATCTGCAAATGGTGTATACTACATGTACCTTTAACAACAGTGATGTTTTCATTACTAAATGATTATATTTCAACTGCCCAGCAGCACACAGTTCGACTGCTGTCATTTTCAGGTAGACACATTTGAGAAATGAAAACCTGTGGTGCAGCCAAACCTGCAGTGAAAACACAACCAATCTCCTGGGAGATGCAACTAATCTATCTAAGTGCTACATGCTCTACTATGGATACAATAATTTCTTGCATGATTGGGTTGCATGGTGGAATGAAAACAAAATTATAAAATGTGTATCCAAAGGCAGTGTGATGTTTATATTATTAAAAACCAAAACAAATTTGCCCTTTGTGAGTAGATGTGATTGGATTAATGAAAGTAAAATCTTACCTATTTCCAGTGTAGATATTTGGAAGCCACTTTTATTGATAGAAGCATGAATCATAACCCTGGCCAGATCCCCTTGTTTTTTTAGGTACATTGTACCAGAATTTGTTTGTGCCATTAGTAAGAACTATACAAATCCTATACAGTGTTTATAGAATCTGATACCTAATCATGTTTGTACTTTTTTGTGTGAAATAAATCCTCTGTTGCGTGGCATGCAAAAGAGCACTTCATTTGAGTTAGTTAAAACCATTAACAGAATCATTAAGAAGTTATTGCTATGCTTAAAAGGGTCTAAGGTTACATCTTCAGTACAGTTGCAGTCATAAAAATAGGTGTTTTTTTTTCCAAAATATTCATGTTACCGTAAGAACATACGCTAGTGATGGGAGAATTTGAGTGATAAATGGGTGCTAATGTGCAGCCTAAATGAAACCTTGTACCTCAGGCAAAGCAGATGGTCACTTTCTTTTGAGGCCCGAAGTCCTTGTCGGTTGAGGAGGAGGAAGGGAGAGAAGACTCATCAAATCTGGCTATAGGCCCAGAAAAGAATGTCGTCTTTAAGTCTTGCTGATTTATCCATGTAGGGCTACAAAATGCTTGCATTTTTCGCAGTAAAGGAAGCCCATCTGACATGCTTATTAACCAGGACTTATACAGTTCTGTAGGGGGGGGGATGATAGATATGATATCCAGAAGCAGTGCGGATTATTATTATTATTTGTTATTATTAGTATCCCTGGTTTATTCAAGGCACTGTCGCAGCCCTAGGGCTGAATTAAAATGGCAGTACAAGAAATTACCACATTAAAAACATAATATTTCCATAAAGTAAATTACTCCTTATAAAAAGTTTAAACTTAAACAAATTAATAAGGCAATTAAAATCAGTGACTGAGTCAGTCAATATCAATGTGCAATCTGGAAGGGAAGGGTAAAAGCCCCAGAAACCTCCAGTGAGATATCATTTCGGGATTGAGTGCTTGTAAATAAAAACCAAAGTACAGTATCATGTAAATAACGCAGGCCTCAATTGTGTATGGTTGAACATTACAAAAAATGTTGGGTTGGGCAAAAGCTTAAAGACCTCGATACAATACATTTTGTTATTTGCAAAATGGCCTCGATTCTCAAAAAACACCTAACTGTTTAATTTGTTACTCAATTTTTGCTTACCAAATACCAATAATGGTGTGCTTAATAACATCTTTATGAAATGGTAGGTCCTATAAGATGACAAGCTTTTGTTGATGTAAGGTTGTGTCATCTTCAGAGTTTATTACAAACACTTGCAGTTGCAGGACACTATCCCCAGGGCTGAGGTCAAAGCTATTTGAAGAAAGACACAATTTACATTGTACATGTAGCAAACTCTGCATTTGACGAGAACTTGTTTTCATTTTGCTTATTTTTAAACAGAACATTTAAGAGTGGAGTGGGTTTATTTATTTATTCATTATCAGGATGTACAATGTATGTGCCATTCTATATATAAATTAGGAGTCCAATAAGAAATATTGTCTTTTTTGTTTAATTTAACTAAATAAGAAATGTATGAACAAGTGAATGATACTTTATATGTAACAAAGTCCAATAAGTTGCATTGATAAAACCTACAAATGTATGAATCCTAATCCCATTTAGTTCTTGTTTTGTTGAAAAATAAGTCGAACATTCTCATATTTTTGGCTAAAAGGTGAGACAAAAAAGGAGTCTCAAAATACTTATATTTTTGCCTCTTTAAAAGGTAATTTTTTTGGATGTACTAACTAAAGTATTTCAACATGAGATACAATTTTTATAAAAATAAATGTGTGAAGATGTAATACAGTGCTCCCCGATATTTGTATTACACGTAACATTTAGTGACCCATGTCCCTGTAACATGTGAAACCAATTCTGCTGTGTGTAAATTATTGAGTGCATTTCATGGTCACATTGTTTATTTCCTTGGTATTTTATAATTCTGTCCATTAAATAAAAGGATACAAAAAAATGGAATTTGTAATATTTCACATGTAACATGTATCATGTATCATGATTTGCATGAAATCCCGTGGTCCGTCCTATAATTCATTTTTTAAGCTCTCTAGCGGTTATTTTTGCAGTATGTTTTAACTTTAGAAAAGCATACCACATAACCTTTTGTAATTTCATTTTGTGTTGCTATTTGGAGCCCTATAAACTAAATTCTAGCTCGTAATGAAGGTTCTGTAATTTCATTGTTTAAATCCTCGGTTGTTACTGAGGTTATATTTACTCAGCCTTCCATAGAGCGCTGTCACTATAGTGTCGAAGCAAAGAAAAGGTTAACAGGAAGGTAAGAAAAATGCGTGCAGTTTAAATGCATCTTGCTGGACTCGTTTGCCGCTTAAGACTTAGAGGTGTGATAGGCGCAAGTATAATTCCCGAGAGATTTCAAATCCTCCCAGGTATGCATGGATTAAAGTAGTAGCCATCGGCAATCTTTATTATGATCGTATATTGTAAATCATGCATGATTGTCTTTCTTGGCTTGTATCTTAGACCGACGACTTCAGCGTTAGGAGAGTGCTCGGTGTGCTGTTGACTCCTCTGATCCGACCCCTCGTCTTTCTCAGTCTGTAAAGCCCTGAGCTGGATTGATGATATATCGCCTGCCTGCTTGCCTGCCGTAGATTGATGACGTGAGTATCTCTGCCGAACAGCCAGGCCTGTCCAGTGACTTTATTATTGTTGACAATTTGAATTGTGGTGTACATTACACATTAGGTACATGTAATATTAACTGGTTTGTTTATTCACAGTTGAGCAACAACGTTCTGTCGTGAGTCGTGACCACTTTGTTAAACTGCAGTTGCTGTCAACAATTTGATAAACAAGCTGTATCAACACTATGTTGTGTGTTGCCATAGCAACCAACCAATTTATCTCCCTCAGCAGTAGTTTTGCTCCAAGACTGTTTTTTTTTATTTGTTCCGGGACACACCGTCCGTCTATGCAGTTAAATTATGATGGTTATTATTATTATTTCTGACCAAATAAACCTGACTATTTCTGATAAATTCTTAGGTCCGGCAGTCACCAATGTCACGTGACCAAAACTGGACCAAATTCCTCCAGTACAATTGACAGCCGGGTATTATCGTTAATGTTCGCAATGTTCAAGTTTTTTAGAGATTTACCCAGTTCGCGCCGGGATTATTTAAACATCACCAAACCGAGGGGCGGGATTATTTTTAACGAAACTCGATCCGAAGTGGGTTAAGGCCAATAGTGCCGGGAAGAACACCCACACATTTTCGGCCTTTCTCGCTGCTGACAGACATTTCCAGCCTTGCTCGTGGCGTGTGTTTATGCATCATTCGTTTTGAATCTGGGGAAAACCTTGCGTTTATATACGTCATCCGGCGCGAACTGGTTAAAGGTAGGATACACCATTTGCAGATATCAAATTAAATTTTGTGAACAAAAATCATGATCGCCGGACCGCGATCGCGAAAAAACACAAGAACAGCATATAAGAACCACTGCCTGACAATAACAATAACAACAAAAACAACATACGGTAAGAATTACTGCCTGAAGGCGGTTGAAAAGGCACACCGTTTTTCTTGCTTTCCTCGGCATCTATGATTGTAAAACTTCGGACAGTTAAACGATATTTACTATAAAATACAAACCCTCAAATCCACCCATTCCTGATAATTCAAGCAATTACCAATGGTGTAACCTACCTTTAAAAATAGAAGCGTCATAAACTACACTGGGAACCCTTCTTTTTAGAATACTTAACCAGCGCTTCAAAATACTGGTACCTACATGTACATGGTTTTAGTCAGTTGATGAAAGACAACTAGTACTTTTTATCTACGTCAAGTTAACACAGAATTTCCAGCTTGTAGACGTTATCAAACATTGTTGAAATTGGCTGAGCCGTTCTGTTTGCTATCTTTTGACTCTTGCTCAACAACTCGATGAGTGGCCGACATCGACTGTGTGCTGTATGCGATAACGTCATTGACTGGTCACGACATACGGTCCCAAATAAAAATAAATGGTGAAAACCTACACAGAGAAACTGACAAGCTCTTACAGGCACTTTCATATGTCAACAAGAAAATTGAAAGTCGATTGTTGTAATTTCCGCGTTTAAATTTGGTTAGGATTTGACGTTGTTTGCACATTTCCCTCTGTATTTGCCTATTATGTCTCGTTCATTTTAGTGGGAGGGAAAACAAGACGACAGCGGTTTGTGCGGTTACCATGGTAACGGAAATCAGAGTGAATTTGTCGGTAGTTGCAGAGGAAATGAATTTACTTGATGGGTGCTGATGTAATCTAATCACATGACGGCACTGGGTATTTAGTAATCAGTCATGTTTTTACTGATTATGAGGCAAAGTACAAAATGAAGAATTGTACGGCCATATCCGGACATCACATTTTGTTATGCTAGAGAGCTCCCAGTTTTGATTACCACAAAGGATCCTTAAAGAGACCATTTTTGTCCATTGTTTGCGTCGGGTGTTGTCCTCAGGATTCATCGCCAATTCACATCCTGGGTCAAGGCTGAACAATTAAAAAAAAAAAAACTAGAACTACGTCTGTTCGATGAACAGAACATATGGCTTTTCCGCCGATTGATTTTTTTTCATATCACCTAAACCTAATACAAAAATAGTTTCGATTTCAGCAGAGGCCTACATGTATGTTCCGTTACTGAAACATGACTGAAACAAGTCACAATGCCAAGTTTGATCCCAATCGGGCTTACAGTTATAGGACCTTGAAATATACACCTTTAAGGTGACGTCACTTGCCCTATGATGACATCATCATAACTACACTTGTAGTTTATTGAAACTTCCGGTCTTGTGACGTCATCAATATTTCTCCCCTTCAACATGTTCTTAGCATGAAGCTGATTATTTATATCATTTATACAGTAATTTCAGCAAACTTCGCCACACGAATCATTTAATTATTCATTTTAAACATTAAAAACTCTGCCGCTAGAGGGCGCTCTATCATTATATAACGTAACCGGTAACATCACGTTGTAAAGTACAAACATCATTTTCCACTATTAAATTAAAAGGCATTTCCGGTTTGGACCGGAAGGAAGGGTCAGGTAATTTTGCATCTATTACGAATTATAAAAAGAGCATTGATTATTCTATCAATTCCTTTAAATACAGTGTATATAAATCAGATTTGTTACAGTTAATTTTATATTGATTTTCGAAGATTAAATCTGGAAATCTTTAGTTGATTGTAACCTGATACGTGATGACCTCATCGTGACGTCGTTAACAGAAAGCTTGATAGCTGTCTTAACTTTACTATATGAAGCAAAAATCTATTATATATGTCGTGGTTGATTTGTTATTATTTGTTTAGGGTTTAAAGGTCTTTTCATTGTAACTTCCGGTCTGGTGACGTCATATTATTTTTTCCCCATCAAATTGTTTGTAACATGAAGCCTATTATATACACAGTTAATAGGTTACAAACGGATTTCAGCAAACTTCGCCACACACATCAACAGATTGTTAATTTAAACCATTTGCAAACTGCCGCGAGAGGGCGCTATAACATGTTATGGCGTCGCCGGTAATTTCTTTGAGAAGTACATTCTAGCTAGACACTAACATCGTTGAAAGTAAGTTCATATCATTTTTCACTTTCAAATTATAAGGCTCTTCCGGTTTGGACCGGAAGGAAGGGTCGCGTGATTTCACGCACACGAGATGAAATGAAGATCCTCGATTCTTCTATCTATTGCCACAAATATCAAGTTTCGGTCTTTTGCGGTTGATTTTTTATGGATTTTTAAAGATTAAATTAATTCCCCTTTTAAGACGACGCCAAATGGCCCCTGATGACGTCATTATGACGTCTGTCTGCAATACACGAGTTCACTTAATGTCCTTCACCTTGGGTTAAGTTTTATGGAAATACGACTTTGTTTTCTATAAAAGTGCTTGTGCAAAAAAAACGTGTACAAATTAAGTCCAATTTGATTCTATCTACCAGTCGAAAGCGTGTTTACCGACCTGTCGTAAGCGGCGCCCTTTCCCATGGGCAATTTGATGACGTCATTCTGTTTCACAGGTTGGTGGCTATAGTGTCCTCTCTGGTGAGCGTACGTGTACATGTACACATACGATGTCAGTATTGATGATACAATCACTCAATACATGTACATCAGTGTATATTATACATGTGCCAAGCACACATAAGAGGTCAATGCTGTATGCACCAAGACCATAAACGATTAGATTTCAAGGGTTGATGCATGGTATGTCCAAGTTAGCTTTTTGCAAAAATAACCCATGAAAGTTTGAGAAGTACTTTTACATTAACCTTAATAGAGCAAAAATCAAGATTATATCTGTCAGGGTTGATTTTTTAGGATTTTTTTGAGGAAAACAACTTTTTTAATTCTAACTTCCGGTCTGGTGACGTCATAATTTTTTCTCTGTGTCAACTTGTTCCTAACATGAAGCTGATTATATACACCGGGTATAAAGTGATTTCAGCAAACTTTGCCACACACATCAACAGATTATTCATTTTAACAAGTTTTCAACCTGCTGCTGGTGGGCGCTGAAACATGTTACGACGTCGCCGGTATTTTTTTTAAAGTTCCCTCTAGCCAGACACTAACATTGTTGAAACTAAGTTCATATCATTTTTCATTTTCAAATTATAAGGCACTTCCAATTTGGACCGGAAGGAAGGGTCACGTGATTTTACGCACACATAAAATGAAGATCCTCGATTATTCTCTCAATTCCCACAAACATTAAGTTCCGGTCTTTCATGATTTATTTTTTATTGATTTTCAAAGATTAAATCAATTACACCTTTAAGATGACGTCACGTGATCCATGATGACGTCATGATGACGTCATGATGATGTCATGATGACGTCATGATGACGTCATGACGTCATGACGTCATCATGACATCACCATGACGTCATCATGACGTCTTTCTGCGAGACACGAGTTTACTATAGGGTCTTCACCTTTCACAACTTGCGGAAAAAGCCAAATTTAATAAAATTGATCCAACACTGTAAAAACTGCACTTGCGACCAATTTGTAACTATTTTACAGCAAACCTATATCGATGTGTTAAACATAGTAGGATAATTAGCATGATTTACTCTGAGGCAAACAAATACAATCTGTTTCAGCTCTTGTAATTTAAATCCTGACAGTGAAAGAAGGAAGTAAGGCAATGTGTTTGGTCTAGCATCAGCTTCACCATTGAGTCAATACTAACACACAGCAGCGACATCTAATAAAGGGACATTACATCCTGGAAGCCCCCGATTGGGCTCCAAAAATCAAGTGTTCCCCTTTTGCGGACATGTACGAAATCACATTTGTGCATTGGTGCTGTGTGAAACTTTGAATAGAAACGACAAAACGACAGAAAAAACTTATTCGTAATCAACCAGGTATTTTGTTCTTCGTCTTTTCTCGGGAATGGTAAGACAGTACTGGTAGGTTGGTTTACTTTCCTTTTTACCAGATGTTTGAAAATAGGATAGGTACATGTAAACAATCCAACAAATTATTTTGGGATTTCAGGCTGTAATAGCCCTTTAAAGGCCCGGTCACACAGCCTTTCGCGTCTGTATCGCGGGTAAAATTTCGCAATTTTTTTTTGCCCGCGGTTGCCCGTGGTGGAAAATGTGCAAAATTGGCATACCCGCGGTTTACCCGTGGTATGCCCGCGGAACAGACGCCGGCGACTGTTCCGCGTCCTTATCGCGGGTGAAGCGCGGCGGTACCGCGGCCTACCACGGGTATAATAAAGCAGCCGGACCGGGCTGTAGAAATCATAACCGCTCAAGGCGTTTGTCCGTGCTCACACGCGGTACACACGCTAATGCACGTGATAACAACGCGGTACAGACGCGGAACAAACGTGCTATGACCGTGCTCCACCCGCGATTACCCGCGAAAATTTCGCGTCCTACCGCGTGTAACCACGTCTTAACCGCGGCCGTAGCACGTCCTAGCACGTTCGTTCCGCGTCTGTACCGCGTCTTTACCGCGTGTGTACCACGTGTACCACGTGTACCGCCCGCGATTACCCGCGGTCTAAATTTTTGGGCAGCCCAAAA
Source organism: Crossaster papposus (assembly GCA_037893245.1). Classification (NCBI taxonomy): domain Eukaryota; kingdom Metazoa; phylum Echinodermata; class Asteroidea; order Velatida; family Solasteridae; genus Crossaster; species Crossaster papposus. Next base: position 238,486 of record JBAIAA010000067.1, on the reverse strand, counting down.
CTTTTTCGCGCGGCCAACCGCGTGTGAATTTCTTACCGCGTGTAACGACGGGTAAAGTACGGCTGTATCGCGTCTTTATCGCGACCTCAAAGCGTCCAACAGCGTCTGCTTCACGGGCAGAAATTTTTAGCCGTGATTCGGCCGCGATACGCCCGTGGAGGGCTGTGTGACCGGGCCTTTAGCTAGCCGTGTCGCTCAAGCATGATCCACTATCTGTTAGAATAATTACAGAGGACAGATCATCTTGCCTCTTTTTTTCGGTATTGTCGCTCGTCAATTGATGCGTTGTAATTTGGATGTGGAGTTTACGATTGACTGTTAAAATCCCCCCCACCCCACCACCCCCCCCCCCCCCCCCCCCCCCCCCCCCCCTTTTTCTTCCATATGGTCGGAGATGAGCAACGTTGCTATTAGGGGGGAAAGCATTATTAAATAGCCAGTACCAGTACTTCGAGGTTGAATCCTTGGTCCCACCAGTACAAATTCGCCCCCCAAATTACCAAAAGGTCCACATTTTTCGGGGTCAATAATGGTATTTTGATGTAGAAATAACGGTAATGGCACACGGAAATTTCACACGAACATTTTTGGTTCCATTTTTGGTCCCATAAGTACAAATTCGCACCTCCCCGCCATAAAAAATCCTGCGTTCGGGCCTGCACTGGGTCTTTACAAAAACACCCCAGAGCTGTGATGTGGGGGAAAATGAATGGGAACTCGCAAATAAGTCAAAGAGGCAGGCTAATAATGAAACAACTAGTACAATCGGAGACCATGGAGCAAATTGGAAGATGTGTTACAATTGTCTTCTTCAGCCTGTGTTACACAAAAATGGAAGACTAAACTTGTTTGGGTTGGTTTTGAAAATTCGGTTTTCTAAATTTAATTTTAATCGTAACAAAAAATGAAATAACAAGTTACGTACAAGATTATTGTAATAAAACCATCAGCTTATAGCATTTAAATTTCAAAAAATTGAGATTCAAGCCCAACAAGTAACTGTTTTGTTTGCGCTTACACACTACTCCAAATCCTGTAATCACCTAATTACACTGTGTCGACTGCAAACACTGCCTTTTGTTCACCACTTGCTTTTGTTTGTAATAAACACACCTGCCCTTAATGCCTAATTCACATTTGGCCTGCGATGGGCCTACGGAGCCCGTATCCTGCCCGTATCCCCCCTTTCCGTGCGGCCTCCGTGCGGAGGCAGGAGGCGGCCGTGAAATTTTTGTACGGATTCACGGGTGCCGCGGCCTCTACGATTTTGTTAAGCGAGAAGTTATACAAATTTTAAAAAATCGTAAGCCTGTAGCCCGTAGACATGTCGTAGGTGGCATTGTACAATCCCTGCACGGGCACCGCACGTAGGCCGCTGATCGTGCAAAAAACACAATATTTTAGGTCGACATAGGGGCTAAATTTCTTTTTAAGGAGAATGTAGGCTCTTGGGACCGCACGGCCCTCGCACAGCTATCGCAAGGTTGCCGCTCGCTGCCTGTGCAGTACCCGGGAATTCGCACGGATATCGCACGAATATTAAGTAGTCATCCCGCGGCAACTGCACTAAAATTGCACGATTTCCATAAAATCTCTGCGCAGTCTCTGTACGGCTTTGCCTGGCCTTTCTCCAGAAATCGCACAATGTTCGTACACAATATGAACACATACGCCGTACGTAAAATCGTAGACCCATTTATCGCATGGCGCCCGGGGCAAATGTGTGTATTAGGCATGAGTTGTAGTTTGACCCAGCACTCCAGGTCAATTTTCATGCCTACTTTGTTAGTATACATGACTACACAACCCTTAGGTACTCTGAGGTACTCTGAGGTAAAACCTTGAATTAAAACCTAAGTTGAAGTAAACCTTAAAGTAAAACCTCAAGGTAAAACCTTGAGGTAAAACCTTGAGGTAAAAAAACACCTTGAGGTAAAAAAAAAACGTAAAACCTCAAGGTAAAACCTTAATGGTAAAACCTCAATGGTAAAACCTCGAGGTAAAACCTCGAGGTAAAACCTTGAGGTACCAGTTGTTTAATAACGCTTTGGAGATCTGTTTGTGTTGTGGGTGTTGTTACATCAGTATTTGACAGTTTTTATGTTGGATGCTTCTACTTTTGTGTGAATCGCATCGTGGTATTTAAGTCTCATTAGTGTATATATCAATAAATGTATCATTTTGCTCTGTCTTACCATAACATTTGTAAAACCCGCGCATATTGTAATTCCAATTTTAAACAGGATAAGATTTGTTTCTTATGTTCATTTGAATTAAACTATTCCCATCTAGGGTATGCTACCAGTATGTCTACATACTCTAACCTTCAGTTCTGAAAAAAGAAATGTGCTAAACAAATTCGGGCCAACTTTACTCACTTTTTTTATCAAAAGTTTTCATGAGGCAAAGACAAAATCCTCGGTATTTCACCAGCCAAGTTTGAAGTCTCAAAATCTATTTTTAAAGGAGAGTTTTCCTAAACATTTGTCTTAAGATTTTATTGCTCCCGATGAAATAACAATAGAATTTTCATACAGATTGTTTTAAATCCTTCATTATATTATGACACATACATGTACTCTGTCTCTCACCATAGGTCTGTGTTTTCTACAGTACTTGAGTGCTCAATTTGTGTAGTTTTCTTGCATTTAAATGAAAATTTCAAGGCTGGGATGTTCAATTACACCGTGAGGAATTGAAGTGCTCCCAACAGATGTCTCTATTAAACACTGTCATAGGTGATGCATTGCCATGGCGATAAGACACTGGGTGTGATTTCCATTCCTAGTGGACATATTGACACAGAATTCCATTGTGTGAATTGTTAATTAATCACAGAAGGAAATGCACTTCGGTGATTGCTGCGGTGCTTGATCAAGGAGAAAATGAATACGGAGAAGTGAATAATTGATTGATTGATTAGATTAAATTATTTTTAAAAATGAAACAATTTAGTTTTATACTTTGCCCCCAATTAATTACAAGAGACTACCCAAACAAATGTTCATGTGTGCAAGGTAATTATGTGCATCAGGTCAGGTTGACCATGCTAAACTGATTCAAAACATAAATCTGAATTCCAACCGAAACCGAAAAATTAGGGGGAAAATTCAGGGAAAAAATTACCAAAACCAATTAAAAAGACCAAAACCAATTAAAAACGACCACGAATATCTGGCTTGTGTAAATCGCATACATGTATTTCACAAACATTGTTTCCGCCAGAACGTAAATGTATCCGTATCCCACAATTTGTAAAAACCACCGTCTGTCAGTAAATGAGGAACACTGTATAACCTGACCTACCGATGGGGGACGGGGAGGGGGGGTGGTCTATGCATTACAGACTGTGCAGCAATAAGGGGCACAGTGACTCTGCAATAATATTGTAGCACATGAATTTCCCAACTGTTTTGGTGGGTATTTTTTTTTTCGTTTTATTTCAGGTTTTTCAAAAACGGTCTAAACTGGCCCGACACAAAAATTTCAAAACCGAAAACCAACCCAACCCGTCAGCAGCAATGATGGAAAATCCCTCCGGACCCGACCAGACTTGACCCTAAGTCAGTTTCGGTATCGGGTCAGAATTGCACAGCATTATTGCAAAGTTCTATTAAAAAATGAAAAAACATGTACCATGGTAGCCATCAGTTTTGTGGAGACAGCCTTTTTTCACTTGGCAATTGGCATTACGAGCAAATTCGCCATCCGCACACTAAATGTGACCTGTCACCACAAAATGAGAGTAAAGTCGGAAATATTGAAAATTGAGATATTGGTATTTTCAAATTCTTGAGAAAGAGAGCTTTCCAATGGTACATTGTATATAACACTTGGGGGTTTTGCGATAAATACACAGCGCTCCAGAAAGTCATAGGTTACACAAAACGTGTTTGTGAGAAAACTTACTTTAAACATCTTAAACAAAACACGCAAAAGATTACAAAACAGGACAAGTAAGGTTCTGTTGAGCATAGCAACGGCTATGTTCTAATCATTATTTCTTCTTGAAATTTTCCACACATACAAACTATTGTATAAACAACAAAATATAAAAATTTTGAAAACGTGGGATAATTACGAGGACCTGATTTGCATATTTAATTACCGTGTTAATTATACCACTAATGGACTTTAATCCAAACACTAACTACGCAAACACTACGAAAAATCGCGTAATTTAAGAGGTTTTCGATCATCTGATCTCGCCAAAAAAATGGGAATATGTAGAGGAGGACTTGGGTATTACTCAAAATCTCAAAATTGACTACCCCTTCATATTTTGACTTTGGATGGCCATATATCTCCAAATCACATTGTGCGATTTTACTCTCATTTTGTGGTGACAGGTCACAAATGTGTTATTCTTGGTTCAGTAAATGTATGGTTCAAACACAGGAAATATAAGTACATATCTGGAAATGATTGCAAATGTTTAAACTGAATTGATCAGTTTTAATGGCAACAGCTCTTTCCATTTAGTTGGCCACAGGTTGAGCAAAGTGATGAGGCAGGTTTTTGTTGCCTTGTGGTTGTGGTTGCCCTGCAGGGTTCTGACCAATCAGAATGCAGAGTTGAATTTTTCCCCGGTTGAAAGGATGAAATGGCAAACGCAATTATTTGCCTGATTTGTCATGCTGGAAGCAGGGAATATCGAGTGAAATCCTCCCCGACGTTTTTGTATATATTGATGGTTGCTTCTAATGGTACTTCTGATGTGTCAGTGTCTTAACGTAGGAAGCTAATAATTAAAGTGGTTTTCTGTGGGTTTGTTGGGATAGTGAGATAGATTTTCTTTAAAATTTACAAAATGTCACCTCAACGGAAACAGTTTTGCATTGACCTTGTATACTGAAGAAAGAAATGCATTTTGAAGCTTAATGTATACCTTAGAAGGTTTAACATTTAACGATTTTGTTAACATGGGGCATGGGATGATTTTGTTTTAACACATTCTGTGCAAGTTTTGCTATTCTTTAAAGGGAATATACAACATTTGAAAACGTAAACAATAAACTGAACAAATTATCACAAAATACTTTACTGGACTGTATGTTAGGGAATGGCAGTCTGAAACATCCTGTAAAATAATGGCTCCTGGTGTGCTAAAATTTTCAAGTAAAGTGTTTTTTTGTGTCAAATTTCAATGCTGGTCGGCAATGATTTTTTTCAAATACTGCTCGTAATTGTTTATATTTAGTTATTCCACATTTCCTTTGCAATGGATTACAACTGAATATGCAATTCCCCAATGTCTACACATTGTTCTGTTTCATCTTAAGTGGGGTCATGTTAACAGACTACAAGAACGTGATTGGTTTTCTTGATGTTTCCCAGCATCTACGAACCCAAAATGTCAAATAAGTCAGTGTAACAATATTTTCTACATAGTATGTATAACATACTAAAACCTTCCAAATCTATCAATTTGTTTTATTACAGCAAAAGCAAATGATTCACCTTCCCTTATATTGTGTGACAACTACCGGTACATGTATTTGACATAACTTTGTTGGTATATTGTATTGACTGAAGTGTGTTTACTTATGAGGGCGCTGTTGATTTTAAAGATTTGTTTGTTCTAAATGTTAACCCAAAACATTGTTCATTGAAAAACTTTATGATAAAAAATGTGCTCATTGGCTTACTGCTGTGTGAAGCAACAACAAATCGCCAGAGAAAATATTCCACGAATCTGTTTCCAAAATTTCAAAAGATTTGGGCAAAACTTGGTGCTGAAATAGCTGTGACATGAGTTTCTTTCCTAAAATGACACTTTTTCCCATATAAAATCTATAAAAGTATAAAATCCAAAAAGGAACCAAAATTTTCGAAGGAAATAGCAAAACAAACAATTTGAAAATAAAGGTTAAATCTAGGACACCAAGGTGCATATTCCATTTAAAAAAGTTTCCTGCATTAAATTTTTGTGGGGAACATGTCAAGAATTCAGGCGCAAAAGACGCTAAACACCAGCAAAAACATACATGTATTTGATTATCGTATACTAGGCACTACAGAACTTTCACTTGATATAGTTCCGAATCATTTTTCATGGAAGTGGCATTTAGTGACTTTTACACCTGAACTCTTAGTGTCTTCTCCTGTTGCAACAGGTGCATGCAGACATTGGGAAAGACTTGATGTATATTTTTGATGCAGGACTCTCTCCACACAAAACATTCAAAAAGATGTAATGATTCTTAAAGATGTCAAGTTAATGCAGTTATGATCCCTGCAGCCATCGTCAAGGCAGACAAAACTTAAATGATGATCTGATGAGTGCCCCCCCCCCCCCCCCCCCCCCATACACACACACTTATGCCCAGAGTCTGTCTACCAAAGTCCAGGGAAATTTAAGTCTTGGTCAGATGTACCGTACCCCAGAAGAGATAATTGTAGACCATTAGTCATCTGTCTTGAGATTTATAGACGTTTGTTTGTTCACCATTATTACATCAAGGCATGTTTTTGGTGTGTGCAGGAGTTATTTTAACATCTGCTTTTCTAACTGATTTCAGAAAGATAAGTGAGTTCCACAGATTTACGTGCAGAGGTACCATAATGCTCAATTTGTCGTCAGTAAAATCATATGATTGCTGTAATTGTACAATGAACTATGAAAGTACTCGATGGCATTGCCCTTTCAGATCTAAGTTGAAAGACAAGACAGTAATATTATAATAACCGTGTAAATGAATAATTTTCATACACTACGATGTATAAACAGGCGTACATTGACAAAGTCATTTTTCGAAAGTAAGAATTAGATATTGTCTTACGTTTCCTGAGAGTATATGAAAAACGTCCAAAACAAAGATAAATAACTTGGGGCCCCTCCAGATCTTGCCTTAATTTTTGTGCATAAAAGTTGGAAGTACATGTAGTTATTCATTTTGAGTGCTATTCCTTAGATGGGTCTGTCCATTCTAATGGTCACAAAAGTGTGACATTGATACAGAATATTTGAATAAGTTATTTTGCTTAACAAAATGTTACTGTGAAGTTCAAATACTTTAAGGATAGTTATAAAAAAGTAGATAACTCAATGGTTCTAAAAAAATAAATCCCAGAGATTTTTATCTTACTATGTTCAAGAAATAGCATTCATGAAATGGACAGACATTTTATTGCAGGATTACCTGTAATAAATAAATATTAGATGAACATAATATTTTAGAAGTTGCACAAAAGTGCTAAAAGGTATGTAAAATATCATTAATAAAGTTTGTCCCTCCACACTTACCCTTTAGTAAAATTTAATTGCGAGTAGTGAGACCACAGTTTTTCCACATTATCCATCTTTTCCATTTAGATGTTTAAAAAAACATTAAATTTATGAACAAACAAATAAATCAGCTAACAGATACATAAAGTTCAAGTGGATCCTTGTCTTTGCTTTTATTCAGTTTCTCTTTTCTACAGTATGCCATTGTTTGTAACTCTGTACGTATGTAAACTGTTTTTGTAAAATAGGTAATTTTTTGTTCTTTTCATTTTCGTGGCTGCCATCTTGAATTTTTGCCTATGAACTCCACACGCACTTGAGCGTTCGTATCGGCAACCCGAAAACACCGTTCGCGGGCCACTAGAGAACTGGGTTGCTAACAAACGAGAGCGGCGACATCTGCATCTCTCAAGGCCCCAGAGGAACTAGAAGAACATGAGTGGGTCCCGAAGGAAAAGGTCAGAAAGTATCAATGAAGACATACAAGTAGCGAGGAGAGTAGCACCTGCTTGGAAAAGTGTGAAGTTATTGATCAGAGAAAGGAGGGATCTGCTGTTGGGCAAACTCTATCTAAAATCATTGTGAACGATTGGAGGTGAACATTTTGAGTGCGGGATTTGTTTTTTCACACTTCCATGCATGTGTTTGGTTCTGGCTGGCATTACTAATAGATTTACTGCTGTACTGGATTTCAATATGGCTTCCGCCTGTCTGGTTCAGATTAAAGTGTAGCATATTGTTCTGGATTTTCTGAACTAGTATTTGAGTGTACTGGCATGACATGAAGTGTTTGTATGGGGCTTGGGTTTAATAGGCTGCATCCACATCGTGGCTTGCAAAGTTGCGATCACTTTGCATTGTGAGAGTTAGTGTCAAAAATTGTAATAATTTGTTAATTTATTTATCTATTTATGTATTTATTTTTTTGGTATTTTTTTTTTTTGGGGGGGGGTAATTATTAGCGTTGGGCGAGTACCTCGAGTACTCAAGTACTCATGATCAGTTTTTTCTACTCTTTGCACTACTCACGTTTTTTTAAATATTCAATTATGTCAGGCCGAAGTAGTGGTTGTTTGCAAGCATTGATTGTTGACAAGCTAGTACCGAGTAAGATGGAATGACGAGTAATGCAAGTGACTTGCTTCTACAACGGTGCGCCTACAATGGCATTGTTCCTTATTAATACCAAGGACTCACCACTAGACGATTCTTTTAAACTAAGGTTCAACGAACTAAAGCCCTTGAGTGAGCCAACACGAAATGTACATGTAGCAAAAATTGCCGCCCGCAGATGTGGCCAGCCTGCTCTGTGACTGCAGAGCTTATGTAATAAAAGCAATACCTCTCCTGCAGATATCGGGTTCAAAATCACCTTTTAAAAGCGGAAGACTACAGTATTTTCAGGGTCGGGTTTGGGTGGGATCGTAATTCAGCAGCGAGTCCAGTCACATGAAATTTTTGTGTCTTTCTTTTTATTCTGGTGTGACAGCATGATGCCAATTGATTGACCTACAACTGTGTTTTATTTGCAACCTGGTGGAATCTTAATGCACTTTAATAAAATGCACATCATTACTTTATCCCACATATTTTGAATGAATTCACTACCCAACACCATCCAGAAATGATTGGGGACAATTCTCGGTGTCAGTGCGTTATTACAAATTCCACGATGGAGCTGGTTATTCATACTGCAACACGGTCGGACTTTTAGTGACAATTTCGATGGTTTTACGATATGATAATGATCTTTATTGATTTTCCATTCTACCATGAAAGAATAAAAACACTTGAGCAAAAAAGGAAACCAAATTGCTACAGAAGTCGCTGTGAAATTACCGTTGTGCTTGGAATGAAAACACGTGGTGATATTTTTTTGTCATTTTCTTTCCTTGTGAAACTACTCTTGAGTACTCGATTACTCGTCAGTAATTTCTTCGCAAAACTTGTACTCGAGTGGGAAAAACCACTACTCGCCCAGCACTACTAATTATTCATATTCACAGCTGAAAAACTGCATTGCGAAGGACACAGCTACAACATGTTATAATATAGTTGTGCCGAATACATTTAAAGGCGCCTGCAGCTGCCATACCAAACGGCCCATCTAGCACGGAGCACAGCCAAAGATCAGAAATGTTGATCTTTGTGGAGGGAGGAAAACCAGAAAACCCCAAGAAAAAAACTCTTGGCTCGAAAGTGAATCAAGGAACAACTTTACTCACATATGGTCGAGGCTCTGAGTCAGGAATCAAACCCGGGCCACATTATTGAGAGGCGCATACCTTATGCACTAGTCACCCATGCCACACAAATGTGACCTGTCACCACGAAACCCGGACAAAGTTGACAAAATAAATTTCGGGTTTATGATATTTTCAAATTCTCCTGTTCATTAGCTTTTGAATGATATATAACTTATGTGGGTAGCCCTTCCCTGTAATCCCCTGCGAGGAGATTAAGACCCAGGATCAATCATAAGCCAAACAGAGAAAACAAGGTTTTTGTGCAGGAAGTGCTTTTGTAATTATATACAACCACCGTTCCGAAAAAGGGTTAAAATACGTCTTTATTGTGATCAGACTGTATTTGTTTTTTGGGATATGCTCCGTGAATATTTTAAGATAACAAAAACATGGAAACTTAAAAATCGATGATCCCATGCAAAAATGACTTCACACGCTGTTTATATGGAATGCATGGTTGCAACTTTGTCCGGGTTTCATGGTGACAGGTCACAAATGTCTGTAACAGAGCCAACTACATAACCCAAAACAACCAGTCTGTAATATTTTAACCATTACTTTATGTAGATAAGAGGAGGGTTGTTAATTTGACAAATGTATTCACTGAGCTCATGTACGTAAACAGTGTGATGTCGTTGACACTGGAATTTCCGTGATTACAGAAATGGCCTAAAGCGACAGAAATACCTGCTTGTCTCACAGACTCTTCTTCGTTTCCACTCTGTCACTTCGCTTTTGATTAGTAACTTTTTTCTATAAATGTCCAATTGATGGCCAGAAACAATTTATCAGCGCACCTGCCGATGGGCACCTGCTGACCTTTAAGAAATTTAACTAACGTTGGTTTGTCTCCTTCATTATGCAGAAGAACTTTCAATTTTACGGTCGCGCACTTCTGCTTCGGACGTTGCCACATCTTTGCACTCTGCCTTCAGGCGAGTGCTACAAACATCTCTCTCTCTCTCTCTCTGAGTCTCGAGTCTCAACGCATGTTTAAGATTTGTCACGTGAGTGGTAGGGTGATTAAGAAGGAAGTATTTAAGATGTTCACTTTGACAGTCTTGGCAAGTTGTCTTTGCTCAGTAGATTAGATATTAAAGGTAAGATACACAATTTGCAGTATATCAAAAATCTTTACTACCGAATTATTAAGAAATATCTTACTTGTTTGTAAGTAAATAATGATTGCAGTCCTCCAGCAAAATTATTGCGCTAGATTTTCTGTAATTGTTCCAAAAATTGTATTACATTCGCCAGGCGGCGATCGCGAAAAAAACAATATACGGTAAGAATCGCTGCCTGAAGCCAGTTGAAAACGAATGCCGTTTTTCTTGCTTTTCAATAAGTGTCAATGAACTGTGGAATCTCTCCAGCATTTAATTACTTCTCATCTACCTAATCTTGTAATAACTGTGGGATTGCCTGATGCAAGAACTTGCTATCTCTCAAATTCGCTCGGATTCAATTATCAAATTTGATCAACGACCATTGGTTCATTAGTAGTTGGTTCGTGACGTCATTAGCGCATGCGCACTGAAGTCGAAGTGCAAACAACTGTAGTCAAACTATAGTCGAACTTTTGTGGCGCCGAAAACATTGTACTCACACCAGCAAAACAATATGTTAACACAATTATTCACACCGTAACAGTTAATAGGTAATTTTGGATATCTTTGATTTAACCACTGTTCTTATTGTACAATGGTGACAAAAGTGGCAGAATTACACATTAACATGGACAAAAACATTTACTTGTGTCAGGCCGAGTAGCATTAAATACTCGCGAGTAGTGGTTGTTTGCAAGCAATGATTGTTCTTATTGTACAATGGTAGCAAAAGTGACAGAATTACACATTAACATGAACAAAACCGTAACAGTTATTGGGTAGTTTTGGATATCTTCGATTTAACCACTGTTCTTATTGTACAAAAGTGACATAATTACATATTAACATGGACAAAAACACACCATTTTGCACGGCAAAGTTTTGTTGCATGCCATTTTGTTGGTTGATAGTTCGTTCCTGCCACACTAGGCCATGAAAATTGCTATTGATTACCAGTATGACCAACCGCGGTAAGTTGGTCGTGAAAAGTCGACTAGATTTTTCCAACCATTGTCAACTAGCATGGGTTCGATCAGGGTCGACTTTTGGTTAACTATAGTCCTTGATCAAACTTGCTCCTGGCTGTAAGGTTCTCCCAGTTGGAGATTTACTCAAGATGGATGAGGCCTTTTATTTGTTGTAAACATGCAATGCAATGTAGAGGCTAGAGAGTTCAGTGTAAGGGTTTGGGGGGGGGGGGGGGGTGATGCTTGTGATGACAGAAAGTTTTATAATGGATTGCATGCTGCAATAACATCCTACTCTAACTAAGTGGATTGACATAAGTGGTCAAAGTGCTTTTAAATGTCATGCCCATATTTGCGGCAATTCGTATATTAGGGGTGAGTAATTGATAGAAAACTACTATTCTAAAGTTGTTCCAGAGTAATACTGAGTAGTAGATGCACGAAGGGCAACAAATCTAATATTTATAAATTTCTTAATGGGTCGTATTTCTAAGATATGACTAAACGTCTTGGGCTGCAATTACATAAAACTGCTAAGCAAAAAAATAATAATGCTAAGCATAAACATTTTTGCTTGGCAAAAAACAGGGTTACAAATCCTGTTTTTGATAAGAATTTTTTTTCATGCTTAGCATTATGTATATTGTTTGTGACTGGTAGTTTTTGCTCAGTATGAAAAGCACATAAAATTTGGTTAACCTGTTTTTACTGAGCAAGACTTTGTTGTGCTAAGCAAATGTTTGTGCTTAGCAGCTTTTTTATAATCGGCCCCTATGCTATATTTTGATTGGTTAGTTATTGACTTGTTAGCCAGTTTGTGTCAGAGGATACAAACATGCGTTTTTTCCAGAATTGAAAACAACTAATGGATAAACATGTCACAAGCAAGGCCAGCAATATATATTAGCGACTAGCTCACAGCGAGCGAGGCCGGGAATATTAGGGCGTGCTAACCACAGATGCCGGCCTGAACCCGTCTTGGATCGAGATTCGTGAAAAACAATCTTGCGCTTGGGCTTGATTAATGTAAAAATATTCCAGGCGCGAACTGGTTAATTAACTAATTCTCTTTATTTAGTCAATTTTGTACTGTGTATTTTATCATATTTCTTTTCGTTGACATTTTAAAGAGGTGCTTGTTTTTTTGGTTCACTGTGCAGTCCTTTGCTGTTTTCCAAACCCCAGCTTAGGCTCTGTCTCCAGCTTCATCACCATTTCCAAACTGCATGAGCGAAGCCAAAGATGGGGATGAAGCTGGGGTTTGGAAAGCGGCCCTAGCTGCCCCACATAATCACTTTACCAGGTTGATGCACTCTTTCCAGGAAACTGCATCTTCGCATCAATGCCCGCTATGGCATGGTGCCATTTAAGTATCAAGCTATGCAATCTCGGCTTGCAGTGGAATCTTCTGTATGTTAGTAATATGGGTCGTGTCACGGACTCTGTGGGACGATAAAACTGCGCACACTTTTTGCTCATTACTAAACCCTGTGACTTCATCCACAGTTATTGACCAGTTGCTTTCTTGGAAATTTACAGTGTGATTTGTGGTCGAATTGCACCAGGGCTGAAGACATCTTTAAGGGAATATACAACCGATTGATACTTTGACAAAACATACAGGTACTGTGTGTACTATTGGTACTGGTACATACAGAGAGCCTAAATGAGCCTCCATATTGTTTGGAGGATAAAGCGTGTGTTCATAAGATGGAATTTCAATTGGGGCGATGTAAATTCAAGATTGGGTTATGCTCTTTGTCAAGGTATTTTATCAACTCTGTTTGTAAAATGTCAATTTTCATCTAACAGATTTCTTTCCTAAATTGTGATACAAAAGGTATTCACTTTTGAATTACCCTGGTAAAATTCTTTCCTAAAAAAATAATTGAATCCGTTGAGGAGCACAAAGAACACAACTTTAAGATTCCTTGAGACTTAGTGGTGGAGACAAACATGACAAAGATGCAGCAATCATTATTAGTCTGGCCTTGGTCTGGTCTCTTCCCTGAAATGAATTGATGACATCTGATGATGATGAGTGTATTCTAGTCAACTGCAAGAGCGTCTTATTCACCTTGAATGTGATTCTCATTTCATTCGGCCTCAGACGATCAATGATCAGCCAGCCGTAGTTTGGGTTTGTTGCTCAGATCATCACCGTTGTGCTGTTCTCAGAATCATATTTGGCACGTCAACATAAGTTTGATTATGTCATTTCACCCCATCTGCTGTTAAAACTCACAGAGTTGTGGAAACATTTGAGCAGTTCTCCTGCGTGCGCAAGTTGTGGGTAAGTATCGATTGTGTTGAACAACAGTAGGCTGATTGTGCTTTTATGTTTTTTCTTGACTTTAGACCTGTACGCTTCAATTGACGTTTTAAAGAGAAGGGTGGTTTTACACCCCCTCATTGAGAGTAAAGTAAACTTTTAGCACATAGTCATACTGGTACAAGTACACAATGTATGTATACATGTACATGTATGCAAATATTAAAAGTCCTTACTGCCTGAATCCTGCAAAATCCTGCAGTGGGTTTACCATTGAGCTAAGCAGCCAAACATGGAACAAACAGCTGCTAATTGCCATATTACAACAAGGGTCTGCGCACAGTACCGGTACCCTTGGTAAGCAAACATTTCTTATCTTTGACACATAACTTACACCTTGACATGAAGCTCTATTGAGAATGTGCATAGAGCATGAGAAGTGTGAAAGTACAAAGTAACAAATAACCTCAATCCTCCAAAATCCTCATTTGAAAAAAACAAAAACTCAATCCTCCAAAATTATCCAGCATTAGTTTAGGCCTTATGACCTGGATCCTGCATTATCCTCGAGTGGCAAAACCCCAAACACCCTCAATCCTGCAAAAAAAATCAGATGCATCAACTTCCAAGTGCCCTCAATCCTGCAAAATCTTGCAACTTGCAAGAGGATTTGATCATGAGATAGTTGGGGTTAGGTTAACCAACTACTAATAGAAATATCCAAAAATGCATATTATTACGAATCTTTGGACTTTTTATTTTAATTTTAATAACAGCATGCCAGTAATTTCACAGGGAGTTTATAGAGTCAATTTACCTTTACAACAAGTAAGCTTTTGAACAACAATTTGCTTGGGGACTTTTGGGATAGTTGCAAAAATTATACAGAACTTTACCTTTAAAATCTGGCATCAAAGGACTTGTGCTATATGCAAGATGCGTATAATGTGCAAAAGAATGTTGTGTAAAATATGTACATGAAATCTAGCCAGTGAATCATTTTTGAAACCGAAGCCGGTTGTAGGTTGGTTGGAAAGCTGTGATGACCTACAGGCCTTGGACATGCAGCGTTCTTATTTCTTGGCTATAGTGACGTAAATAAAGTTAAAGTCGGTGAGTCCCTGAAAAATAAATTTTCAAATTGAGTTGTTAATTTTCTAGCGTTGTATTTGTTATTAGCTTTTGAATAAGACATCGCATGAAAAAAATTGGCCAACGGCGATTAATTAATTAATTAAATTTAAATTTGAATTGGGAGTCTCGCTCCTAATTCGTGGGGTTTCCCAGTGTGCACAACTGAACTGGAGCGCGCAATTGGCGCAATGATAAAAACACATTTTAACAATGTGTAAAAGCCTGCTAATGAAAACAAATCAAATTTATTCGTGTACAGTACAGGGTCTTCAAAATTTAAAATAAGCACAGACACACTTACTTTAAGGGAATAGTAACTATAAAGTTACATTTCCATGGTAGCAGTAGTTGAAAAAATTCATACATAAAGGGGAATGCCAAACCAGTGAAATGATTCATTAAAAGGGGAAAAGGTTGATAACTTGTGGGAATTTGTACATGTAATCACATTCACTGCAAGAAATGTAGAAAGACATTTGTTTAAAGTAAAACAAATATCTATGTTTGCAATCTTATGTTTATTAACCTCAACTATTTAAAGCTGCAGTAGAATATGTTGTCAAATCTTTTATCTCCTATATTTCTCATCCTTCAGCCTATAATATTTGTAATCTTTCCTTTTCTACTGGTTCCGCTCCTCTAAATCTTAAAGTTGCTAGGATAATGCCCATATTTAAAAGTGGCGACTCTCACATTATCAACAACTATCGTCCTATTTCAGTTCTTTCCTGTTTTTTCAAAAATCTTGAGAGAGTCGTGTACAACCGACTCTCTAAAAAAACAGTGAACTCATCAATTTGTTTTTCTGGTTCAAAACCAATAAACTGTCTCTCAACCCAGGTAATACAAAATTCATGCTCTTCAGAAAATCCAATACTCCTCCTAGTCTTTCTCTTCGAGTTCGCATTCATGGCGAACCTATTTCGCAGGCCGGGTACACTCCACTAAATTTCTTGGAGTTATCATCAATGACAAACTGACGTAGAATGACCATATCTTGTATATTACTAAGATCATTTCTCGAAATACTGGTGTTCTATCCAAATTAAAGACATTCCTACCCCCCTCTACCTACAATACTTTTATTCTTCCTTATCTCAGCTGCTGCAACATCGTCTGGGCACATTCTAGCAACAGTCAATTGTACTCTCTTATCACTATCCAGAAACGAGCCATCAGAATATGCACTTTTTCTTCTCCTCAAGATTATAGTGCACCTCTTTTCGCCCAACTTAATACGCTAACCCTCACGAATCTTTGAAAACTACCTTTTATTTTCTTTAAAATGACAGCATGCCAAAAGGAAAAGATTTACAGAGACTTTTGTCATCAATATCTTTGCAACAAGTAAGATTTTCAACAGTAATTTGGTTTGTTACTTTTAGGATAGCTGCAAAAATTATACTTCAGCTTATAAACAACTTTCAATTTTAAATCAACTATAAGCTGCTCCAACAGTCACACATGTTATAATAATAATATCAACATTTATAAAGCGCCTTTTTCTAGGGTTACAAAGCGCTTAGAGAATGACCAAGAAAATACAACAATGACAATGGTATAATAACGTGAAACCAAATGAAAAGACAACGGCCAGAACCCAGCCCACAGCGCTCAACAAGAGAGACTAGCAGTAGCAACTCAAAGAGAAACGATCACTGAGGAGATCAAGGAATAAAGCATTCTCTAAGGCAAGCACGCGGAGGTCAGGTCTGACAAGGAAGTTACAGATTAAACAAATATGTCTTTAATGACCTTTTAAACTTGGCCATGGATCTAGAATTGTTGATGGAGTGTGAAATGGAATTCCACATCTTGGGGCCTGGGATTGAAAATGCCCCGATTTTGATTTGCTCCTGATGCTCCTGATGCTCCTGATGTTCTGGTGGTTCGTATATTATAGAAGTTACCCGGGAGCGTAAGTTGGCCCTTGTTTGCTTGGTATCTAATGAATTAGAAATGTACGTGGGAAAAATACCGGAAATGCATTTGTACATGTTTAAGGCCGTTTTATACATGATCGTTTCTCTATTGGGAGCCAGTGCAGCTGTTAGATCAGTGGAGATATGGGAACATGCTTTGGGTAGGAGACGATTACATGTACATATATGCGCATGCTCACAGTATGTGTGCGAGTGATGAAAACCAACAAACAAAATTTGGTTTCTTTTTCAGGCTTGTCCGCCTGAGGGCTCTTTGCACCCTTAATGGCCAGAAAAGGAAAATTGGGGAGTCGCTATAATTAAAGTTTAACTATACATTTGCAATTAAGCGATTGAAGCCACTGTGTGCTAACGTGGCACTAAATTCAATTGTATTCAACACAGCATAAGCACGACATCTGAAACGGAGCTAAGTGTAGACAGGTACATCTGAATCAAGCACACTCAACAAGCAAAAGGACCCAATGCTAAAGAATACTACACCCTATTAGTAAATGGTACATGTAGTAGCCAGTAATTGCTTACCTGTAGCCTATTACCCATATTACCACTATTACATACAAGCATGTGTACAAGTAGTATTTTTTGTAGTCACTATCTATGCTGCTGTCATTTGCACACAAAGTTCTTTAGCCTGAAGTATTGCACTGGACGTTATGGTTATTAAAGGGATCAGTATACCTTTTGCAACTATCCAAAAATAACCAACCAAATTACTGTTGAAAAGTTTTAAGCTTACTTGATGTACAAGGAGAAAGATAATTATTCCTCCTGGCATGCTGTCATTTTAAAGAAAATAATAAAAGTAAAGAAATGCGTCTCTGAGGTGCATTTTTGGAAATTCCTATTAGTAGTTAGTTCCAACTTGAAATCTTAGGAATATACAGCATTTGCAGAGCTAAAGCTTTGTCAGAGTAGTTGACAAGCAACATTTATTTCTTATTTTGATAAATAATTTGATGCTTCAAATGATAAAAATGCACAACTGACAAATAATATACAATTAAAGTCCTAATTACGTCTCTTAGCCATATTTTTTAATGTTCAATGCATACTCATCTGGGCGGGGGGGGGGGGGGGGGGTCTATCATCTATTAAACAGTCTACATAAAGGAGCATGGTTTCCGTTACAGCATCCGTGTCTCAAGTTTCAGAGAGTTATTCATACAATGACGAGACCGCCTCGTGCCGCGACTCCAAATTCACATCTCTCTCTGTTTTACAGGAGCTTAAACTAAATCCTGCCCCATTATACTGGTGACATTTAAAAATCGACTTCAGATATGGTATTGGGGTCAACCCTAGAAATTGGCATTTGACAGCAGGTTTTTAAATGTTTCGTGTTACAGTTATGTAAATTTGGCCATAAATGTCAGACACTTTAAAGGGGTTTACCTTTTACAGCTATCCAAAAAGGAACCAAACATATAATCATGTTGAAAAGCTTTCTTGTAAAGAGATTAGAGAGGTTCGGCAAACAGGACAAATGAACGTATACGTACATTGTATGCGTATCCGTATGACTTCACACGTACGTGTTGGGAATGCCAACATTTAGTTTCAGCATCACATAGCCACGTTTGATTAACGCTTTACAATATGCACCAACCAGAAAACTGTCATGCCTCAAAAAGCCTAAAGCAATTTGAGTTGTATTATGCATCACGTAATTAAGTTATTGGAGACAACATTTTTGGCACATTTTGGGTGTAAAATGGATAAACTTTTAAATGTACCGCACCCGTATAAGATGGCTTTCACATAATGCGTTTCCGTATCAATTTTCCCGCATCACGTACATGTAGAAGCCGTATGCAAGTGCACAAAAAGTAATGGCATCATACACAGAATCCATACGGATACGCGATACGGGCTTAAATTTTGAGCTTGCTAATTAAACCACTCTATTATTAATGATTTTAAACTCTCTGTGAAATTATTCCATCTGGCATACTGTCATTTAGGAGAAAATGTGATTTTCATTTTTTGTCATGCAAAACGACAATTTTGTGAGACTCGTTCGGTTGCCAACAATTTTAAAGCCTGTTTTCTCAATTGTGTATTTTGTACTTTAAGGGGGGTGTGCTATGGGGCTCTATTGTATACCAAATGAAAGCTGGCATTGTGGGCTTTCCAACCATGTATAACATGTACATTTATCATACATTTGCATACAATTGTTGGGGTAGTAATTTTAGACCTGGAACATTTGTGTGATGTCTCTTGCCGATCAATTTATGTAATTTCCTAGTGAATTCCCTGCAGAATAATTAGATCAAAATTGAATTTTAATTTATTGGATGGGTAACACGTACATTGTAGGCAGTCCTCAGGACTGGCCCATGTGTCGTTATATATGTCAGTGTGATTGAGTAGCGGTGCAAGCACTGAAGGCATTGAGGAATATACCAGGAGATTTTACATTTTTTTGTATTATACAATATATCTGCTCACGAGGGATACGTACTGAGCAGAAAGTCATTCGAGGCCATTTGCTCAGCACGTACATGTACATGTAGCTCACCATGTAGCTCACAATGTACAGTGAACGTTTGCTGAGTTTTCTGCCTTGCGAGGTCCTGAGGCAAATATCTATCCTGTGTACGGTGAACCTGAGCTTCGTGCTGAGCTATACAAAAATAACTAGCCAATGAGAAGCATCCATATTCTGGTCACATGATTAAAAAAAATTTTTTTAGCTCTGCACGTAGCTCAGGTTCAACGCACATGGTGAGTTTGTACCTCGTGAGGCGAAGTAATCAAACAGGATAGATATTTGCCTTGCGAGGCACAAAATTCAGCAAAAGTTAACCGCACACAAGAGCTACCGTACACGCTGCGCAAAAAAAATAAAAAAATAAAAAATACAACGAGCCTGCATCTTTTTCTTTTTTAAAATGGTGACAAGAATATATTTTTTTGTTACTTGGTCTAATGAAAAAAAACCAGAGATTCAAATGTTGGGCAATGTTTAAACTGAACAACACATTTCTACTTAAAACTATAAAGAACATTTTTAAGCATGAAATTTAGGTCAAATCATACCGGTAAATATTGCAGCAACTCAAAAATGGGACCATACAGCAAAGATGCCGGTATTGTGACACTGGATAAACAAATTAGTATCCATCCTACATGACATTGTCATTCACAACAACATTTCAACTGGTGCAATTACAACATCGGATCCACGGTTTTTCCATGGCAACCGGGCGAGCCAAGCTTCTTCGGGGGGAATTTATCAGAGTGAGCTCTTGCCAATGACTTTGTAATCGAATAAAAATTGGCAGAAAATGAGCCAGCTTGTTTCTTTTGTCGGGTGTGGAATAATGGCGCTCATGTGAGTCTGACATGTCGTTGGGAGGTATCTGCCATCCGTTTGGGATTGGATCAGAGGAGAATGATCTCATTGATGCTCGATACTTTTTCTCCTTATTATACTGCTTGAGCAATCCCAAGGTGATTTCTTGCATCCGAGTTGTGTCAGTATGCTTCACGCAAATTATATTTAGCTTTTAGTGACCTCTCATATGCCTTTCTGTGCTTTTGAATACCCATGCCTATGGATTTGGGAAAGACAAGGAGTATTGTATTCCAAGTTGTAGTTTGGTAAAAGCTTTCCCTTCTTTGTTGTTCAGATCATGTACATGTACAGAACTGTTTGCGAGTGAATTTGTTTTGTTGTGTATGTAGCAAATTTCTCATTGTTACATTAACTCTTATGTCCTAGGCATTCATTTGGGGTACAGTACATACATGTAGTAAATACAGCATGGTTTGAGGGAAAGTAGTGGGAATTACTGGTCCCGAGGTGTAGGTCAGCTCGACTACCTCCCGACGCGAAACGGAGGACCTCCCAACGCGAAACGAAGGGAGTTAGTCGAACTGACCTACACCAAAGAACCAGTAATTCTGACTATTTTCCAGAAATAAATCATGCTGTATTTGTTTTACATTCACTGCCTTGTTGATAACAGTCTTCGTAGAATTTGAAGCTTCATTCGGCACAAGATATTCAAGTTCTTCCTTGGTCTAGTCAATTACGGAAATCTACATGTAGTAACGTTACTAAGACTGGTATGAAAAGTTTACATGCCACAGACTACATGTCTGTGAGGTGGGTCCTAGAAGATATTTTTAGTGCTACCAGAAAGAATACCGCAGAACAGCGAGCTGGATACTCACCGGGATGACTCACATGGCAGCGTATCATTTTTACTTCCCGGACGTGCGGCGGAATCAGCCAATGATGCGCTCCAATTTGCTTATGAATATTTATGAGTTGTAGTAATACAAAATACTAGTCATCTCATAGGCAAGCTCAGTGGCAGAGAGGTACATGTTAGATGGTGATTATGAAACAGTGTTAATGAAATTACGTTGGAAAGAGCAAAACCCACTATACATGTACAGGTAGGTCTCTCTCAAATGACGCCACTTCCTACAGATTGCCAGGTGCATCCACATTTTAGTAAATAAAGTTTTGCGCCATATTTCAAATACAATTTTTAGCAACAGGCGCACGTATTTAAAACATTTGCCACACTGCACACACGAGTACTTTTAATGACGCGAGAGGAATATTTGTTTAGAAAATGCATTAAAATACATGTATAATATTTGGAGATGTACATGTATGTATGCAAATTTATTTGCGTTTTCAGGTTGTAATAATCGCTAATCATGGAGCCAGCAAGACATCTGAAAGCACTTAGCCGTTGACTCAATCAATCGGGTACGACTTAGGCATCGCAGAGAAATCATGCGGTGCTTGAGATGTGAGGATGAGATGGTATGCACAGCATGAAGCTCACTATAGAAGATGTCTCATCAGGACAGTGAAGGATGTCTGTGTCTGGAAGATGGCCCATTTAGGACAATGTTCTGGTAATGTTAGTCATCATAAAGACTATCCGAGACACCAGATGGGAGTGAAATGATATACCGGTACATAGAATACAAATATTGACTGCTTTAAAGTTTGAGTGATGTAGTAAAACTTGCCTCCAGAGGGAATCTGAGGAAAAATGGAATGCTCCATGATTCACCGAGGGCCAAGGAGGCTAGTTAAACACCAAGAGATAAAGCACTCAGTATTTGTTTAACACAGGTCTCGGACACGCATTTTTGGAAATTTCCATTATTAGTTGGTTCAAAATTGAAATCTTTAGAATATTATTCTCTCAGGATATAGCAATTCACAGAGCTAACATTTTGTCAGGTTAGTTTTGCCAAGCACCATTCTTTAGATTGTGAGAACTTCTCCAGCTTTAAACGATAAAAATGCACAACTGACAAATTGTGTACTCTAACTTTAACCTGACACACAACAAGACAAGTGCATCATCTGAAACTACTATTAACCCTTTAAACTCAGGCTCGTTTTCGAAGATTGTGTACGTGTTGCTAGTTTGTATATCATTTACAGTGTACAAATCCCCTATAATTATGTATCATTGGAAAGCTTACAAATAGGGCTATATTTTGGAGGAATATTTAGAACCCCAGGAGCTTTAAAGGGACTTATAAGTCAGATGTAGCGCAGGGCTGAGTGCAAAGGGTTAAAAGCAAACTTGACTTGATGCTCCTTTAATCTGTAGCGCATTGTGGACAGTGTGTTACCAACCCGGCATCATTTGAAAACCATCTACACACTTTCTTGAGCACGCGCAGCGCCATAACTCTTGTTAAAGTAAACTGCGACTTAATTGGTGTTTTTTCAACCTTCCAGGTCACTAATGCCTTTCAAAACTGCCCTGCAAAATTGACGAAAGCAGCCGCGCCGGCCTTTGATTAGATTTAACTCGTTTTAGTAGGTCGTGACGTGCCGGCAAAAAAAAAATTTGCCATCGGCCGCGTGAGTCTTCAATTACTGTCCAGAGGTAGTGAAGTGAGGGTGGTTTTATGACACCTTGGGAGCATCTGCAAAGGGGTGCTGCTTTGTTTTTTTAAGTTAGTGTTTACAATATTTGTCAGCACTGCAATTTTCTTGTAGCCTATAAACTATAATTGGGTACAATTGTCATTGCTGCTTGATCATTACTTTGACAAAGTATTGTTGTACTGAAGTTTTCAATATTTCTCTTGATTTTATCAATTATGTAGAGAGATTTTGACTGAATTTTGTACCAACTGAACAGAAATCAATAGTCAGCTCGCCTATGAATAATTTATCACGAGTCACTGAAAATATCAAATGTATTCATGAATTTTTTTGAGCTGTGTAACAAAATAAAAAATACAAGTGACGTCAGAAAGATGTGCAAATTGAAGACAAAGAAGTATTTGTCAATTCCTAAACATTTGAATTATTGACTTTCACCGTTAGGTGAACAATCTTGTTGAATTAATGATGAATAAGTTGTTGCAGAATTGTCTTTTGGCATTTCGCTGTGCTGTGTCGAACAAACGGCTTGTCGTGTTTTGCTGGGAGCATCTTTTGATAGTGTGCATGATCTCATGTCGGATGAGCACGCTGTGTGATCATCCACACGCAGACAAGTTGGGTCTTTTGGGAGAGATTTTTGTCTTCTCTCAATGGCTAATCATTTGGAGTATTGCAGCCGGGAGCTTTGATCATTATTCATCACATTTTTATTATTAGTTTGTGAAAATTTCATTTCTTGACCCAGATAGATTGTAAGATGTCACGAGGGTTTCGGGGGTGTTTGTCTCCTCAAGTAGCATGATGGATTCTTTTCTTTAGAGTTGAATCCTGCAAAGAGATTGTGATTTAATCACAGGCAGACTTCAGAGCCTGTGATGGAGTGGGTTCGTGGAGGAGAATTGTTTTATTAACTTTATCGCCAAGGAACTTTGTCGGATAAGACGAGTGGTGATGGAATGTACCGTACGGGTCAAGTGTGTGATAAGTGTGATACGCGTACGTAACAAGTTCTGCAAATTGTTTGGTACTAGTGCAGTGCCTGATCAAAATGTGCCTGTTTGAAACAGGCAAATTGCTTAGCTTCTGTTAAAAATATGGGTGTTTTCAGGTCGCGCATATATCACAGCTTTGGAAGTAGGTCTCTTGCGAAGAGCTGTTTTGGAAACGCGTGTTTTGTGTCGTAAACCACATAATGACTGGGGATCCCCTTATTGTGTTTTCTTTATTCCTGTACTATAACCTAACCCCATTAACCTAATGCTACTTGAACAACCAAGGACCTAATTTTGACAAAGAAACCGTCGATCAAGGATTTGTTGTTCCTTTTGTTCTCTTCTGTATTTTGATTCTTGGTTAATGTAATACCATGTAAGAGCAGACAGACTGTCAGACAGACAGAGATTCCTGGAATTATATTAAGATGTGAAAATGGTTGTCTGTGGTTTCTTGTTTGTATTCTGTTCTCTTCAGTGGAACGCTTTTGAAAGTTAGGGGCAAAAGAAGTGAATTTTCTATGTTTTTCTTTGTGCGGAACCGCCGTGTGGGGGCAATATCCCCCAAGCCAAAAATAAACTTGTTTTGTAGCCCAATTGGGCACTTCCAGGACATAGAGCCCCTTTAACATTTGCAGCATGACATGTTATATGACACCTGAACAGAGTTAGACATACATATCAATTAAAACCCCAGACTTGAAGTACAAATTTGAGTAAGAGGGGGGAAAAGCTGGCAAAATCATTTTTTACTCCGAGTAATATTATCTCTGCTTTTAGAATAAAAGTTGGCATAGTATAAACTTCTCGTTATCGTATCGGATGATGCAGCTCATGGCCGCGTGTGTCGGGACTCGAGAGTCTGATCAATTACACCGAGTTTGGATTTCACGGTGGGGCGCGACGGAAAGGATAAGTTTTTACGAGGAACTACTCCAACTGAAATAGAAATGAGACAATACAAGGATGCTTATTTGCAATTCTACTATTTTCCTAAATTCTGTATGTTGATCTATACACATGGGGCTGGCACGGCAGAAGGTTGGGGCCAAGGGGGTGGCCCACTGCTGCTGCAAGAAAAAATATTCTGCTACTCTCTAAATGTAAAAAAGTGAAAAGCTCACTCTCAAAAAGAATTTCTTACATTGAAATAGAGTTTTTCAGTAAAAACAACTCCAAAAAGAGTGAACAATACTCCAAAATAAGTAAAAACCACTGGCTTTCACTTTGTTTGGAGTGGCTTTATAAGAGACTCGATCACACTCTTTTTCATTTAGAGAGTAGTACTAATACCCCCCCCCCCCCCCCCCCCCTTGTTAAATTATGACTTTTTCGATTTTTAGAGCAACAACTGATCAACTTGTTTTCGTTCTGCTTTGATTATCAACACACAAACACAAGTGTGTATACGCCTCCAAGTACAATCCTCCACCTAGTTATGGGGACAGGCTCTTTTTTTTGGAAAAGACAGACCGAGTAGTGGGGACATTTTTGAGTCCTCATAGCGCGTTGGGTCTTCAGTAAATGTAGAACAAGGTAAAATTGGGTTAGGGTATAATGAAAGAAAATGTAGAAGAGGACAAATTAGGGTGATGCTGAACATTTTAGAATTTTAGAGTGTTCTGAGTTTGAGATTAGAGAGATTTCACTATACACACAAACCCTATTGATTGTCAAAATAACGCAATATACCAAAAGAATTGATGGACCTCCTATTGTCCCTTTTTTGTTTGTACTTAAACTTTTTGCCACAGGTTTTGTACACGAAATTCAAACCGGGGACCTTTTCGAAATAGTAGACCCTATTGTCCTCTATTGTTAGACGTTCCTTTTTCAATCAAAAACAAACTCACGTTTGTTTATGGTGTAAATCAAGGATTTATTTTGTTCCCCTCGATGATTTCCTTTGTTTGTACTCAAAGTTTTCCCGACGGCTCATATTAGTTTTGTACACGAATCTCAACCGAGGATGTTCTCGTAGCATCAGGGATATGTCCTCCATTTACACCATAAACAAACCAATGGAATCCCACAGTCGTAAACCACATAACGACCGAGGATCCCCTATTGTGTTTTCCTTTATTCCTGTACTATAACCCTAAACTCATTACCTTATAGCGCTTACCCGAACGATCGAGGACCGCATTCGAACAAAGAACCGTCCTTCGAGGATTATTTGTTTTCTTTTGTTCTCTTGTGTGTTTCGATTCTCAGTCGTGATCTGATTCAAGAGCACGTACTACCATTTATAACCTGGGCAATGGGCAGACTCCAGCAACTCTCACGAACCCCGCATACCTGATATATTTGTTGACTTACATTATTACGGACAATATCCCGACTCCAGTTTCAACTCATTGTCACCTTATCTGCGGGAGCTGAGAACATCTAATAAACAGGACTTGACATGTCGCTCGATTAATCACACTCATTGAATAGAATCCACCAACCCTGCCCTGTGGCTTTCCAGTAACGAAAATAACTCTTCCTCAAATCCTGAGGGAGAGCGAGTGGGGTTCGTGCCTTCGCTATGGAACATCACATCCACTGATGTGTGCTGTATTTTTTTCTCTCAGTTTAAAGATGAATACATGCGGGTGGTGTATATCGTTGCCCTGAGAATGTTTTGCAGTTGCAGGGAAGTGAGGTGATCGCTGTGTGATTCATTCAACTTGCATGTTGTGAGGCAAGAATGCAGCAGTGCCGAGATTTCACCAAAGAAAGGGTGTGAGAATGCATGACAAATTGGTGAGTTGTGAACAGATATACATGTATCTTTTGCTGAAAGTTTGTGCAGTAATAACAAACAAAAGTTGTAAAGTTTGTTTTATCAATACTCTAAAATTGAAATATTGTTACTAGTTTAGTAGGAAGAAGGAGGTATATATCGTGCATTCTCGTAAATCAATTTTTAATCTAGATCAGAAAAAAATGCATAGAAAACGATTTGCTACGTTAAAAAACATTTAAAATTTAAACAAAACAATTGTCTAAGTATTACCGGCATGATAATGGCGGCACTAATTTGCATACAAATTATACGTGGGTAATTTATTTAGTTTTCTATGCATTTTTTCTGATCTAGAGACAATGATTACAAATTGATTTCCGAGGGTGCATGAGGCCCTCTTCTTCTCACCTAACCAAACTATTATTGCACTCAAAAACATTCTCTACAACAAAATATTTTGTGAGTGAAAAGTTGAGCCCAGAATCCTTTGTTGGGGCCACCCACTCACGATGTGCTTGGAGCACAGATCAAGGGATTGAATGAAATTGCCTCTCTAAGAACTCTAGAAGTTACTGGGTTTCATGTGTAGAAATCCTCACCAGTTTCAGGAGTTCTTTGCTTTGGCCACAGGCTACTATCGGATTCAACCTTTTTAGCAAGGAAGTGACATTCTCTAAATGGTGTACCCGTCTCACGTATCAACATCCGATCCGATCAATTCCATTGTAACCAGAGACTGCAGCACATCTCGACCCACAGACTTTGCCGTATCTTTCATTTACACAAATCCCAATCTCTGATTCATGAGATTGTATGAGTTTTGTTTTCGTTTAGCATTTTCATTTTTTGTTGTATAGGTCTAATTGTGTGCCGTTGGGAGTTTTTTTTTTACAATTTTCAAAAGCTACACACACCTTGTGCACGAACTTTCATGTAGTTCATGTGCATATAGTGCAAAGGACGTGCAACTTATTTTTTGCTAAGTGCACTAAGCCAAAAGCGCCGCTTTGCGTGAGCGTCGGACTTTGTCGACAAAGCGTTCAAATCTCTCTCCTGATGTTCTGCTTCAGCATCACCATTGCTTGCCAGTAAAAGGGTACTTTTGCACGAAGCCTATAACAAGGAAGAATTCAGAAAGAATTGTATCTACTTATACCATCAGAAAGCAATAACATGCCCTAAAAATTTAATTTAGCTTTGAAAATATTAAAGCATTTGCTGGAAAAAATTGTTTTCAGACCACTCTCAAAGGGTTTGCGCACAGAGTGTCATGATCATCAAGTGATGTCCAAGTGTGGAAGTTCTCTTTCCTTGAATCCTTTTTGTCAACGAGAATGTGTTTCTCTTCTAAAAATCATTTTAAAAACAAGACTTTTAAAATTTGTCAAGTTGTATACGTGTGTGCAGTTCCAGATTTATCTGATTAAGTTGCTTCAATTATTTATTCCAAGGCGAGCAATGTTTTTGTTTTGAAATATTAGTTTTATTTGCCAGAAACCTCTGAGCATGAGCGTACACCAAATATCTCACATTTCCAATGCTATTTAAAAACAAAACCAGTTAGTCGAATATCCTTGAATATTTGCAATGCTGTGTTTATTTATGCACCTTGGCTTTCGAGTTTAATATCAACATGTGCGAATCTAGAAAGCAGGTGTTGATTTTATAATTTACCCATCTTGTCAAATTATTGGGATGAGTTGCGGCCTGGTTTGGCCACCCAGCGTAGATGTCTATCTGTGTTGATGATTGTGTATGATGGGAAAGGTTCCTACATGCTTTATCAAATAATGAGAAACAGATGACGGTTTCTGAAGAGGCAATTATCTTTGGTGGCAGGTGTGCTCCTAATGCTTGCCAGTAATGCTTGCCAGTAATGCATTGGCTTTCGAAAGTTAACATCCACTATATGTCTGTGTCTTTTTTCTTATTTTTTATGTTCATGTACCTTGGGACTTTAATTAGAGGGAGCATCATGGACTGATGACAAGATAAATCATTTGATAAAAGTACGGAAGTTTTTTTGCAAAATGTCAGCCCAGTTAAAACTTCTCTTGACAATAAATTATTGTGAGGGGAGGGGGGGTAGGGATGGGAGGGGGCTTTTCAAATAAACCGAGGCTTGTAGAGAACAGCCCGACACAAGACAATTAAAGGGACCGTACAGATGATAGGAATGAACGGACAGGGAACAGAGAACAGAGAACAAAAAAACAAAACAAAAACAGATTGGACAGTGGAGACTGAGAGAAGGAAACAACACTAATAAAGGTATTAGTCAGGAGATGGAGATAACACATTATATGAGCACCATGCGGAAATAAATAGAGAGAAGCTACGTTACATATTGTGACAGAAGCGCATTTTGTACGACGATTTACAATGGCCCACAGACGACATTGTTCTAATTTCATTGTCAATGGAATTCGATAAGCAGGGACCATAGAAACAAGAATATAAGGTGCGGGTGAATTGGTTATTTCAATTGTGTTGAGATTTGGTATAATAATCATGTTCATTGCACATACAGCGAACAATGTTTATTACAGAGTGTATTAAAACAAAAAAAGTTATTGGTCAGCTGTTTTTCACATAAACTTCTGATGGATCAAATGTACTCAATAATAAATGACGTTATATTCATGAAATTAAGGTACACAACATCTAACCGAGTGTCACATTAATTTTTATTTCTTTTACGATGAATAATTGAGTAAAAGTCGTCATCCTCTGTACATCAAAGAAAAAAGACACATACTGATAAAGTAATGACAGTGTGTCAATGCATGTAATGAGCTATTCACATGTCATTGCTGCTCACAGTGACGTCAGTCTTCTAGGATGTGTGGATACCTCCAGGTTGTCATGGCAACATAACACTTTCTTTATTTTGTTTGTCTTTTTCTAAACTTGGATGCTGCAGTACGGTACAGGCTGGCCGGTACAGTGTATTCTATGCATCAATCTACCTGCTTCTTTTATACTGAGAGATGCCAGACTATTATCTGATTGTCACAAAGGATTGGCGACATTAAGGTTGGCTCTGAATCTTTTATAACCAGTAGCCTCTGAATCATGATTATAATCAGTAGCCTGCGATAGTCGTCTCGGCAGTATTAATGCTGGCTTGGAACCCATGCACACCACCTGGCCCACGCTTCCTCTGTCATTGTTCAGCTGGCACCCAGTGTGAGTACGTTCGTCGTTACTTCACAGTTTCTGTATTTTCAATGACTCTGTGTGATGCACTTGGTACTGACCAACTGCATCAGGTGTACTGTCAACGCATTTTACTTCAGAGGAAAAACGGGGATGTTTTTTTTTATCGTTCACGTGAGTAGTGTGCATGAATTGCCATATTTCTCTGGTTTTTCTGTCAATCTGTCCACAAGTTCTGAATGAACTTATGCATTTATCCAGTCAGTGTCTCGTCATTAAGGTTAAAGAGGCACTATATAATATGTCCTGAATTCCACTAAAATATCATGTTTTGGAGTGTTTACTTGTCCTATTTCAAACAAATGGTTGAAAGGAAACCAACCTAATGTCTTACCGTTCCCAAGTAAAGACAACCACAAAAATGGTTTTAACATCGGACACAGTGTGTATGCATCTGTTTTTCCTGTCATTTTCTTTCAATGTACGATACACGTTGTGTGTTTCCCATAAATTGCACACGGCACCAATGCACAATTGTGGTTTCTTGCACGTCCGCAAAAGGCAAACACTTTCCGTCTGGAATCAGACTGCACCTAAACAGCTTGAGTTACCCGAAACTCGTTCTTCACAAGAATAACACAAGAACGCCCACTTTTTTAAGGATGTTTGTGTGAATGTTTATATCCTACTTTTAAAAATCATTCCGATGAACATAATTTAGTTTAAAACGCGGTTTTTAGCCTAATTGGGCGATTCCACCTGTCTTAATCGTTTGAATGGTGAGGACATTTCATAATGTTGTCTGAAACAGCTGAAATATGGACTGTACATTTGTTTTATTCTTTCATTTTTTCCAGGGAAGATTGTTGTTTCGTCTTGTTCAGTTGAACACAAGTCGTTCAATGAGTTTGTTTGCAACATACTTTTTGAAGAATTATTGGAGGGACTACATTTTTCTCGTCGAATATGAGTTACATTTTGCAATGTATTTTACAATTTCGTACTTATATGTAAATGATACCCAGTAAAGCTTACAAAAAAAAATAGTATGTTCTAAAGTCGAGTACAATTTCAATAAGTTCGAGTATTAAAAATAAAATTGTGAGTTTAGTTACTCAACGTATTAATAGTTGAGTAATAGTAAGCAATGAGTCTTGGTTAAAACTCGTGAATTTATTTTAGTTTGATTGTTTGTTTGTTTCTATTTCACAGGGTTTATAGATAAAATCTAAAATAAATCATCTTGTAATTTTTGCTGTACAGCCACAAGAAAGCTTACTTTAACTGTACGTTTGCTTTGATATTATATATATTTCTCATGAATCTACGAGCTCTGTCTCCTGATAGTCTGGCGGCCTCCTTAAAAACTGGTCAAATGTTGAGAAATTTAAGTATAATGTGTTTTTACAAACTTCATTCAGAATGTGTTTTTGTAAAGTTTATCGCACCAGCTCTGACATGAAACGGACATTTGTCTAAATTTTTTAAACTTTTGACAGATAAAGTTACTGCCAATTAACCATAACCTCATAGGTTCTCCCACTAGAAAGCATTCCAAACCCAGCAAACTTCAACAACTGCACACAGATTTAGTAATTATTGGTACTGAACCTAACAGTACAAAACCTGCCGAACTCAAACTGTTGGTTTGGTTTGAAGATCCTTTCTCTATGGTTTGATTGATATGCATTGTTACTGTTCAGGTTCAGGGCTGCAATGATTAGTCAATTGGTTCTTTAGCTCTATGTTTGAGTGGGGACACACAAGGTTGACCAGGAACTGTGCCATGACCAGTAGGTGAGCTCACCTACATGTACAAACAAATGCCTGTGCCTTTCCCCAAGCTCCAACATTTTAAAAAGTCTCATGCACAGAATTCAACAGGGTTTCCCTTGGCATTTTGTACTGATTCAAACAAAGTCCAACAACAAGTTGCTAATGTTTGCCAAAACCTAGTAAAACCTGCAGTTGGAATTTGAGGATAGGGGTAGTTAGGGTTAAAAGGTTCTTTTCAGTACAATGTTTAAAGATGGACTACAACGAAAACTCACACATTAAATGTATTATCGGACCTTGTTTATGTTGTGTTCAGGTAACACTTTATTGTTACGGTCATGTTTTTCTCTAAATAATTTTGTTGCAATTTGACCGAAAAAATTAGACCTTGATTCTTCGATTTTGAAATTTCCCGCCCTGTACTGGTTCCCAGCAAAGATCCACTGAAAACCACAATGAAATCCACGATATAGTACCAGCAGACTTGTAAACCAGCGAAAAGTGATGACGTACTACCCATGAGCAACCGAGAGTAAACAAAAGACGCCATGTTATTCCGCATTGCATTGTACGGTAAAAATGCACGCACACGATCGACCCGAGTAAATCGTCATGGGTAGTACGTCACACACAAAGTATGAATTATTCATGAGTTAAGGGCTTTTGCTGAAACTGAGTTTTTCTGGGTCGTAGAACGCCGATCAATTTTGTTGTTTTTTTGCATGAAGGAACAAGTTTTATTGAATACTAATGATATATTAGTAATCATTATACATTTCTCGAACAAAAACAGCAACACAGCCTTTATCATTATTCCGTTGTAGTCCATCTTTAACATAATTTGATCCTCGAAAAAATAAAAAACATTTGTCTTATGATGCGGCATAATCCTAGAATCATTTTTGCAGTATACAGTGCAGATTTTGTCAAAATACTGTTGAAAGGATGAGAGTGAGACTGTTGCAGGAAAGCACTGTTTAAATGTGTACCTAATTAAAAAAATTGAGGAGAAGGCGGGAGGGGGGTCACGGAAAAATAGCTGAAAAAATTAAACCGCAGCTTATTAAACCGACAAGTCAGGAGAAATCTTGGCAAACAAAAATGATGCCTCTCAATTCCCGAGAAGGAAATATAAAAGAGGGGGCGGGGAGATGTTAAACAAAATTCTCGTATTGGACAGGAGGAATATGTAATGTGCAACTGAGCATATAAAACATTGGTCCCCCAGGGCACAAATTTTGCTGGCCTGTTGGTTGTAAGAAATTTGCATAATTGTCAATAGAAGCCTGCAATCGACGGAGAAAAACCTTCCAAGGAAAATTCTCTCATTTTGTAAATGACGTCAAGACTTTTTTTAGGGAAGCAGACTCACTGTGCTTGTCCACATCGATCGAAGCAAATTTGTATTCAATTTCAGTTGTTGTCTTTTTTTCATGGAAAACAAGTTAATTACAAATTATTGGTGACAAAACTCACCTTTTTTCCCCCCGTTTACTGGTTGGAGTAAAACTGTGTGTTCATTTAATAGACCTGAGACCTAAAGAATGTCGTGGCTTTGTTGTATGCCCTTTCCTATGGGAACAAAGTCAAGACGCTAGAGGAAGTATATAGGGATAGACTCGCTCATTACCCTTTTTGAGGAATGGCTGACACAATAGGAGGGCGCTGTTTGGTTTGGTAAAAACAAAGGACTTTACCCACAGACATATAAACGCTAGACCGCCAGGTCCTATTAAAAACTACATGATTTTTTTGCCATTTGCGCGGCGCCCAACTAAAATAGCAACTACATGTATAGGCAAGTTTACCCCCTGGTATAAGGTATTTGTACAGACAATTTCCAGTCAAATAATTCTATGGAAGCATTTTTTGTTTTAAAAGAAAATTACATAATGTTATATCATAGGCCATGTAGATTAAGCATATCCAGTGTCAATCTTGATACTTTCAAACAAATGAAGACTTTTATGCTCATTTTTGTGTTAAGCGCGTTGCCCAGTATGAGCACAGAACGTAAAAAGCGAATGTAAAAAGCGTGCGTTGACCGAATAATGCTGTAATCAATTATATAAACGTGTGTGCAAAGGCTTCGCGCAATAGGTGCGTAGAACTTATGCGGAACCAGTTACGCGCAACCATTTACCAATGCGTCGTTTTGCGCATACCTTTTCTAATCACGATTTTGTGCACAAGACTGGTGGTCTATGCGTATCTGTGACTTTACCCAAATCAAACAGCACCCTCCTATTGTGTCAGCCATACCTCAAAAAGGCTAATACTATTAAAAAGGAAAGTGCACATGTAAACAAAGCGTAATGTCATTAGGCCTTAGGCCTAGTGATTTGTCTAGGATTTCAGACTGTGGATTTTTTAAGATTTTGTTTAGATATCAAATAAGTAGTTTCTATACTTTAGTAATATTTACTTTTCATTTGGTGTTATTGCATTTTGTACACTGTTCGTTTTTTGAAATTTAAACTTGAATGTCAACGTTGTAATTGTAAATGGGTAGGTTTCTTTAGTTAAATAAACAGACAGGTTTTTTAAAATTAATTCATTTAACCCAGCTGAATAGCGTTTCTATTCATAAACCAACATGATCTTTCTGGCAAAGGTGTCCAATTGGGTAGATGATTTGTCTGAATTTGCACTTGGAATTTTACTTACAATAAATTGTAACATTTTTGTTTTGCTTTTAGTGTTGTTTTTGAGATACCTATGAAAGGTAATTGTACACCATTTGTTTTTGCTGTCATTTTCTAAAACAGATGGGTTATAGGGATTCATGTTTTCTAGTATAATATTGTGACACTGACCTGTTTAAAGCTTTGCGTTTATAGATTTGGAAAAACCTGAGAAAAAAACCAGCAATTTATAGACATCAGAGAAATATCAGGTTAGGAAACCAGACTACGGTAGTTGGCTTGTACCCCATTCATGAATGTAAAATAGAATTTCAAATAAAATATAAACTAGTTAAATTTAATAAATTGGGGGCAGTGCTTAGAAATAGTCAGGTTTTTCAATGATTGCCGGCTGGCAATCATTATAAATCTCACCGCTAGGTGCCATGATTTCACTTACTTGTCATTCACTTACATTAACATTAAGGCATTTCGTAACAAATCAGTCGTTTTGTTTTTTGATGTTTGCAAAAGGTGTATATACTACCTTTAAATCAACTTCAACCCCCCATCCCCCCCCCCCCCCCTAAAACAAATAAATACAAAAATCTTTTTAGTTTTTTGGGCTGTACATTTACAGGCATGCGCCCTTTCCTCCACGAAGCCAATTACCACTTTTCTACTGGCAAATGTAAAGCTTTAAATAATTTCTTTAATGCATGGCTGCATACATGTAGGTAAGAAGATCAGATGTTATACATGTAGATATAAAGACAAACAATTCCTATTTCCTAGTTGCAATATCAGACTTTCAAAACTGTCGGAATGGATCATGGCCACGTCCTGTCTTCAAAAAGTCGCAGCTAGTGCCTTCTGGTTTCGTTCTTTTTTTTTCATTATCGGGCAAAGAAATAATATCTACACTTTAATTGTGATTACATTACATCATCTCATTTTTAGATTTCAAGGCCGGAACGCCCCTCTGTAATGACCGTCAGATTGTCTTCCTTTCTTTCTTTGCGTAAACTGAACTCTCAGAAAGAACTAGATCAAATTGTTCGCAGCAAAACAATCTAAATGGATTATTTTGTGCAAGGGGACCGAATTCGAGAGAGTATACTAAAAGGCTTCGGTCTAATTTAATTTTAGGATAGGCAATATAATCTGGTCAAGGCTGTCTCTCCCCCCCCCCCCCCCCCCCCCCCCCCACTTCAACCTGTGTAGTCCATAAACAGCAACCCATTTGATTTGTTGGCACTTTTCATGATATGTTTATCCCAATACACATGTACATTATACATACATGAGGCTTAATCCATTACAATCCATTAGAGACTATTGTGTACATATTGGCTTTTTCAGTACAAAAATTCAGCATAATTATTGTCATGGACAATTTTAGGGCAATGGACAAGGTCTTGTATCTAATGGAATATACATGTATACATCTTCACTCGTAATTTATTAAAAAGTATTAAGCCACATTTCTGTATGAAAACGTGATTGATCAAATGTCAATAGTCAGTTTCGAAATGTTAGGGTGGAATTCTGTCTGAAAAACTACATTAAAAAATAATGAGTTCATTACAAACCAAGGTCTTTTGAGAAATCTAATTATGCAGTATTTCAAAGATTGTAGGGCTTTTTTGCATTACATTTTCATTGTAATGTTGTAACACAAAGAGCGTACAATAGCGTACTTTAATATGATCGTATCGGACGTTACAAATTATATTCCCTTTTTTATTTATAAAGTGTTATCATTCCATACTGTCGTAATGTTTATATAGACCATCGTTCCAGTTTGATAAATAGGGTTTTTGGAATGCGCAATTGTTTTTAGCCTTGAAATACATAACAGTCCTGAGATGGTGTTTGACCATTATATGTCCAGTGTTATGGTGTGTCCAAATACCTCGTATATCCTCCTAATTTCAACACCAGTAATTGGTTATGATGGATTTAGGACTGCAATGACATTGGTGGGAATTTGATTTACCTGAACATTTGGTCTGTAACCCAGTTTTAAGCAAGAGCATTTTTTCATGCAAATCAATGTATTAATTGTTTGTTCTAAGCAGCTCCATCAAATTGGCCCTCAAGTTTTCAATCTAGATGCATGTATAGCCGCCTGGATTAAAATAAACAGTACCTGTTACCAATAGAAACAGTTTAACTTTGAATGATCCACTTTAGTGAAGCATCTATAGACATTTAATCAATAATACACTGGGTTTCTTCACGTGGACTCATAGCTTTGGAATACTGTGTTAAAATAATAAATATTTAACGGTCTTTAAGCTGAAAAACCAGATGAGACTTCCCGAGGGGAGGGGTGGGGGGACCTGCAGGAGCCACGTACTGACCCCACCGAGGCAACGACTACGAATGTATTGCGATTAGAATTCAGGAGAGTAGATCTTGTGGCTTGTCTGGATAATGAATTCCTTGCCAATTCTCAGGTTATATCCCTCACTGTCAATCAAGCACGTACAGGCCTGCCGCAGCATTTCGTGACCTTCATAACAAACACCAAATTCACTATTTGTTGTGTTTTTTTCTTTTTCCCTGTTTATTTTAGTTCCTTTTTTTATTTTCCTTGATCGGACAGATTTTATGAGCCAATCCACCACTTCAGTTTTCGACGAGGGCCGTTTTATTAGTTATCTACACCGGTGCTTCGTGATTCGTCCATCCTGCCAGAGGACCCACTTAAGTGGGATGGGTTACCAGTGAAAGGCCACAGCAGGTCAGTCACACTTTGCAAGGTCTCCATGACAACCATCTGAAGGCTTTAGGAGGAGCAGTTTATACCGTCCTCAGTGTTATATAATGATGGCCGCAGGAAATAATACAACTGTAGTACCCCCTCCACCCAACGGTAAGTATTGGTTTTCAATATTTACTTTTATCCGGGCAATTTTGTAAAATACAATGTACAATGTATGTCTGACTACACGATGTACAAGTACAAAAATCGTTAAGTTGGTGGTGTACCCTGGGGAGTGGACTCGTGGTCTGGAGCATTGAATTTGCCATTTGTGGGTAAAGCTGCAGGTTGTGGGTTCGAGTCCGCCTTGTGACTACGGTGCATGTGCCCATGGGCAAGACACTTTGTCACTCATTGCTTCTTTCCACCCAGGAGTAAATGGGTACCTGTGAGGGCAGAGATGGTTATTGTGATTAATTTAGCTGCGGCATTGCGCCCGAAATCGCAGCATCAAGCTGTATACTCCCCAGGGAGCTGAGATGGTTTTGGGAATGTTTTACTGGCCCAATGACCAGGGGTGATAATATTGTAAATGTAAAGCGCTGTAATATTGTAAAAGCACTAAAACCTTAGTTTGGTCTGTAATTGTTTTCTACTTATTAACTGCACATATTAGTGTCATGTATTAGATTCACTATTTCAACAGTATTCATTGATATAAAGAGTCTGACATGAACAAATGTACGTCAACATCCCTACATTATGCAATTAAAAATGAAGAAATTAATTAAAGAGGTATTTAAATATTAAGTAGTCCTTAGAGACTCTTGTGTAACTTCTGGGGATGAGTTTTTCAGTTCAACATCTGGAAGAGTAATTTTCTCAATTTTTTGGAGGAATGAACTTGAAAGAAATTGACTTTGAACAAGACTTCTGGAACAGCTAACATACCCGGTAGGGCTGGATAGCTCAGTTGGTAGAGCAACGGAACAGTAATCAGGAGGTTGCAGGTGCAGACCCCGCTCCGGTCTGGTTTTCTTTTGCCACTTTCAACAATTGTTCTAATGCACCTGGTCATTTCCCCTCTGTAGTTAGCTTTGATGTATTGTGTCTAAGGCTGCCAGTTTGCGGTTATTAAATTAACCGTTGTTTTGCGGTTACGGTTAACCGTAACTAAAAAAAAATATTTAAAAAATTAATAAATAAAAAACTTTAAAAAAAAAATGCATGGGCCTGCATTGCATATCTAATTAGCGCTACTTCATCAAGGAATTTAGTGTCTGCATCAAATTTTTAGGCCGACTGGCTATATGTTAGATAAGCTATCAGAAATATCCATGCAAAATGTATTCAATTGTACTATTTGTGACCTGCTCCAACAAAACCCACGCAAAGTTGACAATTGGTGGGGTTTCTTTTATTTGAGGGGAGTCGGGTTGGTGTAGCGGTTCTTTCCTCGCCTTCCACCACTATGACCCGGGTTCGAATCCGGCCTGAGCCAATATGTGGATTGGGTTTTCAGACCCTGCCTGACTCCGTGGGTTTTTCCCAGGATATTCTTCTGGGGTTTTCCTCCCACCTCTAAAACTGTAACTTCTTCACATTAATTGTTGAATGAAATAAAAAAAATTGTTGAATGAAATTTGTTCCCGCCGTGAATATGGCCATTGATGCTGGTACGGCGTTAAACCCTAAAAACTCACTCACTCACTCTTTTATTTAAAAAAAAAAAAAAAAAAAAAAAGGGAAAAAAAGGGGTTAACCGAACAGGAAAAATGTAACCATGTAACCGTTTGAACGGTCGGTTAACCGTGTAACCGTGTAACTGTTGCAGGCTTAATTGTGTCATATACCATTATATTAGGATTAGGCAAAAGTTATTGCCATGGATGCAAAACAGTTACTCTAGTCTTTTAATCCCATCGCATGATGTCATGATAATTGGCTGTTCAGTCCTTGTCTCTTTATTTTTAATCTTGGGATTTTCCTTCCTTTTTCTCCTACAGGGAATGGACCTACGGGGCAACCCACTGGTCAAGATCAAGCCACTATACCCGTAGCAGCCTCAGCAGGCAGTTTGGTTCTTGTCTTACTGGCTATTGTGTTGTGGTACTTCTTGGTGCGAGGCCAGTAAGTAGACACTGACTTTCTAGTCGGCGCAGTGCAGTCTTTTGACCTTTTAAGGTTTGCACAACTTTCATGTTACAAATATAAGCTGAAGTATATCTTTTTGCAGCTATCCAAAATGTAACCAAACTAAAATACTGTTAAAAAACATACTTGTTGTAATGATACTATTGACTCTAAACTCACTGTGAAATTATTCCTTTTGGCATTTTGATGAAAACAAAAAGTAATTTCCAAAGATACGTCTTTTGAAAATGTCTACCATTAGTTAATTTGTAATTCGCGACTGGTGCGCACAAGGGTTGTAACCTGACGATTTCTTCGTGTTTTTGGAGGTAACTCTGTTATTGTCTTCCCTCGAAGTCATGATTTTTCCACAGTTTTCTACCATAAATAGCAAGGCTTGCCAAACATTGCCAATTTTTTTTCTTTGCAGTCTGCGTAAGAAGCATTTTGAACATCACCGTACCAGCAGTCATAACAGTCAATATAGTCACCAAGGAAGTTTACGAGACTCCAATAGTAGACACGGTAGCCTGGCTTCGCGCTCTCACAGCACCCCCCGTACCTCGCCACGCAACCATCGCAGGGCCAACAGCTCTCCGCGAACTAAACGGAATTCTCGCTGCACCTGTCAGTTTGAGGCCTGCACCTGTGCCTCAGTGCGGTCTTCGGACTCGCCCCTTCTGACACATTCCCCAAAGAGTAACCGCAACTCCGTGACCGAGTGTACGGGAGCATCGCCGTTCTGTCCGCATTCCACAAAGTTTAGGGTGCATAAGTTGGATATTCACATGCGCGATTCGATAGACTCGGAATATCACCCGGATGACGAGAATCTGGCGGGACCGTCCAATTCCACCCGGAACATTAAAGCATGCACGTGCAGTTCGGACGTCGTCCTTAATATGGACGCTTTAGTGGCCTCAAACGGTTCACAGACCAATGGTGAAAGCAGTGAAACTTGCAGGCCACCAGTGAACTGCGACGGGACCGTGGTCTGTTTGTGCACCCCGGTGAGTCAAGCAGAGTTGGGTAGACATTGCACTTGTCGTGTTATTTATAACCCACTGGATAGTAACAGTAGGAATTCCAATCGACACAGCCTCAACCAAAGTGCCCCGGCTCTCATCGGCAGTAGTAGTGACAGTGACTTCCCCGGTGCTGAGGCATTGTGATCAGTCTTAGATCTTGTGACCAAATCAGTCAGGCTTTTAACCAAAGAAGGAGTTTAAATATATTCAAATTTAAATGGAAGAGTTGTTATATGTATGCTATAGTTTAAGACCTCTGTGGCTATATCTAGAGTCAGTTCCTGACAGTTTTCTGATAGATGAACTCACAGGGTCAAATTGAATTTAAGATGGTTTATTGTATGCCTCTTAATTGGTCACAGCAACCAATCACATAGCAGAACTAGGCAGCTGCTATTTGTTGACCATGCCGGAAGCACTGATGATAGAGAGAAAGATTTGGTGGCTGGGCGCGTTAGATCAGAATAGCTCACCCGGATTGACTCAGGTAAAGGCAATTGGGTTAGCCACCGGAGCCGTGCTATAAACGAATTCTCAAACGAGGGCAATCATGACACTCATGATAGCAGCCATGACCGTAGCCATTGGCAAAACATCATTTTCGGACTGATGTTTTTTTTTAGATTAACTTCTTTTGTCAGTCAGTCGTAAACAAGTATTAAATTTAACAACGGGCTGGAATAACAGCTTCTAAAGTCACAATGAGCTCAATGAATAGTTGTGTTTAGACCTCCAATATAAAGTTGATTCTGGGCACACAAGAACTTATCCACTGACCGGCCGCCATGTTTGTCCGTTTAACTTGGAATGAACAACGCATGCATGTGACGTCTTCCACTCATGACTCTGCTCCCTGAGCAGGGTCTGTGGTGGCTGACTCAGGTGAGCCCTGATGAGTACAGTATGACGTCAGAACTCATCGAACGACCCGGTACTAACCCAGTGTTTGATGATGAGTCTTCACTATATATAGCAACAAAACAGCAAAGCAAGAACAATTGTACTCGTCTGCTCATTTCTTATGATCCTCTTTTAGAGTAAATATTGATAGAGCAACAGACAAGGTTGGAAGCTGCATTGCATTGCATTGTTTCGATTGAGAGTGGAAGGCAGTTATGTCATTATTTCCAATATACTTTTTGAAGATTGTGTGTCCGTGCTTTTAGGGGGTTGCACCCTGAAAAATAGATTTTCAAATTTAATTGATAATTTTCTAGCATTGTATTTGTTATGAGCTTTCAAATGAGACATCCCACGAAAATAATCAACCAACGGCGAATAATTATTTAATTAATTAAATTCAAATGTTGAATTAGAAGCGGCCCACTTCTAATTCGTGGGAGGTCTCAGTATGCCCAATTAAAACTTGAGAGCGCAATTGGCACATTGATCAAAAACAATTTTTAACAATGTTTGAAGGCCTGCCAATGCAAACAAATCTAATTTATTTGTATACAGTACATGGTCTTTCTTATATATTCGGAAAAGAAAATCTAAATTTTGAAAAAGCACGGACAACCCAACTTTATTGTAATATTAAAAGAAATTTTACTTGTCTTTCCACACGAAAAACATGCATTGGAAATATTTAGTACAGCAAGACTGGAAGGTTGTAAGCTCCATTGCATTGCCTTGATTGTGAGTGGAAGGTAGAACTATGTCATTATTTATAATGTACTTTTTAACGTAATATTACAGAAGACCTTTTTCTTGTCTTTCCTCACACACAAAAACAGCACAGTGAATAAACTTGAAGGACGGTAATTGTGCATGTAGAGATAGAATTCTTTATAAGGAAACCATTTTATTTTTACAAATTGCATTCTTTCGTAAACACTTCTTTCGTAGTCATTTGCACTATACATGTGGTAAACAAGCTGTGAAATTATCACCATTGTAACTTTGTGTGTACGTGTATAGTGACTTTGCTGTCTATAGTGCATTGTCTGATGGAAGCGCTGTTACACTTATGTACGCTTGTATTACTTTTACATTGAATAATTTGAAAGGGTCGACACTCGTGACTGGAAATGATAAGCACAATTGTGTGTATACAGGATGTAGTTAAAACCGTGAGACAGTTCTAGATTTAACGGCTGTCACAGGAATATGAAACTACTTAACATTATTTATTTTTAAGAAGACATAGATGTCGATTGCAACAGTTAGGTTTAAAAAGTAGTAAATTATTGATATCATTTCTTTAGAGGTAGGATACACCCTTTGCAGATATAAAAAAAAATTACTACCGAATTATTAGGAAATATCTTACTTATTTGAAAGTAAATAATGATTTTAGGCATCCAGCAAAAAGAATTGCGATCGCGAAAAAAACAAGAACAACATAATTACTACTGCCCGGCTTCGGTTGAAAACGAACGCCGTTTCTTGCTTTTCTCAGCATCCATAATTGAACAAACTTCGGACAGGTTAGTTAAACGATATTTACTATAAAATACAACCCCCCAAATCCACCCATTCATGATAATTCAAACAATTAGTGTATCCTACCTTTAAGATTTATATTTTTATAATTAATATTTGAAGTTTACAGTAAACTGTTTAAGGTTTGCAGTAAGATTAATTTTGTTTAAAGTAAAATTTATATATTTATATTGGGTGTCTTGGGAGACCAGTGAATGTTACTGAATGGGCTACCCAGTATAAATAAATAAAGTTGGGAAATGCATTTCGTTATTGAGGCGAGTGTTGAGTTGGACAGAAGATGTAACACATTGATATAGATCACATTGGTGAGAGTAAACTTTCGAGTTTTGTGTTGTCGTAAATTGGAATAGCTGAATTAAAGTCAGGAGGCAGTATTTAGTATAGGTGGGTTATTTAGACGTTGTCAACTAAACCATTAACAGATAATTGACGAGATTTGCCCAGCAGCAACTTGTACTTTTCAATTTCTGTTTTTGTGTGTTTTTGTGTGGTTTTTTTCTCAGCTTGAGAAAATATTTGGAAATGGCAAAAGTGAGAAGTGCTATTTGTCTTATTTTTTCTTGTACTTTTGCTAAGATTTGCTAAGAGAAGAGTTGTCTACATAATAGATTTTTCCATTCCAAATTTAAAAAAATGGAATTTGATAACTCAATATTTTGTACTAAATAAAATCACAGTAGGTGTAAGTTTTATAAAGACTTTCAACAAGATGTACCAATAGCTGCAATAATGTGCACAAATCGGCTGATCTTGGACAAACTTTTGTCAGCACTGAGAAATTAGTTAGATTAGCAAAAAAGTGAGTATTTTTGTGATATTTTTGCTTGAGACCAGTTCTCAGCCTAAGTTTTAATAGTAAAATACAATAAACATTCACTTTACAGGAAACAAATATTGGGCTCATAGTTTTACAGATGAGGTCAGCAGATTGGTGCCTTGAAAATAAATAAAAAACTCACCCCCAAAAAAAACTTTCACTTTTAAAAAAATGATATCTTTTAAGCTCACCGTTAGATAATTAG
Organism: Crossaster papposus; assembly: GCA_037893245.1. Lineage (NCBI taxonomy): Eukaryota > Metazoa > Echinodermata > Asteroidea > Velatida > Solasteridae > Crossaster > Crossaster papposus. The sequence continues at coordinate 195,079 of JBAIAA010000067.1, read as the reverse complement.
TCTTGATCACTTTCACATTGCCTTGTTCACTCAAATAATAGTAAATGCATGTCAACGAACGGACTTCGGGAAATAAAATATCGTAAGGTGTTTATGTAGAAATAATTATTCCATTCTTTTATCTTGTGTAAGGGTAGACCCAATAATTGGGGCGTTTTCACTCCTTTTTTCAAATTTTGGATTTTTCTGTCGTTACGACAGAAAAATCCAAAATTTGAAAAAAGGAGTGAAAACGCCCCAATTATTGGGTCTAGTGTAAGGGTAGTCTTTTCCAAAGACGACTGAATTCGATATTTGATGGTGCACGTCTATTCACAAAGTGCGCGTGCCCGCCGCGCGCCAGCGACACGATTGACTGATGACTGTGTGATTTAGGAGCTGGACGTGTCGTTAGCGGGCGCACTGTTTGAAAGAATACGTGAGGTGTACAATCAAAATACAGTCGTCTTTTGAGAAGACTAGTGTTACTGTTGGGGTACAGAGTACTGAAGTCAATACGCCATCTTTTGTCTGTTGCCAAGGCAATTTGGCTTCACACAAAAGTTACTCGAGTTTTAGTAGACTATGGTCAATTTGTGGAGCCATTAGGACAGCCAACGCCAGTAATATATTGTGGTGATTAGACGAGAAAGAGAAATTGTAAGATTATTTCCATACCAGCGATTATATCTAATAACTTTTCAAGTCATTTTGTTTACTAAATTGAAATTTGACATTTCCGAAATAGAACTGCACTGAAATAAACTAAATTTTTGAAATAAAAGTAGATGTTTAAGTGTACAGCTGTCTTTTACGCAGACTTTACACACGCCTTTTCTTTTATGATAAAATGGAGAGCGGAAAAGAAGTTTGGACTTTTGAAACAAGGGTGTTGGTATAGCAACGAAACGAAAGCCAATGGGTTGTCTGTGACTGTACGTTACTTGACAGAAGTGTTATAAAGATTCGGAAAATGAGCAAAGGTATTAAGAAATAATGGGACATGTCATTCCATACTAGTGGGAACAAATATATATTTGTTTCGACTGTCTAACTTTGCCATTTCTCGTATAATGTTATTCCTAAACGCCATTTGTCGAGTTAGTAGTAAAATATTGAGGGAAAGTGGAAGGCAGTGGACGGTGGTGACATCGCAAATCGGAAAGATTAACAAAAAAACAACACTTTCACCTCACTTTTCTATTTATAATGTTAAAAGATTTTGCAAGGAAATCTTGCTTTAATTTTTTTTTATCTCGTTATTAACAAATCAACCCAAGACTTAGTAATACACATTAAGATGTCAGTTAGAACATTGCTTGGTACATGTGTATAACGTTTATGCATGGAATAACGAATTAAATAAAAACAAATGCCGAGGTTCGGCGATCGAGTACCTTTGGCTTTGTTTGGCAATTTTATTTGGTGTACTTAATATGAAATTACCTCAAAGTGCAAACAATTCTATATAATCTCAAAGCAACGATTTTTATAAATTGATTCAGAAAAGCAATGTTCAAACTAGAGTTTACACAATGGGTAGTCTTGACTCAAGACTGAGTTTATCGTTTGTTCCGATCCCGCCGATCCTCGTTTAGTTGCACAAAGTACACAAATAGAGGGCGCTATTATACTGTTCCCGCCGGGGCCAGGATCTACCAGGACCAAATTCATAGAGCTGTTAAGCACAACAAATTGCTTAGCATGATTTGTTTTGGAAAAAACACGGTTTCAAACCAAATTTTCTGGTGGTTGATTGTGATTGCTATTCAGCTGGTTTTTGCTTAGCATGAAAAGCACATGGAGTTTTTGTGCTAAACACATTTTTTTTGTGAAAAGCAAATTGTTGTGCTTAGCAGCCAGCTACGTGAATTGTCCCCAGCTCACTCCATATGAAGCAAAATCGGGACGGAGAGATAAACACGAAGAAAACTGAAAAGTACATGCACTAATGTAAGTTAAGTGTGCATTGTTCTCAAATTTTAAATGAAAGAACATCGATTCTTGCCAACTTTACGCATGTTTTACATTAATCATCTGTCATCCTTGAATGTATGAAGGTTATTTTCTTAAATAATCTTAAATAAACTTTCCTCCCAGGAATGTTACAAACAGTAAATGACATATATTATACTCGTCAAGTTTACTAATTGTGACCCAGCACGAGTAAATGAGACACTTTGAGGCAAAAATAAAATTTGAGATTTTAATTTCATCATGTAAAGCTAAACAAGCTTTAAATGATGAAATCAAAATCTCAATTTTCATTTTTGCCTCAAAGTGTCTCATTTACTCGTGCTGGGTCACAATTTACAAATTTAGGCCTACTAATCAAAACGAGCATGGTATATCAATCTTGTCTAATATAAACATGAAAAATCAAAATTATTAAACCATTCTGTGATTAGTCTAGATCTTTGAAGAGTAAATGAACCGTTTCAATGTTCAACAGTTATACAATGAGCATTGCTGAGAACCGATTGTGCAAATTCTTTTTGATAAAATCGACCAAACGTAGACGCTCTCGTCCAACCAGTTGTTTTCATGATTGTGTCTATTGGTAGACCCTTGTTTGCGGCCGCTGAAGTACATGCGGACCGGACACTGTGTCCTTTCAAGGTCTTTAAATGGATACACCATTTGCAGTGTCGAAAAAATTACTACCAAATTATTAAGAAATGTCTTACCTTTTTCAAAGTAAATAATGATTGTATGCATCTAGCAAAATGAATGCGCTATATATACTGTAATTGTTCCAAAAAAATTTATTTTATTTTAAAAAATCACAATCGCCTCACGGCGATCGCGAGAAAAAACAAGAACAACGTAAGAACCAATGCCGGACGCATGTTGACAACTAACCGCGCCGTTTGGGGGATTATCTCAGCATCTTAGACCGAGTTACTGGCCTCTAGTTGTCGCTTTTTTAAATGTAGGATACATCATTGGTAATTGCTTGAATTATCATGAATAGGTAGATTTGGGGGGTTGTATGTTATAGTAAATATTGTTTGACTGACCTGTCCGAAGTTTTACAATCACGGATGCCGAGAAAAGCACGAAAAACAGCGTTTGTTTTCAACCGTCGCCGAGCAGTTATTCTTATGTTATCTTTGTTTTTTCCAGACCCCAGACCCCACGCTTTGCGCTCACATTTTCCAGTTTTGGGTGTGCACCACATTCATATATACATTTATATATAGAATATATTTATTTTTATATATATTCTCCATTAAAATTTCCATAATTCTTCATTTTATCTCCATATCATTATTAACACTTTTGCTAAAAAAATCAGAGGAAAGAGGCCAGGAATCGCCTGAGATTGCACCACAAAGCATAATAATCCAACATTTCCAGGGGCCCTTAAGCGGGCCCCGGAACCCACGCCGTAAGGGCTTCGCGCTTCGCGCTCACATTTTCTAGTTTTGGGTGTGCCCCCCGTCTAAAAAACCCTAGATCCGCGCCTGATGAATATATATTTATATATACATTTATTGATGAATGTGGGGCACATCCCAAATTGGAAAATGTGAGCGCGGGGCGCGAAGCCTTTACGGCATGGGGTCCTGGGCCCGCTTAAGGGCCCGCCGGGAAAATTTTGGATTCTATATGCTTTGTGGTGCAATCTGAGGCGATTCTTGGCCTCTTTAGCCAAAGTTTTAAAGATTATTTTATATGGAGATAAAATGCAGAATTATGGAGATTATATTATAAATATATAATATATATAAGTTTATTATGAATGTGGGCCACACACAAAACTGGATATAGCAAAACTGTCGCCAAAGCTTTCGGACAATGTCCTAGCTTGGGCTGGAAAAACCAACAAACCAACCAACTAACATTCTTACACAAGGTCGTTAACAACATAAACGTTCATCCAGATATACTGCAATAAAAGGGTAATTGGCAATAGAGGGGACAGTATACTGCCAATCAATGGCCACATGCCCACCAGACGCGGGATTATTTATCGAACCTCGATGCCAGGTAGTCCGAGTATCGTACGTTGGTTAACGGAGCCACCTCTGATACCAACGAGCTGAGCGGCCAGATGCGCGCCAGGCGGGTTCAGGTTGTCTTCTGCGGATAACACCAACGTCCGGCCTCGCTCTCCCGCTGCGGCGAGTAGAGACCCTGAGAGGGCTTCATGTACATGGAGATGTCGGGTCGCAAACTGGGGTTCCATGGATTGATAGCCCTTTTTTGTCAGTATAGTTTTATGCCAACAATTTGACACAGCAGATCCTCCGATCCGATCCTCCTTCCGTCTTTTTCTCTCACCTCCCCCTCTTTTCCCCCACTCCCCGTTTTTTTAGTTTTTTTTTACTCATTTTACCCAGGGGAACGTAGCCCCCGCCGTCCCCCCCCCCCCCCCCCCGCCCCCTGGATCCGCGCCTGGTCATGGCTGACTTTGTGGAGGAGGTGCACCGACTTCTAGAGTTCCTTTCTTCAGGACAACACTCTCCAGGCCTGGATACAAACCCAAAAAGGGCCCTGAGGAGAAAAGCCAAGGCTTTCAGTTTGGAAGGGGGGAACCTGTACTAAAGTGTTGCGTCTAGTGGGTGCTACGCCTGTCCGGGGGGACACGTTTACCAGGGGGGGGGGGGGGGGCAGAATTACCTTTCACATCGGCACAGAGAGTCTGTCCACCAGCTAGGGTGGTGGCGTTCCCCTGGCTGGGCGATGCGGTAGGCACAACAGGTCGTCTGCCAGGGCATGGGCGGATACGGGGGGGGGGGGGGGTATAACCGGTCGATGTCCAGTGCGGAAAGAACACTCTTTCGGACTCTGCCTTTTGCAGAACTCTGTTAATAAGGGTGAAAGGAGAAAAACAATAAGGACAAAGGTTTTTCCACAGAATTGTAAATGCGTCATACGACGCTGCCTCGGCGTCTGGGTGCCATGACACAAAATGTTTTATCTGATAATTTAGTCTAGAGGCAAACATATCAATTGTTGTTGGCTCCACCATTAAAATGAGATAGCACCAGCTGGATTTTTTTCGAGCTTAACTTCCATTCCAAACTGTCACTAAATGAACACGACCAAAATATCTGCATCGATATTAGATTTACCAGGAATATGATATGCTACTGGCCTTATTGTATTTTTTTTTATACACGAAGTCCACAGGGGTCTCGGTATAATATCCAGCGACGAACTTTAGGCTCGCGCTCCCGAACTGATTGAACACATGCGGTTGAGATTTGAAGATTTGCATGGCGAAAAGGCAATAAGATTGCGGTAACACCACGTAAACTCTCATTTCGTGAGCTGGGTGTGTGGTTCTAAAAAAGAACCGGACCAGGAAACTCAACGTTTCGGAAAGTGTGCTCTGCCCGTCGTCAGAAGACTGAGAGATTCCAACGTTGAAGCGGGGTTCGTCGCCTCAGTGATCATCCAGCATGTATGCTGGATGATCACTGAGGCGACGAAGCGTGCAAAGGTTGCAACTCCACGGGAGTATGGCGGGGAGGATGCTTGATGATCGCTGAGGCGTGAGTCAGCCTGAAGGAAGGGGGTAGAGGGGAAGGTTCATTTTGTTAGATTTCGTTTCCTATATCATACTTAGCAATGGAATAATATATTCCATTTAAAACCACATTTTGTCCAGTAATTATGATTGGTATTGATTTTTTTCGCATGCCAAATCATCCTAATCATCCCCGTTTACGATCCGTAACTAACTTGGTGAGACGCACGGATCATTAATTGTCAAGGGCGCCCTCATGCAGCTATATAGACTTGACATTATAGTCTGTGTGTAACGTTTTTGTGCGTACCTGTTGTTAGGCCTATAACAAATTCTTGTTTAGTTTGATCAACCCGAGCTCTTGATATATTATAAAGGCTCATCATCTTTGAAAGAAAGTTATTTATTCTGCATAGACACATGGAAATTAAAGAAAAACAAAGTTGACGGGTTGGGGGTGTCACTTTGCATCGAACAAAGGACCTTTCTCGATAATGAATGAAAACATCGTATCAAGCAAACACAAATCATAACTGAAAACCTGGCAAAGAAGATTTCAAAATGTTGACTAGTTACCATTGATCCTGATCTTATAGACCTTTGACTGTTCCCATACTGTCATAAACAGGGGCGGTGCCAAGGTATTTTGAGGGGGGGGGGGGGAGGGGGGGGGGGGGGCGAAATAAAGGTTAACGACACGACGTGTCGTCAGCGCCTGTCGTCGCGCTTGCACGACGCAGGGGAGTGTCTGAAGTTGGACAAAAATTCAAAGTCAAAACCAAAATTAAGTAATTTTATGCAGCATTTTTACGCTTTTGGTTCGTTATTTATTTATTTTCCGACCATGATTTTGGATCATCCATGCTACCGGGACGCAATATTAATTTTCTTCGTTTTTTTTCTTAAACAACTTCTATGTCCCCCTCCCCGAGAATCTAATGGTGCGTCCCTTATGAGATCAAATCATGTTGTTTTAACTACTGACACTTGAACACTTCATGGACATATGACGTAATACAGAATGACCATGGACCCTAGAAGTAGAAGCAACTGTAGTTCATTACTTTTTCATATGGGTTGTCCTGGCCGAAAAATCTTCAGCCTGGAATAACACTACTGTATATCGGTAATCTTTAAGCTTCTATAAAACAGCATGTTAAATAAAACAAAAATGTACAGACTTAATTATATAGGCTCTAAATCTGTAACTTATAGTCTATTAATATTAAACTGGAAATTTAAAATGCAATCACGTAAACCAGTAATTATTGATATTACGTACCTTTTTGCTCACGCATATAAACTACTGAACAGATGATGAGATGACACGTGTAGCGTGATACTGTTTAGTGTGCATGTACCTCTTCAAGAAGTTCAAGTTACATGCCGGGCGGAAATCGAAATTGACCACATTGCAGGAAGCCCGTCTTCCATTGGCAACACAGCTTTACCAGCGCATGCGCATTATTGGGCAAAATACTTTTGACCAATGAAAAGCGAAGAAGTCTCTAAAATCACTAGTAATAGCCCAATGCTGGTCTTTGTGGCAAAACGAACACCACGTATGACATCGCAAAAAGTTTAAAGGAACGCAAGACTTTACCTAAATAATGATGGCATGAGTTTGCTCTTGTGCAAATCAATCACACCGTTCTCGTCCACACACTTACACACCTTACCTTATGAATATTGCCGAAGATCCGTGTGTACTCATAAAGATGGCCACAGACCTGCATGATATCCGTGAAAGGTCCTCGGAGTGCGGACTCTTATAAGATGCTAAAAACATGGCGTTTTTAGCATTGTTAACGTTTTTAGTGTTGTTAGCGTTTTTAGACCATAGCCGACCTCATGTCTGCACCAGGTCCTCGGTGTGTCAGTGTGTTTTCAGGTCCGGGTCCTCGGAAATGTAAGCAAGACAAACACAACCCCCTCCCCCTCTCTCTTCTTCTCTTTTTTCTTTTCCTTCTCCTTTTCCTTTTCCTTTTTCTTTTCCTTTTTGTTGTTGTTGCCCCTTGCTCCTCCTGTAGCGCCGCGTCTGAATGGTGCTGGTAGATTCATTTCATTTCATTTCATTTCATTTATTATTTCCCAGGGCAAACATAAAAAGGTACAGTACACAGATGAAAAAAATGACATAAAACAAAACATGACATGATTACATTGCAAAATGTGAACTAAATCACAAGCGAGTGGCTTTCCAAATGCAGCCATGCCAACATTAAATGTCATGTTCATAAAATGAAAACAAAACAATACAAGGTAATTCTATAGTAATACAAATAAAAATACAAATTTAGTTACAAATAGGTTTGCTTACAGTATACGCAGGAGATGAAGTAAATATAAATCAATATGTATAGACGGATTACGAATACATTTATGATATTAAATCTCCTTAAAATAAATACATTATGTACAAAAATAACAGTTTGTAACAGTAGTTACGCAAGCTGCTGTGCAAAATAAAATTGCGGCTAGATCACTTTTAGTGCATAATGCTGTCAAGCATTTGCTTGTAATTACGGCATAAGCTCATAAGCTCATGATAAGTAACCGGGCCCGATCAGCTTTTTCTTATTAGCATTTGCTAAATGCATTTTGCCCATTGGCCCGTGCATAAACACATGACATAAAAAAGTCGATGACCGTTTAACGCATGAACGACGACAACGAAAGCTCTTACTAGTTTAGATCGCCAAAACGCGGCCCTGTTATGGGAGAATTTACATAGGCGGGTACCACTATCTATCCTATACGAAAACTGCATCCCGTGTATGGGTACCTGACATTCAAGGTTTGGTCTGGTTCTAGCCTCTTTTCACTACACCAAGAATATGCCCGTGGATCATACTATTGTATAACTTACGTGACTCCCAATTTTCTGTCTAATTCTGGGGATCTGCATTTTTATTTCGTCAACTAAATTTAGGTCGTTTATTTCAGTCAAAACTTTTTGATCGAAAGGTAGTCGTGTTTTAAAAGGATCAAGCATCGAATTTGTGATTTGTTAGTGGCAGACAAAACTCTTGAAAGATGAGATTATCGGTGCTATTTGTAGGTGTGTTCGTGTCGCTCTGCCTCATTCATGTCAATGTTCAAGCAGGTAAGTCATTGTGCACAACGAGATGGTTTTTTTCTCCTCGAAACTGTGCTTGTCTTCGTCTGCGGCTTTACTAAAGTCTTTAGCCTCCGACTTCCGAATCACTGAACTTTTGGGTTCGTATATCAACCGATTGAATGTTTTTGAAGCACAACAGGCACCAGATGCAGATCTAAAAATGTGGCTGGAGTTTCTGCAGTTGAGTTGGGATGGGAGCCAGGTGGACTCCCATAACCTCCCTACGTTACGGAGGGAGTCCAGAATACGAAGCCTCTAAACGTGGGCGAAAAAAATTATGATGAAATTTTCAATATTTTTACCTCATTGTAGACAATAATTCCACCCTCACATATTATCATCGTGTCCTTATCTATGAGAACGGGAGGTTTAGAAATTCCATATGCTACACTGGATGACGTTTTTCAGGAAATTAAACTCAAAAGCAACGTTAAACTTGTACAAGTTGTAGACTCTCTTCATCAGTTTCATACCGACTCGAGTTCGTATACGACGTGCGCTGTATGCGCGATGCTGCGTGCACGCTCGATATCAATGCGCGCAGCATGTAGCATCGATCGCGGATTCGCGGAGAGCCAAGGGCGCGCGTGACCGCGTGTGCATATACACGCACACACGTACGAACTCGATGTGAAACTGACGAAGAGAGTCTACAAGTTTAACGTTGTTGTGAGTTTATTTTCCTGAAAAAACGTCGGCCAGCATAACATATGGAATTTCTTAACCCCCCGTTCTCATAGATAAGGACACATAGAATGCATAGACGAGAAATTGCCTTTTTCAACAAGGTAAAAACGAGAGTAAAATTAGTTTCTTTTTTGAGTCGTATTGCACAGAGGTCTTAAATCCTGGACGTTAGTCGTAGTGCAATGAAGACGTCGTCCAACCTGGGCTAGGATGGGAGCCTAAAAAATACATATTAAAAATTTAGTCCGAGTTTAATACTGGACCCTCTCTACTCTAGTTATCACTTTTTTAACATTTGGACATGATCTGGCGATTACTAGAGTTCGAGCGAAAAGAATATTGAAAAAAGGATAATGTCTTAAATTCATTTTTTTAAGTCCGTAGCGCTACGGATTAAAAACAATGAATTTAAGACTATCCAATTTCAATATTCTTGTCGCTTAGTCTTAGACTCTGGTAGTGGTATCACCAGATCATGTCAAAATGTTAAAAAAGCGATAACTAGGGTCCAGTAACTCGGTCTAGTAAAAAGTTTAAACAAAATTACCATTTATTTTCACTCATTTTACGCCAAAAACTGCGAAAATAGCACCTTCCGTTCCCAAGAATTTGATAAAAAAAGGTGTTGCTTTTTTTATTCCTGGAAGATTTTTGCATGGTGCCCAGAATCCTTCACGTGGAAAAGGCGGTAGCTGGAGAGACGTACTGTTTATCCAGCTTGCAGGGACCAGACTTTAACGTGATCATGCACTCTATTCAGAGCATGCGCAAACGATTTAATCATGTGAAAAAAGCTGTTGAAACATGTGCGCATGCGCTAAAGGGAGTGAGTAAAACGTCTGGTCTCGGCTGGATGGTAATTACATCTCTCCAGCGCAGCCATACTAGAGTACCACTTCTCGCATTTCCACGTATTTCCACGTTGTATTGGACTCGACTTTTTTGCATTGAACGGAAGGTGCTATTTTTGCGCGGCTTTAGGTGAAAAAGAGCAATGTGTATTACTAAAGAATACAATGACAGTTTTGTGGCAAAGGAAGTGGCATTTTTTATCTTAAAATAGATTGTGTTCGAAATCCATCAGTGCATGGCATTGGTAACAACGCCATGTTCACGGGTCTAAATCATATTGGGAGATTGGACAACTAGACTACGGGAAAACTGTGCCTACACTTTTTGGCAGTTACTGGCCAATATCATACTAGGTTTTTAATGACAAACGTGCCTACAAAAAATTAAAAATAAAGGGGAACATATTTTGTGCAGAATTAATGTTTGTGTGCAAAGTATATGAAGGTTTATGCCTATTTCTTTTTACATAGTGGCTATCAATCATCATCTTCAACTAACGTTGGGACTACTACTATACTGGTACTGTCGTTAGGCCTAATAATGTTGTAAAAACACCATTGCGAATAGAGGCCTACATGTAGGGCCTAAATCACATTTGTTATGTTTGTACAAGTTTCCAAAACTAGGTTTTTACAAACCATACAGAGAGACCAATTGAAATTCCTGTGGCAGACGATTTTTAATTTCATTTACAATATAGTGATACAATTTTCAGGTCCAGTACTGTATTATCTTAGCATGGCTAGGTACACATATAGACAAAGTTTATAGCGAGTCGAGACATTTTTAAAAGTATTTTCTCACAAAATTGGAAATTTTCTTAGTCCAATAATTTTTGGACTGACTAACCTTTAACCCTAACTCCCTAGGGTGTGTGCAAAATCATATTGATTTTATAGGATTTGGGAGTGTTAGGGTTAAGATGATACATATTGTGGCGTCCGGTTGCAACATTCTTTTCACTGTCATTTTGAAGAACATAATAAAATGTCTTTTCTGATGATGCATCTTGGAGACACACCTGTGGGTACTATTATTAGTTGGGTCAGTGCGTGACAAGCATACATGTACATAGTTGCAGTCTGCAAAATGAGAACGTGCTCCGAAATCCAAATGCTGATTTTGGGCGCAATTCAAATTATTTATTGGAAAATATTGAATTGAAATCGACATCTTAAAATAATGTTTTCCCGGAATATACGGCAGCCACATAGATACAATTTATTAGGTTAGTTCATTTCTTCAGGATTGATGATAAACTTTACGAAATTGGTGAAAGTCTGCATTGCATGTATTTACCGACTCTTGTAACAAGTTCAACGTAGTCCGCTTTTGTAATACATGTACATGTAGATGTATCAACATTTTTAGTAGGCCAGTAAAGTACCAATTACCAAAAATAATCTAAACCATAAAATTCAGCTTTGACAAAGATAATGCATATTTTGATAGTATGTAAACTTGCTTTTATCTACACCCATTCGTAGGCACTCCCTCTCCTAATAGTACTGGTAAGTTTGAAAATAATTTACATACAGTGTAGTGTTAATTGAGACATGTTTCCATAAAATGAAATTGTTCAAGTTAATTTACATCATAAATTACCTCGTGACTTATCATTAAAAGTTTTAAATTATTCCGAGTGATGTACCTCGTGACAAAACATGCTGAAACAGTATAGATGTAGTATTAAAGAAACAAAAATATATTAACTCTAATCATCCAAAATCCTCAAAAAAATTCTCTGCAAATTGCAGGATTTTGCAGGATTGAGGGCACTTGGAGGTTGATGCATCAAAGAATTTTGCAGCTGTTTGTTCCACGTTTAAGCTTTTTTATAGCTCGATGGTAAACCTACATAGTACATAAATGCAGGATTCTGCCGGATTCAGGCAGTGCTCAATAGTAATAAATATTGGAGGATTTTGCAGGATTCAGGTTTCATGGAGTTTTAATATTTTGAAATTGCAATCCTGCAATTTGCAAAGAGGATTTACGATGGTTAGGGTTAATGCAGCAATAATGAACTTTGTGAAAGGCCACATTGGCAGCTGCTATAGAATTAGATTGCAAGACTGCATGCATTATTCCAATATGATAGTGCATTGCGTTTAATTCAGTCTTCATGTACGTACATTGTAAATTGAGGTAATTAATTCCATACCAAAAGACACACATATACATACATGTACATGTACCAGGGTAGGTGTATACAGTGTCTGCCTTTATGGAAACAGGTCTCCTACACAGTCACGGGTATGCACAATGCATCATGCATGTTGGATACACATGTACCGAAATGTGGATAAAAATAAGGTACAATGGTAAAATAAAATAAAGGCATGTGTATTAATGTACATTGGCACCGTGAGAAAGTTTCCATCGGGGGTGTTGTCTATTTTTTCCCCAAAAATGTATAGATAAATTTTACGGCATTTTAAAAAATTTTACTTTCTATTCTTCACGGGGCCATGCAACGCTTCACACGTCCATCAACGAATCCATTTTTTTAATCAGAATATTTTTTTTTAAATTAAAAAGTCAAATTTCTTTGTTCTTTTTGGCAATAAACATTAAAATAGACTCTAAAATGTCACTCAGGTCAGTCAGGTGTGCATCAAGCCATCAATATTTGTGTTATACCTCACCTCTGTTATACCTCCCCCCTCCCCCGCCGTGTACTGGTACTGATACTTGTACCATGTACATGTAGATCCATGAAATCTGGTGCTTAAACACTTTAGGGGCATGACTACAACTTTCTCACGAACATTGACGAAGGGGGAAATCAAGGTTTTAATAATTCCTGATAACTTAAGTAAGTTTTACACTCTTCATAAAGTAAGAGGGGTTTGAGCATGGGGAATGCACTTACAGGTGAGAGCACAAAGGTGGGATTAAATTAAAGGCCTTTACACACTATTGTCCTGTATACTCATTCAGATTGAAATGTACCAGTAGGTGACTTAAGGGAATGTGGGTTCACTTGACCACAGGTACATGTAGCTAATACTGTTCAGGCACCAGTGTTTGCATAAGTTGGCAGCAGGGTTAGAATTTATCCTCATAGACCTCCAGACCCATTTAGAAGCCTTGTTATTGCTAAAAGGGGTATCTGTAATTGTTTGACAATGTTTGACCTGGGTCCTACAAGGGTGCATTAGCCTAATTCAAGTCCCATTGAAAACAGTGTAAAATCAACAATGTTCAGGACCAAGTTTCATGCAAACTGACATCACTGGGGTTTCTCAAACAACAATCGGATTATTGTCTTGGTCTTTATCTTTTCATTTCTTTTCAATTTTTAGTGGGTTAGCAAATTACATTTTTTAATATTAACACCAAAAAAACTCACCTCCCAAAAAGTGATACTTCCCGAACCCGCAAGCAGCCATTTTACAAATGGCATCCCTCCCTGTTCTAGGGCAATTAGGACCCATTTTTCAACCGTAATTTTATAAAGTCTGCCCCCCAGAGTGAAGCTCAAAAACCAGGGAGTTTATCCTAGGCTATACATATATTTACACAATCCCACCATTTTGTTTACCATACAGCCTCTTTTTTCTAAAAAATATTGTGGGGGGGGGGGGGGGGGGGGGGGGGCACATTTCATGCTAATGAGCTCGCGTAGAAATTCACCCTTCAATTAGGGTAGTGCACTTCTACATGCACAACTTTACAAAAAGAACAGTACTGGTAGAATAGTGTGAAAGGCCCTCGTATTCATAATAGGCAAATTGGTGCACAACATGATATAATTGTTCACTTGATGATACCAATCAAAGCATGAAATTTGGCACACACTGAGTAAGTAGAGTACAATGAGTAAGAGTAAGTATAATGATTTGCTTACATGTAATAGCATATTTTTCCTTTGCAATGGCAGACACTTAAAAAACAAAATTAAGTGCTTGTTGTATATTTTTCCAATGTACAATCTGTGATAGCTCATGACATAGTACATGTACTACGACTGTGTGCCAAATTCCATGCTTTTATCATTTGATTGAAACATTTCTCACCAGTCTGACTGACTTTAAACTATAAGAGGAATTAGGTATTTTCACAGTAGATTTACCTTTAGAGTTGTGGGTAAAGCACATCATTTATGCAGTCGACAGTGTGTTTTCCTTTTTTAATGAAAGTATTTATCTCCATTCACTGGGCATCTTGCTCTCACCTTTCATTTCTATTTCTTGCTAATGTAGAATCTTCCGATGATGAAAAGGGTAAGATAGATACAAAGTCAGTTATATATTTCTACCTCGTCTGTGCACAACAAGATTTGAAGATTTTTCTTTCTGGAAAAACATTGCATTGTATGCGAGCAAAAGCATAAGCGGGTACCAGCAAATTTACAAAGATTTACTACATGTAAGTAACATTAAAAAACAAAACGTTTGGACAGCGAAGTGTTTCCAGGTGTCTTGTGTGTCCAAACTTTGGTTCAAACAAAAGTTTCCATCTGCTTTTTGATCGAAATGTTAGGCCCTCTTAACTTATTTGTTTGTATATTTCAGGTCATTCCAGCGTGTAAGCAGTTTGCAGCAATTTTAATCTTATTCGTCTTTTTGATTGAACGAAAAATTGCACAGAATGCAGATTCGGTTACCTTGGCCCTATAGCTTTGTGTGCATTTATCTGCAACATTTATCCCAAGAGAAACAAAATTGTCAAATCTTGTTGTGCACATGCGCAGTTGGAATTACATCAAACTGGCTTATTAGGCTGGCATTTTTTTTATTTATTGTATTACAACAAACATAACATTAAATTTAGCAGTGTGAAGGGTGGGACAAATAAATTTAAAAGAACTGCCTGTATTTCTACCAGAGTCTGGCAGGGAAAAAATAGATTCATATAAATTATTTAAAAAAATGCTAATTTTCTCATTTTAAAATATTTTGTATTGCATTATTAAAAGTCGTTGGGTTCGTAATCCAATAAATAAAAAATGTTGGCCTTACTATTGGTGTACATGTATGCATCCAAGTTGTTACAATTTCAATTTATTTCAATTTTCCAGAAAATAGTTTTTGGATAACTAATTTCGAAATAATATTCTTTTTTTAGTTCTTTTTTTAATGAAACTGTTGCTTTATACCAACAAATCTGACTTTTTAGTGTGTTTGTTATTAAAACTTTTTATGAGTGATTTAAATGTCTTGGGGAGGTGGGGGGGGGGGAGAAGAGCCCTAATTTGGACCTGGTTGGTTAAGGCAAAGGCTTTTGAAAAAAGACAAGTTAAAATTTGAGTTTTGGGAGCTGTTTTGTTTCCCTGTTTAGATTTAGATGAATGCGTACATGGTTTTCGTCTAAGCATGATTTTCTTGTTGTCTAACCTCTACACTAGAAAATGCTCTTCAAATTGTTGTCTTAAAGTGAATTTTCTTTGGCAATTGAGGAGGTAGGGTGGTTATATAGACCCCTTTGGGCGCACACTGATAACTGGGCTTTGTTTCTTTGCTGTGTGCATGAGTAGAAATGTTGTATTTTTGTTAAATTTAATTTTTTTTAATGTCTATGCAAGATGAGACACATTACTTTTTAACCCTATTCCCTTGGGTATCATTCTTAGAAGGTATCCCAAATCCACTGAAACGGAATGGATTTCGATTGATTCAGGTACATGTACAAGTAGGTTAGGGTTACAAATTTTTTATCTGTCCTTTTCAAGCGATTTCTTTAATTTGTGATTTTAATTTAAATTAAAAAAAACCAATTGGGTGGGGGTGTTATTCTTATTTTTAGCAGTAAAACCAATGGCATAAAATGGAAAGGAATTTGAATAAATTTGATGCGTTTGTTTTTTGTTTTGTAGTGCCGACAGTTGCACCATCTAAGATCATAGGCCTCATAGGCACCAACGTGGAATTCCACTGTCGAGCAACCGTTGAACCTGAAAAGTCAATCTCATGGAAGAAAGAAGACATAAGCGGCGACGTATTGATTAACATCAATGCCACCACCCCCGGGTTTGAGTTAGCCACTGTTCCCAGCGAAAATGACACCATCCACAATATACTGAGGATCCTGGATATTCAGGCAGATGACGAAGGATTCTACCAATGCGACTATGGTACCAGCCGTGGTAGCGGTGTACTGGTAGTGACCTATGGTAGGGCCGAAAAATGAATTTTGTAAACAATATGCACGTATACATGTACATGTGTACTTTGTACTTGACATTGGAGGACAACTCCACATGTAGAGATTTTTGTGAGGAAGTACTGCATTTTTTTACTACCGAACCATTAAGAAATATCTTACTTTTTTGGAAGTAAATGATGATTCTAGGCATCAAGCAAAATGCTTGCGTTAGAACAAATATTCTAC
Organism: Crossaster papposus; assembly: GCA_037893245.1. NCBI lineage: Eukaryota > Metazoa > Echinodermata > Asteroidea > Velatida > Solasteridae > Crossaster > Crossaster papposus. The sequence continues at coordinate 178,625 of JBAIAA010000067.1, read as the reverse complement.
GTGCACCATTGCATGCAATTTGAGAAGTTCACGTCCACCTCCCAAAAGTTAGATGTACCATTAGCCATTCACCATTAGTGAAATTGTTTGTTTAGTACATAATGTACTTTATGTTACCGGTACATGTACACGAAACTACCATTTTCCCTATGCTTTCCATGTACATATTTGTACCTACTTTATATCTGATAACTGAAATAACTTACCCTTAACGGGTCAAACTCATTAATTTATTTTACGTTGTGTTACGTTACATTTTTAATACATGTATGTACTAATTGTTTATTCTGTTGTCAAATTTAGTAATGGAAATCAGAGGGAAAAAAAGCCTAAGGAACATCAGAAAATCGGCCAACCCCAAAAATGGGCCACGCCCACGATATATTATGTAAACCGACTCCTGTTGGGCCAATAATTTGTTTTACTAGGTCCAAACATTTGGTTTGTAACCCTGTTTTTTTCAAGGGAGAATTTCCATGCTAAGCCATTTTTTATGCTTAAGCCCCAGTCCCACCAAAAGCCGGATACGCTACGGATCACCCCGGATGCACTACGGTTCATATCCGGGGTCATCCGGGAGTGGAACAGTAGTCAAACCGTGATGAACCGTAGCCAATTCGGGGCCATCCGGGATCATCCGGGACCATCCGGGGACATCCGTAGTACGTCCGGGAAGTCGAGCGTCACCCCGGATCAACATCTAGCATCCAGGGTGATCCGGGCCATCCGGGAAGGGAGAGGGGGCGCCGGAGAACCGTAGTGAAACCGTAGTGCGACCATGATGATTCGTAGTGTATCCGAGATTAACCGTAGTGTAACCGTGTTTGTCCGGGATGAACCGGGAGTTCGTTCACACACGGTTCCACTACGGTTCCACTACGGTTCCACTACGGTTCCACTACGGTTCCACTACGGTTCCACTACGGTTCCACTACGGTTCCACTACGGTTCCACTACGGTTCCACTACGGAGCACCACGGATTCACTACGGTGTCACCACGGATTCACTACGGTTCACCACGGATTCACTACGGTGTCACCACGGATTCACTACGGTGTCACCACGGATTCACTACGGTGTCACCACGGATTCACTACGGTGTCACCACGGATTCACTACGGTGTCACCACGGATTCACTACGGTGTCACCACGGATTCACTACGGTATTTCCCGGATGAACCGGGATGAACCGTAGTGCATCCGGGGTCATCCGGGGTGAACCGTGGCACATCCAGGATGAACCGTGGCGCATCCGTAGTGAAACCGTGGCGGAATCGTAGTGAATCTGTAACCATCCGGGGTCATGGGGGAAAAGCAGGCTTGAACCGGGATGATTCGGGCCCATCCGTGGCGGAACCGAAGTCAAACCGTAGTAGAACCAGAGTAGGACCGGGGAACATGTCACTTTTTTTTTTACGATTGCCTTTCCGGACCACCCCGGATGACCCCAAATCAAACGTCTGTTTCATCCGGGGCGATTCGGGGCGATCCGTAGCATATCCGGCTTCAGTGGGACTGGGGCTTTAGCAGCTCCATGAAATTTGCCCCAGGTGTTGGAGTTTGACTGGATTGGGACTGTTAGCGTTAACAATATCAAATGCACCCAAAGGTAAAGGACAAAACCCAGTACTGCCACTGAATTGGTGTTTTGATCATACGACAATGTTTATATCTACAGAGGGAGTTGTGGAGATCAACGGCAGTCGTGTGATCGAAGAAGAAGGCGATAAGAAGTTCACTTGCTTAGTGGACGGAAGTACTTCTTATAATGTCACTTGGATGAAGGGCAGCACCAAACTCCCTGATAAGAGTCTGCCTCGGTTTAAAATTGAGGTTGGTGTTGTTTAGGGATTTTTTGTTCTCTTTGAAATTCATTTAAAAATCAGTCATAAGATTTGTCTGACTTTTAATTTATCTTAATTCAGACTCGTTTCATCCCATAGAAAGACATTGATATAATAATAGAAAGGTACATGTATGTACTTTTTTCAAACACAGACCTGCTAACTACTACGATTTTGCCGTAATTTGTACGGAAATTTGTTGAAAATATTCTAGTTCAAAGCAACTGCGAGTGTAGATTATTTTAGATAAAAAACGGCAGAGAGTGTGTGGAAAATGCTAGAAATGACGCGAGCTGTTTTCCAAACCCCAGCTTCGTCTCCATGTGGCTTTGTTTATTCAGTTTGGCAATGGTGATGGAGCCACAAACTGAACGTAAGCTGGTGTTGGAAAATAGGCCACGAGGCTCGACATCACAAACTCGTAAGCTTGGGCCTTCGTTATTGGTACATAAAATGCAAACAGAGGAATTTTGGATCGTATTAACCAATCGGAACGTTGCATATAAAAGCGCTAGGCATTTTGATAACTCAAGTCTAGTCTATGGAAAGTACATCAATACGTGTACACGTACTGTACATGTATGTATACCGGTACGTTACTTACTGTGTCGCACGTGTTTAACTATAAATAAAAAATTACCGTGCAGTTTTTGCTCTAACCTCGTTAGACTTTGGAGAATGTGCACATTTTCTCAAAACAGAAAAGACATTTATTCCAAATGACATTCAGGGAACTCTTTGTGAAAAATCATAAGGAAACTCATGATTATATTGATTTTATGATTATCGCCAAAGAAGCCAAACTGACAAACCCCAGAACGTCAACATGTTGGAGCTTTGCAGCCACATTAAACCTTTGTTCGTAAGCTCGACTGTGCATATTTTTGAAAAATATAAATATTTTGTTAATATGACTTTTGGAGCTTCAGAATACAGTCTTGTGATTGCAAAGGTTGGCAGGTCTGCAAACAAATGTCATACAAAAGCTTGAGAAAAGAGGTGTTTTAGTAATATTATTATTATTAATTTGTTCTGGTAATGAAACCAAGAATCCATCAAAAAAGCACTGTAGCTCGCCAGTCTGTAGAAGCCTGCAGAGAGAAGACAATGAGAAGAAGTGAACAGTTTTAGAGGTGGGAGGAAAACCCCAGAAAAACATTCTGTGGAAAACCAACGGAATCAGGCAGAGACTGAAAACCCAATCCATATATTGGCCCAGGCGGGGTTTAAACCCGGGTCATAGCGGTGAATGGCCAGGAAAGAACAGCTATGCCAACCTGACTCCCCCCCCCCCCCCTCCAACAAAAATAGTTTGAATATGCATTGCTTGTTGATAAAAACCTTCAGAAAATACACAGCCAAATGCACGAGGCATTTACAATAAAGACCGGAACAAATTAAAATTACAAATTATGTATTAAACTTTAATTGGCAAAGCAAATAAGGTTCCATGCAGATTTTAAACATTTTCATAAAAGTCCCCTGCAATTATAGTATTTCCCGTTTGGTTTGTTTAATTTATGAACTAAACATTTGTGATGCTATAAAGCCATTCTAAATTGATATAATAGAATTTTTTGATTTTTCTGATTTAGGATACTACAATGACCATCAAGAATGCTGATGTGGATACAGATCGTGGCTTGTATTCTTGTTCTGCATTCTATCAAGGCAAAGAAGTTTCCGGGAGTATCACTGTTGGGGGTAAGTAAAAACTTGTTAGTACATTGTACCCAGAATGGGTAATACTTAACAAAACAATTGTTGACTGCTGTGAGTTGTTCAAAACGTCATATTCCACATTACAGCAGTCAACAGTTGTATATTGAACACCCGCATCAAATTGTCATCAGTGTAGCTGTCAACCGTATCAAAGGCACATGTACATGTACATAATTAGAAATGGAGCATAATTTAATTGCCACAGCCAGTGTACATGCATTATTTTAATTTTTGGTGAAATGAAACTTGAATTTAAAATTTAAATTTGGAAATGTTGGGGTAGATGTGGTTTTTAATTTAAAAAAAAAAAGTTTTTAATAAGTTTTTTTCCCTTGCTGTACAAAACGTATCGTATCGTGAGAACATATTATTATACCCTTATTAGGAATGCAGCTCAATGAAAAAGACACAGTTTAAAACAGTAATATTGTTCAATTAGTACATACACCATTTGCAAAACTACTGAACCAACATTTCTGAAATATTTTGAAAGCGTATAACAGTCTTAGGCATTCTGTAAAATCACATCACCTGGTGCACTGTGGCAATCGTTGGAAAAGGTTCGACTACTTTCAAACATTGCCCCCAATTATTTAAATTGAATTAGTTCACATGTTGTTTGCAATACGGTTACACATCTGTGAATGGGTGCAGGCCAACTACATGTAGTCTGGTTTCCTAACCCGAAAATTCCCTGAAGTCAAGGAACCAGACCACAAGATGAGCATTTTTTGTCCCCTGGATCTGTAAACACATCTTTTTAAACAGGTCAGCGTGTCTCAATATTACAGCCAAAGCAAAATTGTGTGTTTAACTTTTATCGTTCTCCCGACAGGTGTATTGAGACTGAAAGCTCCCAATTCCATCAAATTCACTGAAGGGGAACGTGCCCGCTTCGAGTGCATTGCCTTTTATCCCGAAGGCGATCCGGAGCCCGAGTTCTCCTGGATGATCGACGACGAGCCCGTTGTGAGTGACAAGGAAGAGGGAGGCCGCTATGAGATCAGGAAGTCTAAGTGGGACATCGGCTCGGTGCTCCATATGACCAACGTTGTGTTTAACGACACAGGCAACTACACATGCACGGCCGTAAGCAACGTGACGACGGTTATGCACACCATACAGTTGAGGGTTAGAGGTATGTACATGTACACGGGATTCTTGCTTGTGGTTTCTGTGGTTTCGTGCTTCTAAAAATAAATTATCATTATCTGTCATGTTTTGTATAGTGGGGCAAATAGGGGAAATATTGCCTTTGATGATACAAGCATGACATTTTGAGAAAGATATTTGGCTTTAGGGCCATTGCCGATTTGCCCTTTGAAGAAATATAGGTAGAATAACTAAGAAATAAAAATAAAAAATTGAAATGGCTGCCATTGCTCGTTATTCTAACTATACATTTTTTTCAAAAGACAAATCTGCGATGGCTCGATAGCCAAATGTTTTTCTCATGACATCATGATACTCTTACTGCGGGTTAAAGGCACAATCCCATCATAACCTACATGTATCTGCCGTACTAATAGACAAGAGCACGGAAAGGCTTCAGTATTAAATTAGCCATTTGCACTCTGGCCCCAGCTGTGCTAGACTTTGCCTTATGTGTGTTTATTTGGTCTAGATCGTCTGGCTGCCCTGTGGCCCTTCATTGGTATCATGAGTGAAGTCATCCTTCTCATCATTATCATCTTTATCCATGAGAAGTGCACTCAAGGAGATGACATCGGTGAAGAAGATGAAGAGGAAGAAGCTGCTGAACCGTAAGTTGTGTTTTTTTCTTTCATTCTCCGACATTTCAGTTTGGGACTGATTTTGCTGTACTCAAAAGGCCAGTCTATTTCCCCCCGAGTGACTTAATGAGGCAGTATACCTTTTTTGCTACTATTAAAAAAGTAACCAACCAAATTATTCTCCAGAAGCTTACATATTCAAAAGCTTACTTGTAAAGATAATGACTCTGAACTGTCTGTAAACAAAATTCCCTGTAATTTGTTTAGATGCCTAGTCCTAATTTCATATTGTGTTGTTGATGACTTAAAGGTATGATACACCATTTGCAGATATCAAAAATATTTACTAACGAATTATTAAGAAATATCTTACTCATTTGAAAGTAAATAACGATTTTAGGCATCCAGCAAAATGATTGCGCTAGATATCCTGTAATTATTCTGAAAAATTGAATTTTAAAAAGAAAAATTCGCGATCGCCGGACGGCGATTGCGAAAAAACCAAAGATAACATAAGAATAACTGCTCGACGCCGGTTAAAAACAAACGCTGTTTTTCGTGTTTTTCTCGGCATTCATGATTGTAAAACTTTGAACAGGTCAGGTAAACGATATTTACTATAAAATACAACCCCTCAAATCTACCGATTCATGATAATTCAAGCAATTACCAATGGTGTATCCTACCTTTAAATAAATAACATAATCCTGAATGCCTCATGACAGAAATATAAGCCGAATTTTGTAGAGCTGTTTTACATACAGATTATTGAAGAACAAGCTTTCTTGGAGCCCATTCACAAGTAATACTCATAATAGTTACAAGTTTTGAATTAGTATGCTTAGTGCAAATTTGACATCCTGAACAGATTAAAAATCAGTTCGTTTTTATTATCCCCCCGGCTTTCAGCCAAAAGGGGATATTGCAACGGTGTATTCCTTCTGTGCGTCTGTTCATGTACATTGTACTACATTACCCCCTAAGGACAGAAGCACAATGGGCAAACAAAAGATCCTTTCAGTCCTCGGTCATTTGTCTTTTGTTGTATTTTGTCCTCGTGTGTTAGTGTACGCTAGTCTATGGGGTTAAGTTATAGTAAAAAAACAATAGGAAACACAGTAGGGGACCCTCAGTCGTTTTGGTAGAACACAACGTTATGTGTGTGTTATATTTAGATTAGGTTGGGTTTTTAGTGCTGTCGTATAAAAGCAAGACTTCAATCTCGACCAGTTTGGTGACAATAATATTTGGGTAGGGGACTTCAGATAATTAACCCTTTAAAGGTCAAAGGTCATCTTGTGGTCAGATGATTAAAATGTTGATTTTTGTTAGTTTAATTTGTTGGTGCTGTCAATTGTCATATGAAAAGTCACTTCAATTTCGACCACACTTGGTGACAATAATCTTTGGCTAGGGAGACGACTTCAGATGACATTTGAGGTCAAAGTTCATCTAGGGTCACATGAGGTAATTGCACAATTAAAGGTTGCACTGAGTTATTCAAGCCCCATTGAAAATAGTGTAAAATCAACAAAGTTCAGGGCCAATTAACATGCAAGCCGACATCGTTGAGGTTTCTCAAACAAATATTACATTATTGTCTCATTCTTCATCTTTTCATTTATTTTCAATTTTGGGCAGGGTAGCCAATCTCATTTTTAATTATTCACACCAAAACAAACTCACCTCCCTAAAAGTGATACTTCCTACCGGTAGGCCTGCTTTCAACCATCTTACAAATGGCATCCCTCCACTTTCTCTGGGAAAATGGGACCCATATTTAAGCGTAATTTTATCAAGTTTGCCCTTAGATGGAAGCCACAAAACCAGGGAGTTGATCTTCGGCAATTTTTACACAATCCCACCTTTTTCCAAAAAAGTTGTGGGTGCACCTTTCATGCTAATGAGCTCGCGCCGCGCAGAAATTCCCATACCAATTAGTGTAGTGCACCGCAAACTGACTGTATAAATTCTGCCAGGGGGCTATCGCAAATTTGACTTGCAGTATTTTAAAGCATATCAAAATTGGGTGAAATTTCATGGTATTTTCCCATTGATGTCACAAACTCCAATTCTCACAAAAGGGAATTTAATCAGAAGTAAAATGAGCCATAAACTAAAAATTAAAAAAGTTTACAAATTAAAAACCACCTGGACAAACACAGGTCGTGCCTAATGATCTGATGAATCCAGCTGTTTGAAACACTATATACTGTAATACTGTATACTATCGGTAGTACCGGTACATGTATACAACAAAATACTTAAATGCTCTACCAGCAGAAAAAGAATTTCCACACTGTTCATTGTTATTAATGATATCTGACATAAGTACATGTAATTTGATTACAGTGGAATAACATTACAACTTCCAAACATTGCTGGTATATTAGGGCACGTGAAAGGAAAAACCAGTTGGTCGTTCCTGCCCACTTTCTCATTGCCTGGCCGTCTCCTTAAAAACATTTTGTTTTCGACATAAATGGACTGACTTTTCAATATAGGTGCCTACCCCATTAGATCAGATATTCAAACGATGTACATATCTAAAATACAGCCTAAACTGCAGATGAACTCAGAAAGAGTCTGGAAATATATAACTAAATTTGGAATGATCCGAAAATCATACAACTCATGCATTTTACTGCTGTCGACCGCCATGTGCAAAAGGCTGGATTCTCTCCACCATAGTTTTTGTTTCACAGGTTAATGCTTAAGAAGGATACACCATTGGTATTTGCTTGAATTGTCAGGAATGGGTGGATTTAGGAGATTGTACTTTATAGTAAATATTTTTAACTGACCTGTCCAAATTTGTACAATCATGGATGGTGAGAAAAGGAAAAAAACGGCGTTCTTTTTTCAACTGGTGTCGGGCAGTGGGTCTTATGTTGTCTTGTTTTTTTCGCTATCGCCGTCCGGCGATCGTGATTTTTTGACTTATTTTGATATCTGCAAATGGTGTATCCTGCTGTTTAAACTTATTTCCAGCCGTAAACTACTTCAATCTTGGGTTACTTGTGTGCATCTACAAATGTACAATACAATCTGTGCGCCGACGACTGGTAGGACAGATTGTATTGTAGATGCACAATAAAATTGTGGTCGCAATCAAGATGTCGCTCCGCCGTTTAAATCATCCAGTTCGTTAAGATTCATTTAACAACAACCAGATTTTGTGGGGAAAAGAGCGTCAAAATTTTTTTTAAAAATCTAAAAAGTTTGATTTGACAATTTTCTTTTCTTTGGGCTAATATTTAGGGATTATTATTATAATTTTTGTTTTTTTCAGGATTAAGGAGAAGGAGAAGATTAGTCTTGATGGTGAAGGAGACATGCGCATGAGAAGCAGCAAACCCTGACTTACCAAAAGGACGTGGCCAACCAAACAAACGCAAGTTTGTCCTCAGTAAAAACAGACGTTGGTAACCCATATCAGATTCCAAACAAATCCATTTCTTGAAATTCTACCAGCAGGTTCAGTAAAAAAAACGTTTTGGTTTTTTAACAGTACCAACAAATTGAAGAGAAAAAATTGTTAAATTCAACATAGTTTTTCTTTTCACCCCAGATTTTCAGCGATCATGATGAAAGTGTTACCCACATCAGTAATAGTATGATAATCAGACTTACAGTAGAGCATTTATCTCATTTATTTTATCATTTCAAAGGAAGTTTGTATTCCCACGAACCGAAACAAATTGCCTATTTATTTTTAGGGGGATAGTTATAAAAATTAACAACAAGATTTTTAAAAAGATAACATATGTTGCAATTAGGACAAAAACGCCCAATTGGAGCCCCTTTGTTTTGTTTTTTAAATTTGACAAAATCAATTCAAAAAGTTTGAATGAAATATGGTCCAGAAGGCCACACTGGGTATTTATGGTACAACTCTTTATAGAACATTTCAAAGGAAATTTTTATTCCCACGAACCAAAACAAATTGCCTATTTATTTATAGGGGAATAGTTATAAATTAACAACAAGATATTAAAAAAGAGATTATATGTTGTAATTATGACAAATGTATTGTTTTTTCCTAGTCGAACCGAGCTTGTGAAAATGCAATACATTTGATTACATGCGTGCGCTTTGTCTATACGGAAAATAAAATGTAAACGATCGTAAAGCTGTGTCTGAATTAATACTCGGCTTCGGCTTGAAATTACATACAAGTCCACGGAAGCGGCTGCAGCTACTTCCCACAGCCATAGCCATAGCCAATAATGCAGATACGGCTTGAGATTATCCAGTGTTGGTATTGCCCTTTACTGATGTATTTTACATGTGTAAAACCCAATATTAAAATACCATATTATAAATAACAAGTTGCCGTTATATTACCAGTATTAACATGTGAATGATTGTTTACATGTCTCATTTATTTTCAGAATAGGCAAAGCGCATGCAAGTACACAAAATGTTGTAGGTCAAAAAGCCAATATTGAATTTACATCACCCCGTGTTGTGAAATAAAAGTATTTTGTTTGAAATGCATGGCAAAGCTTTTTGCCTACGTGCATTTTTAAATAAACAAAGGTCACATTGAGGGGGTGTTGAACAAATGTATCAATTTTAATTCGTAATGGAGTTACTCAACCGTGATTCAAGCACAGGGACACAAATGATGCGTCGTATGCATAATTTCACGGCAGTTTGAGGTGTTTTTTTTATGAATTGTTAGTACCTACTCCTGATTTGCATTATTGTGTGACGCTTGTATATTGAGCAATAAGCTAAGAAATTTTCTATTTCTGTCGTTTGTGGTGATGGGACTACAGTTAGTAGTAGTACATTTCAGAGGTGTGTTTAATATTAATGAGACTTTAAATTGTTGAATGTTGCAAAATATTACAATTAATTGACAGTTTGTGAATAGTTGAAGTATTAGCTATTAACAATGGTAGGAGTCAAGGAACCAGACATTTAGTAATATGTGTGTGTGAGTTAGTATTTCATACGCACTGTGGACCTCTGAACAATTGACGTCCACAGGATGCTGGAAGAGGTTACGGTTTGTGGACTTAGACAGGTCCACAGTCCGTTTTGCCGTCTCTGAAAAAGAGCTTTAACCCTAACCCCCTAGGCTCTCGCACTAGGAAGCATACCAAACCTAACAAACTTCAACAGCTCACACAGGTTCAGTATTTTTTGGTACACTGTACTGAACCTAACAGTACTAAACCTGCCAAACTCCAACAGTTGAAGTTGTATTGACTTGGTACAGTGATAACTGGCCAGTGGTATTATGTGTTTTAGTGGGGACACACATACAAGGTGTAAGTGTACATACACTTACAGTTGACCAGGAACTGTGCCGTGACCATGTGGTTCACTCGCGTATAAATGCCTGTGCATTCTCCAAATTTCTAACATTTTGACAAGTCTCATGCCTTTCTGTCCTGAACCTCACAGAATTCAACAGGGTCTCCCTGGGCCTTTGGTACTGAGTCAAACAAAGTCTAACAACAAGTTGTTACGGTTTGGTACCAAACCTGCCAAAACCTAGCAAAAGCTGCAGTTGGAGTTTGATGGGTTTGGGGTAGTTAAGGTTAGAGGAACAGCCGAGAGTCCCAAAATTTGACGTTACATTTTGTTGGGGGAAGCGAGAAAAATGAGTATTTAGCCACTGTTTTCTACACAACTACACAAAGACAAAGGAATGTCCACAGTACGTATGGAAGGTAAAGCTAATTGTGTGTGCGGTGTGTGTGTGGCATCTAGCAGTCTCTAATAACATGTACTGTACTAAAAGTACATTTAGCTACCTGTACATGGTGACAGTCTACATGTATTTACTAGACTAGTTCAAGAAAGGACTTTACTCTTCTAGCCCTCACCGAACTTATCCCATATAAATATCCAAATCCAGCTGCATGCTGTTGGAATCTATTAGGATGGATACTGAACTCTTTAATAACCTGATTGTTCTATTGTTCTTTATATTGGATCAGGAATAACCAACAGAATCAGAGTCCAACAGTTTGGGTGTAGAGTTTACCATGTGATGTTGGAATTTGCAAGGATGAGGAAGGTTCCGAGTAAAGCACACGGAGGGGCAAGGGTTATTAAGAACCCACTGCCCTGTGTTCTTGTAGTGTACAGAATACCGTTATCCCTACCAGTTATTATACAAATATTTAATGCTTTGAGTAGTAAACCTAGCCTCCCAAGGTGATCCATGGAGCATTCTGTTTTCCCGATGCGAAACCGAGGGAAAATGTAATGTTCCATGGATCACCGAAAGAGGTTAGTTTTACTACATCACAAGATAGAGCATTCAATATTTGTTTATTACACCTCATCTCCCACAGATTCTGCCTGGTTTGAATACTTTAACATTATCTAAATCTAAATACAGTTAAATTGAACTTCGATTTCAATACAAAATTGGTGGAAAATATTTGTGCTCTTTTCTAAACCAGCCCATTGTTTGAATACAGCTCTGTAGCGCTGGCTCTTTGGAACACAAAATACCGCACAATGGGTATGGTTGCTGATGGTACAGTACCGGTACATGTACTTTGGTTTGTACAGTTAATGTACTTTTGGCCGTGCACAGAAAGATGGTAAAAATAGAAAATACCATGTGACTAGCTCTCGGCCAATCAAGACACAGAATCTGTGGGTGAGGTGTTATAAATATGCATATGCCATGCCATGGTAGCAGCTGCAGCTACTATATAATAATATGATAATGAAATTTGTAACTATCTTTAGAACTACAAGCATCACAACAACAAGTGTGGAATCAAATTAAAGAGGACAACAAGATCTTTCATTTAAGTGGTGTGATAGTGAGATTGAATGTAGTTTAGCATGAATTTTGGTACTCATTGTGGCACCTAGTTTTAACATGCAAAATGTGAGTGTTATTGTGGGTAATTGTTTTTAAGACATGGCGAAAGTTTCAAGTTCTGTGCCAAAGGAGCTTTTTTTGTTATTTTAATTATTTGTTTCTTGATGTTTAAACTGGAACCAAAGATAAGCGGACAAAATGTAACGTTACTAACCGAACGTTACTAACCACAATTTGTTGGTCTTGTGTCGAAATAAAGAGACTAGTTGTAGACAATTATCTGCTAAAACATTTCCCATCAAGCAAGTAGTAATATAAATATGACACTCTGTTTTAGGTATATCCCATTTGAGGAAATTGTTTTTGCCAATTCATTACCTTTTTTTTGGTAACGTTACTAACCGACATTTGGGATGAACAAAAAAAAGCTTTAAAAATACATATTGTACGGGTATTGCGCAGTCTCTAAAAATAAATGTTCGTACATCATGTGACGTTTAGGAACGCGTGAGCGCATTACATTCAGGTGTGCAGTTTTTTAAAATATGCGCGCAGTATGCACTGAATAGCCAGTCAGCGGCGTTTATGTATTCCTCACAGCCAGGGGTTAGTGAAGTAACATCGCCCATGGTGGCAAGGCTGCAACCACAACAACCATCTCTGCCCCCACAGGTACCAGTTTACATGTACTTTCCTCACTGGTATCAATTTACATGTATTCTTGGGTGGAGAGAAGCAAAATGTGACAAAGTACCTTGCTCAAAGCATAGAGCAAGGACCAATGCTAAAAAGTACACGTAACCCACCATAACTCCGGAATGGGCTTGAACCCACAACCTGCTGAATAACCTACAGACCACGAAATGTCACTTTTTGAAAATATTGATTCACCATGATTCTTCAAAAAACATTTACAAAATGGCGTTGCATGTTGAATGCATCATCTCCCTGTTTCAGTTTGTTCATTCTAACTTTACAGGCACTCCGCATTTTAATGTTTTTTGTTGTTTTGCTTTCCTGAACCCTAATAATCCCGATCTAGTCAAACCCAAACGCCAGGTTTTGTTGGGATCTGTTAGGATGGGTACTGGACCCCTAAACTCGCATTCTGTTACACTGGGTTAGGCATACGGTACCTTTAGAATTAGAGTCCAACAGTTTGTGTGTACAGTTTGCCATTTGGTGTTGAGATCTGCCAGGATGGGTATGGTTCCTAGTACATTACACTAGGGAGTTGGGGTTAAGACTTGTTTCCAGTGAATAAATGAAATTAAGGTTAGTGTTATATATAAAATTAACATGTACCTGTAATATTAAACTCTGGTTAAGTTTTTAAACATTAATTTGTCATTTTTCTCTTTGAAAGAAAACGCCATGAATGGTGCTCCATCTTACACCTGTTTATTACTTCATGACACTTCAATATATGCACCTGTTTCTTTAATTGCATTTTATTTTTCACTCGTATAGCTTTTTCACTATGTGTCTGTATGTAATGCATAAAGGAACTATGTCAACCGGTATGTAAATTACTAAATTAAAGGAATTACTTCAGCAAATATTAGTGTGAAATTGTTATTTTAATTCTAGAATGGCAGGGACAGTTAGATAAAAAGTATTATATTGAAACCGTTGGTCTAGTGGAGAATTGAGCTAATAGAGAAGCCAATTTAGATTTTTTTATTATGGCAATAATTTGTAACACTGATCAAGTTGTTTATTTAACTATTACTAAAAAAAACTATTAGAGGATGCTACATGTAACTGTGGCACTTATTTAGAAGATACAAACATCAGACTGTGTCTGTATTAAAAACATGTTTTCTTTTAAGAGTAGTTAGATGAGATAAATTCAAATAAGTGTCGGCACTTAGCCTGAGGGTGATAAGTCTTGAATTGTATATGTCTTGTGATAAGTGAACTGAATATTTGATTTAAAGTATTTATAAGCTTCTTTTAAAAGTGGGTTAATAAAAAGCAAAAAAGTTTAATCAACAAAATGAACAAACAAGAGATGTGATTATTGGTGTTGTTTTCATTGTCACAATTTGTTTAAGATAATTGTTTAGGGCCCTGTTCCCTATATTTTACTTATTAGCAACAAAATCTTATACCCAGCACAATTAAAGGCAGCGCAGACCCACTTTTTGTTCTACATGCTATATATACACACAACGGACTATTGTTAACGAACACACCCCCTAGATAACTGAAAATAATTGCAGGAACACAATGACTAAAGAAGAAGCTTAGGTTGCCCCTACCTTATATGTTGCTTCATATACAAATACACTTTGAGGTTATTGACTTGCCAAACTACAAGTTAGCGACATTACAAACCAACAGATATGTTGTAGATAGAGGGCAGGTATTTTGTATTTTTGTATTTTTGGCTTCCAGCGACGGTGAGGCCGACCAAACGTCACACAATATAGCAAGCACTGCGATGCACACTGAACATGCAAAACCACCCTAAATCTCATGGCACCAACCGTAAAGCGCGCAAGAAATTCTCATTTTCGACCACAGAAAACTTTTCAAAATTGATCTACAAGAAGATGACGACTTTAGACCTGAGAGAAGTAAGCTTTAGGCTGTAACAAATGTTTTATCTAAAAATTTAACAAAATAAAAAAACACGGAAGAACAAGGGCCCGAGGGCTATCGAGTCATTAGTGATAACGGGGACAAAAATGTTGAAGGAAGTAGGTCTATCTTCTTTTTTTTAATCGCAATAAACGTGGAAAATTTTGAATAAATAATTTGTATTTATTTTTAGTGAATTTACGAGTATCTGCTGTGCTTTACTTTCATCCGTTGTTGTCATGTTGTTGTCATGTTTGAGTGCCCCGGACCAAACTGTCATTCTAAAATGTTGCAGTATCGCATGGGAGCTGCTAAACTAAACATCTTGCTGCCGAGAAAAATGGACTTGATGGCATGCAGTTGCCCACCCCAAAAAATTGCGAATAATATGTACTTCAGCGTACACTGATTTATCAACTAGTTCCCAAGGTGTCTAGCATCATACTATTCTCCGTCTTATGTCGCAGCGGTGTGCAGATGTCGTCATCGATCATCTGCATTCCAGAGTTTTAAAGTTTTGTTGGGGTTGTATTCTATTAACCAGTTCGCACCGGGATTATTTTAACATCACCGAACCGAGGCGCAGGATTATTTTTAAAGAAACTCAATCTGAGGCGGGTTCAGGCCGATGGTACTGGGATGCACACCCACGCATTTCCTGGCCTTGCTCGGCCTTGCTCGCGAGGTGTTTATGCATCACCCATTTTGAATCTGGGGCAAACTTTGCATGTGTATATATACGTCCTCCGGCGCGAACTGGTTAAGCAAATCTTGTTAAGTAAACTAATACAGACAACACACAATTGAAATGCTGTCGCAAATTTATTACAAAATATCACTTGTTTTTCAGTAACACTTCTAGATTGTGTTGCAGTAGGATGTATAAAAGTTTACTTACATGTAAGCCAATTGTTTTGGAATACAATGATAGCGTTCGTTTAATAAATTACATGGAATTATGCTGTTGAACTTTTTAAACTCTAAACAAGTTATTATATTCATGGTTTCTCTCATATACTGTCTGTTAAAAAAAAAAAAATCTAAGTTGACGTAATACGTAATTTAGACAGAACTTTTATTTTTTGGAAATGACATTTTACCCACTGCAGCCCATTCTAAATATCTCAGCTTGTTGATACTATTTTTTCTTTTCTTTTTACATTTTGTTTTCGGACATACAAGCTTATTATTAAATTGCATGTTTTAAGGAGGTCCGCAATCCCCTGGAGCTATACAAACATTTTTTTGTTCGGTACGCGAAGCTATTTAATGGCCCTAACCTTTATAAAAAAACAAAAGTACTTTTCAAACAAATTTTGAAGAAATGCCTTGGCTATAAAAACGAAACTTTTTTGATGAAATATAATATTCAAAAGAAGGCCTTATCCTATTATAGTGAAAAGAATCGATGCCTTGTGATCGTATCGTTTACATTAACTGACCTTTTTACCCAACTTTTTTGTTTACAGTGTGTACATTGTCAAAAATAAGAAGTGTAATTCATAATTTGTCGATGCAGTAGTATCATTAATTTGTCATACAGGTGGTGGGTATTTATCCACGGAGCTATAAGGGCACGTTGTCGGCAGGTGACTTGGAGTATGTGACGCCGGCCCCTCGTTAACCTGAAGTATCCGCTCAATAGATTCCTCTTCCAAGTCATCTTCGCTCGTCTCTTTGCGATAACTGTCATGTTTATTAATTGGAGAAAAAAATTACCGTAAAGCTCCTTCACTGATATCAAAATCTTCTCATTATTTCAAAATTATTTCTAGTCGCAAAACTACTGCGTGCTCTATATTCGAGCTTTTACGTCCATCAAGTGTGCAGAGAAATACGTGCGCATGGAATTTTGGAGTACGCATCACAGATATGCAACTGATTAATGTATAATGCAATGCGCATATCAAAAACAGAAACATGGATTTTCGGCCCTAGTTTTCTGCAAGAGGAAGGCGTCAAGGGACTATGTGGCTTGCAGTTGTTAACCACACTTGGACAAACATCACGTAACGTAACAAAGACATCGGAACGGAAGTCTGCAGTTGGTGAGGTAAGCAAAGATTTTGAAAAAAAGTATACAGCCGAGGCCAGTTTACGTAGTGGTGTAGTACGTACACTCACATATTCCGTAAGCTACTCTTTGAAGAACCGTGCTTTCCGTATCGTACATTATTGTGTGTTTATAATGTTTTTTTTGTTTCAGCGATAGGTACAGCAGGCGCAATAGGAAATAATTTAATTCTGTTTGAGCTTGCGAATTAGGAAATAATGAAATGACTTCACAACAGGTTCTGGATGTTATAGGGGCGCAGTGTTCCAACTTGGTGGAATGACCCCAACTGAGAAAAAAAATATCGTGCCAGTTGGGTGATCAATATTTTGTAGAACATTCTTTTGAAGCGATAAATGTCGCTCATCATCACACATGTATGAACTGTTTCTCTGTTTCATCGCTTGAAAACCTATACCTTTTCAGTTCTTTTAGCTTAAACTGCAGAGAGTAAGTCAAAAAGAAAGATACAAAATGTAGGGGGAAAAGGATGACTGCTCAAATTGATTAGAAGAAGTTGTATGCCTGTTTTTGCTAATAAGAGACTCTACAGCTGTTCATGGAATGCTAAGTGCTTGGAAGCTATTCAACTGAGAGAGACATTCGCATACATGCGGGATCATATTAATTTGAGTTAAGACTAAAACATCATTGTAACTGTGATTTCGTAATTTTAGAAACAAATCAAAGTCTTCTTTTTTCTAAAATGGTAGTGATTTTTGCCTTTTTTTTCAAGTTTCTGTTCTTTCATGAAGTAGAAGAACCCCATGGGTTCGTTGTACTTAAAAGGTAATCATACAATGCGTATCGGTAAACGATTAGTGATGGGCAGCTATATTTCGTGCTACATAGAATGTAATGCAAAGCCTATCACAGTATTCTTGTTGATACGCTACTCGTGTGATGTCTTGAATGAAAGCTATGCTTCAGTATTTCCAACATACCCGAATGCAGATAAGGACGAGTCCGGAGGAAGTGGGAAGAGTAAACTGGATGAAGTAGCGGAGCTGTGTGACGCAGTAGTGGGGTGTCTTATAGAAGCTACTAAAACCTTGGATGTCTTCCCGATCTTGGTGAGGCGTCTTAGTGCTACTTCTTGCATTGTCTTTCTCATGGCGGGAAATTCTCTGAGAACCTGGATGGGAAATCACGCAAAATGGGTTCGTTTGACAGGAAAATGCACATAATAAATGCACTCTATCGCGTCGTCTCGTTCAAATCAAATTACAAAACAGGTAGCAGTTATTATGAACAAGAGTTTGACAAACGATAGATACTTTTATTTAAATCTGATACGATTAATGGCCAGAATAGGTCGCTCGGTGTGATCCACAGACCGAGAAAATATTGTAGATCGTGATATTTACACCAGACCTTCCAACCTTATTCCAACGCTTCTCTACTGAGTACAATTCTATTACCACCAGAACTTGTTGGTTTTAAAAGATATTGCCAAACGATTCCATTCTTGTTTCTGGAGTCTGGAGTCAAAACAAGGTGCAATCATATAAACCAAATCTTTTGTTTTGTACCTTGTGAAAATTGTCCACGCCTAGAGAGAAAAGGGCGCAATAACCATCCGTCCGAACACTAGCTACTCTGCGCTCCTCTGTCAGAAGACAGATTTCTGTACAAAGAAAAAAAGAAAAAGGAACGAGATATATGTAGTTATTAGAAAAGCATTCACAACAAACTCTTGTAAAGTATTAGATGGTGAATTTTGTTATAAAGACAGGAATCAATTCAAGGATCCTGAAATCAATAGAAATATTTTTACAAACATGAAATAATGACACAAGGAATTAATGCTCGACTGCTCGCATCTCCGATGTCAAACTTTGAACGTTAAATCGTCATTCAATAGAAAACCAGCGGCTTAGGTAAAGATCATTAGAAGTACCTATTACAATGAAATAAGTTAGTTGTATACCGACATACCTGTAATCAGGAAATTGAGATTGGAATTAAAACGGAACATTAAAAGTAAGTTTGGGACTTGTCACTTTGGATGCATAAAGATTCTTTTATACAAAGTTTTGGGACAGAAGTACTTGAAAAGTACTCAGAAAATATTTTGTCTAAAAATGCTTCTGTCTTAATTGCTTAATTGATTCAAGGTTCTGGTTTTTCAAATGTTAACATTTCTTTAGCAAAGTATTTACTGTCCAGTGCCTGTATTATGCAGCTTTATCTATACCAAACCATCTTATTATCTGGTAGTTGAACTCTGCTACAACTCTGCTTAAAATCAAGCATTGTATGCCAAGTTTAGGCCTACACTTACCCCCAAAGTACGATCCATCACTCAAAGTGGTGGCGACTTCCCCATCTGATGTAATCACGTCCACCACGCCCTGTTGAATAAAAAACATCCGGTCGCCGAAAGTGCCTTCTCTGACGATGTAGTCACCTGGTTGAAAGACCTCAAACTTGAGAAGAACCACCACACGGGTGACGAAGTTCGGATCGGCATTGTGAAAGAAGGGAACGCAGGCAACCAGCTCACGGCAATTATAGTTGGCGACATCCTGCATTATGGAGCAGATATAGAAAACATTTGGGGGAATTGTGCCTTTGATGATACAAGCATGAAATTTGGCAGACAGTCAAAGAATAGGTATAGAATAACAAGCAATTTTCAATATTTTTTAAATGTCTGCCATTGCTTTTTATTTTATATTCTGCGATGGCCCTTTTTCAAGACATACTGAATATGTAATATCTTCGATTGTACCTTTTGCACATCAAAGCAAAAGTTAAATGCAAATTATAACGGGAGACGTTTAACGTTGATCGGTAGTTTTCTAAACTCCCAGTCAATACAAGTCACATTTGACGTAGACTTATTTGTTGTATTTTATAGAGGTATTGCTTTTCGTTCTAACATAAACTTTTTTTTCAAGGCACGTTAATCACAAACCTCTTTTAGTTTGACAGAGATCTCATTGAATATAACCTCCTCGTTGAACATCTTGCCATGGTAACGGTAGTCATAGTAATCGGTGACTCGCTCTCTCATGTTGCTTGGTAACTTGCGGTAGGCCATGTACTCCTCCACTTGTTTCAACTGCAATGGCGAAAACATTGCCATAATTAAGAAGCTCACTGATTAATTTGTATTTCTAATCCAAACCTCAACAATGAATGCAGATCCAGTACAGAACTTAATACTGTGATACATTTCTTTATTTTAAAAGCCACCCTTTTTCTCGCTTGGTTCATTCCACTTACCTTTTCTCGATACTGCCTACTGGATGAGTCCATTGATTGGATGAGGTTGGTAGCATGACCGATGAAGAGCGCGAAGAAGCATGCTCCCAATATCATACTAATTATTGTGATCCATAGGTCAGTCATACTTTGCGGGGGGAATCGCCCATAGCCGATGCACAGCATGTGTGACATCGCTTTGAACAAGGCCCAGGTGTACTGCTCCAACCAACTAGCGTGCTGAATAAAAATTGATGCAAGACACACAAAAATTACTTGAAAGAAGATATAAAGTCACCACCAGACACATACACTGAGGGCATAAATCCCCGAGGGATGGGGAGGGGGGGGGGGGGGGGGGGGGGGGGTTAGACACCTGCCTTTTATTACCTCTTTTGGGGACAAGTGCCCCCAGAAGTTGAATCCTAGTTTCATATGAGTTTGGCAGTGTGCTTTTTGGTTCCAGTTTTGATTTTCCATTCGCTAAATTTTTCTTTGAAAATGATACATTGTTTGCAGGCGGCATCGTTTGATGCACCGTGAAATGTAATTACTACAGAAATTCTGCTTTTGCGTGATAAGCGCTAAATGCCGATATAGGTTGACCTCGAGAACGTACAAAACTTTATGAGAAACCAAACTCCTGGGCACATCGAATAGAAGCTTCAACGTGTAAAGAGAGTAGTTTTCTTGAAATACTTAGTTTATGCTGTTTTTTTTATTGTTTATAAAATGTTTAAATAAATATTATTTTTCCTTTAAATACATGTATAGATGTGAACAAAATATATAAAATTAGGGAAAAGGAGAGCGACAATTCTAGTTACACGTCATACGTACGTCATTCCATTATTTTCAACCACGCGCTAGTTTTTTTTCCGAAAGGTGTAGACCACATGCAGTATAAGGCGGTTGTCGTTATTATATCTACACCACACGTAAAAGTCCTATAGCCAGCTCGGTTGTGCCCAGAAGTTCTATCTGACCTTTGTACGCGAGACTTACAATACAATTTGATATGGCACAACACAATAAACATTTATCACAATACATATATTGCTGTGACTCTTGCCTTTTGCATTGTATATCACCTTTCTCAAGGTTCTACATGTTAATTCTATCACCCCCTCCCCCCCCCCCCCCCCCCCCCCCTCTCCACTTATCGACACGACACAACCAGCCACCGATAAACAGCGCCCCAAGTGTCACATAGTTTTCTCTTCCCTCACACACCCTCACTGGTTACCCCCTATTCCCCCACCCCCCTTGCCGACACAGATTTACGCAACTGACAAACACCATGGCCGTTTTCCAAACATTAGACTCCATTCCAGCTTCATCACCATTGCCAAACTGCACGAACGAAGCAAGAATGGAGATGAAGCTGGGGGTTAGAAAACGTCCCAGCAAACACCCGACTCTAAAGGTGAAGCATGAATTTCAGACTCTATGAAATCCGGACTTATTGGCAGTATAGAATTGCGCATGCTTATAGTAAACATAAGATTTAAAGGTTTGGGAAGTCACTATAAACTATCTAGTGTAGCGGTTCTTGTTGTGTTTGTTTAGGCACTTAGGTAACCTAACCCGGTTTTACCTTCAGCCTTGCTCTATGGTTAAAATAACCCACAAGGTAAATTTGCGAAGAAAAAGATGAACGTTAACTATAGCCGGATTGGAACCACAGACCTCTCGATTTATAGCTCACCTCTCTACCAACTATAGACTATTGGCGAGTTGTTTAAGGACAATAGTTCTTTAATTAATTAATGTAGCTGAGTTGCCATTGTTCTTTCCTATGAATATAGAATTAACGCACAACCCAACTGCTAAAAAAAAATGGGAACCGCTACACGAGTTAGTATTTAGTGCCTTCCGAATAAAAGCTCAGTTTTAAAAAGATGTACGTTGTTGGTTTATAGAAGCTTCATCTTTCTTAAGTTTGGATGGAATTTCTCAAATTGTACTCATCTTATTTGAATGTCAGTTGACTTAACATGTGCCTAATTATCTGTGGTAATATTGGCCACGCCCACCTCTAAGTCGTTAATGCTGACCCAGCTGTCTGAAGGAAAGTTCTGTAGCATCGGCACAAGAAATTGGAGGCATCCATTCCAGTGGCTGATGAGTATCATGACGCAGATGAGGTTGCCAATGCGAATCACGGCACCTGCTACGTTGAACACCTGATCAAGGGAAGAATGGCTTATATTTATTGGGTTTATAGCGGTCAAGGTGCCCAATCAACGGATGTCTTCTGTACATGGAACATTCTGCTGTCAGAAGAATTAGTGCTAGGACGCTCACAGTGGCCTATTCCAGATACAATGTCAGCCTAATTTATAGTACAGCTTTCTGTGGACAAGGCCTCACCAGTACTTCTGTCATCACAAGTACAATGTACATCGAAGATTATCAAAGTTCGCAAGCTAGTTCAAACGGATTGTTACAAAGGCATTCCATTGATGACGTCAACCCTTCATTACTTGTGACGGAACTTGTAATTTTTAGTGTGATTCACTTGCGACCAATGATATGTGATGAACTCAACCACAATACTGTGTCTACTTGGGGTGTTTACAAAAAACAAAACCAGAAAGACCTATTTATAGTACCCTTATAGACCTGAACAACTAGTTTGGATCTAGACGAGGAATCTTTCACTAGATAAACAATGATACCAAGAATGATCACCTGATTCGTTGCAGTAGTTTTCATTGCAGGGACTTTTTTCTTAAACCAAGTCGGTGGTCAATTGGAGAGGCCGTCAACAGAAACGGCCGTCAACAGAAGCGCAATAGCAATGAATAGGCTTATTGACTGTATTGTTGAAAGAGGGATTAATACTGCGTAATACATCAATCGAATATGCATTTTAATAAAATAAACTATCAACTAAATTGTTATTTTCAAATTTAACCTCAAATGGCACATATTATCACAACTGTTTTGTTTAGAACGTATTTGAAAGTATCCAAATCCCCTTGACATGAATACAAACCTCTCCTCTCAGGTACATGTCCATCATTGCTAGAACAATCATTTTTCTGTGAATATTCTTAAGAGCCTTCTATCTACTCATTAGAGTGTATTGGATCTCTTGCAAACATAAGTGTTGGGTTTGAAGTTCATTGGTGTCAATTCCGCTGTCAAGGCCTGTCCAATTGACCACCGATTTGGTTCCAGAAAAGGTCCCTGGAATGAAAACTACAGGACCTAATCGGCTGGTCTTGGTATCATTTTTCAAACTAGTCTATCCAAACTAGTTTTCCTGGTTGGAGGGTTCTAAAAAAAGGCTGTTCCGGTTTATTTACCACCCTGTATAGTTCGTCAAAATTGAGATTTTATACATTTTTCTTCAGAAAACGCCACTGACGCCACAAAAGGCAGTAACTTAGGGGCAGACCTAGCCCTAGTCTATGGCCCCGCACTAGACTACCTCTGTGCTATAGCACAGAGGTAGTCTAGTGCGGGGCCATAGACTAGGGCTAGGGCAGACCCACAATAGAGGCAGACACATGAACTGATGTTCGTGGACATGCAGTGACAAAACGTCCAATCACATTACCACCATACATGTCCTACCTGTTCCCATTGTCGAACGAATCGCATTAGCCTCGACAGACGCAGCAGTCGAACAAGACTAAGGAGCTTGGCAAGTCGGAAGATACGGAAAGCCTTGGAGACTTCGTAGAGCTTGTTGTCATTTCCACTGTCTATTCCAAGAAAGATGCAGTCCATGGGAATTGAGGAGACTAAATCCACGCCGAACCAGCTCTTCAGGTAGTGAATTGCAATTTTCTTGGGTTCCAAAATAACCTACAGAAATCATCAGAAAGATTTTATAATTGCTGGCAAGTTGTGGTTCCACTACACTAAAACTGCGAAACAACAAGTCAAACAACACAAAATCTGCACTGAGAAACAGCGCCGCCTGTTGACGCTCCGGATCAGAGTGGCAAATGTGTTTTTCACTGAAAAGTAAAGATTAAGATTCCCCAGGGCAATTTAATTTAATAATTGTTACTAGAGTTAACCAAATAATATTATTCCTCTCTTCAAAACCACCTCTAAAATGGTCATCATTCTCTAGGCCCAGGCCTAAAATGTAGCTCCCCCCCCCCTTTCATTCTACGCCAAATAGACCCATATGTTGTTCATTTTTGTGAACAAAGTCCCCCGAGTTGGAAGACACAAATCACAAACGCTTGATCTTCACAAATATTTCTACAACCACTCCCATGTATTGGCCACAGGATCCTCTTATTCACAATAATCTGTAGAATCACAAATATATTACTTAGCTCGCGCAAAGGAATTTCCAGAGCTAAATTTTCAAATGAAACTTAAACGAAAAGAAAACAACAAACTTATTCCAGGTCCACTGCCTTTCTCTTACGTCTAGTCTCTAAAGCTCCAAGGTGTCGGTGATTGTGAGGATGCTCGAGAAAAATTGATTAAAATGTTGATAGTCTGAAATCGTAATTTATCTGCACCTGTTCAGAGGTGTTGAGGTCCATGTAGCCAGTTCTGAGATTGATGATGACATCTAGGATGAAGAGAGTATCTGAAGAACAGTTGAAGATTGTCCATCTCTTGCTCAGTTTCTCTTGGTAGAAGAAGGCGATGATGACAGGCAGTGTGACCAAATTGGCAATCAGCAGCATCACCATTATTAGATCCCAGTAGAATCTGCAACAACAATTTTTACGATTGTCATTGAGTCATGCTTAAGTTTTAGAGAATGCATATTGTATTCAGGGAGATTATGCGCCTATCAATCCCTCCCCCCCCCCCCTCCCCTCCCCTCCTCCTCCCCCCTCCCCTCCTCCTCCTCCACTCAAGCAATGTCACTTGAGACCGACATTAAACAGCCAATAAAGTTGACTGAATTATAGCTGCCACGCCGTTGAAGTGCCGTGCATTGATGATACATTCTGGTCTTTTACTATCGTGTTGCCCACTTACAAAATGGCGGACGGGTTACAAGGTGGCACGTACAGTACAGTATAGTGGTTTCTATAACTATAATGCGAATGAACAACTGGTGGACAAGAATAAAGTGGGGATAATTATGTAAATATACCAAAATGAGTACATTAGCAGATTCTGCTTCTTTTAATTTTGCAGATATCTGTACACAAAACTTTAATAATTGTTGCTGATTGTAAACATAAAACAAATGGACATCCCATATTTTATAGCAATTCTGTATTTTGCTTTTAAAACAAATTGGTCTATTTTTCCTTTTTATAACAAAAGGTCTGTGATTACATTTTACAAAATTGAAATAACAGAAAGAGTACTAGCAACTCGATCTGTTGTCAGCACTTTTTCTGTAAAATTACAATAAAAATAGCAGTGTACGTTAGTTATGGTTTTTTTTGTTAAAATACAAAATACATATAAAATGTCATACTAGGCTAATTGAGAAAAATGCGTGTTTTAATTTTTTTATTATTATGGTATAGTTATACGTACGTAATAAGCAAAAAAAAAATTGTTTAGTTTATTGCTAATTATCAGATAAGGGAGACATCATACTGGGATCGCTTGAAATTGAGATCCTATTCCACAAGGTGCAACTGGTGGATTTCGAACATACCGGTACATTATAGGCCACAGGAAATGGGAAAAACACAGAATTCTAGGCTCTAATGATGACTGCTGTGATTTGTTAAAGGTATATTGAACGAATGAAAACAGATTTCAAGAAGACTGATTGAGTTTTGGGAGGTCAGGAACTTGCAAGTTGGACTGCAGTTAAAAATACGAAAGCGAAAAGTGGAAGAGGTATATATCTTACTTGAATCCACTGCACGGGTGAACGATGAGAAATCCAGCTGCCTTCAATCTCTTCTTCTCTTTCTGCAACCCCTTCTTGCTCCCAAAGAGCTTCATGGAGAGCCGGTTATCAGTCGGCTGCAGCATCTGCCATAGCTGACGGCGAATGAACGTGTTCTTCAGGCCGGATAGACCGTCACTTTCCTTGCGCGGCTGGGGAATCCCAAGAAGCGACAGACTAGCCTTGATGGATTCCTTACTGTTCTCTTTGGATCTTTCCTCGCTGCTTTCTTCATCTATGTTTTCGATGTCAAACACTACGTGCCCTGGACCGCTATCTCCTCCGTCTTCCGACCTGGATCCATCACGTCTGATGGAAGACTTGACACCAGAAGAACCGACTTGAGGATGATCTGATGAAGAGGTTGAGGGAAGTTGCTCCTCGATAACTGACAACGGATGTTGCGTTGGGTGGTTATCTGATGATCGCACCGAGCCATTATTATTTGTTGTTAGCGGTGCTTGCATCACCTTGTTCGACCGCAGAGCCGGTAGCGGTTTATAATCGCCTTGGTTCATTTTCCCGCCGTTGGTACTGGTCTTGGCGTTATTACCGGTACCGCCTTGTGGCGACTTACCGCTAACTTGGGCTCCATCCGTACGTCTGAAAGTGCCGCGTTCACAGCTCGCTGACTGTATATACTGTGCGCATAAAATACCACGAAAACGCGTCTCTAGGAACGCGCGCGTTCAGAGATACGCACCGCGCGTGGGCATTATCTATCCAGTCAACGTCACAAAACTTCTGGGTAACGTCACAATATAAATTAGCATAGTACATTGGGCCTTTTCGAATATCTGGCTTTATTTCGTCTGTGGCTTAGATCGATTTTAAAAGGGGTCAAAAACTAGGTACTAGGTAGATGAGCTATGTAGCACTAACAAATGATGCCAAATGAACAAGTTGAGTTCATAGAGTACAAAATGGGTTACGACAGACGAAAGACCGCTGCACTACTTGCCTTTTGTCAAGGCCTTCGTGGCTGCGATCCCAAGCAACTGGAAGGGGAGACCACGCGCGCGAGTCGATCGAGTGGCGAAGCCACACCCACAACTCATTTCTCATTAAAAATAGTGTAAAATTGTTGCAAGGCATTGGTCTACAAGTTTAAACTGGTTTGCACCCAAAACACATACAACAATAATCGCTGAAAATGCGTATACTGCTTAGAACCAGGGATATTTACCTAAATAGGCGCAGTTTGCTAAATTAAAAGCCACGCCCACAAGTGAGTTATGTGAGCGTACTGAGTGGACGTGTTTCTGTGTCGGCTCCGCCAATTCACATTTTTACCGGGCAGTTTTGGGGGCAGCTTTCCCAATCTTCACGACAGATAAACTGAGGGTTTTCGACCTGCTCTGTTCTGTTTCAACCTGGCAAGTTATTGGCGCTTTCCAAGATAATTTGGAGGCCTTGTCGACTTGCAAAAATGCCGCCAAAATTACGTCACCAGCAAGCCTCGACAGCTCCAGCTACAGTAATTACCCCTGAAGCGGTAATTACTGACCCCACAGCCCTATCTACTGCCATAACCGAGGCCTTCAAGTCCCAGGCGGTTCTTGACTTAATCATCCCTGCCCTTTCTGATGCTATATCTCATAACCTGCACCAGGCTATGCAGCTCGAGTTCATCAAAAGAGACGAACAAATTGCTAAACTGCAGGCGGATGCGCGCCATCTTGAATCAAGGATCGAGCAACAAGAACAATACACCCGTCGCAATACGCTCATTATTCACGGCATACCTGAGACAACAATGCCAGAGATTGAGAATATGGGACAAAAGATTATCGATGTTGCGCAACACAATCTCGGCCTGGACATAAGCCTGGACAGTATCGACCGCGCCCATCGTATCGGTTCACGGTTGGATAGGTCTGGGAAAGTTCGCTCCAGACCTGTTATTGTGAAATTCTTAGACTACGGAACGCGGTCTTCCTTTTACCGTCTCAGGTCAAAATTCAAAGGAAAGAACATTTTCGTCCATGAGAGTTTGACACAGGAGAGACAAGGTTGGCTTAACACCGCCAGACGTCTTCCCATGGTTGAGAAAGTCTGGTCTCAAGATGGACGTATCGAAGTTCGGAAAAAGAACGGTAACCGCATCATAATCGGCTGTGCAGACGACCTCAACAAACTCAAATAGACTCCGTCTATCTCAAGGTTGGGCTGTTAACTACATGTAACAAGTTTTCCGTTTCTATTTTTTCTTTTATGATACCTTTGATTGTCGCGACAATATACTCTCGCGCATACTGTATATACTTGTTATGGGCCCTGTACAAATATCATGTTGGATGCCGACACAGACACCTTTTAAAAAATTTGTGTATGCCAGTAAAACTTTCTTGTGTGTCTTGTTTTCAGTCAGTTAAAAATAACCAGCATGGAATATTCTGTAATGCTTGTGAAAGTTGGATTCATTTAAAATGTACGTCCCTTTCTTTAATTGATTATCGTATTCTTGCTGGTAATACAAACCCATGGATTTGCCCCATTTGTCTTAAAAACACTTTTCCTTTTGGTTCATTAGATGATGATGAATTCCAGTCTGTCCTTTATGATAAGAATATTATTTATGACAACAATTCTGAGCCGGATTATGTTGACCCAAATAACCCTTTTCATTTATATAATAATTCACAATATTATTCCAGTGAACAGTTCTCGGGAACCCATAAAAATATCGATGGATTTTCATTACTTCATATTAATATCAGGAGTTTGCAAAAACACTTTGATCAATTTAAATTGTTGTTACTTACATTGAAATATAAGTTCTCGGTCATCGCATTATCTGAAACCTGGTTAAAAACATCTCCCCATAATTATTATTTTTTACCAGGGTATAAACTTATTATTAATAATAGGCAGGGGAGAATGGGTGGGGGCGTAGCTCTGTATATTTCTTGTGACCTCGACTTTAAAATTAGACAGGATCTTACTCATTCTGAGGACGTTTTAGAATCTCTTTTTGTCGAAATTTCTTTTCCTAAAACCAAGGACATTATCACAGGTGTCTTATATAAACCTCCAAGTGTCAATCAAATTGATTTTTTACCACCTTTTCAAAATTTGCTCTGTAAAATGACTAATTATAACAAAAATTGTTTAATTTCTGGGGATTTTAATATTAATTTACTCAATTATACAGTGCCTAGCACACAAGCCTTTATTGATGTTATCACTTCTTATTCTTTTTTACCATTAATTAATAAGCCAACTAGAATAACTGATTTCTCAGCCACATTAATTGATAATTTTTTCACGAATGTGCTGCCATCTCCTAATTCAGGCATAATTTTGTCTGATATTTCAGATCATTTCCCAATTTTCATGATAATGTCCTCCCATAAATTTGATACTTCCTCCAATAATTTTAATTATGTTCGTACCCGTAATTTTGCCCATTCTAATATTCAGAGGCTTAAAGAAGATCTTCATACAGTCGACTGGTCTAACATTACTACCTGTGATAATCCTGACCAAGCATTTAATTTATTTATTGACAATTTTAATAACAAAATTGATAAAAATATTCCATTTAAATCTGACAAAAGAACATCAAAGTCAAATTCTAACCCAACTGCCCCGTGGATAACTAAACTTCTTCTTAAATCCATTAATAAGAAAAACAAATTATATCGTCATTATATTGCTAATCCAACTAACACAAGAAAACTTAAATATATGAAATATAAGAATATTTTGATTAGTCTCTTACGAAGTTCTAAAAAGCAATATTATGCTTTTCAATTTGAGCAGGAAAAGAATAACATCCATAACACATGGAAGGTCATTAACTCGGTCCTTAATAATAAATTGTCTTCTCAACCTATAGTAGTATTATGCACGACGATGGCAAGTTAATTAATAATCTTACTCACATAGCAAATTGTTTTAATGACTACTTTGTTAATTTAGGCCCTGATCTTGCTAAACGTATTCCAAGTACACAGGATTCATTTGCTGATTTTCTCAATGATCCGAACCCAAAGTCTTTGTTTTTTCAACCAATAGTGGAACAGGAAGTAATTGATATTGTTAACAACCTACAAAATAAAACAAGTTCTGGCCACGATCTTATTAATTCTTCTATTATTAAAAACACTATTGCTGCTTGTAGTAAACCCATAACTCATATTATTAATGCTTCTTTTAAAACTGGCATCGTTCCTAATTCACTTTAAATTGCCAAGGTTGTTCCTATTTTTAAAAATGGTGATGCTAATTCTGTTAACAATTACAGACCCATTTCAATTTTGACTTGTTTTTCAAAAATATTTGAAAAATGTGTATATGTTCGTGTTATTCAATTTCTTAATAAATGTAATATTTTAACTGATTGTCAATATGGATTTAGAAGTAAACATTCTACTACACATGCAATACTTGATTTTGTAGATAAAGTAACGAACGCAATAGATGACTCTAAACACACTCTGGGGATATTCCTCGATCTTTCAAAAGCTTTTGACACCATTGATCATGGTATTTTACTTTATAAGCTTTCTTATTATGGTGTTCGAGGAGTAGCCCTAGAGTGGTTTAGGAGTTACCTTTCAGATAGACAACAGTATGTTTCTATAGGTGATTCAACTTCAATTCAAATGGCCCTAAAATGTGGTGTTCCACAGGGGTCAATCTTGGGTCCATTACTTTTTCTAATTTATATTAATGACTTTGTTAAATCATCTGATGTATTTTCATTTATTTTATTTGCTGATGATTCTAATTTATTTTATTCCAATAGTGATTTGACTACTCTCACTGACACAGTTAATTATGAGTTAAAATCTATTTGTAATTGGTTTGCAGTTAATAAGTTATCACTTAATATTAAGAAAACCAACTATATGTTATTTAGCAATACTGCTTGTAATCTCCCCTCCAATATATCAATTGATGACACGATCATAGAAAAAACAGAGTATCTTAAATTTCTTGGATATTACATAGACTCCAAATTAACATGGACTAATCACATTGATTATTTATCCAAAATTATTGCTAGAAACATAGGCGTTATAAACAAGATCAAATATTTTATCCCTTTTACAATTTTAGTTTTTTTGTACAATACATTAATATTGTCATATCTTAGCAATGGTATTCTAGCCTGGGGAGCATGTTCCCTCAGTAATCTTAACAGGCTTTTTCTCTTACAAAAACGGGCTCTTAGAATTATTAATTTTTCTGATTTCAATGCTCATACTGACCCCTTATTTTTCAAACACAAGACTTTAAAAGTTAAGGACATTTATTTTCATCAGCTTGGGTCTCTCATGTACCAATCTATTCTTGGTATCCTACCATCTTCTATAAATTCCATTTTCATCCGGAATTGCGATGTTCATTCTCATTACACTCGTAAATTTTCTAATTTTCATCTTCCATTTACTCGTACATCTTTATCCAAAAAAACTATTAAATACGAGGGACCCAGGCTGTGGAATTCTTTTAAAGAGAACCTGAAAATGTCAAAGTATTTGTCAACTTTTAAACGGAATTATAAATCAGTCTTGTTGGCTAATTATTGCGATCCCATGTAACTTATTAATTTCAAGGTTCCATAATTATGATACACATCTAACTTGTTTGCTGGCATGTAATTTACGTGTACTATCTTTGTCTATTGTTTGTTTTGTTTTTGTGTTTTACGTATATAAAGTAACTCAAACTTGTAAAAGGGGCCCACGATTACAAGCTTTGCTTCTTAGTGGGTCCCTCTACAGTTTCACTTTCTGTATATCAAGGACCCTTTTTGTTTAATTGCCATAATTAAAATGTGTGACGCTGTGGAAATAAAATGAACAATGAACAATGAAGTAATTTCTCAGAAAAATGGTGTCCAATGTTTATAAAAATGGTTCGCAAGGCATTGGTCTATTTGTTCGCACCCAAAACACATGCAACAATATTCGCAGTGAAAAATGCGTATTGTTTAGGAATCAGGGAAACCCCTAAGGAGGCGTGGTTTGTTAATTTAAAAACCACGCCCATAACTAATTTATCGTTAGCATGATGTCAAATGTTTGCAAGGCATTGGTCTACAAGCAAACTGGTTTGCACCAAACACATGCACTGATAATCGCTGAAAAATGCGTACTACTTAGAATCCCTAAAAGGGGCGTGGATTGTTAATTTTAAAACATAATTATCATTTGAAAACATTGTGGATATTTTCTCAGATTCAACTCACCGTTAGGGACTAAAAAACAGTAATTGTGTTAATTTTTCCTCTTTACCTCTTGAATAATTCAGTTTTGCTATTCAAACTTATTGTTTCTGTTATATTGAGAGCATATTGTTACTTTATACTTGCAATGATTTCATGTACAGCTGTATAACTTTGTCAATGTACTGTTTTTTTATTTCTTGGCCGAATAAATAATAATAATAATAATAAAAATTGTTCGTGAATATTGTGACAACCGATCAGTCGTCCCTTGTTTATGGCGTCATTAAGAGTGCGCCCTCTTGTGACCTTTGTAACTTCTTACAGTGCAGTGACCAAGCTGCACGGAACTTGCAGCCAATCGGGGATAAGGAAAGGGTTAACTATCCAATCACATTAAGGGGGCGGGGTTTAGGACATCATTGTTAAGTTAGATATAGTTAAAAGCATATGGTTGTTGGTTGAGTGAAATAAAGAGAACTGGTTTGGAATTGAATCAAGACAGACGTGTCCTATGGTGTTCTATAATGTGCCAACGATTGAAAAAAAAAACGGGCGTTATATTTATTTTTTTAGCGTAATTTTTAATTTTTAATTTTTTTTTTTTTTTTTAGAATATTTTTTTTTTGTAATTTTTTTTTTTTTTTTTGTAAGATTTTTTTTTTTTATATAATTTTTTTTTTTTTTTTTTAAAGATTTAAATTTTTTGTAATTTTGTTAATTTTTTCGGCGTCGCATTTTTTTTTTTCGGCGTCGTACTTTTTTTTTTCGGCGTCGCATTTTTTTTTTCGGCGTCGCATTTATTTTTTTTGGCGTCGCATTTTTTTTTTCGGCGTCGCATTTTTTTTTTTCGGCGTCGCATTTTTTTTTTCGGCGTCGCATTTTTTTTTTTTGGCGTCGAATTTTTTTTTTCGGCGTCGCATTTTTTTTTTTCGGCGTCGCATTTTTTTGGGGGGGGGAGTCCAGTAAGTACGGAGCCCCTGAAAGGACATTCAAAACATAAATTATCTGGTGCACACAAAATAATTTGTGATTTTCCGGGAATCCTTGATGGAAATCCATGTTTACTGATTACGATTGGCTAGAGCGTGGAGGCAGAATTTAGAGTAAACAGTAAGTAATCATATTGAATTGTTTATACAGGCATTTAGTAAGTAGGCCGTACCTAGGTAATATTTTCATGACAGGGGAAATATGTTTCCAGCGTACCCTGAATCTGAAATATGTGGTGAATTTATTATTGAATGTTAAGGATAGGGAGGAACGGTATGTCACTCTAATAGTCTAGTGGGATTTCTAAAAAAAGCCTTGCATAAGGATCAAGGGGCATTTTTGGGTAAAAGTTGGGAAACAGACTTTTTATAATAATTCAGGTATGCTGAATCCGATAAACCCGGTTTTCAAGCAAAATTTTGAGTTTTTAACCGTCTAATTTGCATAATTTGCATAACCGCTAAATTGCCAATTTTGGACACTTTTTGAATCATATTCTGCAACAACAACTCTGTAACCAGGCAGGTAAAAATAAATTGTCTATACCTACGTTTTGAAGGCCAGGGAATGTGATAAATGCATTTATAAAGTAATTAGTGGTAACCCTACTCCTAAATATGCAAATTATCCGCCGCCATTAGAAACAAATCGTTTTTCTCAAATATCTCTGTAACTGGACAAGTAAACACGACAAATGAGGTAGACCTATGCTTTGAGAGTGGGTGATGAGGTCAACTCTTGAGATAGGATCGAAATATGGTTGAGTTAAAGGTAGTATACACCATTTGCAGATATCGAAAATATTTACTGCTGAATTATTAAGAAATACCTTACTCAATTGAAAGTAAATAATGATTCTAGGCATTCAGCAAAAGGATTGCGCTAGATATCCTGTAATTATTTAAAAAAATTGAATTTTATAAAGAAAAATTTGCTCTCGCCGGACGGCGAGAGCGAAAAAACAAAGATAACATAAGAATAACTGCTCGACCCCGGTTGAAAACAAACGCTGTTTTTCGTGCTTTTCTCGGCATCCATGATTGTAAAACTTCGGAAAAGTCAGTTAAACGATATTTACTATGAAATACAACCCCCCAAATCTACCCATTCATGATAATTCAAGCAATTACCAATGGTGTATACTACCTTTAAGGTATACAAATCACCTTTTGAAGGTGAAATTCCTTAGAACATTCAATTTCTAATTGTTCCCAGTTCTTATTCTTCAAACGCTAAGGAATCTAAAATATGCTTTATTTTGCGGTATACATAACCCTAAAAAGTAATTAAATATCAATTAGTTTGTACTAGTATTTACTACATTTCCCACCAACAGTTTTACCCAGAAACGACTTTAGGCCTATAGGTACAGATGTTTTAAAAATAGGTAGGGGACAAATTCAGAAACTGCGTCAGAGAATCAACCAATCACAACAGGTTTTACATAGAGTATTATGAACCACACCAACACATATATACTTGAATTTAATCTTGAAGTTAATCGGTCAACTTTAAGTTAATTTATAAGTTAATCTTCACATACAGATTTGTGTAGATTTGTTATATATTTTTCTCTATTAGACTATTAGTCAAGAGTGACATACCGTTCCTCCCTATCCTCAACATTCAATAATAAATTCACCACATATTTCAGATTCAGGGTACGCTGGAAACATATTTCCCCTGTCATGAAAATATTACCTAGGTACGGCCTACTTACTAAATGCCTGTCTAAACAATTCAATATGATTACTTACTGTTTACTTTAAATTCTGCCTCCACGCTCTAGCCAATCGTAATCAGTAAACATGGATTTCCATCAAGGATTCCCGGAAAATCACAAATTATTTTGTGTGCACCAGATAATTTATTTTTTTAATGTCCTTTCAGGGGCTCCGTACTTACTGGACTCCCCCCCCAAAAAAAATGCGACGCCAAAAAAAAAAAATGCGACGCCAAAAAAAAATTAATGCGACGCCGAAAAAAAAAAATGCGAAAAAAAAATAAAATCTTAAAAAAAAAAAAAAAATTCACTCAAAAAAAAAAAAAAAAAAAAAAAAAAAAGAAAAAATTACGCTAAAAAAATTAATATAACGCCCGATTTTTTTTTCAATCGTTGGCACATATAGAACACCATAGTGTCCCGTGTATCTCTCTCCATCTCTCTTTCTCTTCCTGATGTGTTTAGATACATTTAGTGTGAATAATTATAAATAAACTAAGGGACATTGGACTCGGCACTGTCGCCACGCTACCCAATGACAGACTGGTGCTGAGTCCAACGGGATGTGACTGCAAACATGATAAACCGCTCGGACGACACTAAGAGTCTGTTACAATATATAGCGGTTTTCACTTTTTGCCCCCTTTTTTTCTAAAACTAGCCACATAAAATGACCTGGAGGGTCCATGTTTGGGGTGTCTGGTACCTGTAGTGCAGCGGACTTTTCGTCTGTCGTAACCCATTTTGAACTCAACTTGTTAATTTTGCATCATTTTTTAGTGGTACCTCGCTCATCTATTTAGTACCCAGTTTTTGACCCATTTGGGGGTCCCCAGGGGTACATGCAGCCGGTGGTAGCCGGCAGACTCTCATTTTCATTCATTTCAGGTGAACCCCTACACACTCCAATAGTCAAATATTGGTATCTAGTTCATCTAACCATAATGTCTCTGGGCTGCCGGTCTAACATTCCGGTGCATGTTAGGCTTCAGAATTCAGAAACATTAAATCGGTTGATATAAAGACAGACGTTTAGAATTTTTTAAGTGTTCAAAAGTCGGAGGCTTAGCTAGCCGAAGCAATGGTAGCACCCCCGCTCCAAAGTTTTATCTCTAAATCGTAATAGGGCTAAATGATATCCCAAGTGATTTTTAAGTCAATACATGAATCTATATTGAACTGTGGGCCCTTTAGACATAACATATTTCAATTTGTTTGGTAATGATTACAAACAGAATTAGAAGGTTCACAAATAATGATAGGTATAGCCTAGGTCTGGATTGTATGTACATGTATTGTATATAAAAAGGACTGATTACATCCAGTTATTAAACAGAAAGGAACACACCATCTTTGGTTTTGTCACCAGAATACAAAAACACTCGAAAGATCGGGCTAAATACTCAAAATAAAAGGTCAATATATAACTTTTATTTGTTGATAAGCACTGACATTTATAAACAAATTGATTGGCCGGACGGACACGAAGTTCACTCTATATACAAATAATAGCTTTAAAATCTCAATTACACAAGTATTTTTCAATCATCATTTCAATTTGGTAATGTCAAGAAAAAGACGTTATCATTTCAGTCCAAAAGTAAATGATATCGGTTTTAGAGCAATTCAAAGCATTTAACTGCCTGTGGTGATGTACTATTAAAAGAAGAATCATTTTGCCCAAGTATACCTCACACACTATCACAATACTCAACGGAAAAGTACTAATGTGACCTGCTCAAAAAAAAACCGGACAAAGTTGACAATTTTAGTTTTTTAGATTATTTTTTTCTTCAAATTCTCTAGGTTCTAGGCTTTAAAGGGATCATATACGTTTGGTAATTACTCCCAAAATTAATGGCAATAAAAACTTACTTGGTAAGAAGTACAGCAGCTTTAGATAGTATAATGCATTTTTAGAAACTTTTCACTGCGAAGTGCTGCGGTTATGGAAAAAGATATCACTTTTTATCCCAAAAAAATTGGATCTGAGATGCGTTACTGCAGTGACGTTTCTCAAACTGTAAATTCCAATGCAGATTATTTTTCCGGCGTGGACATAACCGCTCCAGATTTTCGGCAATATCTCAAAATCGCTACCACCTTTTGAAATGAAATTTTTACAGGTTAGTTTTATAGTATATATCTATAACTACATAGGATTGAAACAAACAGTGGGTTCCAATTACCAAACGTGTACGATCCCTTTAAAATGATGTATCATTTACATATGTACCCTTACCCTATCTCCCCTGGTGGAAGGATTTAGTGTTAAAACCCTAACAACCTAATTATGAGATAAACAGCTTTGAAGTTTAGAAAAGCCTATTATTTCTATACACAATTATTTCTCAAAATCGACCCAAAAAAAACAACACTTCTGGGTGACGGACTATGTTCAAATTTGAGGAGATTGTAAATTAATAGTTTGTGATTCAGAAAAACCAAAAACCTTAAAATGGTAAAATTCACCCTGAAATGACTTTTTGAGTACATTATAATAAAAAATATTGTGCGACTTTGTCCAGGTTTTGTTGGAACAGGTCACAAATATACAATATACTTTTTATAATTAAATTAACAAGTTATGGCTTTTTAAAGGTTGCATTTATCAACATGTTGCAAAAGTGAAATATTGAGAAAAAGGCCTTTGAAGTTTCGAGTTTTGTACATGTGATATGGACAAATTTAAATTGTTTTTCCTTAAAACAATTTTATGCCACTACTTTCTTACTATTTCTTTAGAAATATGGTTAGTAGACATAACAAAGATTACAAATATCAATAAATCTGAAATTTGGAGAAAAAATTGCCAGAACTTCTCACATTTTTTCATGTCTTCTGCATAATTATCAAATTTTAATTACATTATTATGTACAGGTTTCTGGGATGTGGTTAAAACCTAAAACAACAAATTGATTTTATTGCAAGTTTAGAGTCCTAATATAAAAAACAAAACCTTTCAACAACAGAATCGTAAAATTAAATAAGCACAACTTGAGTCCCTGCAAGTCCATCACAAGTCCTTCAGTCTCGAGTCAAGTCACTAGCTATTCAAATGAACTGTTAACAAAAGCATTTCTTTGTCATTGTTCAACCAGTTACTTGTGACTGGACTTGTAAAACCAGTTGCAGGGACTCGAATACAACTCTGCAGCCTAAACAATAGACAAACTGCCCTGTTAAAATTATGAATATATGCGCCCCCAACACAAATAAAATAAAAAATACCAAAATAAATAAACAAACAACACCCAACTTACATACATGTATATACACAAAAACCTTGAAAGTACTGTCCTCAACATTAATACTTAAAAATCCTCTTAATTTTCAAAGATACCCAAAGCTACTAAAACTAAATTGTCTACACTGATATAAAGATTTCCTCAGCTGCACAGCATCAGGGTCACATCCATGGGTAGCCTTCCTTGTCGTAGGATTGTGCCTCATTGAAATATTCATCGATGGGTTTACTGAAAGACGTGTTCTTCTTGAACGGAGTGTCTAACGTCTTGGTTTGTGTAACTCCCTGCGATAACAAATATTTGTTTAAACATTGTAATTTATTACAAATGAAATTATATATATTGCCAGTTTCAATGTTCTAACTTATACGGCATCACATGGTACCAGTTTATTTTTTTTTCAGATGACACTATTTGGTCGACAGCTGGGTCAAGTCCCTTGATAGATATGCATTAATACTGTACTTAATGCAAAACACTCCAGCGACCCCTAATAACTTTCGCCGCATGCAAATCTTAATCGGTGCACTTTGTGTGCAGTTGGCGTGTGTAAAACGTGATCGGCGAGGTTTGTAATTTTAGAATAATTGAATGTTTTGTATCCCTTTAAATATCTTTGTACGTCTGTAAATATTTTGTTTGTATTTTTTTTGTAAATGTTGTTGTATTTCTATGTATTATTGTTAGTTGTTAGTTTAACAACTTTACTTGTTGATGACTTTTGATGTTTTTTTTGTTATAATTCAATTTTATTTAATGATGTATGCAGGGCCTCAATGGAAACCATTCTTTTAACTGTTTGGGCACACGCTGGGTAAAGAAACGTAATAAATGTGACCTTCTCCCTAGAAATCAGAGTAAAGTTGACATTTTGATATTTTGTGATAGTGATATTTCCAGATTCTTTGAATTCTTAACTTAAAAATGATATACCGGTATACATGTAATTGTGATTGTGTAGGGTATTTAAGAAATATCTAATATTGAGCAAAACCAGAGGTCATTACACACATCAAATTAAGAACAGTTACTGAGAAAACATACTGTAAATCTAGCAACTATTATGTTTAGGATTACTCCAATACCATGAAATTTTTCACACACCAATATAACACTATAACAAACAACATACATCAGTTTTTACTATTTTTAATACCAAACCCTTTACTATCTTGCATTTTATTTGATATTAACAAATATTTTAAGTAATTTAGATCTAAATATAGAAAGCTGAGATCATGATCTTTCCGCTAATACCAATATTGCCAGTAATAGGAAATTAATGCTGCATTTTTTGATGTGAAAATACGATCATTTTATCATGATATTTTCATATTTTCAATTATTTCGCTAAATTTTACTTCTTGGGTACGCTCAGTAAAATCAAATTTAGAAATTGTTCTGCTAATCTTTTGCAAAAAATACTTGGTAGTTCGAAAAAAAACATAATTTCAATCATAAGTCAATATAGCATAGCGCGACTTTACACCGTTTTCGTGGGAGCAGGTCACAAAATAAATATTCAGTCATGTGCATTTTTCCAAATTATTTGAAAATAAACAACCGTTAACCTTTGGCTCGTTAGTAAATAAATTCACTGAAGCATGCAACACTTATTACTGAACCTGTCACTAGCAATGATGTTGACGAAGAATACACTCAATTTATGCAGCATGACAAATTCTATCCCGAAAACTAACCCTAATCATCACAAACAAC
The DNA here is from genome assembly GCA_037893245.1 of Crossaster papposus. Lineage (NCBI taxonomy): Eukaryota > Metazoa > Echinodermata > Asteroidea > Velatida > Solasteridae > Crossaster > Crossaster papposus. Next base: position 138,966 of record JBAIAA010000067.1, on the reverse strand, counting down.
CCACTTCTTGGTGGAATGAGGAGTGTAAACAAGCCTTAAATGACAAGAAGGACGCCTTGAAAAAACTTAGGAAAAGCCATCATCCTAATGATTTCATTCTATATAAGAAAGCCAGTGCTATAGCCAGGAGAGCAATACAAAATGCCAAGAAAAAAGATTGGGAGAAATGTTGTGAAGAACTATATTAACCTCAAAACAAATACTACCTTGATTTGGAACAAGATCAAACGTATTGAGAAAACTAACAATGTTCCTGTTATTCACCATAATGACATCGTTGCAGTCACAGACTTTGATAAGGTAGAAGCTCTTGTCGATAACTTTACCAAGGTTAGCAGTACAGACAACTATTGCCCTTCCTTTGCCAATAATAAAGCTCAAGCCGAAAACGAGCTTTCCATTATTGATAATAATGACGGTATCCTTAATGAGCCATTTAATATTGAAGAATTGAACCACGCTATTGATATGTCTAAATGCACCACCCCAGGAACAGATAAAATCAGTAATTGTGTCATTAAACATTTCTCTAGGAAGATTCGTACATTTTACTCATTACTTTTAACATGATATAGTACACCTCTATATGTCCTAAACAGTGGAAAGATGCGATCCTTATCCCCATTCTAAAACCGGGGAAAGATTCTGGCAATCCTTCTTCTTATAGACCCATAGCCCTCACCTCCACACTTTGTAAATTAATGGAGCGAATGGTTAATACACGTCTTAGCTGGTACCTCAAACAAATAACCTTCTTACTCATAACCAAAGTGGTTTTCGAAAAGGCAGAAGTACTAAAGATCATGTATTCGGCCTAGAATCCTGTATTGATAAAGCTTTTGCGAATAAGGAGAGTACTCTTGCTGTTTTTGTTTGACATAGAGAAAGCCTACGATATGCTCTGGCGCAAGGGCGTTATCATCAAACTCCAGACCGTAGGCATTTATGGCAGAATTACTTGATGGATTAACAGTTTCCTTAGTGATAGGAACATTCAAGTTAAAAAAATAACACTATATCTGAACAAAGAATTCTTGAAAACAGTGTTCCCCAGGGTAGTGCATTAAATAAGTCCTTTATTATTTATTATTTAGCATTGCTGTCAATGATCTCTCCTAAGAACTGCCCAATTCCCACATCTCCCAGTGTGCAGATGATATTGCTATTTGGAAGAGTATAGAAACATCTCCTTTCTCGAGTGAAAATTTTTAAAAAGCCTTTTGATCCTAATCTAAACACAGTTAGCTGTGGTATAGATATCGCAACTCAATTACTTTTAAAAAGTAATTAAACTAAACGATGGGATCTCTATTTTTTTCAGCTGAACTTAGTGGGTTGAAGATGTTAAACCTTTAAACTCTGTTATTTTTAGCGATTGCTTGAGTGCTATACAGTCTATCTGCAAACCTTTCCCCCACAACAAAAATGCTTGTGATATCCGCCACATATTAATTAACATTACACACTAGGGGAACACCGTTTTCTTCGAGTGGGTGCCTAGCCACTGTGGAATTCCAGGTAATGAAAAACAGATACAGCTGCCAAGTGCGCCAATCGGAAACACAACATCGATCACTATGTCCCTTTCTCAGATACTGAAATAAAGCAGCATCTCAAAAAACAACTCAAGGATGAATGGACTAAAATTTGTTCTGTGTGGCCTTCTGATTTTATTGATATTGTGTGGGTAAGTTGACAGCAAGTACAGTGCCACCCTTCGTCATGCGGTCCTAAAAAAAGTACCGGATGGGATTGGGAGCCTTGTGCCCCTGTCTGAGAAACGGCCGGGTTTGCGGGACCCTCCATGACACTGTTTCTTGGAAGGATACTGGCGCACCTCCTGCCTTTACCTTCATGCACCATCTATTTTTTGTTTTGTTCCATTTTTTCCTTTTCTAGCGGCCTTTATTACACTCCGTTAATCTCCCATTTGCTTACGTCATTTTGTTTTTTTCCCATTCTGCACCCTGATGAACTGTTCCAAATGCAGAGATGATAGTACATAATGTATTGCTAATGGCACACAGGGCGCTATGATTGCCATACCGGGTACGTGCAAACAAAACCTACTTCAACAACAACAACTTACAGGAATCTTCTGTTTGTGCTCACTCCAGAAGGTGACAGGTTGCTCGTTAGCGATGTTGTGTTCTAGCTCTGGAGGTGGAAGCTCTGAGATGAATCCCTCCACATCAAAGTCTCTCTGAGTGACCGATTGGTAGTCAGGCATCGGCGGTGGCTGCTCCATCTCATCCTGAACCTCCTTGGCAACCTTGGCATAAAGGGCTTGCTCCAGTAGCTCTTTCTTCTTCCCTAGGGGGGGGGGGGGGGGGGGGGGGGCAAAAACCACACAAACTTGTTTTATTAGCCAAGGATGGTTTTTGAACCTCAGTACATGAGCTTTGACACAACCATCATGGTTACAATATTGCATTTAAATGAACTTCAAGTTTTCAAATGAAAGTTTTACATTTCAACCCTTTTTGAGAACTTGATCTTAAATGACCTTTGACCTAAGTACTTTACCCTTAGCACAATCAGAAGGTTAAAATATTGCATCCATGACCCAAATTTGATTGGAATTGGACTTTAACTTTGCATATGTAAGACAAATTTTTCGAAACTTTAACATATAACATATACGGACTACTAACAGACGTACATAAATAGTGATTGCATAGTCTTTTTCTGAACTTTGTTCAGGCGAGACACAAAAAGTACTGAAAATAATGGTCAACAGTACTTTTCCAGACAAGGAACCTGGAGTGCTAAAAACCCTGCAAAATAATTTTGGCCAATATTACTCGCTTTTTTTCCCTCACTTTTGTTCATGAGGCAAAGACAAAGTCCTATCAGTATTTCACCAGCCAAGATTGAAGTCTCAAATTAATTATTAAAGGAGATTTATTTTCTCAACATTTTACATCTGAGAGTGAAGCCACATGGTTTCATTTTGAGTTCTATCAGACTAGAGTAGACTGACGTATGTCCATCTGTTTGGAAAAGACTGATCTTTTCAGTAGTCTGATAGTAGACTATGGAGAGATTTTGACACAGTTGACTGACTCAGTACTAAAGTCAATTTGGACTGGTCGATTCATGTGTCATGTGATCACGATTGACTATTCAACCTTCAGATCTTAGAAAACACAAAATACCAACCAAACAGTAGCAGCTACAACATAAGGCCAAATAAAAAACAAAACATGTTTAGCGTCACTGCCCGCTTTCTTTTTGGAGGCCGCTTCTTTTTTTTCTTTAAAAAAAAATAAAAAAATTATACATTTTATTATTTGTTGAGAAAACAAAACAAAATTAAAAACAAAATTAAAAAAGATAATAACATTTGAAGATCGTATTTTAGACTTTAGCATCACTGTGTACAGGCTGTGAAAATATATTTTGTTCTAATGGGAAGGCTAGGGTGTGACGTGTATGATGCATACATGATCGACCCACATGAATTTTTATTTTTAGACTATGTTATTAGTTGGAGCATAACTAGGGCTCTTCTAATTCTTACCAAGGGTACGGACTTTGAGTTTTTCCGGGAGCATGTACGACTCTGTGCATGTTGATAATGGTGTGCCTGCATTCTGATAGCTTGGTGTAGACAGGATGGCACTGTGACCATCTTTGAACGGTAGAGATTTATTCTCATATTTCATGCTGCTGGGAACTTTGTCTAAATCTCGATCCTGCACCTGACGCTGAACAAAAAATACAGCACAATCTTGTAGTTAATCATGATGCCAACTTCACTTTACTGTCCTAAACTAGGTATTATGTGATGCAATCGAGCAAAATGAGTCAGAAGGCGTGATTTTTTTGCAAAAAGTAACAGGAAAACTATTAATCTTTCAGACGACAGTGTTTTTTTCAACACCGAGTTCAATCATCGCAACAAATTGCTAAAGTATTGACAAACAAGTCCAGAAATATTTGTATTTGACAGTTACATTTTTTTATTACAATATCTAAAAATTATAAATTATAAACATTTTGTAAATTGTAGTAATAATACTAGTTTCCTGCCCCCAATTGATGTGTACAAAGTCTATAAAGGGTCAATAACTGTTTCAGTATTTTCCAACAAATCTAGTATAAATGTTTATTTCAAGTCCGTCCCAGATTCATGTCTTTTCAAAATATTTGCTCTATTAACTTCGGGTGTTGGTAAAAGTCGGAGGTGGTCGGAGGTAGCTGGAGGTAGCTTTTAATGCTGTAAATGCTGCTGATGTGAACCAGAGGGAGGATCTTGGACTTGAGTGAACAATTTGGAAATACTTTGATGGTCTGTGGTGGTGTGGAAACCCACTATATAGTACTATATAGGTAAAATTGTATTCGGTGTAATTATTAATCTGTATGTGAAACGATATACAATTACAAAGCGTATTACAACGGCATTAAAATCTACCTCCGGCTACCTCCGGCTCAGCTCCGACCACCTCCGACTTTTACCAACACCCATTAACTCCCGTTCATGAATCATGTCATTTGAGTCACACTCGTCTCGAGATGAAACAAAAGTGGTGTCAGAATGCAACATTCTTTCCCAATTACAGTAAATACATCTTAAAGTAAATTTATACGAACAGTAGTAAAGATGAAAATAAATGTTCATAATATTGCTATGTAACGTTATTGATACTTTTTACAGGTACCACAACATTAATGATAAACATCTAGCCCCCCCCCCCCCCCCCCCCCCCCCCCCCCCCTCCGCCTAGGCCTCCGGCCTCCGGCGCAAAACTTACCTCCTCGACCCAGTTTTCCAGTAAACATTTCCCCTCTGAATTACAAATAGTTCTTGATGGATTTAGCCCAGACATGATTGAAATCAATGTACACAACCTTTGTCAATTATCGACTAATTTGGGGATAAAACCGTGTATTTATGTTAAGTTGTTTTCAGCGAGATTGCACGGTTGCTATGCCACTGCCAGTCCACCAATGTCAGGTGTGTACGAGGTCAACTTAGGGTCAATACCTCGCTTGAATGAACATAGTAGTAGTCTTTGTCACATATAATGTTTTTTATGTTTTGTGTAAATATTATTTTTATTTATATCATAGGCAAACTAAAATGTGTATATAATATACATTTGTTAATTAAATAATAAATGTTGAAAATATGCATTTTGTTGAAATTACTTCGAATTTTGTAGTCAAATAATGAATAATTACAAAACAAGCCTGTACAAAATTGTTTCTGTCGTCGGCTGCTAGCTCTCTCCTGAGTCCTGTTGATCGAGGTCTTGAACAACAAAACCGAATGAAATGTCTTGTTTTTAATCATTTTGCAGTTTTTCTTCCTCAATAAGACACTGAATATGGCGTCAAACTCAAAGGTTCGTTCACAGTTATATTTCCTAATATTTATACACCAAATAAAATAAAAGAATGCCGTCGTTGACGTTGTAGCTGGTTTACATGATGTAACTTAGTGTAAGTCTAGCCTACCCCTGGCCTAGAACTCTGGGGCTCCCGACGCCCGTAGGGCGGAGCCCCATAGATAGAGAGGGTTTTTACAGGTTAACCGCCGTTAAACAATAGAAACCGTGCCCAAAAAGCAGGCAACAACTCTGTTACAAGATGGCGGATAACTCGTGCGTACGCGCGTAATCAAGCCGCAGGCGCAGCCGCATGCGCATTAGCCGTTATTGAAACACAAGCTTCATCTTGCGCGGCCTTATTCATACAGTTTAGCAATGCGCCAGAGGCACAGCCACAATAGACCAAAGCCAGGGTTTGGAAAACAGAACCCATTGAACGATGTTATCCGCCATCTTGTAACAGTCGCGTTTGCGGAACGGAGATAGTTTTCATCTTTTTTACAGAAATTGGCCGAGATTCGACCGGTTTTTGGTGGGCAGCGGCTGGGTGAGTTGATGAGGTACTCATACAAATTTTGGCTGGGGGTAGACCGTGCGGCAGTATGAGTATGGGAGTTATTGCCTGCTTTTTGTGCACGGTTTCTATTGTTTAACGGCGGTTAACCTGTAAAAACCCTCTCTATCTATGGGGCTCTGCCCTACGGGCGTCGGGAGCACCAGAGTTCTAGGGGTAAGTCTAGCCCAGGTTGGACGAAGTTCTTCATTGCATTATTACGACTGACGTCCAAGGTATCAATGTATAGTTACTGGCCTCTAGTTATTGCTTTTTTAACATTTGGACATCATCTGGCGCTACTAGAGGCCTAGCCAGACTAATAACTAATTTTTGAAAACTCTTAAATGTGGTTTGATAGTGCTTGCCGACCGTACCACTATACGCGGGGGTGCTTTGCGATGTCAGTCAGTGTGTATCGCGTGCACCATACGTGCGCGACGCGATACTGACCTGTGACATCGCAGAGCATAGTGACATAGCGTATAGTGATACGGTCGGCATGCACTTTGGCAGTGACGTCACAGGCATCCCACAATGCTAGTTCAAAATCATGGTGAACAACAAGTGTGCAGTACTCGCTCGAATACTGTCGTCGAATTTCCTTGATTTGCCGGTCATGAATTGATCGTGAGTACCTTAGAAGTTCGTTAACTCAGCTTGGACACATACCGGGTACTGTATGGAAGGCTATTTAGACGATTTAGAGGTATTTTGTTAAATATTTTGGTGGATTTTGACAATATTTTGAACCACATTTAAGAGTTTTCAAAAATTAGTTATTAGTCTGGCTCGGCCTCTAGTAGCGCCAGATGATGTCCAAATGTTAAAAAAGCGATAACTAGAGGCCAGTAAGTCGGTCTACAATGTATCCTGCCATAGCAAAAAGAACTTTTTTTCATATTTTTACCTGATGAAGGAAGCCGAAATCTCGCTTATGTTTTCCTTGTGTCTGGAATTACAGATCGTCATGGGTTATTATAAGTTAATGTGTCTTTAGGCAACTTATTTACAGAAAATAAATTGCAAATCCACGCTTTTGGACGTGAACATTATGTACGAACTCTCTACAATCCCTACATGTGGGCTTATTTCATACCTCCTAATGGCCAAAAACACGATCACTAAAAAAAATCCATAACTTGCCTTCTGGTTACTCTATTGAGGTCATTGACCTCTCAGTTGTTTCCTTTTTCTGAGTTCTTTCAGACAGTGTAACATTTCACTGGTGAACATTACTGGTGAGTTAACAGGGAATAAGAACGTAAACATACGTCTAGTGAACTCGTGAACTGAGAAACATGACTCGATTGGAACGCAGCATAAGGGACATCAGTTTTTACTGTTGTTAAGGTGCCCTCACTGTGGGGACGTTAAATTCTGTGACAAAAATCTTCATGTCCCCAAGCTCAAGCTGCTGAAATTCTGAAAAGTGCTTAGCTTGCGCCAATTTCAAGTGGCGTAAGGTTTATGAAACAAAAAGGTTGCGTAGCTCCGCCATTTCCTTACAGACCATTTCACGTTACTTTGCGTAGCTGCGCAACATTTTAAACACCCTTTACAATGACTGTTTGCCTATTTTTTGTGTTCTTTACAAAATCGTCGTTGTATCACCTTCGCCCGTCATTTTAAAAATAGTTTTGTGCGACTTTCTGCGGAATCGTGCGGCAACGTTAACAATTCTGTCACTGGTTAAATAGTAATTTCTTGACTTCAATCTTAAAACTGAGTGTGAGTGTCTTTCATCAAGCTTAATAAGCAGAGCAATGACGGGCTTCACGTCAATTACGATTTGCTGGTAAAATAAGTCATTTTCAGTCGCTACGCCACAAATTACCTGTTCATAAGCCGTGGACTTATGCACTCTCAAAGTTTCGTAAAACGGTCGTAAGCAAAATGTTGCGCAGCAAACAAAAGTGGCCCAGCTTACGCAATATGTTGTGGTGCAAGGGGGCTTGCGCATTGCGTAAGGTTTCATGAAATCGGCTGCTGCTGTTTATTTTATTTTAACATGAAAGAAGCACAATTTTTTAGGGCCTTATACTTTACAAACATTATTTTATTAAAGGGTCTTGCAAAATCAGAAGCAACTAAACAGAGGCACGAAAGTGGCAGAAGAAAGAGCAAACAAGATAGAGACAAAACAAAAGGAGGGGGCAGGGATGAGATGAAGACGGGAGGTGGGTCGTCATGGGCTTGGAAGACTGAGACAGAGAATGCAAAGAAAGTAGAATCACTCCGAGAGATTGAACAACTGGAACAAAAGTTAGTATAATGAGCCTCATTTTAGACCTACTTCTCATTAACAATAACCCAAGGCTTACATGTAGCTCTAGTCTATGGCTCCACACTAGAGTAGACTGCTGTAGGCCATACTGCCTTGACTGCGCAAATTTAGAAAACAAATTCATTTTGTTCATGGAAATCATTCGTTCTCAAACTCGGCATGTACATGTAGGTTAACTTTAATAACATAGTACATTGATATTTTGCCAATATTAGGATTTTTTTCTTTGTGTCTTTAAATGGTGCCTTTAAATGTGACCTAAAGTGTAAATTTATTTCGCGATAAAAGATGAACAAATATGGTGGAACACGTCCGCCCAGGCGAGCACAGCTCGTCTCTTCAAACAACAGAGGGTGCTTTGCAGTATTTTTCATATTAACTGTTGCGTGCGCTAACAGCTAACGAGCTGTGCACACCTGCACAGTCGTGCTTTGCCATTTTTTTTGTTGCTTTTATTGCAATTTTTTTTTAAACTTCAGGTTACAGATTTAGAGACAAATTAGACTAAACAGAACCATGGAAAAATTCTGATTTTGGCGAAATATTGATGTGCTGTGGTGAGTTATTAAAACCTACATGCCAAGTTTAAGATCAAATGATTTCCTTTAAAAAAATCTCTAACTTTTCGAAGTAAAAGCAGTATGGTCTACAGCACAGAGTCTACTAGTGTGGGGGCACAGATAGACTAGGCCTACCCAAGTCTTAGCCCCATAAATGTGGCTCAAATACTGGACTTCCTCCGTGTTGTAAACCACACAGCGGTCATACGTAAAAATGGCGGAAGGTCCCGAAAACATTCCGTTGCTGTGGACATTGATATAAAGAAAGTGTACAATAACTGCTATTTTGGCGTTTGTTTTCACTTGATAATCAAACTTCAATGTAGTACTGACCTGGGTTGTTAATGCTGCAAAACCTTGGAAATCTGAACCTATAAACTGTCTAGCTCTCCTGTAATTTCCGACACAATTATGTACTTTTCCCTAAAACAAATGCGAGAACAATAACTAGCAAGATGGAGTCATGCACAAAATCGCATCGCGCCACCAACAGCAGCTTTGGTCGTGCATATCGAGCATGCGTCATTGATCTTTTTTGGCGGCTGGTGGCACTATGTCCACGTCCATAGCAACAGAATGTTTTCTGGACCTTCCGCCATTTTTACATGGCAGCTGTGTGGCTCACAATACGGAAAAAGTCCAGTATTTGAGCCATTGATGGGGCTAGCCGTAGCCTAATTTCCTTTTTTGTATTATTTTAAGATGTTAGGCCTGTGCAACAAAAAGTCAAATATAAAACCATTAAAGCGCATAATTTTCTAGACGCATGAAAAGGCATCAGTCATCAGATCCGATTCAGATTCATAAATGACTGACAACCATACAAACAAATTGTGAAATCATGAGATTGTAGTAAGATTTATCATCAGAATTATCCGGCTTATAGGTGCCGTCCAAAGTTTTCAACATTTTTAAGGTCGTACAGAGAGTACTACTTTTCAAGACCCCCTTCCCCCCCCCCCCCTCCCCATTCCCCCAAAGTAGTTCTTCTATTTATTCACGGTTATTCATTCACGCTTGGCACATTCACGCTATTAGAGCATGGTGTATACGTGTACACATGTATGCAGTCACATGCAGGATTCGTCCACGCACATGTACACCTCATAGTCAACGTTGCGCTATACGAAATCATTGCCAACTTGGCAGCCGCGGCGTGTAGGCCGGGCGGCATCAAAAGTATCCCATCCTCGCCAGCTACTGTACGTATAGCCGGCCAGGAACGCATCAGATTTTGTTTTTCTCGGAGTTGCACAATAGCTGTAAACAAGGTATAACTTGCCAAAGCAATCCTTTAGGAACAGGGGACTTCTGATTATCGCTTCTGATTTTAATGTTGGAAATTCTTTTAAGATTAAAAAATAAAGAAAAAAAACCCACAATTATATTTTTTTTTTTGCTGATTGTACGGTACAAAGTCCAAATTGTATTCACCATTTAAAGTCGTCACGGCCTCCGACCCCCCTCCCCCCTGTTGTATGCTTTGTACGACCATTAAAATGTTTAAAACTTTGAACGGAACCTACATGTAAGTGTGTGACCATTTCAACTCAAACCACTTTACACAGAGTAGCATTAATTGTAACCATTGGAACCAGAAGGGGTACTATGTGGCGTATTTAGGTAATGAGCACTAGAAATCAGTAGTGCGTGCTCTTGTATGACTTGTATGACAAAGTCACAAACTGGATATTAATAGGTAAAGAAATGTCATTACCAAAGATTTGAGCTGAGTCCCCAAGAGTTTGTAGAAACAGGCAAATACTTTATGAAAAAGCTGTCCGACTTTGGACCTGGATAAAATGGTGTTGTCATGGACATTTGTGTTTAAAGTCTGACAAACAGTTTTTAATTGTTACAGGATAAGTAACTTAGACAGGGAGAAGGGTGCCCATCTGTACAACAAACGCAGTGATTTCCGTAAGCTGTTCTGCACATTGGAGGAACAAGAACTCAAACTGAACTCCGACCGAAAAACTGAAAGTAAACAATGTTATTCTATCATCCATTAATGCCAGGGGCGTCAATCCCATTTCAAATGTGGGGGGGACATTACTGAAGTCAATAATTATTAGAGGGGTTTAGCATGCACATTATACAAACGTCAACGCGAGTGCACAAGAGATGTTGGCACGGCCAGCATATCATGCGGCCAGCATAATTATGACAAGCCCAGACGGCGAGCGTCTTCCTGCAAAGACCTAAAGGGGCACTCTTGGAATCCCAAAAAATCTCATGTTTTGGATTGTTTACTTATCCTATTTCAAATGTCTGGTTGAAAGAAAACCAACCTCATGTTTTACCGTTCGAGAAAACCCTGTGGTTTACGTCGGACATGATATAAGAGGGAGAACCTGAAGAGAGAACCACGTGTTTCTGGGGGCGCCATATACCCATACCCGGGGCGCAGTGGTCCCCTGACTCTAACACATACCTATTTACTCGATAACAAATTGTCAAGTCGAAAATTTAAACATTAATAATTTGTTTAGGAATTAAAGCTTTGTAATTTTAATTCTTACTTTTCTGGTGAAAATAATTCGCAAAAAATGTTATCCCTGGAAACTATTAGAAAACTATTTCCGCAAACGGAATGGTGCAAAGGATTTTGAATGTAGTTTAGAAACACAAGAAAACCTGGAATAATTCCCATCTGCATTTTTGTTGGTGTCCTGTAAAATTAATGAGATAAGGTTTTATCCGTTTACTTTTTCAAATAAGTATCTTGAACAGTATTTATCAAGTATCTTGAAAGTATTAAGCCCAGATTCAATCGGAGGTGCCGGTAGGCCTATTTGTTTTATTCCACCGTCGAATTAATTCAAATAATAAATCCCAAGTCTTTGAACTTTGATTGACGGCCAACTGATAACAGTAACAATTTCCACGAAGTTATTTGTTATTGTTTCAGTGTGATGGACGTGAAGAATAAAATGTTCAGTTATGGTAAAATGAATCAACAACCACAATTAAAATGCAAGTGAAATGTTCGGGCAAAGATCTCTCGCGCCGCGCATTTGGTCGTCTGCTACGCGTACTTAAACCTTTGCTTCTCGTCTTCGGCTTCTGTTTGCCTGCGACTTCGGAATTAATGAGAATTAAATAGAAGGTTCGCTAGAGTTGAACACGATCCAGCACAGCCAATGGCACACGCACTTCACTGAACTTTTGTACACACCAAACTTTCTCAAACTAGGCTACAACTTTACCAAAAACACAGATTTCAACCACAGCCGAAGTCCACACACAGCCTACATGATACAGTATGAATATGGCTGAAAAACATCATTTACTGAATTATCGATTTCAGGGGCTATGTTACAGCAACAAATAATATAAATTTAGGACAAAAGTGGGATTACGTCTGGACGAGATAACGCCTGTTTTCACGCGAACAGTATGTTCACGTATGTACATGTACATGCACACATACAAACTACACGTAAAGATCGAGTTCGCGCGCGCACACATACGCCTGCATAGGACGGCAAAACCCGCAGTAGCGCGTTAACGGCAGCCGTTGTTGGAATTGGATGGACTCCGTCACACTTACGCCACCACTCCGCTATTCTTGACAGTTTCCACTACAGTACATAATTGCCCTATTATGAGATACACGAGTTCAAAAACATAGGGGGGACATTTGATATTGTGTCCCCCACCCTTCAAAATATGGGGGGGACGTGTCCCCCTGTCCCCCCCAGGATTGACGCCCATGATTAATGCTGTATTTTCTATGATTTTGGGTTGTTTTTTTCCCATTTAGAAAAATATGGCAATCGGCCATCACAAGACCAAATGTCACTTGAGGTGTGGGCTACAGATAGAGGAAAGTGTGAAAGAACTCTTCACAGTATGAATAGTGTTGGGATGGATAACTAGCTAGTCCACTGAAAGGCATTAAATAAATTAGGCACATGAGAAGCGCCAAATCCCAGGCTGGGCTCGAACTCACAACCTGCAGAACTACCCGCTGACCACAATTTTAATGCTCCAGACCACTGGGCTTTGATGACACTGACTTTGTATATGGATTGTGGTCACGGTCAAAATGTGTTCAATAAAATATTACCAGGAACTTCTGACACCAAATGTTTGACCAGCACAGTGCATCAGGTAAAAAAGTATGGTGCACTTTGGTGCATTTTAGCTGTTAACACCAGTGCATAAACGACCACAGTCTGAAAACTATGAGAGCTAATTCCCATTGAACAATGCCAGAAATGGATTCTGCTGCGATTGATGACCGCAAACAATGACCACAATTTTAATGCTCCAGACCACTGGGCTATGATGACACTGACTTTGAATATGGATTGTGGTCACGGTCAAAATGTGTTCAACAAAAAATTACCAGAAACTTCTGACACCAAATGCGATTGATGACCGCAAACTCTAAAGCAGTTTGGCCTTGAGATTTCTGACCTGATGGATCTTGCTGCACACTTCACACTGCACTCTGCAGCTATATGTAAGTTACTTTGACAAACGATGTAGTTTGATGTGTGTAGCATGGTGCTCACAGAATACCTCCGGGGGGGTTAGGGATTGAACAATCAATTCCTGTTTGTTGTTTTCTTCATAATGCTTTTTTTCTCAATTTGCTTGGCAGAGGTCAAACTACGACAGCAGCTGAATAAGATGCGAGGCAGCGTCACAAAGTTTCAACGAGAACTGTGCAATGTGAAACCAACACCTGAATGTAAATAGGCTGCTTTTGAACATTCATGAGTATTTCATCAAGTTCAATATAACCTTTTTGCCCTTTGATCACCGAGAAATCGGAGGTTTCAAAATCTGGTTTTCCTATTTTTTTCCTACCGAATACTGATTTAATTTCACTTGAAGTTCCCATCCAACTCACAATTATGCCAACAAAAAGTGATAAGACTCTGCATCGTTTGCAGGATTCAGTGACCACTGGGTCTTTACCATAACACTTGAGAGCTGTACTGTGGGCAAACAAAATAGGAAATCTCTGATAAGTCAAATGGGCAGGCTAAAGAAACCACTAGTATAAAGTGAATATAGTTACAATCAGAGACAACAAAGCACATTGGAGAATGTTGCAGTTGTTTTCTTTTAGCTGTGTAAACAAATGAAAGGCCAAATTTGTTGTTAGGTTGGTTTCGAATATTCGGTTTTCAAAATCGAATCCGAATAGTGTAATTAAAATCGAGTATAAAAAAAAATTGGTTTTAAATCCCACCCACAACCTCTTGCTTGTTCAACCCGAGTCAGTGATTTTTTTCCTCGAAAGAATTCTTTGGGATAACATGAGTATAGAGTGTAAATACATGTCGGTAAGGGGCAAAAATCTAATATTGAATTTACATCACCCAACACAAAAACAGTGAATTTGTGAAGCTTCAGTTATTACTTCCTACTGCCTTTTACTACGTTACTAGACCAAATTTTCAAAAATTCTTCACTTTAACTCAGTTCCTTATACATGTACATGGGATAATGGAACCACAACTAATCAAGTGCTGGTTGATGTTGATGGACTTGGTACATGTACACATGACTTTATACAACATCGGTAGTGAATGACAGACAAAATCAATAAAATTCCACCAGCAGTGTTTCACTCTCTAGCTGATGAAGTCATTCATAATCCATGGCAACAATATTGCAACCTGATGCTGCTTTTTCCATTGATATTATCATCTCAAAAAGGGTCAATCAGTGCAAAAATGTTAAAAGACATGAATCCGGAACTGAGGAACATTTCCAATTTTGTTAGGAAATACTTACAGCTCTCCATAGACTTTGTACCCAACTACTGAAGTACCGGTAGCGTCAGGATAATAAATTATTTCCTAATCCATTAAATTGAATCGTCTCATAGTCGTAGGCCTGCAGGACCAAGTCCCCTAAAAATGAGATTGATTTTGATGGATTTGCGAAGGTTAGGGTTCAAAAAGAATAGTATAAGCAATAACAGTAAAGTTAAAAAGTTTAAAAACAATTATTCCTGTTGCAAAAGAGAAAAAAAATAGACGATTTTCTTTTTTGGTTTCTAGTTGTTGAGAAACTAAAGGAGATAATGGAGACGATTGAATCAGTCATCAATGAATTCAAAGAACAGCAGAAACAAGTGTAAGTGTGAAGGTGGTAGTGGCAAATCAAACACATTTATCACACCTTTTCTGCATATCTTTAGGGATAGGAGATAGTTGGCCATTCCAATTCCTTCCTCAAAAGCCTCTTAGAATTGAGTAAATTTCTTTGAATTTCAATTAAATTGCATTGGAAATGACAATTTAAAATGTTTTTCCTCCACTAAATAACTGCTGCTCTTCAAAACATGTCATTTGTGTTCGTTTTTGAGATTCTCTCTTTTGCCATTTTTTTAATAATTGATCTATTTTTGTTTACACTTTACCTAGCTATGAAGACCTGATGCGTGAGGAACAAACTCTAAATCAAGAGGTGACAGCCCTGGAGAAGCGTTTAGAGTCCTGGGCGTCGGCGCCACCTATTACCATGGAAACCAAGTCGGTGAAACCCAAGCAAGTCTCGTCAGCGCGGAATGTCATAGCTGACCTTCCTCCGGAGGTCGCAGCTTTTGAGGTATGAAGGGAGTTAATCCTTGTAGTGATTTATTTTTATGAGTATATATCTCACGGAGACACGGACTACTAGTAAAGTAATGGTGATTTGCTTTTGCTGTAATTTTTAGAAATGGATAGATTTGAGGGTTAATATTTTTTTATAGAAAATATTGTTACACTGACTTGTATAAAACTTTTCGTTCAAAGATGCTGGAAAAACCCAGGAAAGAATGCTGGGAAAAAAGTCCTTGCAAAAATGTTGAAAAGATATAAATCTAGAACTGAAAAACATTTCCAATTTTGTTAGAAATCGCTCTTGACTCTCCATAGACTTTGTACAAAACCAAAGAAGTAGTGGCCAGATACTACATTCTTTGCAAATGCTGATCTTGTGGTCTGGTTCCTTTACTCAACTTCGGACGGAACAGAGCAATGTATCTCCAACTCCGCAACCCATCTCCAACTCCGCAACCCATTTTTCTTACACCTAACCTAAATCTTGCAAAATCCTGCAATTCCAAATTGTTAAAACTCAATGTAACCTGAATCTTGCAAAATTCCTCCGATATTTATTACTGGTGACCACTGCCTGAATCCTGCAAAATCTTGCATTCGGTTTACCAAAACAGCCAAACATGGAACGAACAGCTGCTAATTATAAAGTGCCCTACAACAAAGGTCTGCACATGACCCTCGGTATGCAAATGTTTCCTATCATTGACACATATGGAGAATGAGCACTGTGAAAGTACAAAGTAGCAAATAACCTCAACACTATAAAATCCTCATTTTGATAAATACCTAAGTAACCTCAATCCTGCAAAATCATCCAGCTTAATAGTCTTGGCCTTATGACCTGGATTCTGCATTATCCCAAAACAACAAACGCCTTCAATCCTGCAATCCTTCAATCCATTTCTCTGATGCATCAACTTCCAAGTGCGCTCATAATACTGCATTTTGCAAAGAGGATTTTGAAGGATTTGGGATGGTTAGGGTTACAGATGATAGGGAATTGTCAGGTTTTTTGATAAGCTGGCTTGCATCCATTCACAAACAAAATACGGACTAACTAAATTTGGTAAATTAGGGGGCAGTATTTTAAAGAAAAATAGTATTTTCTTTTCTTGTTTGCAATGATGGTCGTCGGCCATCTTTTCTTGAAAATGACAGCAAACGGGATGCCATGATTTCACAGGATGACTATTTTTCACTTACAGTCAAGTATTTTATAATAACTTGGATAGTACTGTTTTACATTAAGTTTTATATTTATATTTATTTTTGCTTTTTGTATGGATTACAGAGGTTCTTACTACAGACTGGAGGACATAAAGGAGGTTGGGATGAATATGATCACGGCACATTCCTCAAAATCAGGAATAAATTAAAGGTCAGATATCACAAATGCTCAGTTGTAATGAGTCACTGATTTTTGTGAATCGAGTCATTTTGTGAGTCATTTTGAAGAAGTTAGTTGTGTCGAGTCGAGTCGAGTCGAGTCGAGTCGAGTCGAGTCGAGTCGAGTCGAGTCGAAAGGTCAAGAATGTCGAGTCGAAAGGTCAAGAATGTCGAGTCGAAAGGTCAAGAATGTCGAGTCGAGTCATAAGGTCAAGAATGTCGAGTCGAGTCATAAGGTCAAGAATGTCGAGTCGAGTCATAAGGTCAAGAATGTCGAGTCGAGTCATAAGGTCAAGAATGTCGAGTCGAGTCATAAGGTCAAGAAGGTCGAGTCGAGTCATAAGGTCATGAAGGTCGAGTCGAGTCATAAGGTCAAGAAGGTCGAGTCGAGTCATAAGGTCAAGAAGGTCGAGTCGAGTCATAAGGTCAAGAAGGTCGAGTCGAGTAAGAAGGTCAAGAAGGTCAAGAAGGTCGAGTCGAGTCAAGTATTTTGCGTAAGTCAATTTGAGTCACAAATAGTTAAACACAATACAATAAATAAGCACAAGATAGAAAAATATTTTGTTTGGCTTATTTTAATTTACATATTGGTTTTGACATGGGGTGACACCACTGACATTTTACTCTTAACCAGTTCTCGCCGGAGGACGTATGTGTGATCTGTCACCAGAAAATGAGAGTAAAGTCGGAAATATTGAAAATTAAGATATTGGTATTTTCAAATTCTTGAGAAAGAGAGCTTTCCAATGGTATATAACACTTGGGGGTTTTGCGATAAATATTTTTTACAGCGCTCTAGAAAGTCATGGGTTACAAAAAACGTGTTTGTGAGAAAACTTACTTTAAACATCTTAAACAAAACACGCAAAAGATTACAAAACAGGACAAGTAAGGTTCGGTTGAGCCTAGCAACGGTTATGATCTAATCATTATTTCTTTTGAAAATTTTTCACACATACAAACTATTGTATTAACAACAAAATATCAAAATTTTGAAATTGTGGGATAATTACGAGGACCTGATTTGCATATTTAATTACCGTGTTAATTAGACCACTAATGGACTTTAATCCAAACACTAACTATGCAAACACTACGCAAAATCGCGTAATTTAAAGGGTTTTCGATCATCTGATCTTTCCCAAAAAATGGGAGTATGTAGAGGAGGACGTGAGCTTTCCAAATTACTCAAAATCTCAAAATTGACCACCCCTTCATATTTTGACTTCGGATGGCCATATCTCCAAATTGTGCGACTTTACTCTCATTTTGTGGTGACAGGTCACATATACCCGGAAAGTATTTCCGAGATTCAGAACGGATTACGCATAGACACCCAACCAATGGGGGCACTGTTCAAACTACGGGTGCAAGTAACTATGGTTAGCAATTAGCATTACATGCTACAGAACCACAATGTAGAAACCAGCGACACGTGGTGTATGTTTGTTGTATCATGAAGGAAGGGAAACAGACAGTCGCTGTATGTACATGTACATACATGTATACATGAGTGTGTTTGTTTATGGTGTAAATGGAGGACATATGCCTGGCGACACGAAGGTGAATTGGGGTTAGGGTTAGAATCGAGGACGACGAGTATAAACAAAGGAAATTATCGAGAGAGACAGAAGAAACTCCTCGATTTACACCATAAACAAACGTGTGTCTACATGTACGTGTATTCGCGAACATAAATGCACCATGAACATAAACAGGCACTGTCGTAATTTATTTGCAAACAAGTTTTGCTTTTCTTTTTGGGACTTGAGTATTACTATTACCCTTCACTTGAGTTGAGTAGAGTCATTCTGATGATTGAGTTAAGTCATTGAGTCAGACTCAAGCCTGAGTTGAGTCATTGTCTTGAGTCATTAGAGAGGTTTTGCATACGAACGGATACACGTACGCAGACGTTTAGCTATCCGTATGCGTTTTATACTTGCGTGTAGCGAGCGAGATATCTGTGCCTTGTACTTGATTAGCGGATAGTGAGAAACTGTGACGTCGTAAGTCCGCGAAAATTGATGACGTATCCGTTAAGCTAACCGTATCCATTCGCAGACGAAACCTCTCTTTTACAACTGTAGCCAATTACAGCTACATACTTGCTGTAGACTGTCCCTTACACAAATACACTTCTTTTAATGGTTCTGATTAGATTACTTCAATTCATTCTTCAATGAAATTGCAGATAATTATGCAGAATTCTGCCGATTGTAGTTGGAAGATGGTACACGTGAATATGGTACATTAATTGGACGATGGAAGGCTTGATGGTTTGACGAACGGAATGTTTTACTTCAAATAACAACAAAACTCCCAAATTAACAAATCAAGTACAAAGACAAAGATAACCAAATTAACAAGGTTCATCTACCAAATTTGTTGAATAGCTGGCCAGGGCTGATAGGAATTAAGTAAGTGGTGCAGCTGGAAATAGTACAAAATCAGGTTTGAGCAGTAACTTTACTGTAACAAATGAAACATGAATATGTTTTCTCCGATGCGAATGATAAATTAAAAATCCAACTCGACGCATACGGGCGCATCTACAAAAATAACGCAGTATGCAGAGTGGGGTGCGGCTGCTCTACGCTATATGATCATTGCACACTGGTGAACAGGCGGTGCATGGAACTCAATTTTCCCACAACTCCGATAAATGAAATCTCAGTGAGTATTTTTCATAACAGTGTTATACTCTCTCATATGTAAATCACACAATGAAGGGCTTGGGTGCAAGAGTACTGCAACTGTACTTCCAAAAGCTTAGTTGAGGATGGAGCACAAGTGTCGCGAGTACAGAACGAAAACAAAAGAGGCTTATGCTGTGGACATGGGTGAGAATCAACGAAAATTACTAAAACCCTGTAAAATTCCTACTTTTGGAATTACGTGTAAGCCTGCAATTTGATCGCCCATATCCACTATGCTCGTCATACCATTGTTTTCATCTCGCATATCTGTTACAAATACAGTCTGTTGATAATCTAACACTGCAACTGTGAAATATTTTACTGTTAATATACCCAATGCACTGTTAATATCACATCTGTCTTCAGATACTATTTGCTTTCCCATCTCATAGGGCAAGTCTGCCTTCCTAGACGAGGCTGCAATCTCCATCCCAGGTCGCAACATCACTGACGTACAGCAGCATGAAAATTGGTACCAGGAATATCTGACGTTGATGGAGAAAAAAAAGGATGCCATACAGAAGTGGAAGATTGTCAAAGAGGTAGGAGTAGAATCCTGGTCTTCATAAATGTGAGGCTTTCTGGCAAAATGAGACGGAACTTGAAACGGGTTATAGTTGGGGAAAAAACATACACATATTTTAAAAACAAATAGTATATACAAAATCTTAGAATAAATGCGTTTTGAATGACAAACGTTAGGCATCTTTTATATTCACGTCTACAAACAATTCTAAACTCTGAAGACCTTTTTTTTCAGAAATTTAGTTTTCTTGCCTGAAACAAAAATTGGCAAAGTTTTTATCATACCATCCTGAATGTTGGTAATGTTGCCATTCGTCTGTTGGAAATAATGTGGTTGCCAGAGTTTTGACAGGTCCTATGCTAAACCATGAAAACAACCCCCTAAAAGCAATTTGTTTAAATGTGTTTGTCTTTAAAAGTTTGTCTTTTTTAATAGCTGAATCAATCGCTGAATAAATCAATAGCTGAATGAATCAATAGCTGTACTAAAATTAACATATCTTTGCAACCAAACAACATAATTTTTTAAAACGTTACTGTCAAATTAAAGCTGAACATGTCCTCTTTACATTTATACACACAAAAAAACATCTAAATTTAACCAAAATATGACTTGTTTCTGGAAGCAGGTTAATATTAAGCCAAAAGTTTGACTATTTCCATTTGCTTCCATTTCTTTTTGCTTCTCGGTGATTTAGAAGTCGGAGGCAAACCCAAATCCAAAGACATAGCGAAGGTTTCAAAAACGGCTAGGTCATCAGAAAAATGTACGGGTCATGGTCGATCCCTGCACACGGCTCTTGGTAACCATGCAACCCTGCCCTGTTGTTTTTAACAAGGCTCCCGGTTTGGTTTCGTACATTATCGATACTAAAGCTTTGATTATAAAGCTATTATTGTGGGCCGAGTATTTTTGGTGGATTTTGCACTTGTAAGTGAATAACGTATGTATTGCTAGGAAAAAGAAATATCAATTTATACAAGTAATTTTGGAATAGTACAGGAAGAATTCAAGATTTGTCTGTTGTTTTCTATTTATTTGATTGGATGAAGGCTGAGAAGGACGAGTGTTTAACTCGAGCAGCCGTGGATGAAGACGAAAAGAAAGAGGAGGAAGAACGGAAGACAAGAGCCAGAGCTCGGAGATTAGAAGAAGAGAGACGAGAACAGGCAGAAAGACTGAATTCATGGAAGGTAAGACGTAATGATGTGCAAACCCAACCTTAAACCGAAACCGACTCCCGGTCGGGTCGTATCGGATCATTTTGTCTGTCTTTTCAGTCGCGTCAAACTGATTTTTATGCACCTATCAATTGTATAACGCACCCTTGGACCCCCGGGGGAGGTGCGTCATGTCTCCATAATGTTCAGTCAAAACTGGATGATGGGGGTGCGTAAAGTGCAATTTAGGTGCGTCACGAACACAACGCGGTGTGTCGAGGTGCGTCCGTTTCGAACCATTGCCATGCGTCAATGCGGCGAATAAACTGTGCTTGTTGAGTAAAAAAAATTGTACCATATCGACTTCTGATCATTGTTAGTCAGAATCGCCGACCGCAAACAACTTTATCAACATTTTACACTAACAAGTAACAGCGATAGTTTTTCCCTCGCGAAAAGTGGAAGTCTAGGTGGCCTACGTCGCGTCGTCGTTTTCACAAGAAGGGGAGATATTGCGTGCGCGAGCCCTTCCTAGTTGGGACAAGCACGTAAAATATCTCAAAGAAAAGGTACCAGTTTCATTCGAATTCTCGGCTATGTAATGGAAGAATTACATTAAGAATAACACAGCGTCAATGCAGCCGCTTTGCTTACTTAGCCGCATGTGATTTCCATATACCCAAGTTCGATCGCGGCCAACTTCCCCTCAGCAAAACGACAAGGGAGAATTTGTCGCACACATTACTTTCCATGTATGCTTATCGTGCTCCTAGTCAGGTATACAGTTTAAATTTTCACTACGTTCCGCAGACTTACACTCCAGTCGGGTTACGAATGGGTGTATAATGCCTGGCGCCTGCATGCAGACTAGCATGCAGACTAGAGGGGTGACTCATGTGCAGCATTGGAAAACCCCTTTGATGGCGCCACACGCATTGCGGTACATGAACGTTCGTGATTGTGCATGTGCTGGTAACAGTGGTAACAGCGTTCCTGGAAAATTAGAGTTTATGCGGTACGGCTGTGGTTATTTACCGTAGCATGCCATAGCAGAAAACCAAAGTAATAGCCGTTCATTCATTGCTGACGCGGCGCGGCCACACGCCCGACTTGCGTGCATACACACAACGTCGTGCCCCGCTTCATGTCACGACTTTTGTTCGTCGCGACTTGTGTGCGTCATTGTTTTCCAAGAATGGTGCGTCAAGGATATGACGTACGGGTGCGTCATTCGACTCTGAATTCTGGCCTCACTGTTAACATTGACGCACCTCCCCCAGGGGTCTGAGGGTGCGTCATAGAATTGATAGGTGCATTAGTTTTGAGCTTGTAATTTTCGGGTCGGTTTAGGTCGGTTTAGCCATCTTGTGAAAAACCCGAAATAAACCGAAACAGTTCATGTAGTTCATTAATATTGCAGGATCAGTGTGTCTGCTAATAACGCGTACTTAGTACCGTGTCAATCCACTGCGTGATTGTACATGTACAACCATGTGTGGTCTTTTAGGAACAGCTGGGGTGCGTTCCACTCCAGCGAATGTTGCCAACGTTGGCCAACGTTAGCGTTGTTCGCGTGAGTGGAACGCAATGTGCGCCAATTATGTTGGCCAACGTTAGCGAAAACGGCAAACGACTTTCCGAGCTGTTCGCTGTTGGCCAGTGACGTATTTTAATGATGGCGAAGCGGTTAGCAGACGGCAGGGTTCTTTTCATGGTTTTTATTTACGTTTTATACTTTTCGTTATAAACGGTGGATTGTTTTGAGCATTCACAGGGATCTTTTAAAGAAAAATAATGAGTTGGACAAAAAGCAGCGAACCAAACGATGTCACTTTCACTGGGCGCCGCCATTTTGAAAACGTAGTTTTTAAAATATCGTTCCACTTCAACTAACGCCAACTCAAAACGTTGGCGAACGTTCGCGCAAACAGTTCGCGTAAGTGGAACGCACCCCAGGTCACTCTAGTGTTAGTGATCATTATACGGTTTGGCTTTTCATTGACAGACGACTGTTTTCAATAACACGACCTGATGTAAGTAATTACTAGCACAAAGGCGGATACGTTTGGAAAATACGTGTAGAGAATAATTGCCCAAGCCAGACATTCGTAACAAAATCAATTTCAGTTTGGTGATCGTCGGTTCAGGTCGGTTTTTTTTCCTGATTTTTTTATTTTTTTTTGGTCGGTTCGGTTCGGTTCGGTTTATGAATTTTCAGAGCTGTTTCGGTTTTGGTTCGAATTCGGTTTTTTTCTGTCATGTTTCGGGTTTGTTTGGCCTGACCAACCCAACCTGATGCACATCATCAGTGAGACGTCACTCAGCAATATTAGCATGGAGTAAAATAGATCATCAACTACTTGATTGTGATGGGTTAATTAGATTGTATTTTATCCCTGAAATTTTCAGCATTAAGACCAGTTAATACTTGGCGTATTAACGTTCGCTACGAATTCACAGGGCAAAGACGTGCTCTGATGTGACAACTTTATGTTCAATTTAACACCGAGTATAAACCGGCCATTAGGCAGAGGAAACAAAATACAGATGTATATTTTTTTTCTGGACTTTTTTTTTTACTGAAAGAAGAGGTCCCCCTTTTTTTCGCCCAAGATTGCACATTTTCTACGAATTCCGGATGGACACGGATTCGTGTTCTTGACTCGTTTTTGTTGATTGTGTCATGGCTACAATTGTGTTGGAAATCATGTGTATGTGGATCGTTCAAACGCTTGAGCGCACTGTCTGTGGGTTCATACAAACCAACTACTGAGAAAAATTTCTAAAAATGCATCTCTGAGGCGCATCTTTTGGAAATGACCTCCTTTTATTATTTTCCTCCAAAATGATAGCATGTCAGAAAGGATAATTTCCTAGGGAGTTTAGTGTCAATAATATCTTTACAACAAGTAAGATCGTTGGTTACTTTTATTTTTGGATAACTGCAAAAAGTATACTGCAGCTTCAGTGAGGATTGAGGATTGTAGATAGAGAACAAATAACTGTTTGTATGCACCGATAACAGGTCCAGAAGGAACTTATGAAAGCCAAGGAGGAAGAGAAACAAATGGAGATTGAGATGAGACGAGCCAAGGAATACGAGAAGGAACAACAGAGACAGGTATAGGATGCTGTCATGATGTTATATCTGAGAAATCATGTTGCAAGGGAGTGTGACCTCTCATCTTGAGCTAAGAACTTGTAGCTAACAAAAGGAGGAGTGAAACGAATAGGGTCAGTTTATTATCAAGTAGATCTGGAAAATTGTGGTCTCTGATGATATCACCCCCCCCCCCCCCACTATGAAGATAAATAGCAATGACAGAGGCTATGTCTAGGCACCTATTGAAGAACTGTTTGTTTTTTTCAAACTGAAAGATTAGTGAGTGTACCGTACTGAATGGAAACACAGCTGAATGAGATAACTGGTGTACACATGACATAATCTCAGCTATACCTATAAAGTTTTAAGTAACATGTATTCATGATTTTTCTACGTTTTCCTAGTTTTTTTTCTTCCCTTGAAATTCCTACTATTTCCTACTTGATTTTCCCACAAGCTCCAAAAAAAGAAATATCATTGAATATTGTTTATACCAGCGTTACATCACTGTAAGGCCTGAAGACGTGAAAACCTTTTGTTGGAACAAAAAACGTGAAAAGTACAAGAGTTCCCCATTTTCTACACCTCATAAATATTCATGAGCAAATTGGAGCGCGTCATTGGCCGATTCCACCGCGCGTCTAGGAAGTAAAAGTGATATGCTACCATGTGATGTCATCCCGGTGAGTATCCAGCTTGCTGTTGTGTGGTATTTCTTCTGGTAGCACCCAAATAATTCCTCTAAAACCTGCATGGTAGACATGTAGTCTGTGGCATGTAATCTTTACGAAACCAGTCTAAGTAACGTTACTAGATTTTCGTCATTGACTAGACTGACAAAGATCTTGAATATCTTGATGAATAAAAACTACGAAGGCCGTTATTGAATATAACGGCATTGAATATGCCGGCATTGAATATTTAAGAAGTGTGTTAAAACAAATACAGCATGGTTTATTTCTGGAAAATAGTGGGAATTACTAGTCCCTTGGTGTAGGCCAGCTCGACTACCTTTCTCCATTTCGCATCAGGAGGTAGTCCCACTACTCCCCATCAAAATCATGCTGTAGTTGTATAATATTACTTATGGTGTCTAAACTGCCAACTTGGTCTTCTATCATTTGGCTAGCTTGAAGTTCGGAATCAAGTACACGAATACCTCCAGCAGAAACGAGATGAGGAGGCAACGCAGCGGCTTGAGGTGGAGGCTAAGAAAACAGTGGAGGAAGAAGAAAAGAAGACAATGAGTCGCGAGGAAAGAGTGAGATTTCAGGAGCGGGATCAACGTAAGCTGGAGGAGAGACTAACCAAAGGAAAAGCCAAGGAGGACGAGGAGAGGAAGAAGGGCAAGAGACTAGAAAGGTTGAAGGGTCAGGTATGGAGGGCAAATGCACCATTTTACGATACAACCTGGGAAGTGACACTATGAGGTCGCCAACTTAGGGCAAGATGGCTCAGTTGGTAGAGCGCCGGTCCGGTATTCTTTGAGTAATCCCCACAATGTCGCTTCCCAGGTTGTATCTTTAAATCGGGTGTGATCCCTGGCCACACGGCATCTTGGTGTTTATGACTTCTGACTAGCACCCTCGAACAAAGATACTGACAATTTGGGAGACTGCCAACATAGGGCAAGATAGCTCAGTTGGTAGAGCGCCGGTCCGGTATTTTGGAGGTCGCAGGTCTTAAATTTAGCCTTGCCAATTTCTTTGTTCACTTTGAAAAAAAATTAAAAATGCAAATTGGATTAACAAAAATGAGGTGGCTATTAAAGATGTCTGATGGCAGGCTTGCTGTCATGTTATTAACTAATTATGTTGCAGTTAATGTTTGTTAATCTTTGCAATGTCTATTTAAAATAGGTGAGTTAGCATAACAAATAGGGTTTCAGGTACGGTGTTCCTATTTTTTCGCTTTTTCCTGGTTTTGTTTACCTTGCTCTTACCTTTCTCTTTAAATTTCTACTATTTTTCTATTAAATTTCTAACTTTTTGTTCCACAATCAATGAAATCTCATTGATTTTTCCCACGATGGTGTTAAAACGTGAAATACACATGCTTGGTGAATGCATATAGCGTGACTATAAAGGAAGACTATTGAACATACAGTCTTCCTTTATAGTGGTCATAGTGTGTGAGTGTAGCATCCACACTGAGTGACAAATTCAAAACTAGGTACTTTTTTCTTTTTTATTGACTTTGGGACAGCGCCTTGTAAATTGTCACTACAAGTAATAGTCATGATTGTTTATGAATAATTTCACTACTATTTCACTACTCGTCCCGAATTCACGAAGTGTTCAACATTATTTTATAGTACTGCTGTGGGCTGTACCACTTGGTACATGTACTTGTTTTCATAAGTGAAACCGTTTATAATGAACATGTACAGAACATGCAAAATGAGGCTTATGAAGCTTTGGACATGGTTGAGTATCGATACTAATTAAAAAAAAACTACTAAAAACTTGCAAAAGTCCTACTTTTATCGTCATTTTGTTTTACAAAGTTCTACTTTTGTCTTTTTGTCCTTTTTCACTTAGGTGTGCTTGAAAGTCCATAAAAAATATCCAGGATCATTTTTCAAGTTTTCTCAATAGGCCTAACCTCTAATGACGTCACGTTTTGTTTACATGTGCGCGTTCCTATGAGCGAGACTGTCCCTACTTCCTCCTGCGTCCTGACTTCACTCCCATAGGAAAGCGCATATTTATAAAACAAAGCCATGACGTCATTAAATATCAGGTCTAGTTTTAGCAAGGTTTATCTGTAATTTGGATTGTGATGGCCATACTATATATTAACAGGTTGAGGTTCAAGTCGAGCGTGATCCATCAAGGCTTTACAGATTGACAGAAGGTTGGAAGGAGCGTAAGAAGGATACTACCTCGGCATCTGATAGACCTGTCTTACACATGCCTCACAGGTGAGTTTACATCATCTATCGTCTTTAGGAAAACTTTCGGTTCTCATATCTGTGTGGTTGAACTTTTTGTACAATTGAGATGTACATTTGTAAAAGTATTGGTCATCCCACAAGCGATCGTGGAATAGTGGAAACAAATACAGTGCGTCTGTTTAGCTTCTAGCACTTTGACGCACAGTAGATATGCATTAGGAACATGTACGCTGTGCACAGCTGTGCACCAACTTTTCAGAGGTGAACCTATTGCATGCAGCAGGAAATGGCGTGCACATCTTTATAATAGCCAGATACACGGAGTGTGGTACATGGACGGTGGTCAACTAGATAATACTACGCTGTTGATATGAATTGTCCCAACCAAGGATCCAGGATTCAATTTTGCTTGAAGATAAATGTCCATGTACTAGGTTAGGCCGGTTCATATTCTGCGGCGAGTTTTCGTGCTGCAAATTCGCACTAGTTAAACACATTTCAACTCTGTTTGTTAGTTTATCAAGTTTGCTTAAGGTGTTTTGGTTTTCTTTCTTCTCATAGATTTGTTTGGTTTATTTATAGGGCAGTACCGTCATGGAGAGCTGGCTTATAGCAACTAGGATGGATCAACCAACCTGTGCTGTAAATCCACCCCTACCTGATTCAATAGGCAGCTGCAGTCAAATTCTCGAGTTTAACCACAAACTTTTCAAACAATTGCGTAACTACAGAAGGAGTTGGAGGGGTGGGGGGGGGGGGGGGGGGGGGGGGTTGTCTGTCACATTTATATTGAAAACTGTTGCTGCTTCAAACGATAAAACAAATTCACAATTGAAAAATGGTATACTAGAATTTCTACCTTAGTGCCTTAGAAACTTCAAAGATTGAACATGTACAATGTATATTATATATGTTTCCAATTTCAATAGGCCAACTAACAAGCCATGCTCTGAATAGCCCTGTGCAGTGTTCTAGCCAAGCATTAAAGGTAGGATACACCATTGGTAATTGCTTGAATTATCATGAATGAGTAGATTTGGGGGGTTGTATTTTATATTAAAAATCGTTTAACTGACCTGTCCGAAGTTTTACAATCTATGATGCCAAGAAAAGCACGTAAAAAACAGCATTTGTTTTCCACCGGCGTCGAGCAGTTATTCTTATGTTATCTTTGTTTTTTCGCGATCACCGTCCAGACGGCCATTGCGAATTCTATATTTCGTAACAATTACAGGATATCTAGCACCATCATTTTGATGGATGCCTACAATCATTATTTACTTTCAAATGAGTAAGATATTTCCTAATAATTTGGTAGTAAATATTTTTGATATCTGCAAATGGTGTATCCTACCTTTAACCGCTACCCTTTGTTAAAATAGCGCTACGCTTGGTGTGGATTAGGATCAATTTGAACAATTAATGAAATCATTTGTTTTTCTGTCAAAACTATAGCTGTAATTAAAAAAACTTTACACGTATCGTAACTTAAAAGACTTAAAA
The DNA here is from genome assembly GCA_037893245.1 of Crossaster papposus. NCBI lineage: Eukaryota > Metazoa > Echinodermata > Asteroidea > Velatida > Solasteridae > Crossaster > Crossaster papposus. Next base: position 110,382 of record JBAIAA010000067.1, on the reverse strand, counting down.
GAGCGCCCACAATTTATGATTATATTTTATGAAATGGAGACTATTCAAGAGCTTTAAAATTATGTACAACTTGGCCTTCTAGGTGCTATTTAAAGTTTGGAGGTCATGCTGCAATTAGTCCCAAGTTTGCTGAACCACATCATTAAAATAAATGAGCAAAATTGCCCCCCCCCAAAAAAAAAAAAAAAATCAATCAATCAAAACACCAAATCTGTGAGGGTCAGGTCCAAAAGCGTGTTGAATTGACCTGGCCGGTATGACCCATAATTGGAACAAATTTATCCTATAATCTTATAAACAATCGCCCCCAGAAATCACCTCAGCAGAATGCACCACAGAGCATCTAGAATTAAAATTTCCCAAGCCCCGGACCCCACCCGCCGTCAGGGCTTCGCACTCTTTTTCCCAGTCCAATTCTGCTGTTTTTGTCCATGACTTACAGGACTGAAACTGCACATTTCACGGTCAATTTATAAAATATAAACGATTGTATATGTTGACATTTTGCACATAAAGGTATACCAAGCATTAAGCACTAATAAACTGCAATGTGATCTAAACATATAGGGGTAACTATCAATCAATAGGGCTATTTGGGCAACTCACAAGACATGTCATCATGTGCCCACTTTATGAACAATGAATTTTACATGTACTTAATTTGTAAATGAATGTATGTTTAGTTTTTTACTTGGACTTAATTGGAAAGTAAATAAAAATGTTACCAAGTTTTTACTGGATATTGGCGTAAATGCATGGATTTTTGGAATTGTTCATTGGAAAGAAGACCAGAATGTATGAGGTAAGGGTTTACGACATCTCTAAATCCCAATGTGTGTAAAGATAAAGTGACAATTGTTTATTTACAGTTGACTCATTAATACAAATTCTGGTCATAGCAAAGTGTAAGTGCATAATGATTGTAACCGGGGGTCATGAAATTCAGAGTTGGTTCTTTTCCCTATCTCATCTTCTGTGACCGCTAATTATAATCATGTTCACTTCACAATTCGGCAATACAGGCTGTCCCAAAAAAAAATCTACCTGACTACAACATCATAAGGTCAATTCTGAAATGAACTTTTGATTGTGCAGATATATAATATCTTTGGCCTAAATCCCTATGAATTTCATTGAATGACAGTTGCGCATTACTACACAATTCTGTCAATTGATCACAACATTTTTGGACACTGACCAAGTTCCTTGCCTTATGAATTTTAGTGCTGTGTCATGTGCTATAGATGATGTGCCCTTTGACGTCACATGTTTACATCTGTATTCAAATGTGCTCGGCAGTATGCGCACACATCGTGTTTTATATAAAATTTGCATAAAGAGTGGCGTCGCAGGTCAGAGCGCCTTTGAATTGTGTGACCTCTGATGTCAACTCTTAACCAAATTTATGTAAAACATGATGCGTGCGCATATTGAACGCAGATTTGAATATACATGTATGTAAAACAGAGGGCACATCGTCAGCCAGCCCTCCATGACGGTACTGCCCGTACAAGTCGTAGAAAGAAGAAAACTACAGAATGTAGCATGTTTTTGGTTCGTGAGATGCCTATACGGTTAAAAAAATACAATAATCACACGATTACATTATTATGATGTATCATTTTCAACTAACTTATCTCTGTCTAGATATGTACACAGTTTCAACAGAATCGCGCTCATAGTTCTCTTGATAGACATTTTTGAAATATGCACATTGTACATGATGTCACATGGCTTGTGACGACATCATGATGCACAATATGTTTTCAATTGCCACAAACTTCTAGTCTGTTGAATGGCAAAAAATAATAATAATAATAAGTTATATAAGGTAATATACACCATTGGTAACTGCTTGAATTATCATGAATGGGTGGATTTAGGGGGTTATATTTCATAGTAAATATCGTTTAACTGACCTGTCCGAAGTTTTACAATCATGGTTGCTGAGAAAAGCAAGAAAAACGACTTTCGTTTTCAACCGGAATCGGGCAGTTTTTCTTATGTTGTTTTTGTTTTTTCGCGATCGCCGTCCGGCGATAATGAATTTTGGTTTATACAATTCAATTTTTTGGAACAATGACATTACAGGATATCTAGGGCAATCATTTTGCTGGATGCCTACAATCATTAATTACTTTCAAATAAGTAAGATATTTCTTAATAATTCGGAAGTAAATTTTTTCGATATCTGCAAATGTAGGATACACCATTGGTAATTGGTTGAATGATCATAAATGGGTGGATTTGGGAAGTTGTATTTTATATTAAATATCGTTTAACTAACCTGTCCAAAGTTTTACAATTTGTTTTTTTCGTTTTAAATTTATTGTTTTTTATTTGTTTTAACCATTTGCCGCCGGTTTTATTTTCAAGTTGCCAAGAGCCACTGGCGGGTTATTTTTCATTAAAAAAAAGGGTTTTTATTCAGTAAAATATTTTTTGATTTGATAATGCGACTACTACAAGATGCCAACACTTGGTTTATTAGCACCCTTATTTTGCCAACATTCTGTCGCCTAGGGCATTTTTTCTCTCTGCGGTCAGGGCGTGATATTACGTCAATATAGTGTACTAGGCGGTCACCCGGGGTTTGTCGGTTCTCGGGTTTGTAGCTACTTCCCTGGATGGATGGGGATTGTGGATACATGTTGACTCTATCATGGAGGTGCCAAATAAAAATGTTGAAAGAAACACATTCACAAATATGGTTAATGATACCTTTAAAATGGGAGATATTTGTGGGAGATGTATGACATATTTGATGATGCAATAATTACATTTGCAAGACTTCAGGATAGATTACATTGGTTGTAACCAAAGTATTGTTCATGAAGCCTTGTGAGTTGGTTGGTTCTACTTTCACATATATGTCATGAAATGCCCGAGCTCGTGAGAATGCTACATATAGCTGTCCGTGTGAAAACACTGGTGCTGGTAAATATATTCCTACTTTCTGGAACGTTTGTCCCTGCGCCTTGTTGATTGTCATGACATATGCCAATCGAAGAGGAAATTGACGGCGTTCCAGGGATATAAGGACCCTGGACACACATATCAAAGATTTAAACATTCTGGCTATTTTATGTATTTTTTTAAGGACATCCATTGCAAGCATGTAAACATTGAAATCAGTATTGCGCAATACAGACATGAAACAGCCATATGATACAAATAACAACGACCAACAGCTCTAACTACCCCCCAGGGGATATCTGGGTGGCGATTGATAACAGCTGTGTTTGTTCTCTACCAAGGCCGCTCAAAGAGATGTCAGCGACTTTTTTTGACAGCGGCTAAACACAAAGGGATCAGATTTCGATTTGTCTGCACAACTCTATGGCTTTTGGCCCAAACCATTATTTTGAAGGGATGTTTCACCCCCTGAATGACCTCCTGGGTTAGAATTTTTTCCCAGTCCATTAGCCCGATAGGACAAACTTTGAAAATTCGACCCTTAGACGACCTTTGACCCCGGAAGACCCGAAAAACGCTAACCCGTTTTATTTTTGCCACGCTCACCTCGCATCGAGCATGCATTGCGATCACCGAGTTTAAGCACGATCCGACCAACTTCAAAAAGGTGACCCCTAGATGACCTTTGACCTCGTACGCTCTAGCGAATGCAAACTGGTTCTTGCGGGGACCGAGCCGGACCCACCCACCGAGTTTGAACGCCGCACGACCCCGGGAAGGGGACGAAAAAGCGCGCACAGACAGACACACAGACAGACAGACAGACAGAGAGTAGCGTATTATTATATAGATATGCCCTACATGTCAGTTGTGTATACCCGTCCCCAGCGCTAGCGGGTGACTTTCGGTGTAAATACACGTCAACCGCCGCAACAACCAAGGAGACATTCGCAGCATACACGTCCTCCGCTGAATTATTACTTTATTTGAAAGTAAATAATGATGCTCGACATCCAGCAAAATGACCGTGCTAGATATCTTTTGAATGCTCTGAAAAAATTGAATAAAAAAAACACACAAAAAACCACACACACCACCAGTTGAAAACAAATGCCGTTTCATTTACGATTGTAAAATTTTGGACAGGTCAGACTATTTGAATCATTTCGAGTTCTCAGCTGTAGCTAGACCAAGCACAGCTTACATTAACAGACTCCAAAAAACATGTTCTTAATTTCCCATTTAACTTTTATTTACAATACAGGCATACAATAAAAACATTAACAAATATAAACACATTTTACATATCAACTATAAAAATATTAAAACATGATTTTTTTATATTTAACTTTTTTGGGAATCTTGGTAGTTAAAATAAATTAGGTAAATGCAACAAACGTATAAAGAAAAAAAAAATAACTTTTAGAAGTTTAAGTCTGCATAATTAGTAGCAAGCTTGATAAGGACTTTCTGCAACAGATTTAATCTTGTGTGCAAGCTTTTGATCCGATTGTACGTGCAGCAAAAGTATGCGCCGGATGCAATAATTCTAAGCTACATTTAATTGGCATGACATTTTAGTTCCGTCGTTTGAAAAACCCTCACTCATTTTCACTTGTGTTAAAAGAACTTTTTTAACATTGATAACCAATGGGGATAAAAATAAATAATCCAAGCTTTTGCTTGAATTGCCTTGGGCCCCCAAGTTGAAATCTCAATTTGTGGAGGGGTATTAATTTCAACTTTATTAAACTACTATTTACATGACCATCCCAGTTGGGGCGATTGGAGGCTCAACAATCATCGTCGGCAAGATCGGTTACTACCGATGACTTCAGTTCTGGGATGCTGCTGATGCTCATGAACTTGGTGCTGGCATACTTCTTTCTCACAGCCTGACAATGAAATAGAAAGATAACTTTTTGTAAGAGATGGTTCGTTTGGATGCTGAATTTTGGAGTGAGAAGAGCAAGGTTTTTCCCTGCAAGTTATTGCATTTTATCACTTGTGTAATGTGGTTTTTGAATTTATACACATGTAAAAGGTTTTATTAACTAACTTTAAAGTAAAGTAGTTACTATTTTGAGAGATGTTTTAGACTAATTATTTGTTGCCGAGGTGCATTTGGCAACCCTAAATTGATTTTGGGTTCTGTTCTTTCACCATTGTCATCCTTGACTAGTTATTAATTCCAATAAAGAGCATGGGAATCCAGGCAGAAAAGTATGTTGTGGCAACACTGGTGTTTGATGTTACACACTATGTCGTGCATTGTGACAGAAATGCAACGTTACAGGAATTAAAGGTCTTTTTCTGTTGTAGTCTACACATACCTGGAATTTGGACTTGGGTGCATTGTTGATGAGGCAGGCCATCTTCTGCACGATTGGCAACAGGTGGTTTTCAGTGCAGCAACTGTAGTGCTCCAAGGTTTTGTTCTGAAGAATAACACGTTTACATTACAAGTGTGACCACCAAAACAAAAAAAATTGTTTGAATTAGTTTATACTTGGCCAAATTGATGTATATGAAAGATGTTTTATATAATTGTGACCTGTCGCCACAATATGAGAGTAAAGTCGGAAAATTGAAAATTGAGATATTGGTATTTTCAATTTCTTGAGAAAAAGAGCTTTCCAATGGTATATAACACTTGGGGGTTTTGTGATAAATACATTTTACAGCGCTCCAGAAAGTCATGGGTTTCACAACACGCGTTTGTGAGAAAACTTACTTATAAACATCCTAAACAAAACACACAAAAGATTGCCAAACAGAACAAGTAAGGTTCGGTTGAGCATAGCAACGGCTATGTTCTAATCATTATTTCTTCCTGAAACTTCCCACAAATACAAACTATTGTATAATCAACATAATATTGAAATTTATAAAACGTGGGACAGTTACGAAGACCTAATTTGCATATTTAATTACTGTGTTAATTAGACCACTGATGGACTTTAATCCAAACACTAACTACGCAAACACTACTTAAAATCACGTAATTTAAGAGGTTTTCGATCATCTGATTGCACCCAAAAAATAGGAATATGTAGAGGACTTGGGCTTTCCAAATTATGCAAAATCTCAAAATTTACCACCCCTTCATATTTTGACTTTGGATGGCCATATCTCCAAATCACATTGTGCGACTTTACTCTCATTTTGTGGTGACAGGTCACAATTATGTTCTTTTGTATTATGTACTTTATGTACAAGTTTTTTAATGTAGAGACAAATACATGTACATGTATAACATTTTGAGTGCTTGCTTTTTTTTTTTTAGTACAACTCTGGGTTGAAAAATCATGGATTGCACACCATTACAGTCAATTGATATAAAGACCAAATTAAAGTTAATTAATGTTAATCCTACCCATTCGCAGTCAAAATCTAGGATTTTAGATGCTAAGCAGAGGGCTGCAGCAGCAATCTCCGATGGATCACACTTGACAAAGCTGTATTCTGGTAACGTCAACTCCATGATGTACTTCGATAGTGTGTGCTTTTGGCCATCAACCTTGGTCAGAAAAGCAAGATAGATTATTATTTTATTAAACGATAGCTCAGGACAGAGTACATGTACAATGAAATGTTATGAATGCTGTACATGTACATCCCTATTCTAAGATTTGTTTCTGAACTAACCAATTTTCTTTTTTTCCCACAAACATGGATTTTAACTTTTTTCTGTGCCAGAAGGAATAATTTCACAAGTTCAGTCATTGATACCTTACATCAAATAAGCTTTTGAACAATTTGGTTGGATACTTTTCAGATAGTTGAAAAAAGGTTCACCTTCAAGTTCCTTTCATTTTCATCTTGGGAAGCCGATTTTAGTAACATCTTAATAGAAAGATGGTTCTTATATTCTAAAAGTGAAAATAAAGTTTAAAAATGAAACTATCCTACGACTTACCCCGCCAGCCTTTGAGTTGCGTCTGAGGAAGTGAAGACAGAGTGGCTTGCCAAGATTGAAGTCTAGTTTCCTGAGAATGTTGCACTCCATGGCCCTGATCTGTGCCTTGGTGTAAGCGTTATCTGTGATGTAGACAAAGTCTCCAATCTCTGGTGGGTACATCTCTTCATACTTGGCAGCAACCAACATGGCAGTGACACCAACTAGCTGTAGTTTGGTCTTAGATACCGTTTGCAGCTATTGGAAAAACATTTCGTAATTCATTCGTTAATGCTGTTCTAATAGCAATGATATTTTACATGCGAGCAGTTACAGATTTATGTAGAGTAATGAGTAAATTAATAATATGCACGATTAATAATGTAAAATAAATGGAATTGTTTTTTCTTCTAACTTTTTTGGCAAGCTTTTAAATGATATTTTGAACATTTAACCCTTTCCTTTCAATGTTGAATTTAGTTGACTGTTTAGCATAGTGTTTGAAAAAGTGATGGTAATACCAAGGTTATTTTGGTTCAGTTCATGTTTGGAAATGTAAAATTGCATTGGAACAGAAATCAGCACAACGTCAGATTGAACTACTTTAGCCAAAACTAAAAAACTTTTGGAAATTTTTTAGCAATTGTAAAAATTGTATAAACCAAAAGTTGTTCAAGTCATAAAGAAAACTTTGAAAATACTTTGTTTTGACCTACGAGTCAAATTAATGATGTAAAATGTTTTGATTAGCTTGAGGGACAAAAGTTTTGATATTCAGGGATAGCGTAGTACTATGTACCTCGAGATATCTGTCGAGGATCTGGATGGCGAGGAACAGCGTTTCCTGCAAAAGATGAAATCTAAGATGCACTTGGACCAGCCAGTCAATCAGGATTGTTCTCATACGCTCTGAGATCTCTTGCTTCTCCATGTAGTCGGTCCTCACTTTGAATGTGCACTGAAAGGGATTAATGTTGTGCAAGAATTGAATCAAGGCTACTTTCGAGTTGGTTGCGTCAACAATTGTTTATCACAAATGTAAATTTAGGATATTAGTAAATAAAGTGTTATTTAAGATAGGTTTCCCCCACCCTCCTCCCCACATTTTCCTCAGATTTTTAAAAGTGTGTGGACTAAAAGACATTTTAATATGCTACACATTGACAGCATTTTGTCATTTGCATAAAACTAAGGTCTTGTTCCACATTTTGTTCTTTAGCAACAATAGTGCCAGATTGGAGGAAAAGGTGTATTTTGTTCAGGATAAACCTCCAATTCCAAATGTACATGCATAAGGGATTTACAAAATAAATTATCATGAATCATTTATGTAAGAAGCAAATAATTTACCTCTAGATGTCTCATGTAATGGTAGATTTCGTTGACGTACTCGCTGCACAGCTGTGGATTGTTGTGATCGTCTTTGTCAATGTCATCAATGCCAATATCAATGAGATTCTGAGAGAAAGCTTCCAGAGCATGGCTGACTTCACTCATGTCCATAGGCTCTGGTGACTGGACCTGGTTATTACATGATCGCAGCGTTAGAAAACGATATACATTTGTAAATTTGTGGGTATTCATCTTGAGCTAAATACTAGTGGTTTAGTTTTACTGACATTTTCATGAATCGTTTCACCAATTAAATGTTTAATGTTTACACCTAAAGTCTTTTGACTGTAATTTGTAAAAAAAATACAATTTTCTCATTAAAATTTACCTTTTGCACGGGTTTTACATCAAGACCAATGACAGACTGTAGAGAACTGGTAGCCTTGGATTTGGTCATTTCTCTCTTTTTGATCTCCTGGAAGAATAAAATTGCTCAGAAATTGGAATTACCAACTTTAGTACTGGATTTTATTAAAGTTTAAAATCCAAATTCATTTAGTACATGCAATGTATTGGTTAATTAAATGATTTACATATTATACCTTCTTGGCCACAGCTTGTACATTGTTCCTTGCCACATTGCTAATGTTCTCCAGAGCACCTCTTGTTCCCAATGTCGATTTGATGGCCTTGGACGCAGCCCTTGTCACCATCTTTCCATTCGTTCCGTTGTTAACATTTTCACTGTTTAACATGCCAAGTTTGCTATTGGCAAGGATGTTCTGAAGACACAAAATCATTCATTACTCGTCTTTAGTACATGGAATTCAGATCACCTCGACTTACTGGCCATTCAAGAATCCAAATGGTTGTTTATTGTATTGCCAGCATGTAGGGAATCTAACGAGAGTAAGCAGTTTGTAGACATTCATTTCATTGTAAAAAAAAAATTAAAAAAAAAAAAAATTAAAGCCCATCCTACGATATGTTTTGCACACAATACACATGTTCATGCAGAAAAGCCGTTATATTTTCACCACCAATATTCAACTCTTACCGTTGTTCCTCTCACTCTCAGAGACATCTTGTATAAACTAATGCAAGTTCCGAGGAGACAAATACAAGTTAAATCTCTAAACGTTAACGTTAGCAAATGACACTTTGAAGTTCTTTGCAGGTACGTTCGATGCAGTGATGCTTCCTTCGTATGCTTCTCTGTTCTGCAAGCAGTGTTCAACTCGAGTGAAGTCTGAGTGATATGAAAAAAATTACGGCATGCGCCGTAATTTTATACCTTTCGAACAGCCGCGGGAATAACGTGATTCGTCAGGTCACAACAATATAGCGGGCGTGCTCTGAATTGATCACCGGCGGACATACGTCACGTCACAGGTCAGCGCGCCGATGAAAACAATACGCGCTGACACTGCACTACAAGACTGCGCGCGCGATCATCGTTTTTACCGGCGCGGTGTACGTATTATGACGCGTTTTTATGACAGTTCCCGGATGTCTGCCCCGATCTTATCGAATCCCTGGCTTCGTCTTTGTCTTTGGCTTAAGGCGATTTTTGACTCCCAACTGCAAGATCTCCAGCCACATTCTGACGTCTGTTGTGCTTCAGAAACATTCACTCGAGTGATGTAAACCCAAAAGTTAGACTATTTCAATATTCTTCCATTTCTATTTGCTTCTCCGTAATTCGGAATTCGGAGGCGAAGCCAATGCCAAAGACGAAGCAACGGTTTCGAAAAGGCCCATAGTCCAGGGGTGCGTTCCACTTACGCGAACTGTTTGCGCGAACGTTCGCCAACGTTTTGAGTTGGCGTTAATGGAAGTGGAACGATATTTTAAAAACTACGTTTTCAAAATGGCGGCGCCCAGTGAAAGTGACATCGTTTATAGTTCGCTGCTTTTTGTCCAACTCATTATTTTTCTTTAAAAGATCCCTGTGAATGCTCAAAACAATCCACCGTTGATAACGAAAAGTATAAAACGTAAATAAAAACCGTGAAAAGAACCCTGCCGTCTGCTAACCGCTTCGCCATCATTAAAATACGTCACTGGCCAACAGCGAACAGCTCGGAATGTCGTTCGCCGTTTTCGCTAACGTTGGCCAACATATTTGGCGCACATTGCGTTCCACTCACGCGAACAACGCTAACGTTGGCCAATGTTGGCAACGTTCGCTGGAGTGGAACGCACCCCTGGTCAAGACCAAGCTAGCCCGTTCATTATATCAGCCGTGCGAAGCAGGCCGATCCTATATAATAATACGCTACTCTCTGTCTGTGTGTCTGTCTGTGCGCGCTTTTTCGTCCCCTTCCCGGGGTCGTGCGGCGTTCAAACTCGGTGGGTGGGTCCGGCTCGGTCCCCGCAAGAACCAGTTTGCATTCGCTAGAGCGTACGAGGTCAAAGGTCATCTAGGGGTCACCTTTTTGAAGTTGGTCGGATCGTGCTTAAACTCGGTGATCGCAATGCATGCTCGATGCGAGGTGAGCGTGGCAAAAATAAAACGGGTTAGCGTTTTTCGGGTCTTCCGGGGTCAAAGGTCGTCTAAGGGTCGAATTTTCAAAGTTTGTCCTATCGGGCTAATGGACTGGGAAAAAAATTCTAACCCAGGAGGTCATTCAGGGGGTGAAACATCCCTTCAAAATAATGGTTTGGGCCAAAAGCCATAGAGTTGTGCAGACAAATCGAAATCTGATCCCTTTGTGTTTAGCCGCTGTCAAAAAAAGTCTCTGACATCTCTTTGAGCGGCCTTGGTAGAGAACAAACACAGCTGTTATCAATCGCCACCCAGATATCCCCTGGGGGGTAGTTAGAGCTGTTGGTCGTTGTTATTTGTATCATATGGCTGTTTCATGTCTGTATTGCGCAATACTGATTTCAATGTTTACATGCTTGCAATGGATGTCCTTAAAAAAATACATAAAATAGCCAGAATGTTTAAATCTTTGATATGTGTGTCCAGGGTCCTTATATCCATCTGTTGAGACCGTGAGAAAAAGATTTGTACCCCCAAACACAGTTCATTACCCCCAACATTGTCACGGGAAGAAGTCTACAAGCAGTGCTGATTTCGCTCATATAAGGTAATGCATTGGTTTTTATATCTAAGTTGAATTTAAATAACTTTAATCAAGGGAAAATGGTGTATCAATAATTCAATACATTCTTATAACTGTTACAAAATAATGCTCAAAAGGTGGGAAATATTATAAGAAATGTAGGCCTGTGTATCTGTATCATTGCAGCCAATTAAGTTTATGCAAGGTCAGCAAAATATTTTGTAAATCAATTATTAGTCTGTCAGATGAAGCAATCAGACGAGAGTTGTATTTGGCACCTCCATGATAGAGTCAACATGTATCCACAATCCCCATCCATCCAGGGAAGTAGCTACAAACCCGAGAACCGACAAACCCCGGGTGACCGCCTAGTATATTGTATTCGTCGCCTTTCTTATATCAGCCGTGCGAAGCAGGCTGATATATTGTATTCGTCGCCTTTCTTTCTTTCTTTCTTTATATCAGCCGTGCGAAGCAGGCTGATATATTGTATTCGTCGCCTTTCTTTATATCAGCCGTGCGAAGCAGGCTGATATATTGTATTCGTCGCCTTTCTTTCTTTCTTTCTTTCTTTCTTTCTTTCTTCGGGCAAACGCTCACACAAAAATCTGCCAAATTCAATATCTGCCAAATTCTTTGACCGATTTCAACCAAATTTGGACAGGATCTTCCTTGACCCGAGTTCTATCTGTAGTGATCAGCAGGTGTGGTCAAACGTCACCTAGTGGTCACTAGTGGTCATTTTCTTTAAAAGTACAAAATGCTACTTCTTCCACAGTCTTGGTCTAATTATTGTCAAACTTGGCCAGTTACATCTCTGGACCATGCCTCATAAAAGTTGTTCACAGAATTTGGCCAGTGGTCACCAGATGGTCAGTAGGGGTCATTTTCTTCAAAATTAGGAAATGCTGCTTCTCCCAAAGTTTTGATCCAATTCATGTCAAACTTGGTCAGTTATATCTCTGGACCAAGCCTCATATAGGGTGTACACCGATAATTTGGCCAATGGTCACCTAATGGTCAGCAGGGGTCATTTTCTTTAAAATTACGAAATGCTTCTTCTCCCACAGTCTTGGTCCAATTAATTTGGCCAATGGTCACCTAATGGTCAGTAGGGTCAGAATTTGACCATTGGTCACCTAATGGTCAGTAGGGGTAATTTTCCATTCAAAATAACGAAATGCTTCTCCCACAGCCTTGATTTAATTAACTCGTAAAAGTTGTTCACAGAATTCGGCCAGTGGTCACCTAATGGTCAGCAGGGGTCATTTTCTTCAAAATCACGAAATGCTTCTTCTCCCACAGTCTTGGTTTAATTAATTTGGACAATGGTCACCTAATGGTCAGTAGGGGTCAAAATTTGGCCATTGGTCACCTAATGGTCAGTAGGGGTAATTTTCTTTTCAAAATAACGAAATGATTCTCCCACAGCCTTGATCTAATTAACTCGTAAAAGTTGTTCACAGAATTTGACCAGTGGTCACCTAATGGTCAGTAGGGTCATTTTTTGTCAAAATAACGAAATGCTTCTCCCACAGCCTTGATCTAATTAATTTGGCCACTGGTCAACTAATGGTCAGTAGAGGTCATTATATTGAAGCATATCAAATGTATTTTCTTCTATATTCTTTAGCCGATTTCAGTCAAACTTGGTTAGATGCTTTTGCAATTTGGCAGTGGTAGTCATCACCAAGTGGTTAGTGCGAGGCGGTTCACACAAGCCTTACAAAAGACTATTTAGGCTGATATCCGTGCTTCCTGAAGCACATTAGCTCTAGTTCTTTCTTTCTTTCTTTCTTTCTTTCTTTCTTTCTTTCTTTCTTTCTTTCTTTCTTCGGGCAAACGCTCACAAAAAAATCTGCCAAATTCAATATCTGCCAAATTCGTTGACCGATTTCAACCAAATTTGGACAGGATCCTCCTTGACCCGAGTTCTATCTGTAGTGATCAGCAGGTGTGGTCACACGTCACATAGTAAATTATTTGCATCGCTGCTTTGTTCGGACTCCAGAGTCCACATTTGATCTTAGGTATGGGTAGAAGGATTCGAGCGTAGAGACTATAGAATCCGAACAGCAGGACCAACCAGTATGGGGAGGGTGGGTGGGATAAAATTTTTGGATCTTACCTGTCCTCGGAGCGACAAACCAAAGGCTTCTTCGACTTACCGTTCTCTCTCGTAGTGACCAAATTCACAAAGTGAATGTGGATCTTCCGACCGCTACGTCGCAGCGATGCAAATAGTAAATTATTTGCATCGCTGCTTTGTTCGGACTCCAGAGTCCACATTTGATCTTAGGTATGGGTAGAAGGATTCTTCGCTCCGAACTTAGACCCCCAATCCAATCCACTATTCTCTCTACCTCTACCCCACAACCCCCATCCCATCCCATATCTCATCCCATTTCTCAGCCCTAATCTTACCCGTGATTATCCTCGGGATACACAGCCTTTGCCACCAATAGTTTTTGTATCGATTTGTCTACCAGTTAATGGTCTTGATGTGTTGTTCCCTGCCGACAGGATTCTCTAGCCGCTAAACCTCAAATGAGGACAAACCCATGTTTTGCAGGTACCATCCTTGTTTGCACACTACCGCAAGGCGTTTGGCAACTTTTACTATTCCTCATAGAGCCGTCTCAAGCTGCCTTACCTTTCTGCATTGTACCTTTTCTCATTGTTCCCTTACTGCTGCAGCCGACCAATTCTTAATTTCGCTTTGTCACACGGTGTCGCCTCATCAGCCCTTGGCATGTTGCAAAATAGTGAAGGCCTGGACTACCCCGAGATGGATTGTAGCACCATTCTTACAATGCACATAGTTTGTCTTCGTCTCGACGACATATATACATGCTGAAATCTGAGCTGCCTAAAACGACCTCTCGTCTTGCCCGTCAGCAAATTTCGAGTGAAAACCGCTTTCTCACCGAGCCCATCCATCGGCGAAATTTGGCCGCCGTCCATTATACCTCCAGGTTGCTTCAAATTAAAGGACATCCTCATCCCAGTCGACCAGCGCTATCCGAATTCCCTCAAATGCTAAATGATATGTTGTACCATATAAATTGGACTTGTGTAAATTTAAACTAGAGCATCATAAATAAATCAACCCCAACCGAATACAAGTGGATCCATTTCAATTTCCGCTGCGCCGACTACTCCCTCTATCTATTAGATCAATGAGAAATCTAAGATCACCTCTAGGTATCAACATTCAGAGTAATCTGAGCTGGAACAGTCAGACCCGACATGCAGCATTCAAAGCTACCCGCATCTTGAACTTCCTCATGCGAAACTTCTACCCAGCCTCAAAAGGCTGCCAAGGAGAAGTTGTACACTGCCTTAGTTAGACCAAACCTTGAGTAGGGGTTTCCCGCTTTGTCTGTGGTGATTTCTTAAGAAGAAGTAGCGTCTCAAAAATGCTGGCAAACTAATGCTGGTTATAACTGTAAGATAGAAGGAAAGCGAACCAACTCACCTACATATACAAAATCCTCCACAACATATTGTTAAAATTAAACCTACCGTCCTGAAACCAAAACTTTACTTGACTGCGCAGGGGGAACAACGAACAAATCAATGAAATCACAGCCAACACTAACATTTACCTTTAGTCCTTTCTTCCCAAAATTTGAGAAAGTGGAACAAGCAACAAAAGGAAACAAGCAACAATAGGAAACAAGCAAAATGCAGCATACTGTGGCAGGAACTCCACAGGCCAATCTAAGGCTGTTAGGATAAGTCGGACACCCATTAAACCGACGACAATCTTCCCAACCCAAGGCTCATCCCTATACGAGAGATCACTCAGAGAGCAACCTAAAGGCTAAGGGTGCAGGTCCGTTTTGGTGGACATATACCACCGATTATGATGATGGCGATTACTCTCTGTTAATTATACAATAAACCTGTGAACAAAGACACCTTATTGTCGGTATAGGCCTACAAAAATCAACAATGATGATTTATTCTCAACAATCAATACAATGTACGATAATTACGATTCAATTGGGGCTGTTTCATTTCCTGAGTTCTTAATTACTGGGGAGGAAAAACCTACTGCTTACAGCAGCAACGCGCAACCGCATCAACAATGTGCAACGCCATGCGCAACGCGCGACAGCATCAACAATGTGCAACGCCATGCGCAACGCCCAACTACGTAATGTCCAACAGCATACGCAGTGCACAACAGCATACGCAGTGTACTGCAGCATACGCAATGTACTACCGCATACGCAATGTACTACAGCATATACAATGCACTATAGCGTACATAATGTATTATAGCATATACAATGCACCACAGCATATACAATGCACTAGTGGTGTGCGCAATGTACGTACAACTCAGAACACAAGTCGTGAACCTACATGTACTGTACTTCTTCCGGTGGCGCGGCACTCCACCAACTAACCATGAACACGCATTACGTACCACCCAGGTAAACACGTACACCATGTAAAAACACCTACATGTACATGTACTTACACCTATAGGCTTTGTTACACAATCTCGTGCATTCACGCAGCGAGTCACTGAGCGGTAAGCTCCGCCCAGCCAGCGCGCGCAACTACAGGTCACGTACGCCCTGGGTTACATTTCATTCACAAGGTTATAATTACAATAGCATAACAGCACTAAGTCATTGCACTTTCCGTCACAATGCCATTAACTTTGGGAGCACGAAAAATGAGTCTGACCTGTTACTTACCAGCCTCACTGGACTGCTGGGCAGCATCTCCGTGTTATTTCGTTTCAAACAATACTCACAATCTCCAATACTTTCCAGATGTCCCTTCTTCATCGTAACCCCTTCAATTGGTGCGCCAGACGAGGCCATTGTTTTGAAGAGTACCCAATGATGTGCTTTCACTTCTGATGTGCCAAAGTTCTAAACCTGACTTGCATCCTTCCAGTGCTTGCTACAGCACTCTCCCACTTCAATGCATCATGGTCCTTCCTGCAAAGTATTCTTATGCAAATCGGTTAGCTCAGCTAAAAATTTAAAATATATCTACTGATGCATGCTAGCCCCAAAGTATTCAAAATCACGATTTACCTCCTCCTTATGATTGATTAGCCGACAGTGGCCTTGATATTTATCTCCTGATAAGGCGCTTTGCCTAACTCATTTTGCGGCCTGCTTCCTTTATTTAAGGTACTCATTCCCCAATTATTATTGTTAGTCCCATTTCCCCGAGAGGTTTTATTATCTCATTGCTATAACCGGGGTTTATCCCCTCATTTGTTGTTTGCTTTATTTCTTAAACTTCACTGTTATTTGCAAGACAAAACCGTGGACATCAAAATTCATCGATTGGGCCACGCCCGCCATAGTGAGTGTCTTGTAGCGTGACGTGGGCATGGCCAAACACTTGCACAGTGCAAATTTTAACCTTCGTGTAATTTCATACAAGCAGGTAACTAAAACCTTGAAGTGCTCAAATGTTTCCTTTCCTCTTTATTAACAGTGATGGGGGTCGCATTTACAAACGAAAAACCCCAACCATTACTAAAACCAAGTGGGTATAATTTGCCTACAAGTGAAATACGTTAACTCAAACCCAAGTGCAGAAAATCACGCTAAGGCGAAGAATCCCGCCGGAAGCATAGCGACCAATTGGTCAGACGTCAAAATCATGCAATGCGAGTTGTCGACCTCCCGAGAATCTGTGGCCACTGAATCGGCCTATCTAGCTTACATTTAAGGGGAATACAGAATACACATAAATAACCCCGTACTATTTAAACTGGGGCTGTTGCCCCCATTGTCATGCCTCTGTTTTATTAGGCAATATCTACAACCTACAAGCGTCAAACCTTATACGTTTTAGATCCAATTTACCATAAATACCCGCTTCATTATTCATTTCATCTTTCTTGACTATTTTATGTTGGTATTGCCTCGTTCCTGTTTTGTCTTCTATTGTAACAACCTTGACTTCCTATTGCTGTCTAAGTAATATTCATAACCCTTTGCTTGCCCTTGTTTGTTGCTTTGTTGCTTTATTACATTATTACATTATCCTACTTTCTGCACAAGCATATTGTTCGTTTGTTGCCATTCGTGGCCGAATAACTAATACAACATATAAAACATAACAGATACCTTTACCTGCCTTCTTAATTCACTGGGGCTATTCCCCTTTTTATAAATACATTATTACAAATTGGGCCTTTCCCAACCTCTGCCTTGTGCCTTCGCCAACATCAATATCTGGGGCTCTTCCCCACATCGATCTCTGGGGCTTTTCCCCACATCGATCTCTGGGGCTTTTCCCCACATCGATCTCTGGGGCTTTTTTCCCGCATTTTTTTTTTTTTTTTTCTGGGGCCTTTCCCCCACCTTTCTGCCTTGGGCCTTTCCCCACATCAATGTCTGGTTTTGTCCACATTAAACTCTGGGTTTTTGTCTCACATTAATCTCTGGCTTTTCCCCACATCTATACATCTATACATCTATACATATACACATTCTATACATATCTCCCTGGTGCCTTTCCCCACATTAACATCCGAGCCTTTTCCTCACATTAAAATCTAGGTTTTTTCCTTACATTTAATTCCTTGCTTTTTCCCATTTCTCTGGGGCCTTTCCCCATCTCAACCTGGGGCCTTTCCCCCACCTCTCAGCCTGGGGCCTTTCCCCACATCTATTTCTGGGGATTTTTCCCCGCATCGATCTCCGGGGCTTTTCCCCACATCGATCTCTAGGGCCTCCTCCCACACCCATCAATAGCCTTTCGCCTCAATTTATATCTTTGTATATGGGGCTTTCTATTTCATGTCTATGAACGGTGCTTTTGACCATTCATGTCTACAAATCAGGTTTTCCACCTGTCAAAAATAAACATCAATGTCTGTTGTTTTTTCCACATTAAACTCTGGGTTTTTGCCTCACATTAATCTCCGGCTTTTCCCCACATCTATTTCTGGAGGTTTTCTATACATATCTCCCTGGGGCCTTTACCCACATTAATATCCGAGGCTTTTTCTCACATTAAAATCTAGGTTTTTTCCTTACATTTAACTATAGGGCTTTTCCCCATTTCTCTGGGGCCTTTTCCCACCCCTCAGCCTGGGGCCTTTCCCCACATCTATTTCTGGGGATTTTTCCCCACATCGATCTCTGGGGATTTTTCCCCGCATCGATCTCCGGGGCTTTTCCCCACATCGATCTCCGGGGCTTCTCCCCACATCGATCTCCGGGGCTTTTCCCCACATCGATCTCCGGGGCTTTTCCCCACATCGATCTCTAGGGCCTTCCCCCACACCCATCTATAGCCTTTCGCCTCAATTTATATATTTGTATATGGGGCTTTCTATTTCATGCCTATCAACGGTGCTTTTGACCATTCATGTCTACAAATCAGGTTTTCCACATCTATTTCTGGAGGTTTTCTATACATATCTCCCTGGGGCCTTTACCCACATTAATATCCGAGGCTTTTTCTCACATTAAAATCTAGGTTTTTCCTTACATTTAACTATAGGGCTTTTCCCCATTTCTCTGGGGCCTTTCCCCACCCCTCAGCCTGGGGCCTTTCCCCACATCTATTTCTGTGGATTTCTCCCCACATCGATCTCTGGGGATTTTTCCCCGCATCGATCTCCGGGGCTTTTCCCCACATCGATCTCCGGGGCTTTTCCCCACATCGATCTCTGGGGCTTTTCCCCACATCGATCTCCGGGGCTTTTCCCCACATCGATCTCTAGAGCCTTCCCCCACACCCATCTATAGCCTTTCGCCTCAATTTATATATTTGTATATGGGGCTTTCTATTTCATGCCTATCAACGGTGCTTTTGACCATTCATGTCTACAAATCAGTTTTTCCACCTGTCAAAAATAAACATCAATGTCTGTTGCTCTCCACCTCATTTTCATGAATGGGACTTTTCACCTCTTTTCCATGAATAGGACTTTTCACCTCTTTTCCATGAATGGGGCTTTTCACCTCTTTTCCATGAATGGGGCTTTTCACCTCATTTCTATGAATGGGGGTTTTCACCTCATTTCTATGAATGGGGATTTTCACCTCAATTCTATGAATGGGGCTTTTCACCTCAATTCTATGAATGGGGCTTTTCACCTCTTTTCTATGAATGGGGCTTTTCACCTCATCTCTATGAATGGGGATTTTCACCTCATTTCTATGAATGGGGCTTTTTACCTCATTTCTTTGAATGGGGCTTTTTACCTCATTTCTTATAAATGGCTTTTCACCCCAATTTGTTATGAATGGTTTTTTCACCTCATTTGTATGAATGGCTTTTCACCTCATTTTGTATGAATGACTTTTCATCTCATTTTGTATAAACGGGGCGTTTCACTTCATTTTTATGAATGGCTTTTTATGTCATTGTGTATAAACGGGGCTTTTCCCTGTCTATACCATGGTTACCTAAAGCATCCCCCAAAAATCTAAACAGAATTTTGGAGAAACCACAACACTCCGGAAAACACTAAACACCACAAAAGAAGGGGGGAGGGGTTACCTCTGTTCCATCTGTTCATCTCTGGCTTACCATGAAACTTGTTAGAAAAAACAATAAAACCAACCGCAAAACTTGCCAGCCCTCTTATATATTTTATACCCTAGTCCAAACACACATCCCCATGGGGTATGTTACTCTGCTCATGCCAAAACACTGCCCTGCCTATGTACACGTGCATTACCTGTACATGTACACATTATGTACCGCATATCTTGGATTAGCAGCAGTATCGCCTAACAGGAGTCAGTTAAAGACATAGGAATTCACAAGATAAGATTCACAGTTAGAAGTTCTTGACATCGGGCTTAAATTGAACTACTTCGTCCACACTGACGTACCTAAATTATTTAGGCAAATGCTTATCACCGGTAACCTTTGTTTAGCATTTTGCATCTTGACATGCGCATCTACTGCATAATATCAACTGTAAGATTTTTTATTTATTTATTTATTTATTTTCCCAACAGTTTAACTGCAGCAAATTTGTTCGGCTTAAACCGACTCATTCCAAACATGCCTTAGTTGATAAAAGTATTATGCAGTAATATAATCCTTTATTAGGGTCAACAAAACATTATTTTCGATTTTGGAAACAAACATACCATGGTGGCAACTTTCGTTAAGGTAAACTCACGCAACAGTTTGTGCACTAAGGATTAGCAAGGTTTAACAGCCAGAAAATATTCAATCGAAATAACTCTTTGTTTAGGATATGACTAGTCTTCCTGAAGACCTTATTTTAGCCAAAACATTTGTATGCGGGGCCTGTGTTTGTTTCCTCCCATCATTTCACTACTATTTCCCATATCATATAGGTACAGCACGTCTACTCCAGCAAAAGATCAAAAACCCCTTCCGATTTTGACGCTCAGTGTCCATTGCTGTAATGCTTGCCGTTTATTAGACAGCAACAATTGTCCACTTTCAGTAATACTCTTCCAAGGAATTGACCACAATGTCATATAAATCGCCAGACTCCGAAATTTGTTGTCTGATATGCACATACATTTTGTAAATAGAAAATTGTTCCCAGATACTAGGTTGCAGTCCATTCACAGACATCACTTTCACATATTTCGTTGTGAGCCAAGCGTTACATTTATCATTATCACTTTAAGGGCATTTACCAACTATTTACCAGACACCATTTTCTGGGTAATATTTGCCAACATCGGGGCGCCCAACCCCGCCGAGAGACCACACTTGAGTCTGACCCTTATCTTCCGTTCATTGTTACACTCTGCCAAGACTATGGTCATCTAGAGCAACCAAATCCTGCAAGTGCAACCACAACTGAAAATTAATATATTCTCCTTAGACCTATACAGTTGCCTTTTACTGTACATGTTCCCATTGTACATGCCTACTGTACTTTCCACCAAAACCGTTTGGGAACTTCCTCTCACCAAGATATACTACCTTTGTGTCTAATCCTTGATTAATATCTATATCTTGGCTAAACTTACTCTATACAATATTGTTTAACATCAACGCATGAGGAGGCATGGTTGTTCCCGGTCCACAAGTGCGAATTTTCTCCAATCTCGCTTGGAATACATTGAGCCACATGCTTCAAAAGAGTGAATATAATTCAACGGATGGAATGTGATATTGCAAGGCAGCGCAAATGCGGCCTCTGTCTTCAGTTAAAATATTGAACTTTGATTGCAACCGATAGCCAAACGCATTAATTCACCGTTTCCGAGTCTATTTCTTTGGTGAATATTGGCTATCATGAACGGAATGTTAAAGTAAATATGCACGTATACTTCACTACCCTCTCATTCCTGTTTGCAGGTTAACACGATACAACTTGCCTCGTAAGGAACAACGCGTGGTTCTAAACCCATCTCATGCCCTGTGGCTTTGCCGTGGGGCTTCGCCGCTTTGTACATACACACTCCCATAACAATCAAGGTCTGATCGCCTGGGCTGTGCCAAACATAAACCAATTTCAGGGACTAACTATAAATACCCTTTCTAGGGGCCTATTATCACTCCTAAACCTTGGAGACCCAGGGCAAAGCTTTACCCCTCTATCGCTCCAAGGACCTCCTCCATTGTGTTAGTGCCTCTGGTAATGAAGATTCTGCTTCACCAGACCCCTGCCATACCAGTCATCACATGTCCTGTACATATGGGATTAAATCAAGAGAAACGTGAAATACATAAACGGTGCTGTGTCTGTTAAATCACAGAGGGATAAGTCCATCGTTCTAACCTTGTCCATCCTACCTCTTGCTACCAGCATACACATATTCATGGTGAACTGCCTTTACAGTCACCAGTGATAATATTTTAAATTCAGAAAAGGTCTGACATATGTCCTTATATAGGACTACAAAGTTTTCCTCTGAGATAAACCACTCATTCTGAATTTAGACAAAGTTTGGAAAAAAAAAAAAAAAAAAAAAAAAAAAAACCTCACCTGGTAGTCACTTGGCTACCTACGGACTCATTCGCCGCATCTGATATGAAACATCCGCTAATGCCCATGAAGTTCCACTAACATAATTGCATAAGCTGGCGCTACGGTGGCCTAAGAGCTTGAAAATGTTCTATATGCCTTTTCACAGCTATTCTCCGCAAATCTGCCCAAAGGTTTGCCAAATTCATTATTTCGATCAACCTATTGGGGATCAAGCTTCCTTTTATGCACAATTGTCACGAAGATATGAACGTGAATCATATTTTGTAAAGAACAAATCAATAACTGTGAAACAAAGGAGAACAACCATTTAATCATATACCCATAACCAGGAAGGGTTTACTAAACCTGCTGGGTTTAACTGCCGTAGGCCTTATAGTCCTGCAGATTAATAACATTTTTCACCACAATATTGCATTTGATGATACAAGCACCAAAATTGGCATAACTACTCTTTTGGGGTCACTGTACACAAAAACCCCGTTAGCCAAATTAAAATCCAATATGGCGGCCATTTTTTTCAAGATGGCCGCCACTAAATGGTAACACTTAATGTTACATTGGATTAATTGGTCATACAAGCACCAACAGTTGCAATTATCCACCAAATGTACCCCTTATCAATTCAAAAATAGAAACAACTTAAACATTCAAGATGGCGGCCATTTTGTCAAGATGGCGGCCATGTTTTCCAGGATTGCTTTCATTGAATGACATACATTGGTTATTTTACAAAATAAACCAAATGGTCATACAATAAAGCTGCAATTTACCTCTCGTTGGTCATTTATAATTAACAAATCATAAATCACTGGAAATCAAAGATGGCCGCCATTTTTCAAAATGGCTGCCAACACGTACATACAATACCAATTTATAACAATAGCGGGTGTCAGTAAAGAAGAAAATTGTTACAAGAATTGCGACCTGACTTGAGATTCTTACCATTACTGTTGTAATTGCTTTCCAAGATTAACTCTTTATTTTGTATTTGCGTTACTGAACATTTTGAAGGCATACTTAGCGTGCCTTTGATGCTTACAGTCTGTGTTTTAACATCCCATGCATAGAGCAAATCAATCTCAGTCCTGGTTGAGCTTGTAACCAAGGTATTATCCTCCAACTAGTTATATTGGTTGAGCTTGCAACCAACCCACTGGGCATTTTACCCGATATTACCCGGGTTGTAACCAGTAATAACGCTAGTTATTACTGGTTATTATTGGGTAGCATACCGATATTACACGGGCTGTAACGAGTAATAACTCGTGGTTATTACTGGGTAATAAATAACGGGAAAATAGTAGACCAATATTTCCCTGTTATTACCACCCGATATTACCCCATTTACCCACTGTTACCAGGGAGAATGTTTCCGATATTTCCGGCATTGCATTTGTTATTACCACCCGATAGAATGTAATTGTTATTTGTTATTGTTATTTCCACCCGATATTTCACCCTTTACCTATTATTATTACCCAATAAAATGTAATCGTTATTTACCGTTATTTCTGGCATTGCATTATATATCACCCGATATTACCCAATAGTACCAGGAAGAATGTTACCGATATTTCTGGCATTGTACTGTTATTACCACCCGATATTACCCAATTGGTTAATTATATTGGTTAATACTAATATTACGATACTACCGGAATAATATTACAATATATACACATTATAAACATCAATGACTCTTCTGAGCTTGCCACTGCTACAATCTTAGCAAGTACTTAAACGCTATATATGTGCCCAATATCACCGCCTCTCTATAATCACAGTTTGCAATAAATTTTTTGTTAATTTATTTGTGTGTTAGCTTTTTGGCAAATTTGTTCCTTTGAGACTTGGAGTAAATAAATATTACACAATTATCTCTACGAAAACACCCTAAACGTATCGCTATTACGCAAAACATAACGTTCATGTAGAAAAAGTGACACAAATGTTTCACCAAAGTTTATCACCCACTTGGGGTCAACATGTAAATTGAGGTCACCCGATATTACCCCATTTACCCAATATTACCAGGGAGAATGTAACTAATATTCCTGGCATTGCCGTGTTATTACCACCTGATATTACCCTATTTACCAAATATTACCTAGGAGAATGTAACAATATTTGGACTTGGACATTTTTCTGTGATTGCTATAATTTTACAGTTATTACTCAAGTTCCCAATGTAATGACCAATTCAAGCCTTCCACCATTACCCACATTACCTGTATTATATTGTTGTTACTCGGTAAAATGTAGGTTTCAACAGGGTAATAACAGTAATATTTGAACTTGACAATTTTGCTGGAATCGCTACTAATTTTACTGTTATTACTCAAGTTCCTAATGTTATAACCAATTAATTTCTTTTACCATTACCCACATTACCTGTATTATCCTGTTGTTACTCGGTAAAATGTTTGTTTCAACAGGGTAATAACGGTTATATTTGGACTTTGAAATTTGGTAGAGCGGTGCACCATTTTTCAAGAGTTTTGTTATCAGATACAGATCCTGTCGGTCTCAAGGATCAATTATATCCAATCCTTATATTAAAAAAACTAATATTAAGGAATTTATAACAATTTAATTATCACAAAGGTAATATCATTTGGGTAATAACTCGGTAATATGGGTAATATTTAGACTTAGTCAAATTTTGGGGTGATATTACCGGTAATATCGGTAACCGGTAACAAATTGCCCAGTGGGAAGGTCCCAACCAATATATTGGTCATTCATAACCAATGTTGGTTGTCCTTTAACCAGTCATATTGGTTGAGCTTGCAACCAAGTTATCAACCAATCTAATGGTTATTCATAACCAATATGTTGGTTGTCCTTCAACCAGTCATATTGGTTGAGCTTGTAACCAATGTATTAACCAATCTATTGGTTATTCATAATGTAGGAAATGTACCTACAGCAACTGACCAATCAGAAGTGAGAAAATTTGTTTTGACAATAGTCGACCATAATATGTAATTATTCAAACGATTCCATGATTGAATTTATATGTTTGTGCTAACATAGTGAAAAATTGACATTAAATTTCATACTGTTGACATTATTCATAAGTAATATTAGCTGTGACTTCGTCGTGGACAAAAAATCGAACTATAAAACTAACAACGGCAGTAGCTAAGTGTGTAGTAAGTGGTCAGTAGCTAATATCTAATAGGAATAGGTTATTATTGTCTGTATGCATAATTGCAATGTGTAATAAGTAATAAGGTATTATTTCATTACGTAATTTGTCCACGTTATGTAATTGGTTGTGTGGGAACCTTTGAATTAAATATTGTATTGGTTGGTGTTATGCAAATTGTTTGGTTGGTGTTATGCAAATTAGTTGCGTGTTGACCAATATGAATATGCAGCCCTACTATTATGTATTGGTTAGTGCTATAACCAATACAAATTACCAATACAAATTGGTTGGAGTCCATTGTGGATTGGTTAAATTAACCAACATTGCATTCGTTATTTTCAACCAATCTGTTTTTAGAGTGTGTTGTATGTCTTTGTACCAGATATGTTACGATTTGTGTGTCACTTTTCGTAACATATAGGCTGAGTCATCTTGTAGCGGCCATCTTTAAAAATGTTAGCCATCTTAAATTACCAAGTGGTTGACAATTTTAGCATAATATTGGATTCAAATGGAGATTAAATGCCCATTTTGGTCCTTGTATTACTGTTTGATCCTTGGTAACACTACTACTAGCCATTCAGTGGCGACCATTTTTGGAAAATGGCGGCCATCTTGAATTTTCAAGTGCCTAATATACTGTTTTGGATATGCCAACAACAGGGAGACCAAACAGATGTTAAATGCCAAGTTTTGTGCTTGTATTGCCATTCTATCCATCTGTACATCAATATTTTCGGTGATATTTGGCCTTCATTGGCGGCCATTTTCAAAAATGGCGGCCATCTTGGATTTTAATTTGGCTAACGGGGTTTTTGTGTAAAGTGACCCAAAATGAGCATGTGTGCCAATTTTGGTGCTTGTATCACTAAATGCAATATTATTGTAGTAATCTGCAGGACTATTACTTCCTCAAATCTCAGAATTGTCAGGAACGCCGAACATACGTAATAGCCGTACTATACTGTGCCAAAGCTACCACTAATATACTCACGGTGACGCTAAGGATTACAAATAAAATGTACATGTACATGCTTTGCATTTTGAAAGCCACCTTACGTCTTCTTCATTTTAGACACCCTTGCATTACTCATAGATTTGGTATACTCTGATAACCGGACCGGCATTTTCTTTACTAAAGAGTACTACTATAAGAACCATGATAAAACCCGGTCCGACATAGGCCTACTTATAAATAACCAAATTCCCATATCCACATACCTTTGGACAATACCCACGCCTTCGTGAAAATTCCGCAGGAATGCGAGGCCATCTTCTTCTCGCAGTGTCGTGTCGTGCATGCTTGAGCGCGTGCTATTATCCAAAGTACAATATAGCTTTGTGCAATAGCGTTGTACAATAGCTTTGTACAATACAAAGACTGCGTACGCCTACCTAATGTACCACGCCCGTCGCGCTGACCCTGTCAACCTCAACGTACGTATATACATTGAGGAATTCCTACATGGTATAGGCCTATGTGAAAACACAATTCAAAAGAACGAATTTTAAACAAGAACTTGCCCAAATTCTTATTATGACCTTCCGCAGCCGAATAACCATAATCAAATTTCACATTGACAAAATGACATGGCTGCTCCATAAAATTGTACCTCCTTACCAGTGTCATGTTCGACCACCGGCAAAAATTTAGATATCTCCTACCTTGTTTCTTAAAACGAACACCAATCCAGGCTCTACCTCCATCGGAATCGCAAACCTGCACAATTCCCCACCATTAGGATCGAAGTCCTCCCTTTAGGCACCCGTTATGGCCAGCCGACCTAGTAATTGGCTGGTCAACGGGCCGGGTATACATCAGCGGAGGCTACATGTAAGTCTTGCTCATATTGATCAAATTCACAAAGTGAATGTGGATCTTCCGACCGCTACGTCGCAGCGATGCAAATAGTGGTCACTAGTGGTCATTTTCTTTAAAAGTACAAAATGCTACTTCTTCCACAGTCTTGGTCCAATTATTGTCAAACTTGGCCAGTTACATCTCTGGAACATGCCTCATAAAAGTTGTTCACAGAATTTTGCCAGTGGTCACCAGATGGTCAGTAGGGGTCATTTTCTTCAAAATTAGGAAATGCTGCTTCTCCCAAAGTTTTGATCCAATTCATGTCAAACTTGGTCAGTTATATCTCTGAACCAAGCCTCATATAGGGTGTACACCGATAATTTGGCCAATGGTCACCTAATGGTCAGCAGAGGTCATTTTCTTTTAAATTACGAAATGCTTCTTCTCCCACAGTCTTGGTCCCATTAATTTGGCCAATGGTCACCTAATGGTCAGTAGGGTCAGAATTTGACCATTTGTCACCTAATGGTCAGTAGGGGTCATTTTCCTTTCAAAATAACGAAATGCTTTTCCCACAGCCTTGATTTAATTAACTCTTAAAAGTTGTTCACAGAATTTGGCCAGTGGTCACCTAATGGTCAGCAGGGGTCATTTTCTTCAAAATTACGAAATGCTTCCCCCACAGCCTTGATCTAATTAATTTAGCCACTGGTCAACTAATGGTCAGTAGAGGTCATTATATTGAAGCATATCAAATGTATTTTCTTCTATATTCTTTATCCGATTTCAGCCAAACTTGGTTAGATGCTTTTGCAATTTGGGAGTGGTAGTCATCACCAAGTGGTTAGTGCGAGGCGGTTCACACAAGCCTTACAAAAGACTATTTAGGCTGATATTCATGCTTCCTGAAGCACATTAGCTCTAGTTCTTATATCAGCCGTGCGAAGCAGGCTGATATATTGTATTCGTCGCCTTTCTTTCTTTCTTTCTTTCTTTCTTTCTTTCTTTCTTTCTTTCTTTCTTTCTTCGGGCAAACGCTCAAAAAAAATATCTGCTAAATTCAATATCTGCCAAATTCTTTGACCGATTTCAACCAAATTTGGACAGGATCTTCCTTGACCCGAGTTCTATCTGTAGTGATCAGCAGGTGTGGTCAAACGTCACCTAGTGGTCACTAGTGGTCATTTTCTTTAAAAGTACAAAATGCTACTTCTTCCACAGTCTTGGTCCAAATATTGTCAAACTTGGCCAGTTACATCTCCGGACCATGCCTCATAAAAGTTGTTCACAGAATTTGGCCAGTGGTCACCAGATGGTCAGTAGGGGTAATTTTCTTCAACATTAGGAAATGCTACTTCTCCCAAAGTTTTGATCCAATTCATGTCAAACTTGGTCAGTTATATCTCTGGACCAAGCCTCATATAGGGTGTACACCGATAATTTGGCCAATGGTCACCTAATGGTCAGCAGGGGTCATTTTCTTTAAAATTACGAAATGCTTCTTCTCCCACAGTCTTGGTCCAATTAATTTGGCCAATGGTCACCTAATGGTCAGTAGGGTCAGAA
This sequence comes from Crossaster papposus, assembly GCA_037893245.1. NCBI lineage: Eukaryota > Metazoa > Echinodermata > Asteroidea > Velatida > Solasteridae > Crossaster > Crossaster papposus. The sequence continues at coordinate 81,708 of JBAIAA010000067.1, read as the reverse complement.
TTTGACCATTGGTCACCTAATGGTCAGTAGGGGTCATTTTCCTTTCAAAATAACGAAATGCTTCTCCCACAGCCTTGATTTAATTAACTCGTAAAAGTTGTTCACAGAATTTGGCCAGTGGTCACCTAATGGTCAGCAGGGGTCATTTTCTTCAAAATTACGAAATGCTTCTTCTCCCACAGTCTTGGTTTAATTAATTTGGCCAATGGTCACCTAATGGTCAGTAGGGGTCAAAATTTGGCCATTGGTCACCTAATGGTCAGTAGGGGTAATTTTCTTTTCAAAATAACGAAATGATTCTCCCACAGCCTTGATCTAATTAACTCGTAGAAGTTGTTCACAGAATTTGACCAGTGGTCACCTAATGGTCAGTAGGGGTCATTTTTGGTCAAAATAACGAAATGCTTCTCCCACAGCCTTGATCTAATTAATTTGGCCACTGGTCAACTAATGGTCAGTAGAGGTCATTATATTGAAGCATATCAAATGTATTTTCTTCTATATTCTTTAGCCGATTTCAGTTAGGTTAGATGCTTTTGCAATTTGGGAGTGGTAGTCATCACCAAGTGGTTAGTGCGAGGCGGTTCACACAAGCCTTACAAAAGACTATTTAGGCTGATATCCGTGCTTCCTGAAGCACATTAGCTCTAGTTTCTTTCTTTCTTCGGGCAAACGCTCACAAAAAATCTGCCAAATTCAATATCTGCCAAATTCTTTGACCGATTTCAACCAAATTTGGACAGGATCTTCCTTGACCCGAGTTCTATCTGTAGTGATCAGCAGGTGTGGTCAAACGTCACCTAGTGGTCACTAGTGGTCATTTTCTTTAAAAGTACAAAATGCTACTTCTTCCACAGTCTTGGTCCAATTATTGTCAAACTTGGCCAGTTACATCTCTGGACCATGCCTCATAAAAGTTGTTCACAGAATTTGGCCAGTGGTCACCAGATGGTCAGTAGGGGTCATTTTCTTCAAAATTAGGAAATGCTGCTTCTCCCAAAGTTTTGATCCAATTCATGTCAAACTTGGTCAGTTATATCTCTGGACCAAGCCTCATATAGGGTGTACACCGATAATTTGGCCAATGGTCACCTAATGGTCAGCAGGGGTCATTTTCTTTAAAATTACGAAATGCTTCTTCTCCCACAGTCTTGGTCCAATTAATTTGGCCAATGGTCACCTAATGGTCAGTAGGGTCAGAATTTGACCATTGGTCACCTAATGGTCAGTAGGGGTAATTTTCCTTTCAAAATAACGAAATGCTTCTCCCACAGCCTTGATTTAATTAACTCATAAAAGTTGTTCACAGAATTTGGCCAGTGGTGACCTAATGGTCAGCAGGGGTCATTTTCTTCAAAATTACGAAATGCTTCTTCTCCCACAGTCTTGGTTTAATTAATTTGGCCAATGGTCACATAATGGTCAGTAGGGGTCAAAATTTGGCCATTGGTCACCTAATGGTCAGTAGGGGTAATTTTCTTTTCAAAATAACGAAATGATTCTCCCACAGCCTTGATCTAATTAACTCGTAAAAGTTGTTCACATAATTTGACCAGTGGTCACCTAATGGTCAGTAGAGGTCATTTTTTGTCAAAATAACGAAATGCTTCTCCCACAGCCTTGATCTAATTAATTTGGCCACTGGTCAACTAATGGTCAGTAAAGGTCATTATATTGAAGCATATATATTTATATCAGCCGTGCGAAGCAGGCTGATATATTGTATTCGTCGCCTTTCTTTCTTTCTTTCTTTCTTTCTTTCTTTCTTTCTTTCTTTCTTTCTTTCTTTCTTCGGGCAAACGCTCACAAACAAATCTGCCAAATTCAATATCTGCCAAATTCTTTGACCGATTTCAACCAAATTTGGACAGGATCTTCCTTGACCCGAGTTCTATCTGTAGTGATCAGCAGGTGTGGTCAAACGTTACCTAGTGGTACCTACCTCCCTTACTGACAAAAATGGCCAATCTGTCTCTGCTTCAGTTAATGTTTCAGTGGCACAAAGTGCCACCCCTAACTTAAGTAATAGTAATGCGACCAAAAGTGAGCAAAAAGCTTCGTCAGCCGCCCCCATGATTCCTATGTCAGGTTACTTGTCATCAACTCCAACCTCGCCATCTCCGACACCTCAACCCTCAAAGTTTATCTCTGTATGGGGATCTCCTCCTGTGCCTACCAGACTATTTTCGGACGTGATTAAACGCAAACAACCTGATTCTCCTACTCCTTCCACAGAAACACATACACTTGTTATTCTCAAAACACCCTCTCCACCTAGAAAAATCACCAAACAACATAAATCTCCCGTCACAGACACACCGACTATCACTCAAGTGATAGACACTGCCACCCCCACCCCCTTCCCCTCAGTTGGGTCGCCAGCTGTTATTGAGGAAACTGAGTCAGATATGGATTCAGTTTCCTGGGAGGACACAGGAGATTCCCAAGATAAACCCGAAGACAATTTGCCTATAACAACAGGACCTCTATCCAATCAGGAACTTCTTAAATTCCTAAAGAGTGTCAAATCCAAGAAAAAGCCCGATGAAATAGCGAGAAAATTCACTAATAATATCCCCGGGCTTGTTAAACAACTCAAGCCATTACGTAACAACTCCTTAGTCCAAAAAAAGATGCAGCAGAGGATCCGCAAACTGGTCAAGTCACTTGATCCCGATGATCCTTTTCATGTATAATTATATGATGCATACGTTTCAGCTTTTTTATTTTATTATGGTTCTTTCGTTATTATCACTCAATACTGGCGGATGTTCTTCTTCGACGAAAAACGCTGCCATTCGACTCTACATAAAACAATCTTGTAATAACCCAGATATTATTTGTTTACAAGAAACTAATCACCTCAAATCCAGTGATATTTGTTGGAAATCGTGGCCTTATAGACCGCTTTGTAATGAAGGGTGTAGTCATGGGACCGGTGTTACCACTTTGGTGAAAAACAATGAAGATTTTAAAATCTCATATTCTGTTACCATAGTTACAGGTTATGTTAATTACGTTCAATTACATATTAAAAACACTACTTATCACGTATATAACATACTTATTCCCCAAAATAACAATCAAGCTTTTAAAGTTTTAGAAGAAATTGATTCTCACACTACTAAGTTGGAAGGTGGAGTTATTGTCATGGCAGGTGACTTTAACTGTACCCATAACCCTTCCTTGGACAGGTTCCGCAACAATATTGAAACGCGACACTCAGTCGCACTTGCTCTTCAGAACCTCTACATTGGTCTTTCTCTTTGTGATGTCTGGCGTAGAATCAATCCTGATTCTACTCAATTCACTTGGTTCAGGAGTAATCCAAACAAACCCGGTCTCATGTCGAAAGCTAGACTTGACCGCTTTTATGTTCCGGGTTATATTATGACTTCTGTGCATTCATGTGACATTTCCCCTTGTCCCTTTTCCGACCACAGTGCCATTATTCTCAACCTCAATCTGTCTCAAAAACAGAAACGAGGTAGTTCATATTGGCACTTTAACAATTCGTTGCTTGAAGATATTTGTTATGACGACATAGTCAAAAATTTCTGGAATCAATGGCAGACGCAAAAAGCTGACTATTCTAATATTTGCACCTGGTGGGACATGGGCAAATCTCATTTCAAAAGAATAACCCAGATGTATGGCGCAAAATCCGCTCGGCAAAAACGTACTAAAATTAAAGTTCTCCAGGAGACCATTGATAAGTTGCAGTCTACGCCAGATCTCACACCAGACACATTGGAGGTTCTCAAAGAACAACGAGAGGCCCTTAGCTCGTTTTCAATATACAAATGAAATCGATACCTGCTCTACCTTTTTTTTTGATTTGGAAAAATCTATATCCGCCTCTAAGAATATCAGTGAAATTCGTCTTTCTTGTGGAAATACCACCGACAATCCTGATGAAATTAAATCCCACATTTTGAGCTTTTACAGAGATCTTTATAGTCGAGTCGACATTGATAAAGACGCTCAGGCTACCATTTTTGATGATTTACCTACCCTGGACCCATCTCAAGTACAGGACTGTGATCGTCCAATAACATATGAAGAAGTCGACATTGCAGTTCAACAACTCGGTAAAAACAAGTCCCCTGGGCTCGACGGCCTTACCTCTGAGTTTTATCAACACTTTTGGCCCATCCTAAAGGAAGATCTCATGTTCGTCTTTGAAGCTTCTATTCGCGATAATTGTTTACCAATTTCCTGTCGAAGAGCTATCATTACTCTTCTCCCCAAAAAGGGAGATCTGTTAGACATCTCTAATTGGCGACCTGTCTCTTTGCTCAATGTCGACTACAAAATTTTGGCTAAGGTTTTGGCTAATAGACTTAAAGATGTTATTAGTAGTGTCATTCACGTTGATCAAAGCTACACTGTTCCTGGTCGATCTCTTTATGACAATATTAATCTAATTAGAGACACTTTATTATTTGCGAATTATCATAATATTCCCTTAGCTGTATTAAATCTGGATCAGAAAAAGGCCTTCGACAATATCGATCAAGAGTATCTGTTCAGTGCTATGCAAGCTATGGGTTTTGGTAATCATTTCATTTCCTATGTTAAACTAATGTACAACCAAACGGAGAGTCTTATCAAAGTTTCTGGTTCGCTTACCTGCCCCTTCCCTTTTAAGAAGGGAATAAGACAGGGGTGTCCGCTCTCTGGTTTGTTGTATACTATTGCCATTGAACCTCTATTACACATTCTCAGACGTAATCTGCATAACAAAGGTTTTTCTTTGCCAGAAAGTAACACTCCCCTAACAGTCACCGCCTATGCTGACGACATTTCTATTTTCGTCACCGACGATACTGGTTTTCGTGTTGTCGAAGACGCTTACTCTTTGTACCATAGGGCCTCTGCTGCTTCTTTGAACTACAAAAAATCTCAGGGACTATGGGTGGGTTCTTGGAATAATAGAACAGATCACCCTCTTGGTTTTAATTGGAACAATCGAGGTCTAAAGTTTCTTGGTATTCAGTTGGGAAATACCAATAATTATTTCCAACTCAACTGGCAAATGTGCCGGGAAAAACTCACCAAGGTTTTATCTCGATGGAAAGGTATGTCCAAATATTTATCTTATAAGGGTAAGGTTCTCATAGCCAATCAACTAGCCACTTCTCAAATTATCCATATAATTGCTGCTCTTTCTCCTCCCGAACACATTCTCAAAGAACTTCAAAACAAACTAATCAATTTTGTTTGGTCTGATGGAAGACACTGGCTAAAAAAAGATCTGCTTTACCAATCCCCCGAGAAAGGAGGAATGGGACTTACCTGTCTCCAAGCACGTTTGCTCACCTACCGGTTTTCAGTTATACAAAAGTTTATCAAAAATCCTACTCATCCCTTTTATATATTTTTAAAACATTACCTCCACCAATATCGTAGATTAAATTTTGACTTTCAACTCCTTTGTATTCACTTGGATCCCAAATTTTTGGTTCATCTTCCAACCTTCCACGGTGATATTTTACGTGCTTGGATGACTTTGGAAGCTCGAATTGATACACAACCCGACTGCATTAAATTTGTTTATAATTTACCTTTAAATGCCATTTGTTTAAGTGAGTTTATTCCAATTGAACAAACACTCCTCTCGTTTCGACTCTTGGCATGTGGAATCAAACTAGTGGGAGACACATTCGACCGAAGTTCCGGTAAATGGTACTCTGCACAGTATTTCCGAGATCGTACCCTCCATCCTCCCTCTGCAAGAACTCTTCAAGCTGGATTGAACAATCTTCAAACTATTTTCATGCGAGCCTTTCCTCACCTCTTCAACTCAACCGGTTACCGCCTCTCAACTTTTCATCTTCGCAACATTCCCACCATACCAACTCCACAACCAGAAATCAAAATCAAGCCGGATCTGATAATCACAAACTCTCCCTCCAAAACAATCTATCGGTACATCAACCAACAAGTCAATTTCTTGGAGGAAACAACACTAACATATTGGCACAAAAACGGTGTCATTCCCGTCACCCAAATCATTCCTTGGAAGCAAATATACCACTTACCAGTCTCCAAAAGGGAAGCTAACATCCAGTTCCGACTACTCCACAACATTCTCCCTAGCCTGACAGTGCTGCATCACATTCAACCGGACATCTCCTCGTTGTGTGGATGGTGTGATGAGAGAGGAACTATTATTCATCTGTTCATTGAGTGCCCAATCATTCAACCAGCTCTCAACCTTCTCCATGCTCTTCTACATAGGATTCTTCCTGACGTAATTCTCAATTTTGATATTTATTGGTCTCTACTTCCATATGCCAGGAGTCGATTGAAAGAGGCTGTCTGTGTTTTTAATTATCTCATAATGAGTTTAAAATCCACTATCTACTCCCTCTATTTGACACAGTCTTTTAACGACCCCCTCATTGTGTGGATTTTTCGGCTGAAATGCAAAATTCTCATCGAATTTCACTATTACCAATCTCATAACAATTTAAATAAGTTCACCAAAAAATGGGATCATAATTGTTCTCTTTTTGATCTTACTGGCGATAAACTCACTTGGTTGTTTTAAGGCGATTTGTTTTTCCTTATAATTATTATCTTTTTGTGAAAATGCCCTCGCATTCATCCCAATCGCGGGTAGCTGATAAACATGCTCACTTTGGTGAGATGTAGTGAACTCACTACCTCTGGCGGGGGTGACTGTCGAGGATATAAATATATGTTTATATGTTTGGTTTTGGTTTATTAATGTTGAACTTTCAATAGTCCCCCTTTTTGGGGTGTTTTTCTTTTCTATATGCACTTATTTTGTAATTTATCCAGTTGAACCTGTTTTTTATTTGTATACTTACTTTTCTTTGTTTTTGAAATAAAGTTCAATTGGAAAATTCAAATTCTTTCTTTCTTTCTTTCTTTCTTTCTTTCTTCGGGCAAACGCTCACCAAAAAATCTGCCAAATTCAATATCTGCCAAATTCTTTGACCGATTTCAACCAAATTTGGACAGGATCTTCCTTGACCCGAGTTCTATCTGTAGTGATCAGCAGTTGTGGTCAAACGTCACCTAGTGGTCACTAGTGGTCATTTTCTTTAAAAGTACAAAATGCTACTTCTTCCACAGTCTTGGTCCAATTATTGTCAAACTTGGCCAGTTACATCTCTGGACCATGCCTCATAAAATTTGTTCACAGAATTTGGCCAGTGGTCACCAGATGGTCAGTAGGGGTCATTTTCTTCAAAATTAGGAAATGCTGCTTCTCCCAAAGTCTTGGTCCAATTAATTTGGCCAATGGTCACCTAATGGTCAGCAGGGTCAGAATTTGACCATTGGTCACCTAATGGTCAGTAGGGGTCATTTTCCTTTCAAAATAACGAAATGCTTCTCCCACAGCCTTGATTTAATTAACTCGTAAAAGTTGTTCACATAATTTTGCCAGTGGTCACCTAATGGTCAGCAGGGGTCATTTTCTTCAAAATTACGAAATGCTTCTTCTCCCACAGTCTTGGTTTAATTAATTTGGCCAATGGTCACCTAATGGTCAGTAGGGGTAAAAATTTGGCCATTGGTTACCTAATGGTCAGTAGGGGTAATTTTCTTTTCAAAATAACGAAATGATTCTCCCACAGCCTTGATCTAATTAACTCGTAAAAGTTGTTCACATAATTTGACCAGTGGTCACCTAATGGTCAGTAGGGGTCATTTTTTGTCAAAATAACGAAATGCTTCTCCCACGGCCTTGATCTAATTAATTTGGCCACTGGTCAACTAATGGTCAGTAGAGGTCATTATATTGAAGCATATCAAATGTATTTTCTTCTATATTCTTTAGCCGATTTCAGTCAAACTTGGTTAGATGCTTTTGAAATTTGTGAGTGGTAGTCATCACCAAGTGGTTAGTGCGAGGCGGTTCACACAAGCCTTACAAAAGACTATTTAGGCTGATATCCGTGCTTCCTAAAGCACATTAGCTCTATAGTTTCTTCTATATTCTTTAGCCGATTTCAGTCAAACTTGGTTAGATGCTTTTGAAATTTGGGAGTGGTAGTCATCACCAAGTGGTTAGTGCGAGGCGGTTCACACAAGCCTTACAAAAGACTATTTAGGCTGATATCCGTGCTTCCTAAAGCACATTAGCTCTAGTTTGTTTTGCGGCGCGCCGTCCGTATTATCTGGGCTTATTGAGGGCGCCCTTAATTATCGCCAGATTCGTTGATTTCATCTCCTATCCAAGATAGGGGATGACACCACTGACCTCTATACATGGACAGATCATCATTGTTTCATTTTGAAGTCGGCATGCGGAGAAGTGCAACATGGCGGACCCACGACGTCACTCTGTGAGCCAATGAAATGTCCAGGTGTTGGTACGATACGTATTACGTAATGTTTATAAATACAAAATGTACAGAGTAAATTCACTGACCTCTACACCTGGACATTTCATTGGCTCACAGCAGTGACGTCTCGGGTCCGCCATGTTGCACTTCCAGTTCGCGCCGACTTCAAGTGTTAGCACAGCAGAATATGGACAATGATCCGTCCAGGTGTAGAGGTCAGTGGATGACACCTACGAATCTGGCGATAATTAAGGGCGCCCTCAATAAGCCCAGATAATACGGACGGCGGGCCGCGGAACAAATGAACGGGCTGGCTTGGTCTTGACCAAGACTAGCCTATGCAGTGTTCTAGCCAAGCATTAAAGGTATAGGATACACCATTGGTAATTGCTTGAATTATCATGAAGGGGTAGATTTGGGGGTTGTATTTTATAGTAAATATCGTTTAACTGACCTGTCCGAAGTTTTATAATCATTGATGCCGAGAAAAGCACGAAGAACAGCATATGTTTTCCACCGGCGTCGAGCAGTTTTCTATCTTTGTTTTTTCGCGATCGCCGTCCAGACGGCGATCGCGAATTTTTCTTTATACAATTTTATTTTTCGTTAAAATTACAGGATATCTAGCGCCATCATTTTGATGGATGCCTACAATCATTATTTACTTTCAAATGAGTAAGATAATTCCTAATAATTCGGTAGTAAATATTGTTGATATCATGCCGCAACGCTACCACTTAGCTATAAATTTTGCTTAAAATGGCACGATCAATGGAGTGCAAACCTTTGTCCCACAGCTTCTTTTCCATCAAAAAATGCATAGAATTTGCTTGTAATAAGTTCCTTGACCATGAAAACATGCGTTTTTATGCTGAGGAATGGAGTGTCTATAGTACCATTATTTATGAGATTTGGCATGAAAACAATAACTCGATCTGTGCCACCTTAGGTTGCAGTTATAGCCACGGCAGCTGCACTTGTGGGACCATTCTGAATATTTTATCGAGGATTATTGGGTAAAAACCACTAAAATGCCTAAGCATTAAAAAAAGTAATCCAGATTCTTGATGTGGATTAGGATCAATTTGAACAATTAATGAAATCATTTTTTTCCTGTCAAAACTATACTTTTAATAAAAAAAAACTATACACGTACCGTAACTTAAAAGACTTAAAAGAGCGCCCATAATTTATGATTATATTTTATGAAATGGAGACTTTTCAAGAGCTTTAAAATTATGTACAACTTGGCCTTCTAGGTGCTATACTTTTAGAGAAATAAGTATTTCAAGTTTGGAGGTCATGCTACAATTAGTCCAAAGTTTGCTGAACCACATCTCTAAAATTAATGAGCCAAATTGTCCCCCCCCCCAAAAAAAAAAATAATACATGTAGTCCACACATAACTCTAAATTTGTGAGGGTCAGGTCCAAAAGCGTGTTGAATCTACACGGCAGGTATGACCCATAATCTGAACAAAATTTGCCTATAATTTTGAAAAACTTTCTCCCCCTACAAATCAAGGGGAAATGGCCAGAAATCACCTCAGCAGAATGCGCCATAGAGCATCTAGGATTAAATTTGTCTCAGGCCCCGGACCCCACCCGCCGTCAGGGCTTCGCATTCCGTGTTCACATTATCAAGCGTCAAGCTAATTAATGCCCCCTAATTTTGTTGGTTTGAGCGACCGAAATGCCGACAGATGTTAACCACTTTGGGTGGAATGTTTGGATGTTGGATCACTCCATTCCCTGGCAGCATGGAACATTGTATCACATGCACTGTTTAAAAATATCTGTTAATTAACAGCACATTCTATTAGTCCGGGATCCCAGTCAGGTTTAATCATAATTTTGAGTGCAAAAGGTTTGAAGCGTGGAATATGTAGGGGTGACTGGGACAACTGCAAAAGGGGTTTTCTTAAGTTTGGAGGGGGGAGCCCCTGACAGACCCCCAACAATTTGATTTAATCATAATCTTGAGTGCAAACATAATTTCTTCATAGGTCGAAAGTTTATCGTGTACTGAATAGGATTTGTATACTTAAGAAAAATATAATTGGTGCTAAGTACACTTAAGAAGGTCTTTAGTTAGTGCTAATTACACGTTTAATCATAATTTTGAGTGCAAGGCTAAAACAAGTGTCAATGTGTAGCCGACACCTTGCTGAAGCAAAATCCGCCACTTAAGAAAGTTTAAATTGTTGCCATCCCTAATTAAGAAAGGGTCAAAGGTCACCAGAAGTCATCAGAAGTCATCAGAAGTCAATAAACACCAATAATCATAATGTTGAGTGCAACTTGCATTTATGTGTATATCAACAGTTTAAAATAGACCGATCACTGATCACAAGCTTAAGAACATATTATATAGTGCAAAGTCCGATTAAGAAGGTCTTTAATTAGTGCTAATTACATATTTAATCATAATTACGAGTGCAAGGATAAAACAAGTGTCAATGTGTACCTTAATCCACAACTTAAGAAAGTTAAAAGTGGTGCCAACCCTAATTACGAAAGAGTCAAAGGTCACCAGGGATATAAACACCACTAAATAATTGTTGTTTAGTGCAACTTGCATTCCTATTTGGATCAACCGTTTATTATGGACTAATCAATATTTGGATCAATGATTATACAGCGCAATGTTTGATCAAAAACAACTTTAAATAATTTACCTGTTTAATAAATGTCATCAGATGACACGTTAATATTATCACTGCTCTGGTCGCCGCAGCTGTCGTCATCGTCGCTGGGTACCAAGTTCTCCGGAAGCTGTGGTCCCTCGAACCATGTGACATCGTACAAGTCATCTTCCATTGCCCATCCATCGCTTGGGACTGGATGCTGAACGATCTTTTGTTCCGTTGCTTTCCCCCACATTCTCGCTACAAAAGCAGCTCGTTTTGCATGTTGCCTTAGTTCGGCTTGACAAGGTGGAAGGCTGCTACCATCGATGCCTTGTAGCTTGAGTAAGGGATGTGCCGCCCTCGCTTTCGGCGCGAATGCTTTCTCGAACATGTAATGTCGATACTCATTCAGGGCACACTTCTTTTTAGCCCCATATAAGGTCGAGGTGAACTCCTCCAATTGTGTGAGGGTTGATTCGTTGACATCAGTGTCTACCGCAAGCTGCCCAAAGACCTTCTGTATTTCCACATCCTTCTCCACTAAGGCTAGTGGGCGCGCCTTGCCTTTTCTCACAAAAGCTGATGTATAATCACACGCTGTGAACGCATGGAGGCCAGGAAGTGCTGCGCAAATACCAGCTCCCAGTGAATAAGCAATTGCAGACAAAGGTATATACCGACGATCGTTCTTGCCAATTGTTCCAACATCCATCTGAACTATCTGCACCATCAAACACTTCCCGGATGTACACTCGCAGTATTTGACCAAGTAATTATCAGTCTCGCTTTTTTCTCGCTTCCAATCCATACAGGGTGATCATTTATAATACCACACTTCCCGTATACTTCTCGGATGTATGCACTAAGGATTACCAAGTACCCACTGATTGCGCAGTATTGCACCGTCACTGGCAATAAATTCATAACTAAGGTCAAACTGTGCCAGAAATTGTTATAGTTATAACACATCTTTAAACTATTTCTTGAACTTCCTACGCAAAATACTTCAATCGGTTCCGACGTTATATCTGTACCGTCCACACTTCCCGGATGTACTCCCCGTATGTACACTAAGGATTATCAACCACCCACTGATTGCGCAGTATTGCACCGTGACTCGCAATAAATTCATAACTAAGGTCAAACTGTGCCAGAAATTGTTATAGTTGTCCCATACATTATACAGTATTTCCTGTACAACGGGTCAAACTGTACTCCATTTGTTAACCCTATATTATCATCCTATTATTATTATTATTCATTTCCATACCAAAAGGTTAAACTGTACTCAATCTTTTAACCCTATAACACAATCCTCTATTCATTTTCATACCAAAAAGGTCAAATTGTGCCAGAATTTTTAATCCTACCCTATTACATATTCATATCATAATTATACATATTCATATCATAATTATACATATTCATATCATAATTATACATATTCATATGACCTTTATCATATTTCTCTAAAGGTCAAACTGTGCCAGAAATTGTTATATTTATAAGACATCTTTAAACTATTACTTCCTACGCAAAATACTTTAATCGGTTCCGACCCCACTATCTGCACCCTCAACCCTTCCCAGATGTACCTCCCCAGATGTATGCATTAAGGATTATCAACTACCCATTGATTGCGCGGTATTGCACCATGACTCGCAATAAATTCATAACTAAGGTCAAACTGTGCCAGAAATTGTTATAGTTGTCCCATACATTATACAGTATTTCCTGTACAACGGGTCAAACTGTACTCAATTTTGTAACCCTGTATTATTATTATTATTCATTTCCATACAAAAAGGTTAAACTGTACTCTATTTTTTAACCCTATAACATCATCCTCTATTCATTTTCATACCAAAAAGGTCAAACTGTACTCAATGTTTTAATCCTACACTATTACATATTGATATCATAATTATACATATTCATATCATAATTATACATATTCATATGACCTTTATCATATTTCTCCAAAGGTCAAACTGTACCAGGAAGTCCCCCTACACTACTCACGACTTTTATACCTTTTTCTATAGACCCTATCTAGATGAGATTATTTAGGTGTATAATTCACCAAAATTTACTTTAAAAATAAAACGAAAAGAAAGCAACACTAGGATTCGAACCCACAACCTCATGGATATCGAGACAGGTACATTATCCACCAGACTATCGCATATACCACGTGATATTGTGGATTTAAGAGCGAGATAAAATACACAAAGCTGCTGTTAAATCAAATAATACGGAATTATGGAGTGCATATCGCTCACTGAGAAACAGAGTCACTCACTCAATACAAAAAGAGAAGTCTGATTATTATCGTGGTATTCTTTCTGATAATAGAGGAAACGGTAAGAAAATATGGAACTGTATTAATGAGGTAATATCAAAGAAAAAACCTACTTTGCCAAACACAGTTCACCACAAAGGTAAACAATGTGACAAGCCAAACGATATTGCTAATGTTTTTAATGAATATTTTATTACCTGCGCAAAAAAAAGTGACCGAGAAGCTACCAGAGCAAAACAATATCAGTACATCAAACAAGAATGATAGCATTCAAAATGGCTTTGATATTCAATTTGTCTCAGAAAATTATATTGTTGAGATTATAAATAAAATGAGTGTAAATAAGGCTACTGGGGACGACGATGTCAGTTGTCGCCTGCTAAAAATTGCTCTGCCTGCTGTTCTCGAGTCATTAACTAAACTGGTTAACTGGTCACTTCAATGCGGCCTGGTACCTCAAATTATGAAAAGTGCAAAGGTCATACCGGTATACAAAGCTGGGGAAAAGTCCGACGTAGGCAATTATCGACCAATCTCTATCCTCCCAGTTATCAGTAAAATTTTGGAAAAATCTGTCTATGATCAGCTATATGCATACATTAACGACAATGAACTTATGCATACTAATCAATCCGGCTTTCGACCTTTGCACTCCACATCAACCATTTTAGCCAAACTTGTCAATCAATGGAGCAGGAATATTGAAAACGGTCAACTTAATGGAGTGGCTTTTATTGACCCAAGGAAGGCATTTGATACAATTGACTATAATATTCTTCTCATTAAATTGAAAGCACTTGACTGCTCAAATCGTACACTGAACTGGTTCTCCAGTTACTTGTCAAATCGGACTCAAAGGGTCTGTTTTAAAAAACTTTTCTCTGATCGATTAAAGGTTGTTAGCGGAGTGCCACAAGGTTAAATTCTAGGTCCGCTATTAGTCTGTTCTATGCGCACTACTTTGCGCTACCTGTACAGTGTACTAAACTTATTAAATCCACACATCCAAACACCAATTATAATTGGATGTAGCCCGCCGCCTGGCTAGCGTCGGCCAATTTATTTACATCTTTTCACATTTTTAACAGAACATTCTACAATCTTTACTACTTGGTTGAGGCTTTCCTTTCTATTGATAAAATAACGTGGACATCAAACCAATTCAAGAAAGCCTAACTTTCTTTTTTCTTATTTTACACCCAGGATGAAAAACCAGAGATAAAACTCAATGAGCTAAAAACTCTGGAAAACCTTTTGGCAGATCCCTTATACATTAATGCTGATTCATAACTTTTCCATAATTAACTAAAATTAAGGTATCTCCATCTTTTGAGAAAAATGTACCACGGGGTTTAAAAGTATACAAGAGTAGAGATAATTCGAATACAAATTTTTACATATTGTTTATACGATTATAAATGGTGATTCCAGTATCATTCAAAATAATAACGGGTCATCTGAAATTAAATATTTCGCGGTCTTTAACGTGACCGACCTAGCGCCGTGGAAGGCTCAGGCTAGAATGGCCACACTACCGGCCACACCCGCCCTATACATCTTGCGTCTTACTGACATTCCATTCAAATCATTGCCATGATCGCTCAAGCGTCAAGCTTGTGAGTAACATACAGACAACATTTTCCTGCTATACTGCGTACCGCAGGAAAATAAAACTTCTCTATATATGTGAATTCCATGCCACCTGTAGTTACTGATGGTATGGTAGACATGTTTGCCGATGACACTACTGTTACTGTCAGTGGCAAGACGGCGAATGAAGTTGCAAACAAATTATCCGTTGCGATAGACCAAATAAGCAGATGCAGGAATAATAGACTCGTGCTCAATTTTGATAAAACGAGTGTTATGATCATAGGCACAAAGGCAAAATTGAAGTACTCGAGTGAAATTACAGTGACAGTTAACCAGTGTTTAATTAAACGGGTCAACAGAACTAAATGCCTTGGAGTAATAATTGATGAAGAGTTAAAATGGACTGACCATGTTAATCGTGTTGTCAAGACGGTACAGACAAAACTTGCAATCTTGAGACGCGCAAAACCATGTATTCCATTTCATGTACTAAAAAAAATGTATAACGCTTTTGTTTTACCACACTTCGACTACTGCTCACAAATTTGGTCAGATAGGTATCAGATGCACAATGATAAATTAATTAAGTTACAGAAGTATGCAGCACGTTTAATCTTGTCTAAGGGTTTTGACACTCCATCGAGTGAACTTTTTAAAGAATTGGGATGGTTGCCATTACATGAACGATTTTTTTACCTAAAAGCAGTTTTTATGTTTAAATGTACTCATGGGCTTGCGCCGTCGTATTTAACAAATAACACAACTTTCAGATGCACACCATTACAATACAAGAGGAGCTACAGCTAATAATTTGGTTATCCCAAAGTATAAAACGGAGTGCTACAAACACAGTCCAATCATTAATTGCACCAGAATATGGAATACCTTGAGTACTGAAATTCGTTCGGCGCCATCTTTATCACATTTTAAATCACTTCTGAAGACAAGTCTTTTAACTTCTGGCTCTTAATTATTTTAATTTTCGCTGTTTCATTTTAATTGTTAAACCCACCCAGTTTTATCTGTTTATTTTATTGTAATATTTTAACTATTCCAATTCGTAACCTTTATTTTTTGGCCAGATTTTCCTAAATTTTGAATTAGTTTTATTCTGATTCTCGTATATATTTGTGTGTATTTCTTATAGGAATTTTACTTATTTTACTCTACATGTACTTTTATTTAATTCTGTGTTATATTGTTTAATTTGTGTTATTGTGTTTACTGTTTTACCATTTTATGTTTTGTGTACATTCTACTTTAAAGTATATTTAAAACTTTATTTAGGTTTTATTATTTTAATTGTATTTCCCAGGGCCCCATGGAAGACCACAAGTTTATGTGAATGGGTCTCCCTGGTAAAATAAAGATAATAATAATAATAATAACTAGACATGTGTTTGTGGACAAACACAGAGCTGTTTCGACTGTCTAGCGTTACTTTCAATATGTGTGTGTGGTGGTCTATGTGTGTGCCAAGTCTGAAGTCGATTGTATTTAGTGCCAAAGATATTAGTTGAAAAAAATGTGTACAAATCCTATGGGGAATATTGACCTTTAATGTGACGTCACATGATATCCAATGATGTCATGATGATGTCATCTTAATTTTCGTCTTTAACACATCCTTGAATAATTGCATACCAAGTTTGACCCCAATCGGACCTGTACTTCCAGAGATAGAGGGTCCTAAAAACTAAACCTTTAATGTGACGTCCCATGACCCCCGATGACGTCATCATGACGATTTTACCCTTGGCCCTTGTGGAGATGGTGGTCGAGGTGTGTGCTAAGTCTCAAGTCGATCAAGTCTACGAAAGTGTCAAAGTCAATAGTCTGAAGAAAAACGTGTACAAACCCTATAGGGAAATAATCTGCACCTTTAACGTCACGTCACGTGACCTTGAATGACGCAATCGTACCAAATTTCTTCAAGAGCCATCTGTGGGTGGTGTTCTAAGTGTATGCCAAGTTTCAAGTCGGTCGGATTTACCGAAGTGCCAAAGTCAATAGTCTGAAGAAAAACGTGTACAAAACCTATGGGGAAAATTAAACCTTTAACGTGACGTCACGTGACCTTGAATGACGCAATCGAGCCAAATTTCTTCTAGGACCATCTGTGGGTGGAGGTCTAAGTGTATACCAAGTCTCAAGTCGATTGGATTTACCAAAGTGCCAAAGTGTATTGGCAGAACAAACGTGTGTAAATCCTATGGGTAAAAACACTGAAAGTGGAAAAAGAAAAAAAAAAAAAAAAAGAAAAAAAAAAACTTTAACGAAAACAAAAGCTGTTTCGGTGAAAAACCGAAACAGCTAATAATAAAACGCCCAAATGGGTACTTTGGGAGACAATCCCATAGAGTCGTGCACAATCTTTTTTGTAACCTAACCCGTTTTTACCTGGAGCTTTTTCCACGAAATTTCATATTTATGCTATTTAGACCCAAATCTGTCTTCTCCGAGCAAAAATAACTCCCAGTAGCTAGACACTTAGGGAGACACTGAAATGTCTCCCTAAGTGCCACTGTCTCCCAAGTGAATCAAAACTATCGCTAATTTGTCTCCCAAAGTGCCCATTAAGTAAAATAATATGTCATAGTGTTATTTTTGTTTAAAATGTTGATATTGTCTACAATACTGGAACGGCTGGAGCAGAGCCTAATTTACAAGGCACCTATATTTCGTATGTGGGCATGGATGTAAGCAAGTGACGTCATGCACGGAGTCTTTTGGCAACAGTTAATACTGTTGTTGTTTTGTTAATATAACAGCAAGTTTTATGTCGGAGTTTTGTCCAAAAATAAACGCTCCTGTTGAAGTACGGTTGTTATGCGTATTGCGGCAATTTACATCGATGAATGAAGTGGGAATCGGTCTTTAGTTATTAGGCCTAGTGATTACACATTACACGTTAGCAATACATGTACTACACGTATACAGATATAGTACAAATGCTACGGTAACCTACCAAACACTACACTTTAACTACTGTCGCGAGTTATATTTATATTCAGCTTTTCCCGCCACGATGAAGTCACGCTTTCCAATGAATAATTTCAATATTTTAATGCGGAGGGAGGATGTGATGCGAATCTTCAGCTTTATTTGCTAAAAATCTAAATGTTATCAGGGAATTGCCTTAATAATTACACAAAGTGGTCAACAAAGTGTGTTTTGTGGTAAAACAACACAGTCTAACATGTCTTTTTGTGAACACCAATTTCCTCAGTTCTGATTAGTCAGTTGCTGCTTAATGAGATTCGTGTAGGAGAGAACGTTAGATTCTCTGTAAAATAAATACTTCGTTGGCGTTGCTGTATATTTACAGCAAAATGTGTTGTTATAAAACAGTGATGTTGCTGTGTCTTGACAGAGACGGGTCGAAATGCTTGTTTAAAACATGATGTTTATTGTTCCAGTACAACACTTTAATTTAAAAGCGAACATTCTGTAACCAAACAAAGAAATTCAGAAAAATGTACATAGACAGTACTAGTTTTGTTTCTATACAAAGAAAGAAAAAAACAAAAAAAAAACACAGTAATATCTACTGTTATATTTTGACATTTTTCATATGCATTTCCCTCTGCACATTTTGCACACTTTGTCCTATACTTTGGTACATGTACATAGATTCGTATCTCCACGAGGCCTGTTTTGGGTTGTGCGTTCAACCTTACAACTACTCCCGTGTAAACCGCAGCGTGGCCCCGGGTTCCACATACAACTTGACGTAACTTTCCATTTTCGAGACACTTTACACGACTCGTGGAGATACCTCTACACCTGGCAACACTGATGACGTGGCCGGGTATTTCAATGGAATCTCAAATGACCATTCTGATTTGCTACTTGGATTCAGCATACCAAGTACGGTAATTTTTTTTTTTTAAAGTAGCCAATTTAGCGTGACTTTTACATCATAATTTTTTAGGGGACCAACGTTTATTTTAACGCTCGAACTAAAGCAATCAGCCGTTTGGTTGCCGAGTTACGACCATGAAGGGACCGCATTGAATTCGCAGAGTTGATCAAAAAGTGACACGCGCACAGTAAAATTGACATAACCGACCATTTTCAACCCCCTGGTACGACAGTTTGTAAAGAACTTTGTAATACATTTTAGGTACTGTAATGAAGATGAAGAATTACTCTTTATTTGGGCGAACGAACTAAATTCATACGTTAAGCAGAAGTTGAGATATGAAACTGGAAACACCAAAAAGGCACTGTTTTGCAAGGTTTCTGGAGACGATTTTTGCCGCGTTAGTAATTGTTGGCTTATTTTTATGCAACAAGATGCCAACACTTAGTTTATTAGCACCGTTATTTACATGTTTTTGCCAACATTCTGTCACCTAGGGCATTTTTTCTCTCTGCAGTCAGGGCGTGATATTACGTCAATATAGCGTATATACACGTCCACCGCGTCAACGAAGCATGCTTGGCAACGTCGACGTATACTAAAATCCACCGCGTGTATGCCATACATGTGAGTAGTGTATACCCGTCTGCAGCGCTAGTGGGCGATTTTTGGTGTAAATACACGTCAACCGCCGAAACAACAAAGGAAACCTTTGCAGCGTATATACACGTCCCCCACCAAATTATTACTTTTTGAAAGTACATGTAAATAATGATTGTGCTAGAATCCTGTAATCATTCTGAAAATTGAATAAAAAATAATAAGTTACAATTGCCGAAAAACAAACTGCCCAATACCAGTTGAAAACAAATGCCGTTTTCTTTGCTTTTGCCCCATCGGCATCCATGATTGTAAATCTGTTGACAGGTCAGGTAAATGATATTTACTAATAAATGGTGCATTCTGTGGTTTGGTTTATACAAATCTGCCTTTTTTTGTTGTAAACCTGGTTATGAAAAACTTGATAATTCCCAATTAAGTGTGAAAAATTAATACATGTACATTACTAAATGGAGGATTCAGGACTGATAAGATTAATAGCAGATTATTGTAGCGTGTGCTGGTTTTATTAACCAGTGTCGAGTACAGAAAACCAGACCCACAGACTATTTGAATCATTTCGAGTTCTCAGCTGTAGCTAGACCAAGCACAGCTTACATTAACAGACTCCAAAACATGTTCTTAATTTCCCATTTAACTTTTATTTACAATACAGGCATACAATAAAAACATTAACAAATATTAACACATTTTACATATCAACTATAAAAATATTAAAACATGATTTTTTTATATTTAACTTTTTTGGAATCTCGGTAGTTAAAATAAATTAGGTAAATGCAACAAACGTGTACAGATTTTTTTTTTGACTTTTAGAAGTTTAAGTCTGCATAATTAGTAGCAAGTTTGATAAGGACTTTTTGCAACAGATTTAATCTTGTGTGCAAGCTTTTGATCTGATTGCATGTGCAGCAAAAGTATGCGGATGCAATAATTCTAAGCTACATTTAATTGGCATGACATTTTAGTTCCGTCGTTTGAATAACCCTCACTCATTTTCACTTGTGTTAACTTTTTTAACATTGATAACCAATGGGAAAAAAAAAAAAAATCCAAGCTTTTGCTTGAATTGCCTTAGGCCCGGCCCTCAAGTTAAAATCTCAATTTGTGGAGGGGTATTAATTTCAACTTGATTAAACTACTATTTACATGACCATCCCAGTTGGGGCGATTGGAGGCTCAACAATCATCGTCGGCAAGATCGGTTACTACCGATGACTTCAGTTCTGGGATGCTGCTGATGCTCATGAACTTGGTGCTGGCATACTTCTTTCTCACAGCCTGACAATGAAATAGAAAGACAACTTTTTGTAAGAGATAGTTCGTTTGGATGCTGAATTTTGGAGTGAGAAGAGCAAGGTTTTTCCCTGCAAGTTATTGCGTTTTATCACTTGTGTAATGTGGTTTTTGAATTTATACACATGTAAAAGGTTTTATTAACTAACTTTAAAGTAAAGTAGTTACTATTTTGAGAGATGTTTTAGACTAATTGTTTGTTGCCGAGGTGCATTTGGCAACCCTAAATTGATTTTGGGTTCTGTTCTTTCACCATTGTCATCCTTGACTAGTTATTAATTCCAATAAAGAGCATGGGAATCCATGCAGAAAAGTATGTTGTGGCAACACTGGTGTTTGATGTTACACACTATGTCGTGCATTGTGACAGAAATGCAACGTTACAGGAATTAAAGGTCTTTTTCTGATGTAGTCTACACATACCTGGAATTTGGACTTGGGTGCATTGTTGATGAGGCAGGCCATCTTCTGCACGATTGGCAACAGGTGGTTTTCAGTGCAGCAACTGTAGTGCTCCAAGGTCTTGTTCTGAAGAATAAAACGTTTACATTACAAGTGTGACCAAAAAAACAACTTGTTTGAATTAGTTTATACTATTGATGTTATATTGATGTTATATTGATGTTATATTGATGTTATATTGATGTTATATTGATGTTATATTGATGTTATATTGATGTTATATTGATGTTATATTGATGTTATATGAAAGATGTTTTATTTATGTTCTTTTGTATTATGTACATGTTTTTTAATGTAGAGACAAATACATGTACATGTATAACATTTTAGTGCTTGCTTCTTTTTTTTTTAGTATAACTCTGGGTTGAAAAATCATGGATTGCACACCATTACAGTCAATTGATATAAAGACCAAATTAAAGTTAATTAATGTTAATCCTACCCATTCGCAGTCTAAATCTACGATTTTGGATGCTAAGCAGAGGGCTGCAGCAGCAATCTCCGATGGATCACACTTGACAAAGCTGTATTCTGGTAACGTCAACTCCATGATGTACTTCGATAGTGTGTGCTTTTGGCCATCAACCTTGGTCAGAAAAGCAAGATAGATTATTATTTTATTAAACAATAGCTCAGGACAGCATACATGTACAATGAAATGTTATGAATGCTGTACATGTATATCCCTATTCTAAGATTTGTTTCTGAACTAACCAAAGTATTTTTTGCCCACAAACATGTATTTTAACTTTTTTCTGTGCCAGAAGGAATAATTTCACAAGTTCAGTCATTGATACCTTACATCAAATAAGCTTTTGAACAATTTGGTTGGATACTTTTCAGATAGTTGAAAAAAGGTTCACCTTCAAGTTCCTTTCATTTTCATCTTGGGAAGCCGATTTTAGTAACATCTTAATAGAAAGATAGTTCTTATAATCTAAAAGTGAAAATAAAGTTTCAAAATGAAACTATCCTACGACTTACCCCGCCAGCCTTTGAGTTGCGTCTGAGAAAGTGAAGACAGAGTGGCTTGCCAAGATTGAAGTCTAGTTTCCTGAGAATGTTGCACTCCATGGCCCTGATCTGTGCCTTGGTGTAAGCGTTATCTGTGATGTAGACAAAGTCTCCAATCTCTGGTGGGTACATCTCTTCGTACTTGGCAGCAACCAACATGGCGGTGACACCAACTAGCTGTAGTTTGGTCTTAGATACCGTTTGTAGCTATTGGAAAAACATTTCGTAATTCATTTGTTAATGCTGTTCTAATAGCAATGACATTTTACATGCGAGCAGTTACAGATTTATGACGAGTAATGTTGAGTAAATTAATAATATGCATTATTAATGATGTAAAATAATAGGAAATGTTTTTTTCTTCTAACTTATCTGGCAAGCTTTTAAATGACCTTTTAAACATTTAACCCTTTCCTTCCAATGTTGAATTTAGTTGACTGTTTAGCATAGTGTTTGAAAGAGTGATGGTAATACCAAGGTTATTTTGGTTCAGTTCATGTTTGGAAATGTAAAATTGCATTGGAACAGAAATCAGCACAACGTCAGATTGAACTACTTTAGCCAAAACTAAAAAACTTTTGAAATGTTGTGCTTTTTTTAGCAATTGTAAAAATTGTATAAACCAAAAGTTGTTCAAGTCATAAAGAAAACTTTGAAAATACTTTGTTTTGACCTACGAGTCAAATTAATGATGTAAAATGTTTGATTAGCTTGAGGGACAAAAGTGTTGATATTCAGGGATAACGTAGTACTATGTACCTCGAGATATCTGTCGAGGATCTGGATGGTGAGGAACAGCGTTTCCTGCAAAAGATGAAATCTAAGATGCACTTGGACCAGCCAGTCAATCAGGATCGTTCTCATACGCTCTGAGATCTCTTGCTTCTCCATGTAGTCGGTCCTCACTTTGAATGTGCACTGGAAGGGATTAATGTTGTGCAAGAATTGAATCAAGGCTACTTTCGAGTTGGTTGCGTCAACAATTATGTTTTTCACAAATGTAAATTTAGGATATTAGTAAATAAAGTGTTATTTAAGATAGGTTCCCCCACCCTCCTCCCCACATTTTCCTCAGATTTTTAAAAGTGTGTGGACTAAAAGACGTTTTAATATGCTACACATTGACAGCATTTTGTCATTTGCATAAAACTAAGGTCTTGTTCCACATTTTGTTCTTTAGCAACAATAGTGCCAGATTGGAGGAAAAGGTGTATTTTGTTCAGGATAAACCTCCAATTCCAAATGTACATGCATAAGGGATTTACAAAATAAATTATCATGAATCATTTTTATGTAAAAAGCAAATAATTTACCTCTAGATGTCTCATGTAATGGTAGATTTCGTTGACGTACTCGCTGCACAGCTGTGGATTGTTGTGATCGTCTTTGTCAATGTCATCAATGCCAATATCAATGAGATTCTGAGAGAAAGCTTCCAGAGCATGGCTGACTTCACTCATGTCCATAGGCTCTGGTGACTGGACCTGGTTATTACATGATCGCAGCGTTAGACAACGATATACATTTGTAAATTTGGGGGTATTCATCTTGAGCTAAATACTAGTGGTTTAGTTTTACACACCTAAAGTCTTTTGACTGTAATTTGTAAAAAAATACAATTTTCTCATTAAAATTTACCTTTTGCACGGGTTTTACATCAAGACCAATGACAGACTGTAGAGAACTGGTAGCCTTGGATTTGGTCATTCCTCTCTTTTTGATCTCCTGGAAGAATAAAATTGCTCAGAAATTGGAATTACAACTTTAGTACTGGATTTTATTAAAGTTTAAAATCCAAATTCATTTAGTACATGCAATGTATTGGTTAATTAAATGATTTACATATTATACCTTCTTGGCCACAGCTTGTACATTGTTCCTTGCCACATTGCTAATGTTCTCCAGAGCACCTCTTGTTCCCAATGTCGATTTGATGGCCTTGGACGCAGCCCTTGTCACCATCTTTCCATTCGTTCCGTTGTTAACATTTTCACTGTTTAACATGCCAAGTTTGCTAGTGCCAAGGATGTTCTGAAAAAAAAAATCATTCGTTACTCGTCTTTAGTACATGGAATTCAGATCACCTCGACTTACTGGCCATTTAAGAATCCAAATGGTTGTTTATTGTATAATGCCAGCATGTAGGGAATCTAACGAGAGTAAGCAGTTTGTAGACATAAAAAATAAAGCCCATCCTACGATATGTTTTGCACACAAATACACATGTTCATGCAGAAAAGCCGTTATTTTTTTCCCCACCAATATTCAACTCTTACCGTTGTTCCTCTCACTCTCAGAGACATCTTGTATAAACTAATGCAAGTTCCGAGGAGACAAATACAAGTTAAATCTCTAAACGTTAACGTTAGCAAATGACACTTTGAAGTTTTTTGCAGGTACGTTCGATGCAGTGATGCTTCCTTCGTATGCTTCTCTGTTCTGCAAGCAGTGTTCAACTCGAGTAAAGTCCGATATGAAAAAAATTACGGCATGCGCCGTAATTTTATACCTTTCGAACAGCCGCGGGAATAACGTGATTCGTCAGGTCACAACAATAGCGGGCGTGCTCTGAATAGCCGGCCGCGCCTATGCATAGGGCCTTTTCGAAACCGTTGCTTCGTCTTTGGCTTTGGCTTCGCCTCCGAATTCCGAATTACTAAGAAGCAAATAGAAATGAACGAATTTTGAAATAGTCTAACTTTTGGGTTCACATCAATCGAGTGAATGTTTCTAAAGCACAACAGGCGTCAGAATGTGGCTGGAGGTCTTGCAGTTGGGAGTCAAAAATCGCCTTAAGCCAAAGACGAAGATGAAGCCAGGGATTCGAAAAGGCCCATAGTCTTGGTCAAGACCAAGCTAGCCCGTTCATTTGTTCCGCGGCGCGCCGTCCGTATTATCTGGGCTTATTGAGGGCGCCCTTAATTATCGCCAGATTCGTTGATTTCATCCCCTATCCAAGATATAGGGGATGCGAATTTGTCTTTATACAATTTTATTTTTCGTTAAAATTACAGGATATCTAGCGCCATCATTTTGATAGATGCCTACAATCATTATTTACTTTCAAATGAGTAAGATAATTCCTAATAATTCGGTAGTAAATATTTTTGATATCTGAAAATGGTGTATCCACCTTTAGATAGCGCTTAATAACCGCTACCCTTTGTTAAAATAGCGCTACGCTTAAATCATGCCGCAACGCTACCACTTAGCTATACATTTTGCTTAAAATGGCACGATCAATGGAGTGCAAACCTTTGTCCCACAGCTTCTTTTCCATCTAAAAATGCATAGAATTTGCTTGTAATAAGTTCCTTGACCATGAAAACATGCGTTTTTATGCTGAGGAATGGAGTGTCTATAGTACCATTATTTATGAGATTTGGCATGAAAACACTAACTCGATCTGTGCCACCTAATTAGGTTGTAGTTATGGCCACGGCAGCTGCACTTGTGGGACCATTCTGACTATTTTATCGAGGATTATTGGGTGAAAACCACTAAAATGCCTAAGCATTAAAAAAAAGTAATCCAGATTCTTGATGTGGATTAGGATCAATTTGAACAATTAATGAAATCATTTTTTTTTCCTGTCAAAACTATACTTTTAATTAAAAAAACTATACACGTACCGTAACTTAAAAGACTTAAAAGAGCGCCCATAATTTATTATTATATTTTATGAAATGGAGACTTTTCAAGAGCTTTAAAATTATGTACAACTTGGCCTTCTAGGTGCTATACTTTTAGAGAAATAAGTATTTAAAGTTTGGAGGTCATGCTACAATTAGTCCAAAGTTTGCTGAACCACATCTCTAAAATTAATGAGCCAAATTGTCCCCCCAAAAAACAAAAAACAAATAATACATGTAGTCCACACATAACTGTTGAATCTACACGGCCGGTATGACCCATAATCTGAACAAAATTTGACTATAATTTTATAAACTTTCTCCCCCTACAAATCAAGGGGAAATGGCCAGAAATCACCTCAGCAGAATGCACCACAGAGCATCTAGGATTAAATTTTTCTCAGGCCCCGACCCCACCCGCCGTCAGGGCTTCGCATTCCGTGTTCACATTATCCAGCGTCAAGCTAATTAATGCCCCCTAATTTTGTTGGTTTGAGCAACCGAAATTCCGACAGATGTTAACCACTTTGGGTGGAATGTTTGGATGTTGGATCATTCCATTCCCTGGCAGCATGGAACATTGTATCACATGCACTGTTTAAAAATATCTGTTAATTAACAGCACATTCTATTAGTCCGGGAGCCCAGCCAGGTTTAATCATAATTTTGAGTGCAAAAGGTTTGAAGCGTGGGATATGTAGGGGTGACTGGGACAACTGTAAAAGGGGTTTTCTTAAGTTTGGAGGGGGGAGCCCCTGACAGACCCCCAACTATTTGATTTAATCATAATCTTGAGTGCAAACATAATTTCTTCATAGGTCGAAAGTTTATCGTGTACTGAATAGGATTTGTATACTTAAGAAAAATATAATTGGTACACTTAAGAAGGTCTTTAGTTAGTGCTAATTACACGTTTAATCATAATTTTGAGTGCAAGGCTAAAACAAGTGTCAATGTGTAGCCGACACCTTGCTGAAGCAAAATCCGCCACTTAAGAAAGTTTAAATTGGTGCCATCCCTAATTAAGAAAGGGTCAAAGGTCACCAGAAGTCATCAGAAGTCATCAGAAGTCAATAAACACCAATAATCATAATGTTGAGTGCAACTTGCATTTATGTGTATATCAACAGTTTAAAATAGACCGATCACTGATTACAAGCTTAAGAACATATTATATAGTGCAAAGTCCGATTAAGAAGGTCTTTAATTAGTGCTAATTACATATTTAATCATAATTACGAGTGCAAGGATAAAACAAGTGTCAATGTGTACCTTAAACCTTGCTAGAGTAAAATCCGCAACTTAAGAAAGTTAAAAGTGCTGCCAACCCTAATTACGAAAGAGTCAAAGGTCACCAGGGATATAAACACCACTAAATAGTTTTTGTTTAGTGCAACTTGCATTCCTATTTGGATCAACCGTTTATTATGGACTAATCAGTGATTATACAGCGCAATGTTTGATCAAAAACAACTTTAAATAATTTACCTGTTTAATAAATGTCATCAGATGACACGTTAATAATCATCACTGCTCTGGTCGCCGCAGCTGTCGTCATTGTCGCTGGGTACCAAGTTCTCCGGAAGCTGTGGTCCCTCGAACCATGTGACATCGTACAAGTCATCTTCCATTGTCCATCCATCGCTTGGGACTGGATGCTGAACGATCTTTTGTTCCGTTGCTTTCCCCCACATTCTCGCTACAAAAGCAGCTCGTTTTGCATGTTGCCTTAGTTCGGCTTGACAAGGTGGAAGGCTGCTACCATCGATGCCTTGTAGCTTGAGTAAGGGATGTGCCGCCCTCGCTTTCGGCGCGAATGCTTTCTCGAACATGTAATGTCGATACTCATTCAGGGCACACTTCTTTTTAGCCCCATATAAGGTCGAGGTGAACTCCTCCAATTGTGTGAGGGTTGATTCGTTGACATCAGTGTCTACCGCAAGCTGCCCAAAGACCTTCTGTATTTCCACATCCTTCTCCACTAAGGCTAGTGGGCGCGCCTTGCCTTTTCTCACAAAAGCTGATGTATAATCACACGCTGTGAACGCATGGAGGCCAGGAAGTGCTGCGCAAATACCAGCTCCCAGTGAATAAGCAATTGCAGACAAAGGTATATACCGACGATCGTTCTTGCCAATTGTTCCAACATCCATCTGAACTATCTGCACCATCAAACACTTCCCGGATGTACACTCGCAGTATTTGACCAAGTAATTATCAGTCTCGCTTTTTTCTCGCTTCCAATCCATACAGGGTGGTCATTTATAATACCACACTTCCCGTATACTTCTCGGATGTATGCACTAAGGATTACCAAGTACCCACTGATTGCGCAGTATTGCACCGTCACTGGCAATAAATTCATAACTAAGGTCAAACTGTGCCAGAAATTGTTATAGTTATAACACATCTTTAAACTATTTCTTGAACTTCCTACGCAAAATACTTCAATCGGTTCCGACGTTATATCTGTACCGTCCACACTTCCCGGATGTACTCCCCGTATGTACACTAAGGATTATCAACCACCCACTGATTGCGCGGTATTGCACCGTGACTCGCAATAAATTCATAACTAAGGTCAAACTGTGCCAGAAATTGTTATAGTTGTCCCATACATTATACAGTATTTCCTGTACAACGGGTCAAACTGTACTCCATTTGTTAACCCTATATTATCATCCTATTATTATTATTATTCATTTCCATACCAAAAGGTTAAACTGTACTCAATCTTTTAACCCTATAACACAATCCTCTATTCATTTTCATACCAAAAAGGTCAAATTGTGCCAGAATTTGTAATCCTACCCTATTACATATTCATATCATAATTATACATATTCATATCATAATTATACATATTCATATGACCTTTATCATATTTCTCTAAAGGTCAAACTGTGCCAGAAATTGTTATATTTATAAGACATCTTTAAACTATTACTTCCTACGCAAAATACTTCAATCGGTTCCGACCCCACTATCTGCACCCTCAACCCTTCCCAGATGTACCTCCCCAGATGTATGCATTAAGGATTATCAACTACCCATTGATTGCGCGGTATTGCACCATGACTCGCAATAAATTCATAACTAAGGTCAAACTGTGCCAGAAATTGTTATAGTTGTCCCATACATTATACAGTATTTCCTGTACAACGGGTCAAACTGTACTCAATTTTGTAACCCTGTATTATTATTATTATTCATTTCCATACAAAAAGGTTAAACTGTACTCTATTTTTTAACCCTATAACATCATCCTCTATTCATTTTCATACCAAAAAGGTCAAACTGTACTCAATGTTTTAATCCTACACTATTACATATTCATATCATAATTATACATATTCATATCATAATTATACATATTCATATGACCTTTATCATATTTCTCCAAAGGTCAAACTGTACCAGGAAGTCCCCCTACACTACTCACGACTTTTATACCTTTTTCTATAGACCCTATCTAGATGAGATTATTTAGGTGTATAATTCACCAAAATTTACTTTAAAAATAAAACGAAAAGAAAGCAACACTAGGATTCGAACCCACAACCTCATGGATATCGAGACAGGTACATTATCCACCAGACTATCGCATATACCACGTGATATTGTGGATTTAAGAGCGAGATAAAATACACAAAGCTGCTGTTAAATCAAATAATACGGAATTATGGAGTGCATATCGCTCACTGAGAAACAGAGTCACTCACTCAATACAAAAAGAGAAGTCTGATTATTATCGTGGTATTCTTTCTGATAATAGAGGAAACGGTAAGAAAATATGGAACTGTATTAATGAGGTAATATCAAAGAAAAAACCTACTTTGCCAAACACAGTTCACCACGAAGGTAAACAATGTGACAAGCCAAACGATATTGCTAATGTTTTTAATGAATATTTTATTACCTGCGCAAAAAAAAGTGACCGAGAAGCTACCAGAGCAAAACAATATCAGTACATCAAACAAGAATGATAGCATTCAAAATGGCTTTGATATTCAATTTGTCTCAGAAAATTATATTGTTGAGATTATAAATAAAATGAGTGTAAATAAGGCTACTGGGGACGACGATGTCAGTTGTCGCCTGCTAAAAATTGCTCTGCCTGCTGTTCTCGAGTCATTAACTAAACTGGTTAACTGGTCGCTTCAATGCGGCCTGGTACCTCAAATTATGAAAAGTGCAAAGGTCATACCGGTATACAAAGCTGGGGAAAAGTCCGACGTAGGCAATTATCGACCAATCTCTATCCTCCCAGTTATCAGTAAAATTTTGGAAAAATCTGTCTATGATCAGCTATATGCATACATTAACGACAATGAACTTATGCATACTAATCAATCCGGCTTTCGACCTTTGCACTCCACATCAACCATTTTAGCCAAACTTGTCAATCAATGGAGCAGGAATATTGAAAACGGTCAACTTAATGGAGTGGCTTTTATTGACCCAAGGAAGGCATTTGATACAATTGACCATAATATTCTTCTCATTAAATTGAAAGCACTTGACTGCTCAAATCGTACACTGAACTGGTTCTCCAGTTACTTGTCAAATCGGACTCAAAGGGTCTGTTTTAAAAAACTTTTCTCTGATCGATTAAAGGTTGTTAGCGGAGTGCCACAAGGTTCAATTCTAGGTCCGCTATTAGTCTGTTCTATGCGCACTACTTTGCGCTACCTGTACAGTGTACTAAACTTATTAAATCCACACATCCAAACACCAATTATAATTGGATGTAGCCCGCCGCCTGGCTAGCGTCGGCCAATTTATTTACATCTTTTCACATTTTTAACAGAACATTCTACAATCTTTACTACTTGGTTGAGGCTTTCCTTTCTATTGATAAAATAACGTGGACATCAAACCAATTCAAGAAAGCCTAACTTTCTTTTTTCTTATTTTACACCCAGGATGAAAAACCAGAGATAAAACTCAATGAGCTAAAAACTCTGGAAAACCTTTTGGCAGATCCCTTATACATTAATGCTGATTCATAACTTTTCCATAATTAACTAAAATTAAGGTATCTCCATCTTTTGAGAAAAATGTACCACGGGGTTTAAAAGTATACAAGAGTAGAGATAATTCGAATACAAATTTTTACATATTGTTTATACGATTATAAATGGTGATTCCAGTATCATCATCATCTATCATCATCTATCCTATATAATAATACGCTACTCTCTGTCTGTGTGTCTGTCTGTGCGCGCTTTTTCGTCCCCTTCCCGGGGTCGTGCGGCGTTCAAACTCGGTGGGTGGGTCCGGCTCGGTCCCCGCAAGAACCAGTTTGCATTCGCTAGAGCGTACGAGGTCAAAGGTCATCTAGGGGTCACCTTTTTGAAGTTGGTCGGATCGTGCTTAAACTCGGTGATCGCAATGCATGCTCGATGCGAGGTGAGCGTGGCAAAAATAAAACGGGTTAGCGTTTTTCGGGTCTTCCGGGGTCAAAGGTCGTCTAAGGGTCGAATTTTCAAAGTTTGTCCTATCCGGCTAATGGACTGGGAAAAAATTCTAACCCAGGAGGTCATTCAGGGGGTGAAACATCCCTTCAAAATAATGGTTTGGGCCAAAAGCCATAGAGTTGTGCAGACAAATCGAAATCTGATCCCTTTGTGTTTAGCCGCTGTCAAAAAAAGTCTCTGACATCTCTTTAAGCGGCCTTGGTAGAGAACAAACACAGCTGTTATCAATCGCCACCCAGATATCCCCTGGGGGGTAGTTAGAGCTGTTGGTCGTTGTTATTTGTATCATATGGCTGTTTCATGTCTGTATTGCGCAATACTGATTTCAATGTTTACATGCTTGCAATGGATGTCCTTAAAAAAATACATAAAATAGCCAGAATGTTTAAATCTTTGATATGTGTGTCCAGGGTCCTTATATCCATCTGTTGAGACCGTGAGAAAAAGATTTGTACCCCCAAACACAGTTCATTACCCCCAACATTGTCACGGGAAGAAGTCTACAAGCAGTGCTGATTTCGCTCATATAAGGTAATGCATTGGTTTTTATATCTAAGTTGAATTTAAATAACTTTAATCAAGGGAAAATGGTGTATCAATAATTCAATACATTCTTATAACTGTTACAAAATAATGCTCAGAAAAGGTGGGAAATATTATAAGAAATGTAGGCCTGTGTATCTGTATCATTGCAGCCAATTAAGTTTATGCAAGGTCAGCAAAATATTTTGTAAATCAATTATTAGTCTGTCAGATGAAGCAATCAGACGAGAGTTGTATTTGGCACCTCCATGATAGAGTCAACATGTATCCACAATCCCCATCCATCCAGGGAAGTAGCTACAAACCCGAGAACCGACAAACCCCGGGTGACCGCCTAGTCTATATAATAATACGCTACTCTCTGTCTGTCTGTCTGTCTGTGTGTCTGTCTGTGCGCGCTTTTTCGTCCCCTTCCCGGGGTCGTGCGGCGTTCAAACTCGGTGGGTGGGTCCGGCTCGGTCCCCGCAAGAACCAGTTTGCATTCGCTAGAGCGTACGAGGTCAAAGGTCATCTAGGGGTCACCTTTTTGAAGTTGGTCGGATCGTGCTTAAACTCGGTGATCGCAATGCTCGATGCGAGGTGAGCGTGGCAAAAATAAAACGGGTTAGCGTTTTTCGGGTCTTCCGGGGTCAAAGGTCGTCTAAGGGTCGAATTTTCAAAGTTTGTCCTATCGGGCTAATGGACTGGGAAAAAAATTCTAACCCAGGAGGTCATTCAGGGGGTGAAACATCCCTTCAAAATAATGGTTTGGGCCAAAAGCCATAGAGTTGTGCAGACAAATCGAAATCTGATCCCTTTGTGTTTAGCCGCTGTCAAAAAAAGTCTCTGACATCTCTTTGAGCGGCCTTGGTAGAGAACAAACACAGCTGTTATCAATCGCCACCCAGATATCCCCTGGGGGGTAGTTAGAGCTGTTGGTCGTTGTTATTTGTATCATATGGCTGTTTCATGTCTGTATTGCGCAATACTGATTTCAATGTTTACATGCTTGCAATGGATGTCCTTAAAAAAATACATAAAATAGCCAGAATGTTTAAATCTTTGATATGTGTGTCCAGGGTCCTTATATCCATCTGTTGAGACCGTGAGAAAAAGATTTGTACCCCCAAACACAGTTCATTACCCCCAACATTGTCACGGGAAGAAGTCTACAAGCAGTGCTGATTTCGCTCATATCGTCACCGTTTTCACGAAGGGGCGAATTTCATGAAAAATCGTCTATTTATCGAAATTATTTGTTTGTGTGAAAACGATTAAATAATGATATTTCTACAACCTGGTGAAGTTATACATCCCAAAAATCATTAAAACCCTAATTAACCTAATTAACGAATGGGCGAATTGGTCCTCAAGTGCCCTTTTGCGTTTTCACGAAGAGGCAAATTCGAAATAGCGTTGACTTTAACGTGTTTATGAAGGGGCGAATTGGTCCTCAAGTGCCCTTTTGCGTTTTCACGAAGAGGCGAATTGGGCGAATTGGGCGCGTAATGCCTTTTAGCGTTTTCACGAAGAGGCGAATTAGGGGCGCAATGGGGAAATGTATACATTCTGACTCTCACAGCCACGGGCGAATTTGCTAATGTATCGTTTTTTCGTTTTCACGAAGAGGCAATTCTATTAATTGATTAATTCTGCAAAACTAATCACCTATTTTTCTTAACGTTTGCTATATTCAAGAAGATTGGAATCTCTTCTTTCCCATGATACCTTAATCTTGTATATTCTATGGATATTTATGTTTGAAACTGCCAAACGAAAAAAGGACAAACTTTACAAGCGATTTTCTCGAAAGTTTGTTCAGACCCTGAAAGGCTCAATTTGCCTCTTCGTGAAAACGGTGACGATATAAGGTAATGCATTGGTTTTTATATCTAAGTTGAATTTAAATAACTTTAATCAAGGGAAAATGGTGTATCAATAATTCAATACATTCTTATAACTGTTACAAAATAATGCTCAAAAGGTGGGAAATATTATAAGAAATGTAGGCCTGTGTATCTGTATCATTGCAGCCAATTAAGTTTATGCAAGGTCAGCAAAATATTTTGTAAATCAATTATTAGTCTGTCAGATGAAGCAATCAGACGAGAGTTGTATTTGGCACCTCCATGATAGAGTCAACATGTATCCACAATCCCCATCCATCCAGGGAAGTAGCTACAAACCCGAGAACCGACAAACCCCGGGTGACCGCCTAGTTCAAAATAATAACGGGTCATCTGAAATTAAATATTTCGCGGTCTTTAACGTGACCGACCTAGCGCCGTGGAAGGCTCAGGCTAGAATGGCCACACTACCGGCCACACCCGCCCTATACATCTTGCGTCTTACTGACATTCCATTCAAATCATTGCCATGATCGCTCAAGCGTCAAGCTTGTGAGTAACATACAGACAACATTTTCCTGCTATACTGCGTACCGCAGGAAAATAAAACTTCTCTATATATGTGAATTCCATGCCACCTGTAGTTACTGATGGTATGGTAGACATGTTTGCCGATGACACTACTGTTACTGTCAGTGGCAAGACGGCGAATGAAGTTGCAAACAAATTATCCGTTGCGATAGACCAAATAAGCAGATGGTTAGAGAATAATAGACTCGTGCTCAATTTTGATAAAACGAGTGTTATGATCATAGGCACAAAGGCAAAATTGAAGTACTCGAGTGAAATTACAGTGACAGTTAACCAGTGTTTAATTAAACGGGTCAACAGAACTAAATGCCTTGGAGTAATAATTGATGAAGAGTTAAAATGGACTGACCATGTTAATCGTGTTGTCAAGACGGTACAGACAAAACTTGCAATCTTGAGACGCGCAAAACCATGTATTCGATTTCATGTACTAAAAAAAATGTATAACGCTTTTGTTTTACCACACTTCGACTACTGCTCACAAATTTGGTCAGATAGGTATCAGATGCACAATGATAAATTAATTAAGTTACAGAAGTATGCAGCACGTTTAATCTTGTCTAAGGGTTTTGACACTCCATCGAGTGAACTTTTTAAAGAATTGGGATGGTTGCCATTACATGAACGATTTTTTTACCTAAAAGCAGTTTTTATGTTTAAATGTACTCATGGGCTTGCGCCGTCGTATTTAACAAATAACACAACTTTCAGATGCACACCATTACAATACAAGAGGAGCTACAGCTAATAATTTGGTTATCCCAAAGTATAAAACGGAGTGCTACAAACACAGTCCAATCATTAATTGCACCAGAATATGGAATACCTTGAGTACTGAAATTCGTTCGGCGCCATCTTTATCACATTTTAAATCACTTCTGAAGACAAGTCTTTTAACTTCTGGCTCTTAATTATTTAAATTTTCGCTGTTTCATTTTAATTGTTAAACCCACCCAGTTTTATCTGTTTATTTTATTGTAATATTTTAACTATTCCAATTCGTAACCTTTATTTTTTGGCCAGATTTTCCTAAATTTTGAATTAGTTTTATTCTGATTCTCGTATATATTTGTGTGTATTTCTTATAGGAATTTTACTTATTTTACTCTACATGTACTTTTATTTAATTCTGTGTTATATTGTTTAATTTGTGTTATTGTGTTTACTGTTTTACCATTTTATGTTTTGTGTACATTCTACTTTAAAGTATATTTAAAACTTTATTTAGGTTTTATTATTTTAATTGTATTTCCCAGGGCCCCATGGAAGACCACAAGTTTATGTGAATGGGTCTCCCTGGTAAAATAAAGATAATAATAATAATAATAATAATAAAACGCCCAAATGGGTACTTTGGGAGACAATCCCATAGAGTCGTGCACAATCTTTTTTGTAACCTAACCCGTTTTTACCTGGAGCTTTTTCCACGAAATTTCATATTTATGCTATTTAGACCCAAATCTGTCTTCTCCGAGCAAAAATAACTCCCAGTAGCTAGACACTTAGGGAGACACTGAAATGTCTCCCTAAGTGCCACTGTCTCCCAAGTGAATCAAAACTATCGCTAATTTGTCTCCCAAAGTGCCCATTAAGTAAAATAATATGTCATAGTGTTATTTTTGTTTAAAATGTTGATATTGTCTACAATACTGGAACGGCTGGAGCAGAGCCTAATTTACAAGGCACCTATATTTCGTATGTGGGCATGGATGTAAGCAAGTGACGTCATGCACGGAGTCTTTTGGCAACAGTTAATACTGTTGTTGTTTTGTTAATATAACAGCAAATTTTATGTCGGAGTTTTGTCCAAAAATAAACGCTCCTGTTGAAGTACGGTTGTTATGCGTATTGCGGCAATTTACATCGATGAATGAAGTGGGAATCGGTCTTTAGTTATTAGGCCTAGTGATTACACATTACACGTTAGCAATACATGTACTACACGTATACAGATATATACATGTAGTACAAATGCTACGGTAACCTACCAAACACTACACTTTAACTACTGTCGCGAGTTATATTTATATTCAGCTTTTCCCGCCACGATGAAGTCACGCTTTCCAATGAATAATTTCAATATTTTAATGCGGAGGGAGGATGTGATGCGAATCTTCAGCTTTATTTGCTAAAAATCTAAATGTTATCAGGGAATTGCCTTAATAATTACACAAAGTGGTCAACAAAGTGTGTTTTGTGGTAAAACAACACAGTCTAACATGTCTTTTTGTGAACACCAATTTCCTCAGTTCTGATTAGTCAGTTGCTGCTTAATGAGATTCGTGTAGGAGAGAACGTTAGATTCTCTGTAAAATAAATACTTCGTTGGCGTTGCTGTATATTTACAGCAAAATGTGTTGTTATAAAACAGTGATGTTGCTGTGTCTTGACAGAGACGGGTCGAAATGCTTGTTTAAAACATGATGTTTATTGTTCCAGTACAACACTTTAATTTAAAAGCAAACATTCTGTAACCAAACAAAGAAATTCAGAAAAATGTACATAGACAGTACTAGTTTTGTTTCTATACAAAGAAAGAAAAAAACAAAAAAAAACCACAGTAATATCTACTGTTATATTTTGACATTTTTCATATGCATTTCCCTCTGCACATTTTGCACACTTTGTCCTATACTTTGGTACATGTACATAGATTCGTATCTCCACGAGGCCTGTTTTGGGTTGTGCGTTCAACCTTACAACTACTCCCGTGTAAACCGCAGCGTGGCCCCGGGTTCCACATACAACTTGACGTAACTTACCATTTTCGAGACACTTTACACGACTCGTGGAGATACCTCTACACCTGGCAACACTGATGACGTGGCCGGGTATTTCAATGGAATCTCAAATGACCATTCTGATTTGCTACTTGGATTCAGCATACCAAGTACGGTAAAAAATTTTTTTTAAAGTAGCCAATTTAGCGTGACTTTTACATCATAATTTTTTAGGGGACCAACGTTTATTTTAACGCTCGAACTAAAGCAATCAGCCGTTTGGTTGCCGAGTTACGACCATGAAGGGACCGCATTGAATTCGCAGAGTTGATCAAAAAGTGACACGCGCACAGTAAAATTGACATAACCGACCATTTTCAACCCCCTGGTACGACAGTTTGTAAAGAACTTTGTAATACATTTTAGGTACTGTAATGAAGATGAAGAATTACTCTTTATTTGGGCGAACGAACTAAATTCATACGTTAAGCAGAAGTTGAGATATGAAACTGGAAACACCAAAAAGGCACTGTTTTGCAAGGTTTCTGGAGACGATTTTTGCCGCGTTAGTAATTGTTGGCTTATTTTTATGCAACAAGATGCCAACACTTAGTTTATTAGCACCGTTATTTACATGTTTTTGCCAACATTCTGTCACCTAGGGCATTTTTTCTCTCTGCAGTCAGGGCGTGATATTACGTCAATATAGCGTATATACACGTCCACCGCGTCAACGAAGCATGCTTGGCAACGTCGACGTATACTAAAATCCACCGCGTGTATGCCATACATGCGAGTAGTGTATACCCGTCTGCAGCGCTAGTGGGCGATTTTTGGTGTAAATACACGTCAACCGCCGAAACAACAAAGGAAACCTTTGCAGCGTATATACACGTCCTCCACCAAATTATTACTTTTTGAAAGTACATGTAAATAATGATTGTGCTAGAATCCTGTAATCATTCTGAAAATTGAATAAAAAATAATAAGTTACAATTGCCGAAAAACAAACTGCCCAATACCAGTTGAAAACAAATGCCGTTTTCTTTGCTTTTGCCCCATCGGCATCCATGATTGTAAATCTGTTGACAGGTCAGGTAAATGATATTTACTAATAAATGGTGCATTCTGTGGTTTGGTTTATACAAATCTGCCATTTTTTGTGTGTAAACCTGGTTATGAAAAACTTGATAATTCCCAATTAAGTGTGAACAATTAATACATGTACATTACTAAATGGAGGATTCAGGACTGATAAGATTAATGGCAGATTCTTGTAGCGTGTGCTGGTTTTATTAACCAGTGTCGAGTACAGAAAACCAGACCCACATAATATTTGAATCATTTCGAGTTCTCAGCTGTAGCTAGACCAAGCACAGCTTACATTAACAGACTCCAAAACATGTTCTTAATTTCCCATTTAACTTTTATTTACAAGACAGGCATACAATAAAAACATTAACAAATATAAACACATTTTACATATCAACTATAAAAATATTAAAACATGATTTTTTTGTTATATTTAATTTTTGGGATAATCTCGGTAGTTAAAATGAATTAGGTAAATGCAACAAACATGTAAAGAAAAAAAAGTTGGACTTTTAGAAGCTTAAGTCTGCATAATTAGTAGCAAGCTTGATAAGGAATTTTTTTGCGACAGATTTAATCTTGTGTGCAAGCTTTTGATCTGATTGCATGTGCAGCAAGAGTATGCAGATGCAATGGTTACAAATTCTAAGCTAGATTTAATTGGCATGACATTAGTTCTGTCGTTTGAATAACCCTCACTCATTTTCACTGAAGATGAATTTAACATTGATAACCAATGAATATTAAAAAAAATCAAGTTTTTGCTTGAATTGCCTTAGGCCCCCAAGTTAAAATCTCAATTTGTGGAGGGGTATTAATTTCAACTTTATTAAACTACTATTTACATGACCATCCCAGTTGGGGCGATTGGAGACTCAACAATCATCGTCGGCAAGATCGGTTACTACCGATGACTTCAGTTCTGGGATGCTGCTGATGCTCATGAACTTGGTGCTGGCATACTTCTTTCTCACAGCCTGACAATGAAATAGAAAGACAACTTTTTGTAAGAGATGGTTCGTTTGGATGCTGAATTTGAGTGAGAAGGTTTTTCCCTGCAAGTTATTGCGTTTTATCACTGTAAAATGTTTTATTAACTAACTTAGTTACTATTTACCAAGTAAAGTAGTTACTATTTTGAGAGATGTTTTATACTAATTATTTGTTGCCGAGGTGCATTTGGCAACCCTAAATTGATTTTGGGTTCTGTTCTTTCACCATTGTCATCCTTGACTAGTTATTAATTCCAATAAAGAGCATGGGAATCCATGCAGAAAAGTATGTTGTGGCAACACTGGTGTTTGATGTTACACACTATGTCGTGCATTGTGACAGAAATGCAACGTTACAGGAATTAAAGGTAGTATACACCATTGGTAATTTGTTGAATTATGTTGTGGTATTGTTTGATGTTACAGGAATTAAAGGTCTTTTTCTGTTGTAGTCTACACATACCTGGAATTTGGACTTGGGTGCATTATTGATGAGGCAGGCCATCTTCTGCACGATTGGCAACAGGTGGTTTTCAGTGCAGCAACTGTAGTGCTCCAAGGTCTTGTTCTGAAGAATAAAAAGTTTACATTACAAGTGTGACAAAAAAAACCACTTGTTTGAATTAGTTTATACTATTGATGTTATATCGATGTTATATTGATGTTATATGAAAGATGTTTTATTTATGTTCTTTTGTATTATGTACAAGTTTTTTAATGTAGAGACAAATACATATACATGTATAACATTTTAGTGCTTGCTTCTTTTTTTTTAGTATAACTCTGGGTTGAAAAATCATGGATTGCACACCATTACAGTCAATTGATATAAAGACCAAATTAAAGTTAATTAATGTTAATCCTACCCATTCGCAGTCCAAATCTACGATTTTGGATGCTAAGCAGAGGGCTGCAGCAGCAATCTCCGATGGATCACACTTGACAAAGCTGTATTCTGGTAACGTCAACTCCATGATGTACTTCGATAGTGTGTGCTTTTGGCCATCAACCTTGGTCAGAAAAGCAAGATAGATTATTATTTTATTAAACAATAGCTCAGGACAGCATACATGTACAATTAAATGTTATGAATGCTGTACATGTATATCCCTATTCTAAGATTTGTTTCTGAACTAACCAAAGTATTTTTTGCCCACAAACATGTATTTTAACT
Source organism: Crossaster papposus (assembly GCA_037893245.1). Lineage (NCBI taxonomy): Eukaryota > Metazoa > Echinodermata > Asteroidea > Velatida > Solasteridae > Crossaster > Crossaster papposus. The sequence goes on along the minus strand of JBAIAA010000067.1, from coordinate 41,552 downwards.
TTTTTCTGTGCCAGAAGGAATAATTTCACAAGTTCAGTCATTGATACCTTACATCAAATAAGCTTTTGAACAATTTGGTTGGATACTTTTCAGATAGTTGAAAAAAGGTTCACCTTCAAGTTCCTTTCATTTTCATCTTGGGAAGCCGATTTTAGTAACATCTTAATAGAAAGATAGTTCTTATAATCTAAAAGTGAAAATAAAGTTTCAAAATGAAACTATCCTACGACTTACCCCGCCAGCCTTTGAGTTGCGTCTGAGGAAGTGAAGACAGAGTGGCTTGCCAAGATTGAAGTCTAGTTTCCTGAGAATGTTGCACTCCATGGCCCTGATCTGTGCCTTGGTGTAAGCGTTATCTGTGATGTAGACAAAGTCTCCAATCTCTGGTGGGTACATCTCTTCGTACTTGGCAGCAACCAACATGGCGGTGACACCAACTAGCTGTAGTTTGGTCTTAGATACCGTTTGTAGCTATTGGAAAAACATTTCGTAATTCATTTGTTAATGCTGTTCTAATAGCAATGACATTTTACATGCGAGCAGTTACAGATTTATGACGAGTAATGTCGAGTGAGTAAATTAATAATATGCATTATTAATGATGTAAAATAAATGGCATTTTTTTTTTCTTCTAACTTATCTGGCAAGTTTTTAAATGACCTTTTAAACATTTAACCCTTTCCTTCCAATGTTGAATTTAGTTGACTGTTTAGCATAGTGTTTGAAAGAGTGATGGTAATACCAAGGTTATTTTGGTTCAGTTCATGTTTGGAAATGTAAAATTGCATTGGAACAGAAATCAGCACAACGTCAGATTGAACTACTTTGCCAAAACTTAAAAACTTTTGAAATGTTGTGCTTTTTTAGCAATTGTAAAAATTGTATAAACCAAAAGTTGTTCAAGTCATAAAGAAAACTTTGAAAATACTTTGTTTTGACCTACGAGTCAAATTAATGATGTAAAATGTTTGATTGGCTTGAGGGAAAAGTGTTGATATTCAGGGATAGCGTAGCACTATGTACCTCAAGATATCTGTCGAGAATCTGGATGGTGAGGAACAGCGTTTCCTGCAAAAGATGAAATCTAAGATGCACTTGGACCAGCCAGTCAATCAGGATCGTTCTCATACGCTCCGAGATCTCTTGCTTCTCCATGTAGTCGGTCCTCACTTTGAATGTGCACTGGAAGGGATTAATGTTGTGCAAGAATTGAATCAAGGCTACTTTCGAGTTGGTTGCGTCAACAATTGTTTATCACAAATGTAAATTTAGGATATTAGTAAATAAAGTGTTATTTAAGATGGGTTCCCCACCCTCCTCCCCACATTTTCCTCAGATTTTTAAAAGTGTGTGGACTAAAAGACATTTTAATATGCTACACATTGACAGCATTTTGTCATTTGCATAAAACTAAGGTCTTGTTCCACATTTTGTTCAGGATAAACCTCCAATTCCAAATGTACATGCATAAGGGATTTACAAAATAAATTATCATGAATCATTTATGTAAAAAGCAAATAATTTACCTCTTGATGTCTCATGTAATGGTAGATTTCGTTGACGTACTCGCTGCACAGCTGTGGATTGTTGTGATCGTCTTTGTCAATGTCATCAATGCCAATATCAATGAGATTCCGAGAGAAAGCTTCCAGAGCATGGCTGACTTCACTCATGTCCATAGGCTCTGGTGACTGGACCTGGTTATTACATGATCGCAGCGTTAGAAAACGATATACATTTGTAAATTTGTGGGTATTCATCTTGAGCTAAATACTAGTGGTTTAGTTTTACTGAAATGTTCATGAATCGTTTCCCCAATTAAATGTTTAATGTTTACACCTAAAGTCTTTTGACTGTAATTTGTAAAAAAAATACAATTTTCTCATTAAAATTTACCTTTTGCACGGGTTTTACATCAAGACCAATGACAGACTGTAGAGAACTGGTAGCCTTGGATTTGGTCATTCCTCTCTTTTTGATCTCCTGGAAGAATAAAATTGCTCAGAAATTGGAATTACCAACTTTAGTACTGGATCTTCTTAAAGTTTAAAATCCAAATTCATTTAGTACATGCAATGTATTGGTTAATTAAATGGTTTACATATTATACCTTCTTGGCCACAGCTTGTACATTGTTCCTTGCCACATTGCTAATGTTCTCCAGAGCACCTCTTGTTCCCAATGTCGATTTGATGGCCTTGGACGCAGCCCTTGTCACCATCTTTCCATTCGTTGCGACGTTAACATTTTCACTGTTCTTCTTATTCCTCCATGGTTCAACATGCCAAGTTTGCTATTGGCAAGGATGTTCTGCAAAAAAAAAATCATTCGTTACTCGTCTTTAGTACATGGAATTCAGATCACCTCGACTTACTGGCCATTCAAGAAGCCAAATGGTTGTTTATTGTATTGCCAGCATGTAGGGAATCTAACGAGAGTAAGCAGTTTGTAGACATTCATTTCATTGTAAAAAAAAAAAAAAAAAAAAAATTAAAGCCCAATCCCATCCTACGAGTACGATATGTTTTGCACACAAATACACATGTTCATGCAGAAAAGCCGTTATTTTTTTCCCCACCAATATTCAACTCAGTCTTACCGTTGTTCCTCTCACTCTCAGAGACATCTTTATAAACTAATGCAAGTTCCGAGGAGACAAATACAAGTTAAATCTAGTCTAAACGTTAACGTTAGCAAATGACACTTTGAAGTTCTTTGCAGGTACGTTCGATGCAGTGATGCTTCCTTCGTATGCTTCTCTGTTCTGCAAGCAGTGTTCCACTTAAGTAAAGTCCGATATGAAAAAAATTACGGCATGCGCCGTAATTTTATACCTTTCGAACAGCCGCGGGAATAACGTGATTCGTCAGGTCACAACAATAGTGGGCGTGCTCTGAATAGCCCGCGTGCTCTGAATAGCCGGCCTATGCATAGCCACTGATCTCTATAACTGGATAGGTCGAGCGTACATTGATGGGATAGCGAGCCGTGAAGTCACCGGCGGCCATGTTGGGGTATTCAAAACATTGCCTTCGTGCATGCAAAAGACGCGTAGACATGTCGAGAGTGAGACAGTGGCAGCAGCGATGGTGGGTAAAAATGCATTAAAATCCTTTGTAAATAGGTAAATTGATTAAATAAACTTGCAGACTGTGCGATCAGTATCTATCTTTGTAAAAAATGTCAGGACTAGGGTTTTAAGAGAGATTTAGGAGAACATTGTTGGGCGAAAACGATATTTTCGTTTCCACATGAATTCCAGCGGGATTTTTTCATATTGTGGTCCTATCTATCATTTTATCTGAAAGAAAAACTGGGATATTTCGAAAGAACAGTAGATTTATAGAATCAGTTGGTCTAGGATACCCTTACAATATGATTGAATTCCACAATACAGGTATTTTCAGACCAATTTTGTACCCATTCTATGAAGACTGTCCCGTTGACTTGCACGTCAAACAGTTCATGGTGGTAATTTGTGTACACATTCGTACACAACATATTGTGTCATATATTTGACGTGCATAAATTTAATGTTCTGTAGAATTATCCCAATATCGCAATGATCACAGTTTTTTCTCTCACAATTCTGGAAGTGTAGAGCCACCTATTAATAATAATAATAATAGTATTATTAAATGCATGGTGTAGGCCAAGGCTATCATGGTGGAAGGATGTAGACACGTATTTCCAATACTTCAGAACAATTTCATTTTCGCCCACAAATCTCTCTTAAAAACGTAGTCCTGATGACATTCCTTGCAGTGCTCAAATGAAATTTCACTCTCTGAAGAAATGGGTATGCCAAATAAATTGAGAATTTTGTGTTTTTAAAATAGCGTCATGTTACAACATTCTTTCCTTGGCATTTAATTTATACCTGTATATTTTTTTTCTTTGTACACTACAGCTAATTGGTTTACCCAAGTCGACTTCTTGCTACTAAGATGTCAGTCTGTACAGCTTATTAGGGCTGGACAAGTCATAGGACGAACTGCTCCCAATATGACAGAGGGACAACAGATGACAGCGAATGTCAAAACTTATTTTGTTTAACCATCAGTAAATACGGTAGCTTAATTGACCAACTACGTTTTCCAAGATAAGCTATCTCGTTGTTCCACATTTCTTAGATGTGCTGCAAATATATTGCAGAACTCTGCATCTTGGCATTTCATGTTTCAACAATATAAGTACAGATAATAAAACAGTCGCAACAGTCACAAACCTATCTTTGTAACATGGAAATATATTGAACATGTGTTTTATGAAAACTGACAAATCTGGTTAAAATTGTATTGTTAATATTCAAAGCAAATTATACAGATGTTAAAATGACATGGATTTACCCAGTCAGTGTTCTCCACAATCACTGGGTAGCGGCCGCCCTCGCTGTGTACATGTTACGCTGTTCTGTCATATTTGTATGCTGCCCTGTTAAAATGTTATGCCGCCCTGTCAAATTTTGCTTTTCAATCATGGTTTTATTTTGCTTTCTTACAAAACAACAATTGTGGTGTACAAATCTTTAATATTGTGTTCATATCGCACAAATATCTAGAAACACTCACAATTCAAAGTTAAAGCCGTACAAGGGTGTCCTATTAAAATTTGGCCTTTGAAGAATGCTGCCAAATGTATCTTTGCATAGTATCAACAATTATTATTCTAAAATGACATCGCAAGTTTTGTTTTGGTTTTAAATTCATAAACAGTCGGGGGTTAATTGTTTTTTATTTGGTTTAATAACATCAGTAAACAATACATAATAAGCATATTGTTACTATGGCAGTAGTTATTACATGTTATATGTAGTGTATCAATGTAAAATAAAAGCATAAAGCAAAATTGAATCCATTGTGTGACATGTCATTATTTACACATGTGATTGATATTTTTAATTGTGATTTATTTCAAGTTTCTCAAGTTCATAGTTTAAGCCATAGAGGTGTATCTTTATTATACAGCTCTATGGTTTAAGCTCAAAACCACATAATTAATTTTTTCTGTCCACTTGTCCAGCAAGAATTTTTGGGACCCTTTCTAAAAAATTTACTAAACATTAGGTTGATTCCAAATCTGAACACTGCCTTAAAACCCCACGAACAAACTATGATGTGCCAATTAAATTTTCCTGAAACACACTGACATTTGTTCAATTTTTTCAACATTTTTTGATTTTATCATAAAACGCACTTTTTAGTGTCTGGATATAAAATTAAACCAACAATTTCAAGAATTTCCTTAATCCAAAAAAACTCGTTTTGCCTTTTCCTTGTTCCGGTTTGTGCATAAGGTTATGATGTGGAATTCTTCCCCCCCCCCCCCCCCCCCAACAAAAAGAAACACAAAAAATAATTTAGAAGTTGGAAATTCTTGAAAATGCTTGTCCGACATATCCCATAGACTTTGCACTGCATTGCATCGTCTCACACGAATGTCTCATATCTTTTCAAAAAAATAGGCCTATTTAACATTGAAACTTGGCGTATACAGGTAATTCTTGGGTGTTATTATGTTTAACTTAATTTTCCTGATCAAACTGGATTGTTTTTGTGATGTTAACTTCGTTTCCTGTGATATTACATTCGTTTTCTCGGTCTTGCGCTATACAAACGTGTGTATACGCCTGCAATGTTTTTAATATCCCAATATGGCCGCTGATGGCTTCACGTGCAGAGCCGCTCGACCTATCCAGTTATAGAGATCAGTGTGCATAGCCCAGGGCGTTCATCGTTACCCGTCCGCCGTACGTACGTACGTACAGCGCAGCGGTAATCGGAGCTCAAACTACGACCTCACGCGGCCACTATTATATGCAAACTAACTGAGGATACTCGAACGCCTTGGATCATTAGGTTTTGGGGGCGGTGCTCATTATGCTAATAGATTAAGCTTTATAGTCGTTTTCTTATTGGTCGATCGTTGCGTAGAAACTGCATAATTTGAGCTAACGGTGAAAGGTCATAGCTAGCTCGCAAGTGTTTACGAACACCGCCATCGTTGACATATTTTATCGGAGAAAGTTGAGTGATTTTTACGAAGGCTTGTAGGAATTAGGCCTACACATGAAGATTTGAACTGTCTTAATTGCTTGATTGGTGAGGGTCGCAGTTATTTTCGCTCGTTTTGCTGGGTATTTTCTTGAATGTTGACATTGTTATGGTCAAAACTAGTTGTGTTTAGCTGCTTAGTTTTGAGTTTTCAACCGCGGTGACTGGATAAGGCCGCGACTCTATTGAAACGTGTCGAACTCGGCCTTATTAGGTCGCACACATCTAATCCAGCTGATCTGAAAACCGTGGCTCGGTAAAACGCGGAACTCTGATAATTAAATGCCTTGCCGGCTGAATTTTGCCAAGAAAATAATCTGAGGAGTTATTGGGGATATAAGACACTTGTCCCTGTTTAAATTACGATATTGCGATCACTTAGAAGGTTGGTTCTGCAGCCGTAAACATGCCCCCTCCCCACAGCGTTGGACCATGCTTGGACCACAATGTGGCGATACCGCACAGACCAGCATGCCTGGGTTAATGCCGATTATGCGGCGATAAGAAACTGACCGAACACGCTGAAAACTGACGCTGAGTACCAGGCTGGCCGTACGTGTGCGAGCTCCGAGCAAAATGGGGCTCAGGCTGCCTGAAAAATGACGGATTTCCCATAACCTGTCGGCAAATTCACAAAGACCGCGAAGAAAGGATTCTAATGGCCTTTCGCTGCTCGGGTCTAAAATCTTCGAGGGATAATATTTGCGCTGCAAAATTCAAACAACACGACAGATCTTCGTTTATTGTTCCAGTACAGCACTTTAATTTGAAAACGAACATTCTGTAACCAAACAAAGAAATTCAGAAAAATGTACATAGACAGTACTAGTTTTGTTTCTATACAAAAAAAAAAAATCCAAAACAGTAATCTCTACTGTTATATTTTGACATTTTCCATATGCATTCCCTTTGCACATTTTGCACACTTTGTGTATCCTCTACCTTGGTACATGTACATAGATTCGTATCTCCACGAGGCCTGTATATATGTGGGTTGTGCGTTCAACCTTACAACTACTCCCGTGTAGACCGCGTGCAGCGTGGCCCCGGGTTCCACATACAACTTGACGTAACTTTCCATTTTCGAGACACTTTACACGACTACTACTGTTACAAATCGTACATAAAAAACAAACCAAAAACAAAAAAAACCCACTATTATGTGAATCTACATTAACCAGGCTCCCCTACAATATAAAGATTTAGCATTATAAATAATTTAAAAAGAGTGAATTATCTCTTGAAAAGGAGCTCTGATTACACGTGGCCATCGTTATCGGAAGACGATGCATGCCGTGGCCGCGTATTTCAATGGGATCTCAAACGACCATTCTGATTTGCTACTTGGATTCAGCATACCAAGTACGGTAAAAAAAGAAAAAAAGTAGCCAATTAGCGTGACTTTTACATCATTATTTTTTAGGGGACCAACGTTTATTTTAACGCTCGAACTAAAGCAATCGGCCGTTTGGTTGCCGAGTTACGACCATGAAGGGACCGCATTGAATTCGCGGAGTTGATCAAAAAGTGACACGCGCACACTAAAAATTGACATAACCGACCATTTTCAACCCCCCTGGTACGACAGTTTGTAAAAAACTTTGTAATACATTTTAGGTACTGTAATGAAGATGAAGAATTACTCTTTATTTGGGCGAACGAACTAAATTCATACGTTAAGCAAAAGTTGAGATATGAAACTGGAAACGCCAAAAAGGCACTGTTTTGCAAGGTTTCTGGAGACGATTTCCGCCGTGTTAGTAATTGTTTGCTTATTTTTATGCAACAAGATGCCATCGGCATCCATGATTGTAAATCTGTTGACAGGTCAGGTAAATGATATTTACTAATAAATGGTGCATTCTGTGGTTTGTTTTATACAAAAATCTGCCTTTTTTGTTGTAAACCTGGTTATGAAAAACTTGATAATTCCCAATTAAGTGTGAAAAATTAATACATGTACATTACTAAATGGAGGATTCAGGACTGATAAGATTAATGGCAGATTCTTGTAGCGTGTGCTGGTTTTATTAACCAGTGTCGAGTACAGAAAACCAGACCCACAGACTATTTGAATCATTTCGAGTTCTCAGCTGTAGCTAGACCAAGCACAGCTTACATTAACAGACTCCAAAACATGTTCTTAATTTCCCATTTAACTTTTATTTACAAGACTGGCATACAATAAAAACATTAAATATAAACACATTTTACATAATTATCAACTATAAAAATATTAAAACATGATTTTTTTTTATATTTAATTTGTTGGGTAATCTTGGTAGTTAAAATGAATTAGGTAAATGCAACAAACATGTAAAGAAAAAAAATTGGACTTTTAGAAGCTTAAGTCTGCATAATTAGTAGCAAGCTTGATAAGGAATTTTTTGCAATATATTTAATATTGTGTGCAAGCTTTTGATCCGATTGCAGTGCAGCAAGAGTATGTGGATGCAATGATTACAAATTCTAAGCTAGATTTAATTGGCATGGAATTTTAGTTCCTTCGTGTGAATAACCCCCACTCATTTTCATTTGTACTGAAGATAAATTTAACATTGATAACCAATGAAATATCCCAAAAAATCCAAGCTTTTGCTTGAATTGCCTTAGGCCCCCAAGTTGAAATCTCAATTTGTGAGGGTATTAATTTCAACTTTATTAAACTACTATTTACACACGATAAACTTTCGACCTATGAAGAAATTATGTTTGCACTCAAGATTATGATTAAATCAAATTGTTGGGGGTCTGTCAGGGGCTCCCCCCTCCAAACTTAAGAAAACCCCTTTTGCAGTTGTCCCAGTCACCCCTACATATCCCACGCTTCAAACCTTTTGCACTCAAAATTATGATTAAACCTGGCTGGGCTCCCGGACTAATAGAATGTGCTGTTAATTAACAGATATTTTTAAACAGTGCATGTGATACAATGTTCCATGCTGCCAGGGAATGGAATGATCCAACATCCAAACATTCCACCCAAAGTGGTTAACATCTGTCGGCATTTCGGTCGCTCAAACCAACAAAATTAGGGGGCATTAATTAGCTTGACGCTGGATAATGTGAACACGGAATGCGAAGCCCTGACGGCGGGTGGGGTCGGGGCCTGAGAAAAATTTAATCCTAGATGCTCCGTGGCGCATTCTGCTGAGGTGATTTCTGGCCATTTCCCCTTGATTTGTAGGGGGAGAAAGTTTATAAAATTATAGGCAAATTTTGTTCAGATTATGGGTCATACCGGCCGTGTAGATTCAACACGCTTTTGGACCTGACCCTCACAAATTTAGAGCTATGTGTGGACTACATGTATTATTATTATTATTTTTTTTGGGGGGGGACAATTTGGCTCATTAATTTTAGAGATGTGGTTCAGCAAACTTTGGACTAATTGTAGCATGACCTCCAAACTTTAAATACTTATTTCTCTAAAAGTATAGCACCGAGAAGACCAAGTTGTACATCATATTTTAAAGCTCCTGAATAGTCTCCATTTCATAAAATATAATCATAAATTATGGGCGCTCTTTTAAGTCTTTTAAGTTACGGTACGTGTATAGTTTTTTTAATTAAAAGTATAGTTTTGACAGGAAAAAAATCCTAATCCTGGATCCTAATCCACATCAAGAATCTGGATTACTTTTTTTAATGCTTGGGCATTTTAGTGGTTTTTACCCAATAATCCTCGATAAAATAGTCAGAATGGTCCCACAAGTGCAGCTGCCGTGGCCATAACTGCAACCTAATTAGGTGGCACAGATCGAGTTATTGTTTTCATGCCAAATCTCATAAATAATGGTACTATAGACACTCCATTCCTCAGCATAAAAACGCATGTTTTCATGGTCAAGGAACTTATTACAAGCAAATTCTATGCATTTTTAGATGGAAAAGAAGCTGTGGGACAAAGGTTTGCACTCCATTGATCGTGCCATTTTAAGCAAAATGTATAGCTAAGTGGTAGCGTTGCGCCATGATTTAAGCGTAGCGCTATTTTAACAAAGGGTAGCGGTTATTAAGCGCTATTTAAAGGTAGGATACACCATTTTCAGATATCAAAAATATTTACTACCGAATTATTAGGAATTATCTTACTCATTTGAAAGTAAATAATGATTGTAGGCATCCATCAAAATGATGGCGCTAGATATCCTGTAATTTTAACGAAAAATAAAATTGTATAAAGAAAAATTCGCGATCGCCGTCTGGACGGCGATCGCGAAAAAACAAAGATAGAAAACTGCTCGACGCCGGTGGAAAACATATGCTGTTCTTGGTGCTTTTCTCGGCATCAATGATTATAAAACTTCGGACAGGTCAGTTAAACGATATTTACTATAAAATACAACCCCCAAATCTACCCCTTCATGATAATTCAAGCAATTACCAATGGTGTATCCTACCTTCAATGCTTGGCTAGAACACTGCATAGGCTAGTCTTGGTCAAGACCAAGCTAGCCCGTTCATCCGCGGCCCGCCGTCCGTATTATCTGGGCTTATTGAGGGCGCCCTTAATTATCGCCAGATTCGTAGGTGTCATCCACTGATCTCTACAAACTGGATAGGTCGATCGTACATTGATGGGATAGCGAGCCGTGAAGTCACCGGCGGCCATGTTGGGATATTCAAAACAATGCAGTGATCGCACGTGCGCGCACTGAAATTTTCTAATTTTTGTTATTATAAAACTGGCACTTTTTAATGTCTGGATATAAAACTTAATTTTTCTAATCAAACTGGATAGTTTTTGCGACGTTAACTACGTTTCCTGTGATATTAAATGAGTTTTCTCGGTCGTGCGCTATACAAACGTGTGTACGCCTGCAATGTTTTTAATATCCCAATATGGCCGCTGATGGCTTCACGTGCAGAGCCGCTCGACCTATCCAGTTTGTAGAGATCAGTGGTGTCATTCCCCTATCTTGGATAGGGGATAAAATCAACGAATCTGGCGATAATTAAGGGCGCCCTCAATAAGCCCAGATAATACGGACGGCGCGCCGTGGAACAAATGAACGGGCTAGCTTGGTCTTGACCAAGACTAGCCTATGCAGTGTTCTAGCCAAGCATTAAAGGTAGGATACACCATTGGTAATTGCTTGAATTATCATAAAGGGGTAGATTTGGGGGTTGTATTTTATAGTAAATATCGTTTAACTGACCTGTCCGAAGTTTTATAATCATTTTATAAACCAGCCGTGCCGATAAACTTCGACTGAAATACACGGATTAAACCCGACTATCTAACGACTTGTCCTCAAGTCTAGCTCTGAGCCGGCCTATGCATAGGGCCTTTTCGAATCCCTTGCTTCGTCTCCGTCTTTAGCTTAAGGCGATTTTAGATTCCCAACTGCAAGATCCCTTGCCACATTTTGATGCCCGTTGTGCTTCAGAAACATTCAATCTACTGATATGAACCCAAAAGTGAGACTATTTATATTTGCTTTAATTTCTATTTGCTTCTCAGTAATTCAGAATTCGGAGGCAAAGCCAAAGCCGCAGACGAAGCAAAGGTTTCGAAAAGGCCCATAGTCTTGGTCAAGACCAAGCTAGCCCGTTCATTTGTTCCGCGGCGCGCCGTCCGTATTATCTGGGCTTATTGAGGGCGCCCTTAATTATCGCCAGATTCGTTGATTTCATCCCCTATCCAAGATATAGGGGATGACACCACTGATCTCTACAAACTGGATAGGTCGAGCGGCTCTGCACGTGAAGCCATCAGCGGCCATATTGGGATATTAAAAACATTGCAGGCGTACACACGTTTATAGCGCACGACCGAGAAAACTCATTTAATATCACAGGAAACGTAGTTAACGTCGCAAAAACGATCCAGTTTGATTAGAAAAATTAAGTTAAACATAATAACACCCAATAATGAGATGTATACGCCAAGTTTGAATATTAAAAAGCCCTATTTTCGGGAAAAGATGATGAGACCAACATTTTGTTTTAACATTTCCAACATCATAACCTTATGCACAAACCATAGGAAAAGGAAAAACGAGGTTTTTTTGGATCAAGGAAATTCTTAAATTTTTGGGTTTAATTTTATATCCAGACACTAAAAGGTGCCAGTTTTATAACAACAATTAGAAAATTTCAGTGCGCGCACGTGCGATCACTGCATTGTTTTGAATATCCCCACATGGCCGCCGGTGACTTCACGGCTCGCTATCCCATCAATGTACGATCGACCTATCCAGTTTGTAGAGATATCAGTGGATGACACCACTGATCTCTATAACTGGATAGGTCGAGCGTACATTGATGGGATAGCGAGCCGTGAAGTCACCGGCGGCCATGTTGGGGTATTCAAAACATTGCCTTCGTGCATGCAAAAGACGCGTAGACACGTCGAGAGTGAGACAGTGGCAGCAGCGATGGTGGGTAAAAATGCATTAAAATCCTTTGTAAATAAGTAAATTTATTAAATAAACTCGCAGACAGTGCGATCAGTATCTATCTTTGTAAAAAATGTCAGGACTACGGTTTTAAGAGAGATTTAGGAGAACATTGTTGGGCGAAAACGATATTTTCGTTTCCACATGAATTCCAGCGGGATTTTTTTATATTGTGGTCCTATCCATCATTTTATCTGAAAGAAAAACTGGGATATTTCGAAAGAACAGTAGAAGAATCAGTTAGTCTAGGATACCCTTACAATATGATTGAAATCCACAATACAGGTATTTTCAGACTAATTTTGTACCCATTCCATGAAGACTGTCCCGTTGACTTGCACGTCAAACAGTTCATGGTGGTACTTTGTGTACACATTCGTACACAACATTGTGTCATGAACTATTTGACGTGCATAAATTTAATGTTCTGTAGAATTATCCCAATATCGCAATGATCACAGCCACCTATTAATAATAATAATAGTATTATTAAATGCATGGTGTAGGCCAAGGCTATCATGGTGGAAGGATGTAGACACGTATTTCCAATACTTCGGAACAATTTCATTTTCGCCCACAAATCTCTCTTAAAAACGTGTTCCTGATGACATTCCTTACACTAGTGCTCAAATGAAATTTCACTCTCTGAAGAAATGGGTATGCCAAATAAATGTAGCGTCATGTTACAACATTCTTTCCTTGGCATTTAATTTATACCTGTATATTTTCTTTCTTTGTTCACTACAGCTAATTGGTTTACCCAAGTCCACTTCTTGCTACTAAGATGTCAGTCTGTACAGCTTATTACGGCTGGACAAGGACAAGTCATAGGACGAACTGCTCCCATTATGACAGAGGGACAACAGATGACAGCGAATGTCAAAACTTATTTTGTTTAACCATCAGTAAATACGGAAGCTTAATTGACCAACTACGTTTTCCAAGATAAGCTATCTCGGTGTTCCACATCCCTATAGATGTGCTGCAAATATTGCAGAACTCTGCATCTTGGCATTTCATGTTTCAACAATATAAGTACAGATAATAAAACAATCGCAACAGTCACAAACCTATCTTTGTAACATGGAAATATATTGAACATGTGTTTTATGAAAACTGACAAATCGGGTTAAAATTTTATTGTTAATATTCAAAGCAAATTATACAGATGTTAAAATGACATGGATTTACCCAGTCAGTGTTCTCCGCAATCACTGGGTAGTGGCCGCCCCGTGTACATGTTACGCTGTTCTGTCATATTTTTATGCTGCCCTGTTAAAATGTTATGCCGCCCGGTCAAATGTTGCTTTTCAATCATGGTTTTATTTTGCTTTGTTACAAAACAAAAATTGTGGTGTACAAATCTTTAATATTGTGTTCATATCGCACAAATATCTAGAAACACTCACAATTCAAAGTTAAAGCCGTACAAGGGTGTCCTATTAAAATTTGGCCTTTGAAGAATGCTGCCAAATGTATCTTTGCATAGTATCAACAATTATTATTCTAAAATGACATCGCAAGTTTTGTTTTGGTTTTAAATTCATAAACAGTCGGGGGTTAATTGTTTTTTATTTGGTTTTATAACACCAGTAAACAATACATAATAAGCATATTGTTACTATGGCAGTAGTTATTACATGTTATATGTAGTGTATCAATGTAAAATAAAAGCATTAAGCAAAATTGAATCCATTGTGTGACTTATGTCATTATTTACACATGTGATTGATATTTTAAATTGTGATTTATTTCAAGTTTCTCAAGTTCATAGTTTAAGCCATAGAGCTGTATCTTTATTATACAGCTCTATGGTTTAAGCTCAAAACCACATAATTTTTTTTTGTCCACTTGTCCAGCAAGAATTTTTGGGACCCCTTCTAAAAAAATTACTAAACATTAGGTTGATTCCAAATCTGAACACTGCCTTAAAACCCCACGAACAAACCATGATGTGCCATTTAAATTTTCCTGAAACACACTGACATTTTTTCCATTTTTTCAACATTTTTTGATTTTATCATAAAACGCACTTTTTAGTGTCTGGATATAAAATTAAACCAACAATTTTAAGAATTTCCTTAATCCCAAAAAAACTCGTTTTGCCTTTTCCTATGGTTTGTGCATAAGGTTATGATGTGGAATTCTTCCCCCCCCCCAAAAAAAAACCCCCCCAACAACCCCAAAAAAACAAGTTTAGAAGTTGGAAATTCTTGAAAATACTTGTCCGACATATCCCATAGACTTTGCACTGCATTGCATCGTCTCACACGAATGTCTCATATCTTTTCCCAAAAATAGGCCTATTTAACATTGAAACTTGGCGTATACATGTAATTCTTGGGTGTTATTATGTTTAACTTGATTTTCCTGATCAAACTGGATTGTTTTTGTGATGTTAACTTCGTTTCCTGTGATATTACATCCGTTTTCTCGGTCTTGCGCTATACAAACGTGTGTACGCCTGCAATGTTTTTAATATCCCAATATGGCCGCTGATGGCTTCACGTGCAGAGCCGCTCGACCTATCCAGTTATAGAGATCAGTGGATGACACCTACGAATCTGGCGATAATTAAGGGCGCCCTCAATAAGCCCAGATAATACGGACGGCGGGCCGCGGATGAACGGGCTAGCTTGGTCTTGACCAAGACTAGCCTATGCAGTGTTCTAGCCAAGCATTAAAGGTAAGATACACCATTGGTAATTGCTTGAATTATCATGAAGGGGTAGATTTGGGGGTTGTATTTTATAGTAAATATCGTTTAACTGACCTGTCCGAAGTTTTATAATCATTGATGCCGAGAAAAGCACCAAGAACAGCATATGTTTTCCACCGGCGTCGAGCAGTTTTCTATCTTTGTTTTTTCGCGATCGCCGTCCAGACGGCGATCGCGAATTTTTCTTTATACAATTTTATTTTTCGTTAAAATTACAGGATATCTAGCGCCATCATTTTGATGGATGCCTACAATCATTATTTACTTTCAAATGAGTAAGATAATTCCTAATAATTCGGTAGTAAATATTTTTGATATCTGAAAATGGTGTATCCTACCTTTAAATAGCGCTTAATAACCGCTACCCTTTGTTAAAATAGCGCTACGCTTAAATCATGGCGCAACGCTACCACTTAGCTATCATTTTGCTTAAAATGGCACGATCAATGGAGTGCAAACCTTTGTCCCACAGCTTCTTTTCCATCTAAAAATGCATAGAATTTGCTTGTAATAAGTTCCTTGACCATGAAAACATGCGTTTTTATGCTGAGGAATAGAGTGTCTATAGTACCATTATTTATGAGATTTGGCATGAAAACAATAACTCGATCTGTGCCACCTAATTAGGTTGCAGTTATGGCCACGGCAGCTGCACTTGTGGGACCATTCTGACTATTTTATCGAGGATTATTGGGTAAAAACCACTAAAATGCCCAAGCATTAAAAAAAGTAATCCAGATTCTTGATGTGGATTAGGATCAATTTGAGCAATTAATGAAATCATTTTTTTTTCCTGTCAAAACTATACTTTTAATTAAAAAAACTATACACGTACCGTAACTTAAAAGACTTAAAAGAGCGCCCATAATTTATGATTATATTTTATGAAATGGAGACTATTCAGGAGCTTTAAAATATGATGTACAACTTGGCCTTCTCGGTGCTATACTTTTAGAGAAATAAGTATTTAAAGTTTGGAGGTCATGCTACAATTAGTCCAAAGTTTGCTGAACCACATCTCTAAAATTAATAAGCCAAATTGTCCCCCCCCAAAAAAAAATAAAAAAATAATAATATTACATGTAGTCCACACATAACTCTAAATTTGTGAGGGTCAGGTCCAAAAGCGTGTTGAATCTACACGGCCGGTGTGAAAGGTAATTCTGTCCCCCCTGGTAAATGTGTCCCCCCGGACAGACTTACCAGGCCGTGACCCGTTAAATCTGTCCGGGGGGACACATTTACCTAGGTATTTCTGTCCCCCTCCAGGTAATTCTGTCTCCCTGCCCAACGTTAAACGTGTCCCCCTGGTAAAATTGTCCCGTGCAACGTCACAAGTCTAGCACCCACTAGACGCAACAACCAGTGTAGTACAGGTTCACCCCTTCATGGTGCATCATTTGTGGCAGACTGTAGGATGTGTAGCGTACTACAAATTACAGGTGGTCAAAAGTGCTGCCACATGAGTGCTGGGTATACAGAATTTGTACGCGTGCAAGAAGTCTGAAAATACTGATTACCGCTAATTTTCCTTTCGCGCAGAAACGTAGATCGGTTGATTTAATTAATACAGTTATTTATATTTTTATTTTTATTTTGATAAATCGATGAAGGGAACAGAAGTCCAAATAATAAATACCATGTGGGCTTTTCATTGAAATAACATCAAAATAACCACTTATGTGTGGAACATTGGGGGACAAAATTACCTAGAGAGGGGACAGAATAAACTGGAGGGGGACGGAATTAACGGCTCTAGGGGGACACTTTTACCTAGGTAATTCTGTCCCCCCGGACAATTTTACCGGGGGACAGAATTACCGTCCACACCGGTATGACCCATAATCTGAACAAAATTTGCCTATAATTTTATAAACTTTCTCCCCCTACAAATCAAGGGGAAATGGCCAGAAATCACCTCAGCAGAATGCGCCACAGAGCATCTAGGATTAAATTTTTCTCAGGCCCCGACCCCACCCGCCGTCAGGGCTTCGCATTCCGTGTTCACATTATCCAGCGTCAAGCTAATTAATGCCCCCTAATTTTGTTGGTTTGAGCGACCGAAATGCCGACAGATGTTAACCACTTTGGGTGGAATGTTTGGATGTTGGATCATTCCATTCCCTGGCAGCATGGAACATTGTATCACATGCACTGTTTAAAAATATCTGTTAATTAACAGCACATTCTATTAGTCCGGGAGCCCAGTCAGGTTTAATCATAATTTTGAGTGCAAAAGGTTTGAAGCGTGGGATATGTAGGGGTGACTGGGACAACTGCAAAAGGGGTTTTCCTTAAGTTTGGAGGGGGAGCCCCTGACAGACCCCCAACAATTTGATTTAATCATAGTCTTGAGTGCAAACATAATTTCTTCATAGGTCGAAAGTTTATCGTGTACTGAATAGGATTTGTATACTTAAGAAAAATATAATTGGTGCTAAGTACACTTAAGAAGGTCTTTAGTTAGTGCTAATTACACGTTTAGTCATAATTTTGAGTGCAAGGATAAAACAAGTGTCAATGTGTAGCTGACACCTTGCTGAAGCAAAATCCGCCACTTAAGAAAGTTTAAATTGGTGCCACCCCTAATTAAGAAAGGGTCAAAGGTCACCAGAAGTCATCAGAAGTCATCAGAAGTCAATAAACACCAATAATCATAATGTTGAGTGCAACTTGCATTTATGTGTATATCAACAGTTTAAAATAGACCGATCACTGATCACAAGCTTAAGAACATATTATATAGTGCAAAGTCCGATTAAAGTCTTTAATTAGTGCTAATTACATATTTAATCATAATTACGAGTGCAAGGATAAAACAAGTGTCAATGTGTACCTTACACCTTGCTAGAGTAAAATCCGCAACTTAAGAAAGTTAAAGGTGGTGCCAACCCTAATTACGAAAGAGTCAAAGGTCACCAGGAATATAAACACCACTAAATATTTTTTTTAGTGCAACTTGCATTCCTATTTGGTTCAACCGTTTATTATGGACTAATCAATGATGATACAGCGCAATGTTTGATCAAAAACAACTTTAAATAATTTACCTGTTTAATAAATGTCATCAGATGACACGTTAATATCATCACGGCGGCCCGAACAATGATGTTGTCCGCACCAATTTCGTCAATCTTCTTAGCGTACATACAGACTACAGTGTCTGCCTCGTCATAGTTGTTCTCCATTTCCTTGGCAGGTTCTCTGTGTACGACTCCATCGGCTACAAAGAAGTGGTAACACTTTCCGAGATGGCCCAGGTATACATGTCGATCTGCAATTATAGGCACATACGCTGGCTTCTGCCATTCGTTGAGTACGAAGGTAGGTAGCTGTCTTTTGAAAGAGGCAGATTTTAGAGCATCGCTCATACTCGGGCGGCATTGCTCTGGACCGGAGACGATATACTCCTTCTCTGTTGCACCCCTTGTAGATCTTTTACAGTCCTTGATAGATGGCTCGGCATACGTATCAAAGACAATGTCGATTTTCTTGGTACAGAACGACAACGTCTGAATCAGTAAGCTGTTGCCAGTCCTCCGTATGTCGGTGGCAGGTTGGCAGGTAGTGCGTGGAGAAGAAAGTTCCCATCAATGATTACAGCGTCGATACTTTGAGGAGACGAACGAGAAACTCTGCTCTCCAAAATCTTCAGCAGGGTACCTTTTGTGTGTTTTGGCCATCGTACCATCCCCGCAGCACATGGAGAGAGGGACGGGTGTCAGTGGGTAAGAGAAGACATGTTCCAGGTCAAGTTTTCTCTTCGATGCCAGAATAGCTAGTCGACCCATTAAGTCTCGGGTGTCAAGGGCCCTCGTATTCCGGACACATTCGTTTATGAAGGTCACTAGCTCGTTTGACTTTGGAGATGGGCCGTTCAAACCGCGTTGGGTCATCTCTACACGCCTCAACAAACTCCCGATGACGCTTCTCTCCTGTTTTCGGGACACTGAGTACGTATTCTCGAGCTGCATCCGAGGAAGCTCTACCTGTACTGATGTTGTACAGCGACTCTGATGTGGGGGAGAGGTTTTGGAAAGGATCACATGTATCTTTGATTTGCTCCACCACTTTACGAAGATCGCTGCAATCCCTTCGGACGCGTGCTGGTTTTAGCTCTGCTGTGGCGTCTCCCTTGACTATTAGCCCAACCATTTCGCGGACCATGGCAACACAGGAAGCTCTTGCAGGCTTTGTTACTGCCCATCTGAGACGGGCACTGTAACTATTTGTAGCTAAAGACATCCCAGTCAGACGCTGCATCTCTATTTACAGTTTGCTCCAGGGTGAGATCAACTGGGCACCTGCTAAAGGAGTTGCCTGATCGGCGCACTGTAAACGCCCCTCTCTCCAGCAAAATACGGAGACCTGGGTGGGTGTTATCCATGTTTAGAAGGTCCAACTGGAACTTAGAAAGCCAGCGTGAGTAGTTCACATGATTGGTGGCAAAAAAGGTCGATAACTCTGTTCAAGCAGTGGGTGAACATGTCGATGTTGTTAATTCGAATGGCTCGTTCCAGGTCATGGTATGTGTGAATGTAATCTACATACATAATCCAAAATTGGGCGGTTGCTCCATGCTCTCCCGATCTAGTCTGTGCAGTAAAATCGCCATACGACTTCATACAATCCTTCAAAACATTGGAAGGTTCCATTAGCGCCAAACTAGCCTCAGGTGAGACAGCATCTAGCTCAATGAGCATTTCACGGAGCTCGTCTTCTCTTCTGACAAGAAAGCATTGAAATGGTGGCTTTCAAATGCGAGAGCAATTAAGGATTGGATGAAGACGCTTACATCGATTGAAGTGTTTGCCTTCAGGGAACCCTTTGAGTGATCCAGGCGCAAGTACACCACAGTCTGTGAGCGTATTGGGCCCACCGGATTCCGCAATTAGCTTGCCGACAGCCTTGAAGAATGCCATCTCAATTTGAAAAGCTCCAGGCATGATGAAGACATCATCATATTTCGGCTTTTCAGTTGCTTGGATCTGCAAAGCTGGTTTGGCTGCACTAGGTCGTAGCTTACGACTCCGTACCTCTGGTCACATTTCTGCGCACATCTCTGTGTCACCCGCAAAGTCTACTGTACAACAGCCAGGCTTGTTATTGGGTGTTTCATACTGGGCATATACCGAACGATCTGCTTTGGGAGGTTATCAACATAATATTTTGCATTGAACCCAACCCACATCGGGATGTTTTCGGCCTGAAGTGCATGCTGCATCATCCATACGAGGTCCAACTTGTGCCCGTACTTGTCAACGTCTGGCAGATTCGAGATATCTACACTTGTGTAGTGGAATACCGACATTTTGGGAACTTTCCTGTACGGTTCCAGTGGTACCTCGTCCACTTCAAGCCTTCTCTTTCTTGATTTGCGAGACACAGTGGTCAGTGGTTGTGCAGAAGGGGCCTGTTGGGGTTCGCTTTGGTACAAAATCCCCATCGTGTCATGAAGTGTATCAGACCCTGACAACGTGTTCGTCAGTTCATCAAAGTTATCGAATGCAAGTCCCATTGCAACTCCAGGCACAGTGCCCTCTGGGCAGGCTCTCTGCTTCTCCTTGATGGAGGAACCGAGTGATGTCTCTAGTTCTTCTACATGAAAGTAGTTCATACATTGCCAAAGCCTGTTGAGTATTGTGATCAGTTGCTTACTGCCGGTCATTGACTTCACGGCAATGCCCAACGCGACGTGCTTTTTGGGCTTGACATGTCCCCTTTTGATTACGAAAAGTGCATCTTGACTAGAAGAATCCGTGCACCGCTTGACCTGATCGCCATGAGCATTCAACATGGTCCTCCATACAAAACGCTGAAGAACGTCGACAAAAGTTCAGGTGGCGATGGTGCACTACTTTGCAGATCCTCCACCGTAAGTTGATCGGGGAATTCCGTGTCCGGTATTATTTTCACCAGTTGCCGAAGAAGTAGAGCTGCTTTCGTGACAGTTCCCTCTGGCGTAGAAGCAAAGTCAAACTCGAACTGCAACATCGGCTGTGTCGGCGCCGTACAATATGACCCCTAGCTTCTTTCCCCTTGGAGACTGTACCTTGAGACTGCTTCAGAATTTATTTAGAAGTATTTTTATGAGGTACTGTGTTGTACAGGCACCTCTTCTGCGTCAATACATATGTCGCAATATCGTGAGTAGACTGAGGATAGGAGCTCTGGCCGCTTTTCTTTAATCACCGATTTCTTAACGTACGAAGTTATTGCTTCAATTCCAACTTTTACCTGTTCACTTCGAGGTTTTCTCAAATGGCTTGCTCTTTCCGCTGCCACCATGTATTCCTTCCGACAGGAATGATGATATCCGACTTCTTTTGCCATGAAATTCACGGCCCCCACTTTGGCAAGGATATCGTTGTCACCTAACTCCCTTGCCGCTGCCTTAATCCTCATTTCTGCGTCTTTTGTTTCACATGCTCCTGTTTTTTTCCAATCGTTCCTTTTTTTTTCTTCCTGTCCATATTGCAGAAAACACAGACCTTCGAAAAAACGCCTGACGAGGATGTACAGGGCTGCAATTCTGCTGCAAAGCGCAAATAAGGCTTTGAGGATTCTGGGCTTGTTGATGTTGCATAATACTCTATACGCCTACACCTGCTGATACAGCAGTAAAGTTTTATAGCATTTTGAATGATAACCATCAGTTTCAACGGAGGAGAAGAAGACAGCCTCTACGTGGCCTCCTCTACTAGTAGCTGTTACAGCGAAACTAATGTCTTCACCCCGCTTCCAGCGACCTCAACGTCCGAGGCAGCACGGGTCCTTTTCAGGACGTGCGGACCTGCCTGCCGAAAGCCTCGCAATCCTGCAACTCAACGTCGAAGGGCTCACCATCGCCAAGCTCAATGTACCTTCCTCACCCCTTCAGAGGATATGTTTGCTCGTCTTAATTGGGCCCCTTTTTCAAAAAGAGTCAAGTCAAAAAAGGCTATTCTTGTCTTCAAAAGTATCAACAAAATGACTCCTTTGTACATGACAAATATTTTCAAACCACTTACAGTAATTCGCAAAACAAGGCAATCAACCCACACGGCACTGAAAGTTCCTTTCGCCAAAAAAGAATGCTACGCCACAAGTTTCGCTGTGAGTGGTGCAAATATTTGGAATAATCTGCCCGAACAATTGCGAACATTGGACTCATTAAGCACATTTAAATCAGAGCTCCGACATGCCATCTGAGTGTTAGATATTATGCCAATTGCGCTGATCTACGGAGTTAGAACTTGGTTGCCACTATAATGTGGAGCCGGATAGGAATTTCCCCTTCTTATTTTTCACCTAAAAGGTTTTTTTATTTGGCGGGTTTTCGCCTATCTCGTAAATCAGAATTAGTATTAATGTTTAGAATTCCTGTAATATCCTTGTATTTATAATATGTACTGTTATTTTATTTGATGATGTATGCAGGGCCCCAATTAAAACCAGTTTTAAACTGTTTGGGCACACCCTGGGTAAAGAAATGGAATAAATAAATGTTCTTGAACAGACTGCAACAAAGAACAAGGCAACTATCGTCCTACTCCAGGAAACACATAAGAAGAACGATGCCATCCTTAAGCTCCCCGGGTTCACGCTAGCCGGCCACACCAAGAGCAAGCATCACGGCCTGGCAACATTTTTCCAAGACGGCGTGTCCTGGTCACCGGTAGGCCAATGCGCTGATGATGCCGAAGTCGAATGGATCGCCACTAAGGTGCAGGAGACCACTGTGGTGAACGTCTACAAGCCACCACCGAGCCGACTAGACCAAGGCTCTCTGCCAGACGTCCCTGCCCCAGCCTTATATGCCGGCGACTTCAACAGCCGGCACACTGACTGGGGGTACAAAACAACCAACGAAGACGGCGAGTCTCTGGCAGAATGGTCCTCCCCAGCCGATGCAGTCCTCCTCTTTGACCCAAAAGAACCCCATTCGTTCATCTCTGGGCGCTGGAACACTGAGACCAACCCAGACCTGGCTTTCACCAAAGTCTCCGGGCAAGAACCACTGCCAATTCGGCGCATCCTGGACCGATTCCCTCGCTCACAACATCGCCCGTCACTAATCACAACACCATCATTGATTCAACCGACAGAGGGAAAACCGGTCCGGAGATGGAACTTCCGCAAGGCGAACTGGGCAGACTTCACGCGAGATGTCAACACCGCTGCTGAAGCACTGCCAGTGCATACTGCCTCCAACATCGACGACGCGTACGAGGCCTACTGCAAGGTGCTACAAGCCGCTGCCAAAAAACATGTCCCGCGGGGAATAAGAAAGAACTACGTCCCCTGCTGGGACGAAGAATGTGAAGCCCTCCTGTGTGCCCACAATGAAGCCAAGAGCAATGTCGAGAGGGCCACAGCCGCCACAGATCTCCTTACCCGGCTAAACAACAAACGGAGAGAGAGGTGGACAGAGACCGTCGAGTCAATCGACTTCACCCACTCCAGCCGTCGAGCGTGGCAGACCATCAACATGTTGATTGGCCAGCGAAACAAACGAAAACCATGCCCCATCACTGCAGATGCAATCGCAGCACAGCTCATCAGCAATGGCAGGTTCCCCAACGCAGACAAGGCCTTCTCCAAGAAGACCACAGGCGAGGTGAATAACCTACGTAAGGCTCCGGGTGCCGACTTTCGGGAGACTTCACCAATGACGAGATGGTTTCGGCTATCAAACATCTGAAGCCAAACAAAGCAGCCGGAATCGACAACATTCACCCAGAGTTTATCCTACACCAGGGCAGCAAAGCCACTGAGTGGCTAAGATCTTTCTGCTCTGCCTGCTACCGCTCCTCCAAGCTCCCGAAGATTTGGCGCCGTGCAAAGGTCATCGCCCTCCTGAAGCCGAACAAGCAGAAGGACGACCCAAAGGGCTACCGGCCCATCGCTCTCCTGTGCGTCTCATACAAGATCCTGGAACGTCTCCTACATGCACGCCTCGACCCGGTGATCGACCCATCACTGCCGAAGGAGCAAGCCGGCTTCCGCCGCGGGAAGTCCACAGCAGACCAAGTGACCCTCCTCACTCAGGACATCGAGGACTCCTTGCAGAAAGGCGAGAAGGTGGGCGTCGTCCTCCTCGATCTAACGGCGGCGTACGATACAATCTGGCTCCGTGGACTCCACCTTAAGCTCCTGCAGACGATCCCGGACCGACACATGGTGCTTCATCATGGAGATGCTGAGCAACCGTAGCTTCACCCTCCACACCAGCGACGGCCAACACAGCAGGCTGAGAAGACTTAAGAACGGTGTCCCCCAAGGTTCGGTACTAGCCCCGATGCTGTTTAACATCTACATCCACGATCTCCCAGACATTTTGTCGAGCAAGTATGGATACGCAGACGACCTCGCAATCCTGTCTGCCGACAAGTGCTGGGAGACAATCGAATCGGGGCTCACGGCCGACATGACTACCCTGTCTTCGTACCTGCTGAACTGGCGTCTGAAGCTCTCCGTGGCCAAAACCATGTCCTCTGCATTCCATCTCAACAACAGAGAGGCAAGCCGCGAGCTCAACATCATCGTCAACAACAACAGACTCCAGTTCCAGGCCACTCCGACATACCTAGGGGTCAAGCTCGATCGCTCCTTGACGTACCGCCAACACCTGGAAAATGTGTCAGCAAAGACATCAGCCCGCGTTGCCCTCTTACGACGGCTAGCTGGCACCACGTGGGGTGCATCGACCAAGACACTGCGCATCTCCACCCAAGCGCTGGTCTTCCCCGCCGCGGAGTACTGCGCCCCTGTCTGGTGTAGGAGCATCCACAACAAGAAGCTGGACTCTACACTTAACAGCGCCCTGCGCACGGTCTCCGGCTGTCTGCGTGCCACACCGGCCAACCAACTACCTATCCTCGCAGGCATCGCCCCACCATCCCTACGTCGAGAAGCCGCCGTCCTGGCACTCTCGCGTAAGGCCACCAATGACGCCGACCATCTTCTTCACAAAACCGTTACAGAGACTCCACACCGCATCCGCCTAAAGTCACGACGTCCTTTTAAGGAGCATGCCCACCAGCTCCTGTGCTCCGCTCCACCCGACGCTTCCAAAAGGCTGTGGCTCAAACGGCGCTGGACAGAAGAGTGGCAAGCAGCAGACCATTCCAGGCTGCACCGTTTCGTGGAGGAGCCAGGCGAGCTGCTCGGCGAAGACCTGCCGCGCAAACAATGGACGATGCTGAACCGCCTCAGAACCGGCGTAGGCCGCTTCGCCGCGACTATGAAAGGCTGGGGGCTCAGGGCCTCCGCCGTATGTGACTGTGGCCACCCAGAACAGTCAGTTGACCACATCATCGAGTCTTGTCCACAGCACTGGCCACCCCACGGCGAACATGGCATTATCATACTGGACGACGACACAAAGACATGGCTTTCCTCCACCGAGTTGCAGGTGTGACGAAGAGACGATGGCAGCATACGAGAGAAGTTTCAACTGGTTCATTTGGCAAGGATTTGACAATACTACAATACCTAGACTGCCCAAAGTTCTTTTTTGTGGTCCGGACTTTTGATGCTCTCTGTATTGCTGTCCATTGCTCCGTGTGGATAGGCCGGCAAGTTCCATCTGAATCTTTACCAACATCGTCTAGGTGTAAGATGCACTTTTTTTTTGGGGGGGGGGGGGGGGGGGGTATAAGCTACTATAAATACTCTGTCGATTTATCAATAATCAAAACTGAAAAATTGCGGAGCACCAAACACGGCGAACAGTTACATAATATGAATGCAATACCTGTTGGCAATCCCTCTGAGGAGTCACAGGTCTTGGGGTGATCCAGGATATCTGGATTTGTAGCAGACTGCTGAAATTAGTAAATTAACAGGCTATAAAATAAAAGGCGGGGTTAAAACCCACCGGCTTGGCAAAATCACTTTCGAAGTTGTCAAGGTGTTTCGATAATAGTTTCAACAATCGCCCAATTATTGTTTATCTGTACAATTAACATATTAACCTGTTAGCAAGCTATGAATTGACTGTAAATTGTTGTGATTTATTTTAAAAGAAAACGTTAAAGCGACAAAGAAAGCAACACCCACTCTATAAAATCAAGAAATAAATAAAGGAAGGTAAACACCCCCTCCTGAGATTTGCACAGCTATCATACCGGCTCAGAGACCATCTCTTGTGAGGATGTTATGGGAGCTTCCCTGCTGGTTTCGTCCATATCTTGAGGTACTGTAGACTTTTGAAACGACAATTTAAGGGATCAGATTAAGAATTAACACAATTATTTTTTTATAGAGAAATCAGTGAGGCGAGAATAGAATACTTTCTTACCAAGTCAGTTATCGTGTCCTTCGAGGGTGAATCCCCCAGCTCTTTGATGGTGTTGTCCTGGTCCCGCTTATTTGTGACTAGTGGAAAGAACACATTTGAATTTTGAATTTAAGTGTGGATGCGTAGAACTGCATTCCCTAAACACAAGTTATCACAAGGTAACATAAAATCACAACATCATAACGAATAAACTGAAAAATGTCATAGAACTTACGATTCAAGACGAACATGAAGCTTCACATTACACCAATGCTGGGCAACGAATGGCATCAACATCTGCGTCTGACCACTTCGAAATGTACAGGGTGATTAAAATAATGTCTCTTGGGATAGATCCTTTTCTCCCACAAAAAAAGAAATGGTTTAAGTTGTTATCCCTTCGGCCAACACGTGGTCTGGTATTGGCTTCATTCAGCACACATTTCTCAGAAAATCAACCATGGATGAACGGACCTTTTTTTTTACTACCCCAAAACCCTGCCAACAAAGTGTTTAAATCAACACCATTGCAACAATGGGCCCATGGACAATGGAAGAAATAAAAATAATAACTGCACAAAGTATTAAATAAAATTTCATTCATTGAACTGTAAAAGGATCTATATAGTTCAATAAATATTCAATATAAAGGGTGAGGCGGAATTTAAGGAGAAAAAAACCGTTGGAGATAATATAAAACAACAAACAATTGTGTGAGCATAACAAACGACTTTATTACCATAATTCGGAATTCAGAATCCTGATGACCTTTGACCCTTTTTAAATTAGGGATGGCACCACTTTTAACTTTCTATAAGTGACTGATGTTGCTCTAGCAAGGTGTAAGGTATAATATAAAATAGCACTATATAATATGTTCCTAAGCTTGTAATATGTTCCCTAACTACTGTCGCGAGTTATTTTTATATTCAGCTTTTCCCGCCACGATGAAGTCACGCTTTCAAATGAATAATTTCAATATTTTAATGCGGAGGGAGGATGTGATGCGAATCTTCAGCTTTATTTGCTAAAAATCAAAATGTTATCAGAGAATTGCCTTAATAATTACACAAAGTGGTCAAAAAGTTTGTTTTGTGGTAAAACAACACAGTCTAACATGTCTTTTTGTGAACATCAATTTCCTCAGTTCTGATTAGTCAGTTGCTGCTTAATAAGATTCGTGTAGGAGAGAACAGTAGATTCTCTGTAAAATAAATACTTCGTTGGCGTTGCTGTATATTTACAGCAAAATGTGTTGTTATAAAACAGTGATGTTGCTGTGTCTTGACAGAGATGGGTCGAAATGCTTGTTTAAAACATGATGTTTATTGTTTCAGTACAACACTTTAATTTAAAAGCGAACATTCTATAACTAAACAAAGAAATTCAGAAAAATTTACATAGACGGTACTAGTTTGGTTTCTATAAAAACAATATAAAAAAATTCAAAACAGTAATATCTACTGTTATATTTTGACATTTTCCATATGTATTTCCCTCTGCACATTTTGCACTTTGTGTATCCTTTACCTTGGTACATGTACACTGTACATAGATTCGTATCTATATCTCCACGAGGCCTGTGTGGGTTGTGCGTTCAACCGTACAACTACTCCCGTGTAAACCGCGCCGCAGCGTGGCCCCGGGTTCCACATACAACTTGACGTAACTTTCCATTTTCGAGACACTTTACACGACTACTACTGTTACAAATCGTACGACATAAAAAAAGAACCAAAATAAACAACGATTATGTAAATCTACATTAACCAGGCTCCCGTACAATATAAAGATTTAGCATTATAAATAATTTAAAAAGAGTGAATTTAAAGGTCCACATTTTCCGGGGTAAATAGTGGTATTTTGATGTAGAAATAACGGTACTGGCACAAGAAAAGTTTTGGTCCCATTGTTGGTCCCATCAAGTACAAATTCGCACCCCCCATAAAAAAAATCCTGCGTACGGGCCTGGATTCAGCATATCGAGTACGGTAAAAAAAGAAAAAAAGTAGCCAATTTAATAGCGTGACTTTTACATCATTATTTTTTAGGGGACCAACGTTTATTTTAACGCTCGAACTATACTAAAGCAATCAGCCGTTTGGTTGCCGAGTTACGACCATGAAGGGACCGCATTGAATTCGCAGAGTTGATCAAAAAGTGACACGCGCACAGTAAAATTGACATAACCGACCATTTTCAACACCCCTGGTACGACAGTTTGTAAAGAACTTTGTAATACATTTTATAGGTACTGTAATAAAGATGAAGAATTACTCTTTATTTGGGCGAACGAACTAAATTTATACGTTAAGCAGGAAACTGATCCGTGCTTAATCTGCGAGCGCGTAGCGCGAAGCCTTTACGGCAGGGGTCCGGAAAATTTTGAATTCTATAGATGCTCTGTGGTGCATTCTAAGCAGTTTTAGACCACTTGGATGGAAAGCTGACTGACACATTTCCAGTTTTTTTCATGGCATATTTTTCATTAAAAAATACCCAAAATGCTTCAAGTTTGTGATTCTTTTTTCGTTTGTGGCTAGCTATTTGACGGTTTGCAGAGCACTGAAGGTTTCTACTTGAAGCCTTGAAGACTTGGATTGCATGATATTGTCCCGACAAAATCCATTTTAAAGATCTTAGTAAAGCCGACACTTTAGACTTAACTGTCCTTTTTAATCTCTGGCTTGAGTCTGGTAAGGCGCCCCAAAAAAAATTGAAAAAAAAAGATTTACCCAAAACGCGGAAATCCGCGGATCCGCGGAAAGGTTGCATGCCTGGTCGACGTTAGCCTTTAAACAAGGCCACATGTCTGATAGACGCCGAGCGACTAAAAAGAGACTAATCGCGAAAACCTGAGTGAACGCCAGTGCGAATTGCCCAGACAAGTGGCCTTTATCAATCTGGTTTGGATTTCTTATGTTAACCTTTGTTTCCGACTGGAATCGCTACCGAAATGGTAGCGTCCAATCAGCGAACGTATCTCCGCGTGCCGGCGTCAGCTTATATTTGAGTTGGACTAGTTAATTTTACAAACAGGGAATGTCCAATCATGTCACTTACAATATTTAGCTCAAATCATTAGTTGCTTCCTAATTTATTGCAATAATTTTGCATGTAAAATAGATTTAAATGTGATATCTTGTATTTATCATTCATTTATTCAACTCAGAAGCAAAATTTATATACGTTTTTGTACCTTTTCTTACATGCTTTGATATTGAACGAATCACGAACGAAGCCAACTGGGAGATCGCCGTTCTGATTGGGCGTATTGGCATGCTAATATGTATCTATGAATAATTCATGCCGAGCAGTGAAACCTACATTGCAAAAGGCCTCGTGACATTCGTCACTCGGTCGCGCGTTCACCCCGGGTATCTAGACTCATCTCAGCCGCTTAGCCAGAGTCACGAGGCCTTGTCAAAAGGCTAGGTCGACGTATACTAAAATCCACCGCGTGTATGCCACGATACACGCGAGTAGTGTATACCCGTCCGCAGCGCTGGTGGGTGATTTTTGGTGTAAATACACGTCAACCGCCGCAACAACAAAGGAAACTTTTGCAGCGTATATACACGTCCTCCACCAAATTATTACTTTTTTGAAAGTACATGTAAATAATGATTGCTAGAATCCTGTAATCATTCTGAAAAATTGAATAAAAATAATAAGTTACAATTGCCGAAAAACAAACTGCCCAACACCAGTTGAAAACAAATGCCGTTTTCTTTGCTTTTGCCCCATCGGCATCCATGATTGTAAATCTGTTGACAGGTCAGGTAAATGATTTTTACTAATAAATGGTGCATTCTGTGGTTTGGTTTATACAAATCTGCCATTTTTTGTGTGTAAACCTGGTTATGAAAAACTTGATAATTCCCAATTAAGTGTGAACAATTAATACATGTACATTACTAAATGGAGGATTCAGGACTGATAAGATTAATGGCAGATTCTTGTAGCGTGTGCTGGTTTTATTAACCAGTGTCGAGTACAGAAAACCAGACCCACATAATATTTGAATCATTTCGAGTTCTCAGCTGTAGCTAGACCAAGCACATCAGCTTACATTAACAGACTCCAAAACATGTTCTTAATTTCCCATTTAACTTTTATTTACAATACAGGCATACAATAAAAACATTAACAAATATTAACACATTTTACATATCAACTATTAAAATATTAAAACAGGATTTTTTTATATTTAACTTTTTTGGGAATCTTGGTAGTTAAAATGAATTAGGTAAATGCAACAAACGTGTAAAGATTTTTTTTTTGACTTTTAGAAGTTTAAGTCTGCATAATTAGTAGCAAGTTTGATAAGGACTTTTTGCAACAGATTTAATCTTGTGTGGAAGCTTTTGATCCGATTGTACGTGCAGCAAGAGTATGTGGATGCAATAATTCTAAGCTACATTTAATTGGCATGACATTTTAGTTCCGTCGTTTGAATAACCCTCACTCATTTTCACTTGTGTTAAAAGAACTTTTTTTAACATTGATAACCAATGGAAAAAAAAAAATCCAAGCTTTTGCTCGAATTGCCTTAGGCCCTCAAGTTAAAATCTCAATTTGTGGAGGGGTATTAATTTCAACTTTATTAAACTACTATTTACATGACCATCCCAGTTGGGGCGATTGGAGGCTCAACAATCATCGTCGGCAAGATCGGTTACTACCGATGACTTCAGTTCTGGGATGCTGCTGATGCTCATGAACTTGGTGCTGGCATACTTCTTTCTCACAGCCTGACAATGAAATAGAAAGACAACTTTTTGTAAGAGATAGTTCGTTTGGATGCTGAATTTTGGAGTGAGAAGAGCAAGGTTTTTCCCTGCAAGTTATTGCGTTTTATCACTTGTGTAATGTGGTTTTTGAATTTATACACATGTAAAAGGTTTTATTAACTAACTTTAAAGTAAAGTAGTTACTATTTTGAGAGATGTTTTAGACTAATTATTTGTTGCCGAGGTGCATTTGGCAACCCTAAATTGATTTTGGGTTCTGTTCTTTCACCATTGTCATCCTTGACTAGTTATTAATTCCAATAAAGAGCATGGGAATCCATGCAGAAAAGTATGTTGTGGCAACACTGGTGTTTGATGTTACACACTATGTCGTGCATTGTGACAGAAATGCAACGTTACAGGAATTAAAGGTCTTTTTCTGCTGTAGTCTACACATACCTGGAATTTGGACTTGGGTGCATTGTTGATGAGGCAGGCCATCTTCTGCACGATTGGCAACAGGTGGTTTTCAGTGCAGCAACTGTAGTGCTCCAAGGTCTTGTTCTGAAGAATAAAACGTTTACATTACAAGTGTGACCAAAAAAACAACTTGTTTGAATTAGTTTATACTATTGATGTTATATTGATGTTATATTGATGTTATATTGATGTTATATTGATGTTATATTGATGTTATATTGATGTTATATTGATGTTATATTGATGTTATATTGATGTTATATGAAAGATGTTTTATTTATGTTCTTTTGTATTATGTACAAGTTTTTTAATGTAGAGACAAATACATGTACATGTATAACATTTTAGTGCTTGCTTCTTTTTTTTAGTATAACTCTGGGTTGAAAAATCATGGATTGTACACCATTACAGTCAATTGATATAAAGACCAAATTAAAGTTAATTAATGTTAATCCTACCCATTCGCAGTCTAAATCTACGATTTTGGATGCTAAGCAGAGGGCTGCAGCAGCAATCTCCGATGGATCACACTTGACAAAGCTGTATTCTGGTAACGTCAACTCCATGATGTACTTCGATAGTGTGTGCTTTTGGCCATCAACCTTGGTCAGAAAAGCAAGATAGATTATTATTTTATTAAACAATAGCTCAGGACAGCATACATGTACAATTAAATGTTATGAATGCTGTACATGTATATCCCTATTCTAAGATTTGTTTCTGAACTAACCAAAGTATTTTTTGCCCACAAACATGTATTTTAACTTTTTTCTGTGCCAGAAGGAATAATTTCACAAGTTCAGTCATTGATACCTTACATCAAATAAGCTTTTGAACAATTTGGTTGGATACTTTTCAGATAGTTGAAAAAAGGTTCACCTTCAAGTTCCTTTCATTTTCATCTTGGGAAGCCGATTTTAGTAACATCTTAATAGAAAGATAGTTCTTATAATCTAAAAGTGAAAATAAAGTTTCAAAATGAAACTATCCTACGACTTACCCCGCCAGCCTTTGAGTTGCGTCTGAGGAAGTGAAGACAGAGTGGCTTGCCAAGATTGAAGTCTAGTTTCCTGAGAATGTTGCACTCCATGGCCCTGATCTGTGCCTTGGTGTAAGCGTTATCTGTGATGTAGACAAAGTCTCCAATCTCTGGTGGGTACATCTCTTCGTACTTGGCAGCAACCAACATGGCGGTGACACCAACTAGCTGTAGTTTGGTCTTAGATACCGTTTGTAGCTATTGGAAAAACATTTCGTAATTCATTTGTTAATGCTGTTCTAATAGCAATGACATTTTACATGTGAGCAGTTACAGATTTATGACGAGTAATGTCGAGTGAGTAAATTAATAATATGCATTATTAATGATGTAAAATAAATGGCATTTTTTTTTTCTTCTAACTTATCTGGCAAGTTTTTAAATGACCTTTTAAACATTTAACCCTTTCCTTCCAATGTTGAATTTAGTTGACTGTTTAGCATAGTGTTTGAAAGAGTGATGGTAATACCAAGGTTATTTTGGTTCAGTTCATGTTTGGAAATGTAAAATTGCATTGGAACAGAAATCAGCACAACGTCAGATTGAACTACTTTAGCCAAAACTTAAAAACTTTTGAAATGTTGTGCTTTTTTTAGCAATTGTAAAAATTGTATAAACCAAAAGTTGTTCAAGTCATAAAGAAAACTTTGAAAATACTTTGTTTTGACCTACGAGTCAAATTAATGATGTAAAATGTTTGATTGGCTTGAGGGACAAAAGTGTTGATATTCAGGGATAGCGTAGCACTATGTACCTCGAGATATCTGTCGAGGATCTGGATGGTGAGGAACAGCGTTTCCTGCAAAAGATGAAATCTAAGATGCACTTGGACCAGCCAGTCAATCAGGATCGTTCTCATACGCTCTGAGATCTCTTGCTTCTCCATGTAGTCGGTCCTCACTTTGAATGTGCACTGGAAGGGATTAATGTTGTGCAAGAATTGAATCAAGGCTACTTTCGAGTTGGTTGCGTCAACAATTATGTTTATCACAAATGTAAATTTAGGATATTAGTAAATAAAGTGTTATTTAAGATAGGTTCCCCCACCCTCCTCCCCACATTTTCCTCAGATTTTTAAAAGTGTGTGGACTAAAAGACGTTTTAATATGCTACACATTGACAGCATTTTGTCATTTGCATAAAACTAAGGTCTTGTTCCACATTTTGTTCTTTAGCAACAATAGTGCCAGATTGGAGGAAAAGGTGTATTTTGTTCAGGATAAACCTCCAATTCCAAATGTACATGCATAAGGGATTTACAAAATAAATTATCATGAATCATTTTTATGTAAAAAGCAAATAATTTACCTCTAGATGTCTCATGTAATGGTAGATTTCGTTGACGTACTCGCTGCACAGCTGTGGATTGTTGTGATCGTCTTTGTCAATGTCATCAATGCCAATATCCATGAGATTCTGAGAGAAAGCTTCCAGAGCATGGCTGACTTCACTCATGTCCATAGGCTCTGGTGACTGGACCTGGTTATTACATGATCGCAGCGTTAGAAAACGATATACATTTGTAAATTTGTGGGTATTCATCTTGAGCTAAATACTAGTGGTTTAGTTTTACTGAAATTTTCATGAATAGTTTCCCCAATTAAATGTTTAATGTTTACACCTAAAGTCTTTTGACTGTAATTTGTAAAAAAATACAATTTTCTCATTAAAATTTACCTTTTGCACGGGTTTTACATCAAGACCAATGACAGACTGTAGAGAACTGGTAGCCTTGGATTTGGTCATTCCTCTCTTTTTGATCTCCTGGAAGAATAAAATTGCTCAGAAATTGGAATTACAACTTTAGTACTGGATATTATTAAAGTTTAAAATCCAAATTCATTTAGTACATGCAATGTATTGGTTAATTAAATAATTTACATATTATACCTTCTTGGCCACAGCTTGTACATTGTTCCTTGCCACATTGCTAATGTTCTCCAGGGCACCTCTTGTTCCCAATGTCGATTTGATGGCCTTGGACGCAGCCCTTGTCACCATCTTTCCATTCGTTGCGACATTAACATTTTCACTGTTTAACATGCCAAGTTTGCTAGTGCCAAGGATGTTCTGAAAAAAAAATCATTCGTTACTCGTCTTTAGTACATGGAATTCAGATCACCTCGACTTACTGGCCATTTAAGAATCCAAATGGTTGTTTATTGTATAATGCCAGCATGTAGACATTCATTTCATTGAAAAAACAAAAAAAAATTAAAAAAATTAAAGCCCATCCTACGATATGTTTTGCACACAAATACACATGTTCATGCAGAAAAGCCGATATTTTTTCCCCACCAATATTCAACTCTTACCGTTGTTCCTCTCACTCTCAGAGACATCTTGTATAAACTAAATGCAAGTTACGAGGAGACAAATACAAGTTAAATCTCTAAACGTTAACGTTAGCAAATAACACTTTGAAGTTCTTTGCAGGTACGTTCGATGCAGTGATGCTTCCTTCGTATGCTTCTCTGTTCTGCAAGCAGTGTTCAACTCGAGTAAAGTCCGATATGAAAATAATTACGGCATGCGCCGTAATTTTATACCTTTCGAACAGCCGCGGGAATAACGTGATTCGTCAGGTGACAACAATAGCGGGCGTGCTCTGAATAGCCGGCGTGCTCTGAATAGCCGGCCTATTAGCCTCTGTCATGACCTTTCTAAAAGGTCAACGCGAGGAAAATTGTCAAAATGGCGGCGCTTACCAACAGCAACACGTGTGTCGTCGATGTCAGAACTTTATGGCTTACGACGGAGCTCTAAAGGCTGTGGTTATTTCGAAAGGATAAATCGTAGGCATAAGGCTAAATGTCATCCAAAACCGTAAAATTACGAAAGAGAAAGAAACAGCGACTGAAAAAATGGTCAGTTTGTGAAAGCGTGCTGCGCTATATACGTACGTGCGTAGCTAGCAGATGTCAGACAAGTCGACCGTTGAGACAACTCGCCCGTTGAGACAACTCGCCCGTTGAGACAACTCGACCTTTGGGAGAGCTATAGCTGTACTTCGACGTTTACATTGTTTATAAACAGTTAATGTTGGGCCGACTTTCCTCATGCAATGTTGCCATACTTCTTTGTTGACAAACTGCAAATTCATTGTACCTTTACCATGTTAATGTTATTAATGCTTGCTATTTATCCTCTGTTAACAATTTAGGTGTAAGCTTAGTCCGAAAAAAACACCAAAACGGTGGCGTCCAGAAATTGTGCACACAATCGACCGAGTGCTCCCTAATTGGTCGTGGCGCAATTGAATAATTCTTGAAAAATTCAAGTTTAATATTTACGAAGTTCTTTTAATGTCAGGCTTCAGTCAATAAAAGGGTAAAATATTACTAGATTTCACAGGCGTCTGTACATTTAATGTGACAGTATTTAAAACTGGTTTTTAAATTAACATTGCAGGATTAGGAATGTTGAGGTTTAACGTCCAGTAATTATGTGAACCAAGTGCTTGTGTGTAAAGCCCCAAATTTATATTTGATGTCAAAAAATAATTAAAAATACAAAAATAATATTGCTTGTACATGTATCAAGTTGTATGAATTGGCCCCAGAATTTGTTTACTGTTTGGCATTCAAATATGTGACCCGCTCTGCAATAATGGGTATTATGTCACAAAATAGTGAAATTGAGTTATATACATGGTTGGAAAGCCCACAGCGTAAGCTTCCAGTTGGTATAGAGCTCCATAGCTACTTCCGTTCTGGAGTTATGACATGTTTGCTTTTGATTACTTCCTTGGAGTTCAAATTACACAACTGAGAAAACAGGCTTTGAAAAAGCCGGCTTTGTTGTAGAACAACAGAACGATGAACACAAAATGGGCGTGTTTTCCACTTTAATCATCAAAATCAACATTTTTTTGAATAAAACCTGAAAATATTGGTGTTAAAGATGTCATTAATGGCAAAATATGTAAATCACATTTTGATGAAATGTTTATCCTCTCAACGTTGAGTAGTCCATTACATGATAGTGCACAGCGCGACTTAATACCCTTTATTGCAGAGCCGGTCACATATGGCTTCAGTTCAGTGCCACTGAATTTTTTGTTTTGTTTAAATGTTAATTGGGCCTAACCGGTTTTCTAAGGAGCATAAATACACGGCGGGTCTTTTCAAGTGCAGGAAAGAAAATCTAGTTTTATGATTGGCCATTTTTTATTAAGTATTTCCCCGCAATTCACTAACTATCTGTTGTCTTTCCTCCATGGTATAGCTACTTACGTTAGTTTTACGCGCGAGCTCGGAAGCCATATTGACAAATTTCCTCAAAACGCCCTCTTCGGTTGATTTTCGTCATTTCATGACAGAGGCTAATGCAGCGTTCTAGCCAAGCATTAAAGGTCGGATATACCATTGGTAATTGCTTGAATTATTATGAATGGGTAGATTTGGGGGTTGTATTTTATAGTAAATATCGTTTAATTTACCTGTCCGAAGTTTTATAATCATTGATGCCGAGAAAAGCACGAAGAACAGCATTTGTTTTCCACCGGCGTCGAGCAGTTATTCTTATGTTATCTTTGTTTTTTCGCGATCGCCGTCCAGACGGCGATCGCGAATTTTTCTTTAAACAATTTAATTTTTCGTAACAATTACAGGATATCTAGCGCCATAATTTTGATGGATGCCTACAATCATTATTTACTTTCAAATGAGTAAGATTATTCCTAATAATTCGGTAGTAAATATTTTTGATATCTGCAAATGGTGTATCTTACCTTTAAATAGCGCTTAATAACCGCTACCCTTTGTTAAAATCATCGCTACGCTTAAATCATGCCGCAACGCTACCACTTAGCTATAAATTTTGCTTACTCTAAAACCTAGAAGGGCACGATCAATGGAGTGCAAACCTTTGTCCTACAGCTTCTTTTCTATCTAAAAATGCATAGAATTTGCTTGTAATAAGTTCCTTGACCATGAAAACATGCGTTTTTATGCTGAGGAATGGAGTGTCTATAGTACCATTATTTATGAGATTTGGCATGAAAACAATAACTCTGTGCCACCTTAAGGCCGGCGCTGTCACACTGTTGCGTATGGCACCAGCGTATGCGTTGCGTATTGAAATAGGCCTATCACTCATACGCAGGCCTACGCTGACATACGGTAGGGGTACGTTAGGGATAGGTTGTATACGTTACAAGCACGGTGGCATACGCTGATATACGCTGGGATACGCCGAGGCCGAACTAATCTTTTAAGCATGCTTAAAAATGGTGTGCGTATGTCTGCGTATGGTTCACACGCTAAGCATACGCTATGCATACGCTATGCATACGCTGAATACACCAGATGTACGCCAGAGGTAAGTTACGCATAGGTCGAGTACGCTGGACATAAGTTGCCATAGGTTGGCATGAAGGTTTACCATACAGCTAGCGTATTGATAGCGCATTGATAGCGTATGAGTAACGTACTTCTAACGTATGTCTGACGTATCTGGAACGTATATAGACATATTGGCGTATGCCTGACGATTGAGTAACGTATTTAGCGTACAACTAGCGTATTATTGGCGTATGGCCAGCGTATATCCCAGCGTATTGCCAGCGTTTTGAGAAAGTATATATATATAGGCTCCTATTTCTAGCTCTTCCTCAGTTCTTCTTTGACCTTAGACCAGAGAGGATGGAGCTAGCTCTTCTCCAGCACTAGCATGATCTGATCGATTTTGCAGTTCATCGGATCCAACAGAACATAATCTGAAGAAGGAGGAAAGGCAGAAGAAGACGTGAAGTTTGGGTGAGACCATGGATCGGCAGGCGACGGCATGTTTGACCTCTACGACAAGCTTTTGATGGAGCTCCGAAACGAAGACCAAAGACCATTCAAGAACTTCATGCGGATGCCCCCCCCCCCCCCCCCCCCCCGAGATGTTCGATGAGCTACTAGCCAGAGCGGGTCCAGGATCACAAAAACACACACCTGGTACAGGGATCCCCTGGAGCCTGGCCTGAAGCTTGCACTGACTTTGCGCCACCTTGCCTCTGGGAGCAAGTACTTAAGCAGGCATGCAGTACAGATGGAGGGTCCCCCACAACACCCAGTCAATCTTCGTCGGAGAAGTTTGCCAAGCCATAATCGAGGTGATTTCCTGCCCCACCAGTCCTAAGGGATGGTGTGCCATACATATCTGACAAGTTCCTCGAGAAATGGAACTTCCCCTAAACATGTGGTGCACTAGATGGGAAGCACATTGCTTGTAAGTGTCCTCCATCGAGTGGTTCTCAATATTTCAACTACAAGGGATTATATTATGTTGTACTCATGGCCCTTGTAGACGCGGAGTCCAAGTTCATCTGGGCAGACGTCGGTTGTACAGGATGAGCATCACAATAACTGTGAAACCAAGGAATGTGTTGAAGACGGTACCATAGGATTCCCTGCCCCCGATCCTCTACCCAATGACTACCAGGATGTTCCCTACTTCGATCTTCATCGGCGACGACGCCTTTGCCCTCCGAGACACCATGATGAAGCCATACAGTCTCCGGGGGCTAGACGATGAAGAGAGGATAACTACAGGCTTTTCCGCACCAGAAGAGTGGTGGAAAATGCCTTTGGCATCCTAGCGAACCGCTTCCAAGTTCTGCTGACTAGTACCATGCAGCACCATCCCCTCTACTATCAAGGTCATCGTGAAAGCCTGCATTGTCCTTCACAATCTGGTGAGGATACGGTACCCTGGACTCCAGAACCAGCAGCTCGACCGTGCAGTGAACATGAACCGTGACTTCATCCCTGGAGCATTGAGAAAGGAGAGCAACTTGTACGACACACATTGCTGGCAGTAACACCTCCACCAAGAAAGGAAAGATACAGAGGAACCTCCTGAAGCACTGGGCCAACTCCCCAGCAGATCCAGTTCGTTCCATGACAAGACAAGACGATTTAGAGGATTTGGCTGTGGTGACTGTTGTTGTGGTGACTCTTGTTGTAGTGACTGACAACACTGTTGTTGTAGTGACTGTTAATTTAGTCACTGTTGTGTCATCCTATAGAGACTGTTTTTTGTTAAATGTTATTACTATGTACCATTATTATCATGTGTCGTTATTATTGAACATATTTTTTTGAAATTTAATTTGACTACACTGTAAACTACACTACACTACTTTGACTTGATGTATAACCCGCTACTTTATCACAACAGTCACGACTTCTTTCTTTTTGGTGTTGGGAGTTCCCCATCCTGAGAACCGAGATCAAGAGGAGAATCCAGGTAGCCACTAAGTCCTTAGATGTTGGACAGGCCGGAAATGTTCGGGAAGCTGGTCTGTAAGGCTGTGCCTGAACTAGGCTGAGTTGGACTGGGCTGGTTCCTCAGTAACTGGGCAGCAGAACCCAAGGCGGCAGACACTGTGGTGGTGGTGGGGTGCGCTGTTGCTGCTGCTGCTGCTGCTGCTGAGTTTGCTGAGAAGGTTGCTGAGGAGAAGGCATCATGTGATGTAGAGAAAGATGTGAAGGTATCTGCTGATGTGGATCCTGTAAGGGTTGCTGGTGGTACTGCTCATTGTACTTCATAGATTGTGAACCTCACACTGATGATGCTGGGGGCACGTTTCTCCACATGTGGGGAGCTGGCTGATACTGCTCGGAGGTTGATGGTGCCGAGGAGCCGTACGAGCTAAAGGACGGTGCTGAACTGGGCCGCAGTTGGTGAGGTGCTTGAGAGTGGCGGGCTTGCTGGTTTTTTTTGATGGGGGAGCTCCCATGGCACTTGGAATGTCATCATCACTGTCCTCATCCATCAGGTCAGACAGCAACCTGTTGATGGTGGACCTTGTCTTCTTGTACTTGGCCTTGGACATGGTCAGCATGCTGTCTCGAACGTAGTTGGCAAAGGCTGTTCGGGCTGTGATGGGCTGCTTCTGGGCTTTGGAAAGGTCCTTGAGGATGGTCGCCGTGACTCAGTAACTCTCTTCTGTAGGGACTCAAGGAGGGCGCCGTCCGGTTCCTGAGGTCACTTGCGTGAGGCTGAAGGGGGGGGGGGGGGGGGGGGGGGGTGATGGGGGTAGGGGTAAGCTCATCCAGGCTAATTTCCAGGTCAGCGCAGGCATTCTTGGCAGCATCAAGATATCTTACAATGTGAAAATACCGCCGCTTATAGCCACTTGTCACGTGATAGGCGGCACGCTGGGCATGCGCTGTGAATACGCTACTCATACGCTACTAATACGCTATCCATACGCATTGTACGCTGGCCATACGCAGCCCATACGCTGGTTATACGCTGACATACGCTGGCCATACGCTGGCAGACGCTGACATTTGCTGACATTCGCTGGTCATACGCAGGCTATACGCTGGCCGTACGCTACTCATACGCTACAAATAGGTTCAATACGGTAAGTATACGCACAATTCTGTATTTTCAAGGGCTTGTTGTGCGGATGCAAAATATTTTTTGAAGTTTAATACGCAAATCATACGCTGGTGCCATACGCAACAGTGTGACAGCGCCTTTATGTTGCAGTTATGGCCAAGGCAGCATTCTGACATTCAAGGGTGGAACCATTCTGACTATTTTATCGAGGATTATTGGGTAAAAACCACTAAAATGCCCAAGCATTAAAAGTAATCCAGATTCCTGATGTGGATTAGGATCAAAACTATACTTTTAATTAAAAAAACTATACACGTACCGTAACTTAAAAGACTTAAAAGAGCGCCCCACAATTTATGATTATATTTTATGAAATGGAGACTATTCAAGAGCTTTAAAATTATGTACAACTTGGCCTTCTAGGTGCT
This sequence comes from Crossaster papposus, assembly GCA_037893245.1. Lineage (NCBI taxonomy): Eukaryota > Metazoa > Echinodermata > Asteroidea > Velatida > Solasteridae > Crossaster > Crossaster papposus. The sequence continues at coordinate 90 of JBAIAA010000067.1, read as the reverse complement.
ATACTTTTAGAGAAATTAGTATTTAAAGTTTGGAGGTCATGCTACAATTAGTCCAAAGTTTGCTGAACCACATCTCTAAAATTAATGAGC